>OY757191.1:1231250-2462500 GCA_963583895.1 Melanophora roralis
AATGTGCGAAGGGAATATTGATCCACATAATCTGCTTGACGTTGAAGATATACGACCATATATTTTGGCGTCTTCTTAGAAGATAATTTAGTTTAAATTTATAAATATATTAACAAATTCCTTATTTCATAAATTTAGAAGTAGTTAATTTATTACAATCTTCACGTATTTTTTAGTTAAAGTTTATACCAAATATAAGTTAATTCTAGCAATTTAAGTTTAATTTAAAATTTTTTCTTACATATTTGCCTTTTTTAAGTCACATACGATACGCCAATTTATGAAAGGTTTTTCAAACAAACTTTTAATACAAAATCTCTTTTTTAATAAAAAAAAAACAATAATGATTTGGAGTCTGTCGTAAAATATAGAACAATTTTTTTTATTAAATTCATAGTTAACCTTTTATTTATTTTGCAAAAACCTTCTTCATTGAAATCTCACTTTACTTCCATACGACACTTTGGCAAAATCTCTTGCAGTTGTTTCTTAACATTATCAATGTTTTTTACATAAGACATTTCAAATATCTTCAACGATTCCAAATTTGAAAGTTCGCCAATTACCATAAGCCCATCGTCACTGATATTATCACAAGCCGATACCTGCAAAACCTTTAAGGTGTTTTTGAGATGTACAAGTCCTTGCAAACCATCTGACTCCAAGTGTTTACACTGATGCAAAATGACAGTATCAATATATTTGCAGCCCTTAAAGTGGTCAAAACCAATTTTCATTATCGACGCGCCGGTAGCATCAATAACTTTAATTTTGAAAACATTATTCTCCGGCGGCAGGGAGTTATAATTTTGATGGTGACGATTAGGTGCCCCTACAGTACGCACAGCACCACCATTTTTGATAATCCATTCCGCGCACAAACGATCAGGACCCACTTGTAAAAGCCGGTCAGTATCTACACGATTAAATGCAATCGCCACATATGCCCATAGGGATTTAAGATCCGGAGATGTGGGTCTTTTTAATCCATTTGTTGTTACATTTTGTAGCAATTTACTACTTATATGACTAAATTTTTGTAAAATTGCCATTTTTTTATTAATGCTTTAACATTTTTAACTATATACGCAGTTTGAAAACAAAAAAGTATAATTCAAAATAAATAACAAACAGCTGTTAAAAAGTGTTACCGTGCTCTCAAATAAAAAGAAGATAAAATTACCAAATATGAGAGGGTCGGATCGTTAAAAACAGAACAAGCAAAAATTACTCTACCAGAGGAACAAAAATGCACGGAAGTCCGGGAGCGCAAAAATTAAATTTCTAGCGCGAAAAACAAATTAATTATATTAACAGTCAACATAAATTGAAAACAAATAAATTGAAGGACAATGAAAATCCCTTAAGTAGCGTTGTCAACGCAGTGTGATTCGAATCATTTTTAGGGTTTTCTAAAATATTTTGTGCGAAAAATTTTTTCATAAGTTAAATTAATATTTTATCCATTTGTTTCATATTTCAAACATTTTCTTCCTAGGAATTGAAAAACTAATAAACTATAATGTCGGAAATAATCTCTAATCTTGTTGCACGGGGACAATTTTTGAATAGACATCTGTCAAATAAGCCCTTAATAAACATTATGTAATTATTACAAATAAGGAATTAAGTCTTTTATATGTGCTTATTTTTATTTTTGTTAAAGTAATTGCGTTTAACCCAAATGTTTGTTTTTTTTTTGGTTTTTTATTTGTCTAATTGTAAAATGTTTAGAAATGTTGCAAAATTACATGGTCAACTGAGTAGTTTAGAACATGCAATATTTCAATAAAACCCACGATTGCCTATATCAATGCAACTCTGTTATCCATGCCTGTTATATACTACTTTTTTTGTTAGTACTACTAACTTTAGCAACTCTGTTAACATTTTTTTTGTTTTTCTTTCTTTCGTTTCCACTTATTCGTGTCTAATTTTTGCTTCCAGCGGGTTTATGTGTATAACGCGGCGGGTTGTGACAATAAAAAGTTAATTTTTATGCAGTTTAATAGAAAAAATATAAAATAAACTGAAAAAACAAAGTATTAACTAATAAATAAACACAAAACTCATAATCAATTATTCAAAAAAAAGTTGAGTGAAAAATTTAAGTTTATACCTGCCCAGAAAAAACAAGTGTAAAAAAGAGTATTAAAAATAGAAATGAAATTTCAAGTAAATAATTAATACATGGTGTTAGTTTAAAATTAATGAATTAAAAATTAAAATATTTGTTTTATTGTTAGGAGTTAAATGAATTAAAATTCGTTTATCCAATTTATACATTTTTTGTTCCTCCATTCCCTTAACTTCCTGTGTTTTCATGAAAACGGCCTTTCGTGAATGGTAATTTTCTTCTGAAATTGTCTTCTATTGTTAAGTGTAAGATTGTGTGCGCTATTGTGCGTCTAGGGAAAAGTTCTAAAGAAAATTAAAACTACATGCATACATACATATACAGAAAAGCATCATCTAACAAAAATATCTATGTATTTATGTAAACACCCTTCAATTAGAATGAATCTCTTTTGTTCTGTTTTTCTTTGATTTGTTTTTTCCAAGCTACATATGTACATGTAAATAAGGCAAGTAAGAGTGCAATATAAAAAAGTATGACTTTGCCGAGTCTTTAATACCCTTCACTTATATGTTACACACATATAATGTGTGCAACCTATAGGAACGATTTCCTTAAAAGTTTAACCAATCATTCACACCTATAACAATATAATATTTTTAATGTAAAACTTTTGGTCCAAAACCGGTGGCTTATTTGCTTTCTATCTAAGGTTTTTTAATTAATTCTTAAAACATGTTGTACACTTAATCATAAAAAGTCACAACTCGAAATTCATATAGTTAAATCTTCATTATAAATATACATATTGACACCTGAGGCATAAATAAAACGTCCAACAACTTGTTGAAAAGTTGACCTTATTGTCTTGGGAGTGTCAATCTATTCATACGTGCCCGCGAGCCAAAATAATGTTCGACCTTAGGGATATTCCCGAGACTTTAAGCCAGGCTCAATAGAATTATATACATACTACCTACCTTCCTTTTAAATAAAAAACTCGAGCTCAATTTTTTGTAGGGTTGCCTTATATTCATATTTGCAACCCCTAAGCAAGGACTGTTATAAAATTTGGATAATACGTACATATCAATCTATATATATAAAGGAATAACGTTACTGACTGACTGACTTACTGACTGATTCATCATCGCACAGCCCAAACGCGCAGAGCTAGAAACCTGAAATTTCGACTGTGGGTACCTTTCCTTATGTTTAGATCCACTAAGACGGGATTTCGGGAAATTCGGACCCGAAGGGGCTTAAAATGGGCCAAATATGGAAATATCCGAAAGTTTATATCTCCTAAACTACAAACGATAGAAACAAAATTTAAAATAGATCGTATTTTACTCAAAAAATAAGCAGACCGGTGTCTGGCATTTCTTCAAAATATTAGTCCCTTAAGGCTAAAAAAAGGTAAAAACTAAATTTTGATAGTGCCTAGGTCCACTTTGTAACTTCTAAACGAGTAAAGGTACAGACATAGTTCAAAATGCAATCGACAGATACTAAAAAAATATGAATACGTTTTTTCCACTTTTTAGAAATTTGGACGTTGAGGGGTAAAAAAAGTGTCCAAAAATGGGTAAAAATTCTATATTGGTACTTTTTGTAACTTTTGAACCAATAGAGATAAATACGTAATATAAATTACGTTCGACAGGTGTCGACAAAATAAGAATATGTTTTCGATACTTTTTAAAAATTTTGGACCCTTAGGCACAAAAAAGGGTACAAATTACATATTTGTAATTTTTAGGTACTTTTTGTAACTTATTAACTAATAAAGGTAAAAACATAGTTTAATTTGTGTTCGACAGGTCAGGATAAAATATGAATATATTTTTTAAACTTTTTTTAAAAATCTAGACCCTAAGGGGCAGACAAAAGAGTGCAAATTTGTAAAGTGGTACTTTTTACGTACTTTTTGTAGCATCTGAACCAATAAAGATAGAAACATAATTCAAACTGCGTTCGACAAGTCTTGACAAAATATGAATATTTTTATATACTTTTTAAAAACTTAACACCCTAGGGGATAGAAGAAAGGGTACAAATTACATTTTGGTACTTTTTGTAATTTCTTAACCAATAAAGGTAGAAACTTCATTTAAATTGCGTTTTGCAAGTAAAAGTTTAAGAAATAAAGGCAGAAAACATCACCTTCACTTAATAAATTTCTAAAACTGCGCTTACGAAGTAGCGGGTCACGTGCTAGTTAGAGATATACAAGTAAAATAAAACAATACCAATAAAAAAAGGTTAATTAATTAGACCCCGAGCTTGTTTTACTTAAAGTTAAGTAATTACTGTAAGACTTAAGTAATTAGTTTACAAAATTATTAAGGAACGTACCTATTTCGTAATCTTTCGATACATATTTTTCGAAGTTAATATTCGCAGCTGGTCAATAAAAGCTTATATTCTTGAATATTGCTGCCAATTATTATGTTATAGGCAGGAAAGTCTTTACAATTTAAGTGTCTTTGATCCCTACTTTTTGTTAAAGAAATTTTTTCTTTTAATTAAATCGCAGGGAAAACATCAATATGACAATCGGTCAATAATTGTGTTAGAATAAAAGCAGCTAAAAATTAAAATAAAAAGAGCATAGAAAAGAATACTTTAAAAAATTTTCCGCCTATGAAAAAATATTTAACAAAAGAAAATAAGAAAAATCAAAATCCTATATTGTGGTGTATTTTATCTAATATTGTGTGATTATTGTATGTATGTACATGTGTATACATAAATACCTATTTGACGTACAAAAAGTAAAATACTTTTAACAGCCGCTCAGCAAGTGGAGCGGGTCATAAAGATAAATAAACAAATGAATAAATATTTAACGCAGACATACAGACTATGATGTTGGCGTTCAACAACGACGATTGCAAATACGAGCAACAACAAAAGCAAAAATAAAACAACTGCACTTAATTGGTTTTTGTTTGTTTTTCTCTATGTTTATGATTCGGTTTTCTAAGGTTGGATGATTATTTGTCACAAAATCATAACAAAAAAAAAAAAAAAACTAAAACGATAACAAAAAATATTGAAACAAAAAACATCAAAAATAAACAGCGATAGACTATTTGCTGCAAAAAGGTAAGTTCTATTATTTAAAATTTATTTTTTATCTAAATATTTTTCAGCATTAACAGGGTTGCTGGGAATTAACTTAAATTGCATTCTCATATTTTTTAAGATTTTTAAAATTCGATTGTCTTGCCATTTTAAATACACGCAACTTATAAACTCTTTTAGAGCAAAACAGTTGTTTGACTTGAACAATTGAATTTAAGTTGATAATAAATTGAATATCAATAAATTTTAAAAACGATTTTTGTTTAACGTTTGCCAAGCAGTTAAGAATTTTTAAATATGAAATTTTTGCTTTTTAAAAAGAATGATAAGTTTTTCAAGTTATTACAATCATTTTCAAATATTTGTTGTTAAAGAAACAATTTGGTTTTAAATCATTCTGAATTTAAAGTAAAAGCTTCATGTTTGTTGGGTTTTTTTACATATTGGCAACTCCATTTTGACTGGGGTGACCATTTTGCTCACATTTTTGCTTATAATTTTAACAATTTTAATAAAGTGTTTTTAATTGTTTTTGATTTATTACTTCTACAAAAAATATGTTTACCTAAGCAAACCCCTTTTAGAAAATTACAAAAAAAGAAAAGCTGTTCCACATGTGATCATTTTAATTAAGCTCTTGCAAAATAAATAAAAATAAAGTATGGACCAGTTTACTAATTTTTCGACCATTTTTATTAACTTCTAGACGTAAATTCTTTAAATTTTTTAATTAAAAAAACTTTTTTCCATTTTGGGTCGTTTTACGTGGAATTGACCATATGTTTGTTTGCATGTTTGTATGTATTTAATTGAAATATGTACCAACTTTTATTGTTGTAACTACAGAACTTTGATTCGAACGATTAGTATTTAGTTGCTTCTAAATAACTTTGATTCTAACAACTAAAATCTCCTTAACCACAAAGTAAAAAAATTAATTGTTAAAAATAAATAATTTGATTAGCAGCTAATTTGGTTGCAATTAATTATTTTTAAAACCTCTTTTAAATTGTTCTTCAGCTTATTTTTCTAGAAAATGTGGTGTAACACTTTAAAATCGTAAAACATCCTACTTAAAACAAAAAAAAAAAACATTTTTAAAAACAAAAAATTTTTATTGAAAGTTTTTAAACCTAAACATAACACCCTCAAAAGGTTTAAGCTTTACTCTTGGCTTATGGTTGTAGTTAAAGAAATTTAACATTCGACATGAATCATTTATAATTCATTGCAGTTTAGATTATTCATGTCATTAAAAGTAGGAAAAAAACTGGCATTAATTTGTCTTCAACTTAAAAACAAGTATATTTTTTTTATTTAAGATTTCACTAGTTAAGCTGTCACAATTTTAAATTCATCTTTAGTGCATTAATTTAAGATTTGAGCCCATAAGGTAGCAACCACATCAATATACAATTGCTAGCTTTATACATACTTACATACATACATACATACATACATACATACATACATACATACATACATACATACATACATACATACATATACACATACATACATTTATACATATTTTTTCATATTTGCCTCGCATTTTTACCTTTAATTTAATTTAGGCTTTGAATACAGGCAAATCCGTCACAAGTTTATTCTGTTTGTCTGTTATATTTTTTTATAGTGTGTGTGAAGCTGCGTATCTAATCTTTAAAGGTTTTAATAACAGTTTAAAAGTGTTAAAACTTTGACAGCACAATGTTCCCTCTTTAAGGTACAAGTTAACGCCCAAACCAAGCAAGCTGTTTATACATTTTTTTAAGAGTCCTTTATGCAAGTATATAAAAAAATAGAATACTGAGTGTTGAATAGTATACATTTTTATGTATTTATTCCTCAATATGTACATACATATAAGTTTTTATATTCATAATCGTATATTATGTGCATATTTAGGATGTAAAAAGAAATAAACACCAACTGACGGTTGCAGCCAAAAGCAATTGTTTCACATACAACTCTTTGTGTTACTTCGGTACATACATACATACATACATAAAACATATACATTTTATCCCAACTTTAAAAAAACTTTATTAAATACCCTATACATGTCATACCTGACTTAAGGAGTTACTGGTCATACACATATATTTTAAAACTACTGTAGACCAGTCGGAACATGTTGCTGGCAGGAATTGACCAGGTCTGAGAGGAAGATCCCTTAAGAGTACACGTACAAAGTTGATTTTTTCCTTTTTTGGTAATCAAAAATATCTCAACAGTTAAACGTGACATAAGAGATAGATGTAACTAAAATTAAACTGATTAAATGTAGCCGGCTTCGAAAAATAATTCTTTTGCCCTCTTTATTTATCCTTTACTTTAGAACTAAGATATTCTATCTGCAAAATGCTCATGACACTAATGGTGCTATCTTTTCTAAAAAAAAATCAAACTTGTTTGAAGAACTCTTTTAAAACTAACTGAACCGTTGCAAAGTTGTATATTTTAGTTTATTAACTAGAATTAAACAAAAATTGTAGACAAAATGCAATTGCTTAGATTCCTTTGATAAAGAAGAGAAGTCCAACAATTAATAAATCACCATATTTTAAATGAAATCTCGTTTTTTTATGTTTTGTTTCTTTCCTACAAAAATAAAAAAAAAACCTAACTGAATATGAATATTTGAAAAAATTAATTTCAGCTTTTTAATTTTGTATGAAAATGAACATTTCTTTGACATTCACTTTCTTAAACACAAAAAAGAAAATGCGGAGCGAGATTTTTTTGAGTTCGCCTCGATACTACCTGTATTGGTGAATCCTGACAGAAAGTGACCCTTCGGCTACTTAAAGAGGCATTTTGTTATTTATTTAAGTTGAAATTATCAGGCCCTTTGTTCTGTAACTTGTAGGAAGTTTTCACAGCGAAAACTCATTCCATATTTTATAAGACGACATTTCTCTTCTAAAATACAAGACAGGCAATGAATAGAATTTATGACCCGAAAACAATATTTGTTACCTTTTTTTAGAAAAGAACTGGAAGGAGGGCATAGGGCAAAAATAAGGGGAAAAATTTTCTGTGGTAGAGACTACCAATAAGCCTGTCATTAACTACAGCTTTTTAAAGAAATAGTTTTTAAAACTTATTGT
Source organism: Melanophora roralis (assembly GCA_963583895.1). Classification (NCBI taxonomy): domain Eukaryota; kingdom Metazoa; phylum Arthropoda; class Insecta; order Diptera; family Rhinophoridae; genus Melanophora; species Melanophora roralis. The sequence goes on from OY757191.1 coordinate 1,239,531, forward strand.
TTCTAAGAATTCAATGAAGCTCTAAATAAAATCAATTCGTTGTAGGTACATTCTAAACGACAAAAAATTAAAAAAAATCCAGTTTTTTGATTCGTTTTGCTTAGTACATATTATTATTTCTGTTTAAAAAATATTTTGTTTTTTGTTTTTCGTTGTTGTTCATGCAACCATCACCTTTATTCCTTTGGGTACAAAAACATACCTACATACATACATACATATGTATATGAAAGTATAAAACAAAATTAAAAATCAAAAAGAACTAAACACAAAAGCCTCTTAAGAAAACTAAAACCTTACAACAACTACAACAACAGCTGAAGAGAAACACCAACTCACACAAAACAATCTGTACGTTTTCTTGACACCTTCAAAAGCGGGTACAAAAAATTTACAAAAAAAAAATAAAAAACGAGGGAAACAATTCCTTTAAAATTGAATTCAATTGTTCAGTTTCTGGACTGGTTGGTTGGTACATTTATATGTTCGTTTTCTTGTTTGTTTCTCGATTAGAATTTTTGGTAAGATTTCAGGTTGAATTGTTCATATTTCGGTTTTACTTCTATTGCTTACTTGTTCTTGTTGTGATGGAATTGTTTATTTCTTAAGACTTTCAATGGTTGCTTTGTTTGCATTCCGCTTTTGTTTCTTCTTTTTTTGGTTATGCCTGTTGCTTAAACTAAAATTTTTAATACACCAAAGTTGTTTTTGCTGTTTTTTGCTTCCTAAAGAATTAGTATTAATGTTGGCGTGAAAATTTCTCACTTTTGCTTGATCATTGCAGAGAATCCAACAAGAAACAAAATTTTAAAATAAATTACCGGGCAAAATCCGACAAAACACAAAATTGCGAAGTCGATCTGAAATGTGCTTTAAAACACCTGCTTAAAGTACACAATTAAAATTTTATCATGGCTTCTAACTCGCTTTGACTGAGTCATATGTTTAAGTATGTAAGTAAAAATCAAAAATTAAAACTTCGTTATAGTCCTTATACCAAACCTTACGATTAAGATTTACTGCGTTCACTTTAAGAAAAATGTGATTGCTTTCCATAGTTTACTCTGCCATATTTGGTGACAAATGCTATACTACAGGTGTAGTATCAAGGAGTGCTAAAGCAAGTTAACAATGTCGCGGTAACATTTAGAGGTTCAAGAGTTTTAGTTCTTCTTTTGCAAGATTTTGGCAGTGGCAATGCAATTATAAAAAAATCAGCTTTTTCAAAGCCCTTTTCGGTTGCTTTTTTAATTTGCAGCTGAATTTTGCTCATTCCTAAACCTGACCAAATGCCAAGCAACCAACCAAATAAATTTGTCTGATTGCATTGTTCTTAATATTTTTGTATTTTCCTTATTTTGTTGTTGTTGTTTGCTGCTTTATTCCTTTTTTGCTTTGCTGATTTCTTATGGCTATTGCATATTGCTTCAGCTGGTATGCTTTTTTTTTGTAAAATTTTGTGAATCTTTTAGTTGGCAAAACGTTGGTTATGTGGCTAACATATCTTCCTTTAGATGTCCATAGTTCTGCCGACCTACACAAGTACATGCCAACGAAAAAAATACTGAAATGCTCGAAAACAAAGTGCAATAAATATTTCACATCTTAGTTTTTTTTTTTTGGTTTTTTAAATTAAAGCTGCAAAGGCCCAATAGGAAATTGGGGTACCGTGAAATAACTCCCAAATGAAATAACTCCAAATGAAAAAATGAAATAACTCCCAAATGAAACAACTCCCAACGAAAATGAAATAACTCCCAATCGAAAAAAATGAAATAACTCCCAACGGTAAAAATGAAATAACTCCCAATGTTTGGGAGTTATTTCATAAAAGTCACAAAAAAGTGAAATAACTCCCAAATGAAATAACACCCAACAAAAATGAAATAACCCCCAATTACAAAAAAAATAATTGTTTTATGAAATAAGTCCCAACGGAAATGAAATAACTCCCAACAATAATGAAATAACTCCCAACGAAAATGAAATAACTCCCAACGAAAACGAAATAACTCCCAATTAAAATACATATATATAATGCGAAAACCTTTTGTATCCATAAATTAGATGTTACTAACGTAAAATTATTTTCTAAACAAACAAACCAAATGACTGCCGGCCTCCGTCTGGACGCAGGATAAGTTAACTCTCGTGGATCGAACCGCCGGCTTCGTTACAGCTTTAGGACAGGCGCGTGGACTTGAGGCACCTTTTTGTTTAAATAATTTTTTAATAAAAAGGAGTTATTTAGATAGCCGGCCTTCGGCCGGGCGCAAGAAAAAAAAAACTCCAGTGGATTTGATCCGCCGGCTTCGCAGTAGCCTTCGGCCGGGCAATGGACTTTAAGCTCTACTGCTTTCCATATAAAGCTTCGCCAAATAAAACATGAATTTTATGACACTTTAGTTATGAAGCTGCAAATACTTCCAATGTACTACAGTTTAAAGTATATTCCCCGGCCGAAGGCTACTGCGAAGCCGGCGGATCTAGTCCACTGGAGTTTTTTTTCCTCGCGCCCGGCCGAAGGCCGGCTATATATGCCCCTTTTTTTTAAACCTAAAATTTTCAATTCATTGTCACCTTTTGTATCCATAAATTAGATATCACTAACGTAAAATTATTTTCTAAACAAACAAACCAAATGACTGGCGGCCTCCGTCTGGACGCAGGATAAGTAAACTCTCGTAGATCAAACCGCCAGCTTCGTTACAGCTTTAGGACAGGCGCGTGGACTTTAATCACCTTTTTGGTTAAATAATTTTTTTAATAAAAAGGAGTTATTTAGATAGCCGGCCTTCGGCCGGGCGCAAGAAAGAAAAACTCCAGTGCATTCGATCCGCCGGCTTCGCAGTAGCCTTCGGCCGGGCAATGGACTTTAAGCTCTACTGCTTTCCATATAAAGCTTCGCCAAATAAAACATGAATTTTATGACACTTTAGTTATGAAGCTGCAAATACTTCCGATGCACTACAGTGTAAAGTATATGCCCTGGCCGAAGGCTACTGCGAAGCCGGCGGATCGAATCCACTAGGGTTTTTTTCCTTGCGCCCGGCCGAAGGCCGGCTATATACCCACGGTTTTAAAACCCCAAAACTTTTAAATAAATGTCACCTTTTATACTAGCGCGATTAAATTTTTTTAAATGCTCTGGTATATACACTTGCTTTTAGTAAAATGAAATAACTCCCAATAAAAATGAAATAACTCCCAACAAAAATGAAATAGCTCCCAATCAAAATGAAATAACTCCCAATAAAAATGAAATAACTCCCAATGATTAAAAATGAAATAACTCCCAACACTTTGAAAAAATGAAATAGCTCCCAACAAAATTTCATTGGGGGTTATTTCATTTGGGAGTTATTTCATTATGAAATAACTCCCAATGAAAAATAATGAAATAACTCCCAACGCATTGGGAGTTATTTCATTATGAAATAACTCCCAATTTGTATGGGAAAAAATTGGGAGTTATTTCATTTTTTCATTGGGACTTATTTCATTTGGGAGTTATTTCACGGTACCAAATTGGATACATTAAATAATTTTTTAAAATGTCAAATGATTTTGTTGTCTTTAGGCAGAAAATGTAAAAAAAACCAAATAAATATAAAATGTTTTAAATTTTTTAAAAAGAAAAAAAACGCCATTTTTGAATTTCTTTTATGTTAAGATTTTTGTTGCTATATAATCTCTGTCGCTGACATCTTTATTGTTTTTTTTTTTTTTGGTTATAATGCAAATTGTTTTATACCTAATAAGATTTTATCATAATGACTTTGGGTAAGTGGATTCAGGACTTTTTTGATATTTGAAATTTTAGCAAAGGCACAGATCCAAAAGGTAAACAAATATGTGTTCTCCTTCCACCAAATTTAAATCAAGCCAAATGTGCCATCAAAAGCTCTGATAAGTTCTTGTGTGCTTTTATGGCTAAAAGTCTCTTCCCATATAAAAGGTCATGTTTGAGGTTCTTTCGATTTTATATTCCTCTACAAAATGCCGAAATAAAAGTATCTCTTCAATTTTAATAAAAACTGACGTACGTTTACAAAGAACAGCAACGATTTTCTAGTGGGTATAACAATACCTTTTTTTATATTATCATGACTATGACGATCATATGTATGTTTGAAAGCATTTTACAAATAAATGTTGGTTGGTTGGCTAACTCGTTCGGTTGTTAAGAGAGTTAAGGACGCTAAATTATAACAATTGCGTTTTTGACACCTCACGGCATCACTTTTGTTTCTTTTTTTGCCATTAAATGCATTTTTTATAACCTCTCTTTCGTCATTATTCTTGTTTACCAAAAACATTCAAGCGTTCATATGTATATTTTATTTTATACAGTTTTGTATTTTTTTAGTTTAAGCCATATTAAGTTTTTCTTGCCTGCATTGCAACCAACCATTTAAGGGTTATTTTAATTGGATCCAGCCAAACGATCGCGATAAAGATAAAAAACTCTAACCGTTTTTATTAAATGGCCAAATAGGTACTTGGTGGTTAAAGTAACTAGTTTTTAGTTGGTGTGAATTTATTTTTCACTTCTTATTATTTATTATTGTTTAGTCTTTAGGCGAGATCTTATAAAAAATGATTAATGTTTTTAATTAAATTAAGAAGGCGAAAAATGGTGAACAAATCAGCTTAACAAACGCTTTTGAATATATGAATATCTTTTATAGTGTTTTGTGGAAACCAGCAAAATTGTAAAAAAAATATTGTTTTAATTGTATAAACTATTTAAGCAAAATCTTTGCCTAATTTGAAATCTAATTTGCATACATTTCTAATTGTCAAACATAAAATGGGTTAAGTTTTGCTTTATTTGAAAAATTTGTGGATAATGGAGGTTTTACGTAATTCGAATCCATTCCAATTGAAATAATTTCTAGTAAAATTTGTTAAATCTGAGCCAAGCAATCTGCACGACTTAAGACAAACCGAAAACGCATCGACTGATCATAATTCTTCAGTCGTTAGAATTACTTAACCTTGCAAGCCTTCATATCGAGGTTTTTTATGCGAAAATACCTCTCAGATAAGTACGGATGTTCACGGAACTTTTGAGACACAGCAGCATTATTTTTTCGAAAAATTTTGTAATTGCTCTTCTCAATTTAAGAAAAATCTAAAATTGGCAGCGATCAGCGATTTTAACTTACTAAACTGAAGTGAAAACTTTGTTTAATAATTTTCTCCTTTTGCTTTTTGTGACTTTTACAGGATCCGAAGAATAAAAGGTTTTTTAGTTAGAGGAGAGGTATTTTTTTCTGGTCCTATTCTATATGGGGTCAAACAAAAACTATATGGACAGAATTTTTAGTCTACTGACACCATTGCATACGAAAGATGGTTGCCCTAACTCGTATGATCTATTGATTGATTAAATTGTTATTTTTTGTTTTACAGTAATAATTAATTAAAAATTTCTTCTTTACCTAAAACTATAATTGCTTGTCATCATTCCATAATTGTAGCAAAAGAATTCTAAAAGATACAGATTGTCAACCTAGGGATGTACTAAATGCGGTTATTCGACAACTGTCAAAAGTTTCTTTCTAACATTAAAAACCAAACGCAACAAAAAGTATAATACATTTTGTTTCTTGGCCGATAACTAACGAATTTCACATGCACGTACACCATAAACAACATAAAAGATTACGACACAACAAAGTTACATTTGCGCGTGTCATACAATTAGTGAAAGAAAGTGGAATATCTTGAAAAGTTTTTGTGTTCTTCGGTCGCATACAGACTCAAAAGAATTTTTCATATTACTATATAAAGAATTCAGTGATAATTACGCTCTGTAGTATGGTTGTAAAAGTATACAGAAACTAAAAACCGGTAAACCGGGGTTTTTCTTAACACAAGTAGTTGTGATTTTATCGAATATCGGATTTATCTAAAATCACACCATTCTTTTAAATAAATATATAATTAAATCTCTGTACCTACTTACTCATTTTAAATTTAGTACAAAAACTTTAAATAAAATGGCGATTATCTTTTTTATTTCATAAAAACCGCTTTTTTGAAAAAAAAATTTTTTTTACGAATAATTAAAAATCCGGGTTTCAATTTTTTGCATACCCTATCAGTAATCCTTCTTTATGCTGTAAGTGTTTGTGTGCATGTAAAACGCTTTTTCTTCTTAAACTGGCAATGAAGAGTAACGAATTGAGGAATTATTTCCCATTCGTTACAATGGAAAGAAAAAAAAAAATAATGTCGTTTTGTAGGGTTTGTAGAGTTGAGCATTAAGCAGAACGTTACAAAAAATTAATTTAAACATTAATCTGATATAAAAGAAGATTATGAAGGGACGTGCTTAAACGACACTTTTTTATTCGTTGCCATAAAAAATGCATTGTTTTTAGCGGAATTTAACTATAAAAAAGAACTTTTAATATATAAAAATCAGATTTTATTCTTTTTTTAACAGGGATTAAGTTTTAAAATTTAATTTTAAAACTCGTAAAAACTGTAAAATAAGTAGAATGAAAAGTTGGTATTAAATAATAAATTAAGGTATTAAGACTTGTTTCGTTTTTTAAGGGATTCGATACGCACTACAGACTTATAATTTGAAAAATATTTCAATATTTTTATAATCAATGATTTTATCCTTCACTGCTCTAAAAAAGAAAACATGTAGAAAAATTGAAATTTATTAAAAGAAAATGTTTCTTTTAAATTTTAAATAAAATATATAATTTTTCTTATTTTTTTTTTTGTATTTAAAAAATATTAAAAAAAAACTCTAAAGAACAAAATGCTTTAATTAAAATTTTTTTATGTTAAAAAAGAAATAAAATTTATTTTTCTACTGCAGTTTGTTGCCGTACATTGCTTGGCATATTGTTTGAATTAATAGAATTAGTTTGTAGTCTTAAAACCCAAACCTAAACATAATGTTAAATAATAAAATGTTGTTGAATTATGAAGGTATGCCCTGAGTTTTATTTAAAATTTTCCAAAGAAATTTGTAAATTTTCATGCCCCACATATTGGACTTGACGGTTTTATTACCATTTTCTTGTATTTTATTCCTTTTTATTTATTTATTTTTTTTTTCATTTTTATTATTCTTCTGTAGAAGAGGTAACATTTATGGTAACTTATGTGTACAAGTTATACGTTTACTATATTCGTAACTTAACGATTATTGTCGTTTGTGTGAGATGTTATTGTAGCCTAAACCTTCCATACAGTGCAAGCCTAAAATATTATGACTAGTAAAGGCAATTTATAGATACGTTTTTCAATCAATTTAGTTCAACACAAATTGTAGCATGGCACTTCTTTGTAATTCAAAAAAAATATATATTAAAGACCAAAAATTATTATAACCCAAGTGACTTTTGCAATATCTGCAAAGCAACTTTTAACCGCCAAACTATTTGTCTAACTTTGAACCAAATTGTTTTCAACGTTCCATTGAAATCTAATGTGCAAAAGGAATCTTTTACCTTTATTTGCAACTAAATCAGGGATTTGCTCGTATTTTAGGAAAAAAAATAGGTAAAATTAGTTTTACCCCAAAAAACTTGTAAAAATATATTTTTACAACAAAACATGTCACACAAATTCTCTTAAATTTTACGAAAATAAAAAAATTTAACAAAAGAAAAAATAAACTTCCCGAAGCGCTCAAAAAATAACCAGAATTTAATGTTTTTTTTTTTGGGGAAATATTTTGGCAAATTAAGAAAGATTTTAGTTTGATTAAATCGAATAAATTGTTGATTAAATCAAAGAAAAACTTGACTGGACTTATTGCTAACAGCACACACTGTAGCTTTATTATTGCTGTTTGTTGAACAGATTTTTTTATTCTCCTCTTAAGGTTTTTATACCTTTTTTGTCTCTTGTTTTTTTTTGTTGTACCTTTGTTGTTGTTTTATTTAAGCCATCACTTGAGGTGTGAAAAAAAAGAATTCTTTTTTTTTATAAATTCTATAGTTTGATTCTAGCTGTTGTTGTCTTTAGTTAATATCTGTTGTTCTTGATACTCTGTTGGATTTTATTTTTATTATTATTTCTGTTGTTGTAGTTGCACTCTTTTAGTTTAGCATTGAAATTTCTTCTTTTGTGTTCCCCATTTTTTACTTCAAAATGGTTTGAATAGTTTATAAGTTGGATGTCTGTTTGTCTGACTCGTTCGTTGACTGGCAGACTGGTTAGTTGTCTGGCTCAGTGACTATATTTAACTTATCCGAAGTGCATTTCGTAGTTGAAGTTAAAACATTAATCTTGATTTCTTTAAAGATACTTTTGTTGTTGTTGTTGCTTTTGTTCTTTTTCATACATATTCTTTCTTCAATTGTTGCATATGTTTTTGTTTTGTAGCCGGATTGAAATCATAGATATGATTGTAAGGAATTGTATGTTTATAGGAATATAGGCACGCATACGTAATTGTTAGTTACCACTTTAAAATGTCCTACACTAGATGCTTAAACGTTCACAGAATTGAAATAAAAATGGGGAGAAATCAGAAGTTACCAAACGTGTTTTAAACTCGGAAACCCCAACTTTGCTGGCCCTCGTACCTAAATGTTTACATACATGCCAGTGCCAACTTAAAAAGAAAAAAATCCGAAAATCGGAGTTTTGTATCTTTTGCAGAGCAATACTTACAACTACCCGGATTGATTTTAACTGTAAAATATTGGCAGAAACCCCTACTTCTTTTAAAAGTTTCTTTCAACATTAACGAAAAAATATTAATTTCTTCTAATGAAAAGAAATTATATAAACTTAAGCCAAATTTAAAAGCAAAAATACTGTAAAAATAACTTTTTAAATCATGTTTTAAAAAGAAAACTTTTAAGAATTTTTAGGAATTAACTGTAAAAGGAAATAGAACTTAATTTGCAAAGTGTTACAAACATTCTGGCAAAAACCACTAGAACTGTTCATTTGTAAGTAGAGTATCCAAAAGATTAAGTGAAAATATACAATAAAAGTCCAAATCATAAATTGTTTATTCGTTTTGCTGTTTGCCTGGTGTTATTCTCAGATGTTGCTGTTGTTGTTTTTCCCATTGTTGTTTCTTTTTGTTGAGGAACTGTTGCTGTTGTTTGCTTTATTCACTGTGTCTTGCAGTGTTGAATAGTTGTTTTGTTTGTGTGAGTTTTGTTTGAACGGTGTTCATATCAGTCAGTTAACCGGGCCGGTAGACAGCCAGTCAGCTAAAGTGTTAATGTGTTTGTATAAAGTTCAAATTAGTGATGCCAACCCAACCCGATTAAGGTAGATAACCCTTATATTTTGTAAGTGCAAAAATATAAATTTAGCGAACAGCTCAATCGTAACTTGCAGGGTTTTTTTAGTTTTCATAGTGTTTTGATTTTTTTGTTTTGTCAAAAACAATATGAGGAGCAAAATTGGTAATAGAATAAACAATAGACAATTTTTAAACACATTGCATCTAAAAAACTATTGACTTAATTTTTTAGCAAACATTTACACAATATTATAAAAACGGTTTTATAGAATTTGGAAAAAAACCCCTTTAAAACAACACAGCTTTTTCCGGGAAAGCTTAAATGGTGTAAAACTTGTTTCACTGTGTAATTAACTAATTCTAATAGTTGTGACGTCCATTGGCCCTGAAAGTACATATTTTCAAACATATTTTTCTTATAATTTTATTTTTTTTAATTACAAATATTTATTTTGATATTGAAAAAAAATTTTTTTTTGTTTGTAATAAAAGAGTAGAATAAATTATTCGAACTTGTAAACCTTTTTTAATCAAACAAACCAGTATGCGTTTGGCTTCTGGTGAGCATATAAATTTGACCGAAGTTAAGGTTCGGTTCCGTTCAAAAAGGCGCGTTCGGCTTGGCTTTTCTATTTATACAACGAGAAAATAATGAATGTTATTTTAAAATCAATTTTCCTACTACATACTATGGAAAAATTTAAATTTATAAAGTTGGTGGTAAACTATCCTATAAGATGCATAATTTTTCTTGCACAAGTTTAAGGTTTTCCCATGCAAATCTCTGGCAACTCGTAACAACACATTTTATGTTGTCTTTTTGTATTCTTATAGATTTTATTTTATTTCTCCAACGTTGTTTTTGTATTATTTTCAGTTTTTATTCAGATTTGGGTGTATGTGTGCCTTTTTCGTTTTTTGTGTTGTCGGTTTTTTCATCTTTTGGACTTGAACGTAAATTTAACACTTTAATCAGAAACAGTTGGCGCATTTATTTTCATTAAGCAACGGCGTTTTTGGTCCGTTTCATTTCATTGTTCCTTTGATATTAATTTAATTTAAATACTCTGAAATTTGTTTAAATAACAAATTGCTTTAAAAAAAGTTTAATTTTTAAAAATATATGGATGGAAAGAGTGATCAAGTGAAGTGGAATTAAAAAGAAGAAATATACTTAAGTATTAAAAATATAAATAAATATTAAAAATATAAATAAATATTAAAAAGTTTTAAAAATAAAATATTATTTTTAACAGTGGAAAAAACTTGTATTTTTAATGGTCAGCTTTAATTCTAATGGCTTTATAATAATGATAATTAGGATTACCAAAAAGGTTTATTAAAAGTAAAACTCTGTAAGTCCTTCTAATCAACGTTTTTATTACAATTTCAATTTGAATTATCTTTTATTTATTGTTTTCTACTTAATCATCTTGGAATATAAATTTTAATTTTTTCAACACAATAAAATCCTTAACCTTTTAAAACAATTGCTAATCATCTTGTTTGGCGAACCTGTTGTCTTAAGAAATCGTTAAAGTTTTGAATTAAAAGTGATGTGAAATAAGGCAAAATCCTTTTTCTAATTTTATCATTACGCCCATTTAACATTTTCTCCAAACTTTTTAGAAACCTCTTAGAATAGGTATCCTGTAATGTACTTAAAATATATCCTAACTTTTAATTGGCTAAAAATCATAAAAAAATTATTACCGACATTTTAACATCAAGACGAAGTGCTAGTTTTATGTTTAATTTTCAAATAAGTTCATAAGTAATCTTACCTTATTCCTAATTTGAAATCATATTAGTTTTCAAATGTTCTTCTGCTCATACCTACATAGTTTTTTTTCATAATAAATTTATTTGTTTGAAGAAATCTTATGTGTTCTAAGTAGTACAAACCTTGTAACAAAAATTTAAAATAATTTTTTCTCTATTTTCCATTTTTATATTTATTGTAATTCTATGTAAAATAATTCTCGTAAATAACTTAAATACCTTTTGATGGTCACAGTGATTTGTGACAGAATTGAGTGACCAAGCTAAATAAGCATTTTTATGATTTTTTTTAAATCTGTAAAACAAATCGTAGAAATGCTTCTCATATTTCACTTAAATATCTAAAGAACTTACATTTGTATGTTAGAACTAAATTGATTTTTTTTTGTTAGCAACCGGTAATGAAAAATTCAAGTAGATATGTTTTAATTCTTTTTTGAAAATCAGTTAAATTATCAGGTGTTCTAGGCGCTTATGCGTCGCACATGGTGTAATAGTGATGTATTTAGGCAGTAAATTATGCTAAAATATTAAAGAAAACAAAATTTTCAAACAAATTATTTATTTATATTTTATTATTTAACACTTGTATAAAAGGCGCATACACACATATTAGCACAGAAAAAATGTTTCTGCTACTTTTGAAACGTTTATTTAATAAAATTCTGGCACTTTTATAATTTTTAAAAACAAAACCATAATTCTAAAACTCTTAACTATTAGACGATTACTAGTTAAAAACGCTGTTAAATATTTTCTTTAATTAGTACCCAAGTAGTGATTGTCTTGGGACGAATTATATGTATTTTGTTATTGTAAACAAAAACAAAATAACCATAATTCGTCACAAGACGATCCCTACTCGGCTTCCAAAAACAGCACTGTAATTAATATTAAATGAGTCTACATGCCGTTTATGCAGTTTTTAATAATTATAAACACTTTTCTCGTGCAGATATGCAAACGTTCTTATTAACTTACACATACATACAAACCTAATATGAGTATTTTTTTCATTAATACCTGTCGTCTACATGTCTTGTCTTATAAATTCTATATTTAGTTTTTTTATTTTTAGATTCGTTTTTGTTTCTATGTTTTATAGCAAAAACATATCTAATCTTACACAAATACAAGTGTTTCTTTTTATTTTTGTATATTTAACTATTTATTTTGTGTGCCTTATGTAGGTACATATGTACCTATTTGTTTTTTAAACTAAAACTAAATTTAAAACGTTCATACAAACCAGATTAAATGTAAACAATGATTGTACTTTTCTACTTGGTTTTTTGTAGCTAAATCATCTTTTTATTTTGATTTAAATCGTGGTGAAATTATGTTGACCAGGTGGTGTTACGAGCACAGCTGATCTACTTTTTTCATGCATAAATCGAGGCTGGGTTGTCAAAGTTGTTTACTTTTACATATCTTTTTTGACACCTGAGCCAGCGAAAACGAAAACTTTATTCATCACAATTTTGTTGTTGTAGAATCACCACCACCTGATGTATTATTGCGCCATGCTTAAAATAATAATAAAACAGAAATTTTTGAAAACACACTAACAGATAACATCATCATAACAGTTTGTATATAGTCAGGCAGTCTGTCATTTATATGTACGTCGTTGATTAAATAAATATTAAAATAAAAAATAAAAATAATTTGTATCTACTACTAATTAGTTATTGCGTGCATTTATTTTATTTAAGTGTTGGTTTTAAATTGTATTTTATTCGTTTTAGATTTTTTTTTTTTTTTGTTTAGAGTCAACACTTTTGCCACCAGACATTTTAGCACCAGTAAGGGGACAAGAGAGAAGTATCTTCTGACTGCGCTGAATTGCTGCTGTTGTTATTACTTGTTGTGGTTGTGCAGGCATTATGTCTAGATTTTCATTTTAATTTACATACAAATAAATATGTTTAATAAAAAAAATACCAAACAAAGACAAGTAGCGGTCGTCAAGAAGCACATGCATTAGCAAAAATATTTATAAAGACACACCAACTCGACTATTGCAATTAAAAATATTAGAAAAAAATTTTTGTCTGAAAATAGTAACATCTACAATTGAAATAAAAATAAATCAAGTTTTTAACTTTATTATGAGACAAACTTGTTTGGGGTTTTTAAGGCCAAACTTGGTATGACGAAAAAACACCAGCAAATGATACGTTTAAAAATTTGTTTTAATTAAAATTGTATAATTTAAAGCAGAATCTACGTTTTGACGTGTGACACCTTTTTTTGGTTATAAAATAGAAGTCTTAATATTTATGCATGTTTAAATACAACCAACAGCTGCAACAAAGCTAACAGCAGCAATCAAAACAAAATTATTGAATTCGATTTTCGCCCACGTAATAGTTTTGTTTTTGTTTGGTTGGCTTTTAATCAGGTATGGGAATTTCGATTGTTTAGTATTTTAGTTATAAGGATTTTTTTTGTAACACGTATTAATTGAGAACCCAGATTTTTGCAATTTTACGCGTAAAACGGCCAAAAAATGGGAAAAAATTATTTGCTATTTTTTTTAAAGAAAATTTAAATTTGTTTCTAAAAAAGAACGAAAATTGTCGAAACAAAAATAAATTAGTACATATTTTACTTTTTTTTATTTGGCAAGAGTTTAAAATGATCATGCACTGAATAATTGGCTCTTCTTTTTTTTGTTTTAATGAAAATGTCACACCCATCACTTGCTCTAAAAGGGGCTTCATTTTGGCTTTCATTTTATTTTTGGTAGAAATTTGGTAACAAATACAAAAAAAAAGCTTTAAAACATCAAATTTAAATAATTTAGCCCGTTCTCAGGAATATTTTACAACACAAGATTTTAAAATAAAAATTCTCTTAAACTCTTATTTGTAAGGTCGCACCCGTCACAATATTCTTGTGGTCATTATGAGCAGAAATTGTTTTGTTTTCGTCTCTACCTGCTATTGAACGTTAACGTAATTTTACTTTCAAATTATAGCCTGTCTTAAATTTAAATTTAGAAATGTTGCGATAAAAGCAGAAATGTGAGTAAAATGGTTACCCCTGTCACAATGGAAATGCCCACATGTAAAATAAAAATATAAAAATTTGTTAAAGATTTTAATAGAGCTTGGCTGCTATTAGTTTGGTTACACTGTGCTACAGTAAAAAATATATTTATTAAAAGTCTTTCGTAAACATGCAATAGCTTCTATTAGATCGTTAAAAACCAGCCCTCTTGTTCTATACTTGTGAGACGTTTTTGCAGCTAGATTATTTTTTAATATATAATAAAGGTTCGTTAATAACAGTATGCAGCGCTTAATCCTTCGTACACAATCATATGCATACAAAAGTTAAGTCAGTCTCGGGTGTTTTTTAAATTATAAAACAATGTGGAAAAATAAGTGGCACCTACAATTATTTATGTATATACATATATTAAAGCTTTACAGTTTGTCATTTTAAACTTACAATTGAAATTAATTTTTAGGTCCTTAATATACACAGGTAATAAAATGTGTAATTAGGGTATATTATATTCTTCCAGCCCTGAAGTCAAAGACTTAAAACCAGTTATTAAGCTTAACATTTTTGTAGACTTTTTATTATTTAGCTTTTGTTCTATAAATTGTGATCTAACGATTTTATTATTTTAATTTTTGTTTTTTTTAATTGATTTTTTGTCCTATTTTCTCTTTTACGATTTTGTTGTTTTACAACTGTTGTTATAGTCATTACTTGTTTTAGTTTCTTCCAACATCCGTTAACGTTTTAATTCACAAAATGAATTCGATAGAAAACAAAAATTGTTGAAGCAAAAAAAAAAAAAAAAGGAAATTTTAAGGAAATTTTTCATTCAAATTACTTTTAATTATGTTCTTTTCTAAACTTCTTTTAATAAAAATATTGTTTTCACTTATGCATATTATTCATTTGCTAAATTTTTCTTAGATAAATATTATGACAACTTTTTTAGACAGTATACTATTGTGATTTGCTATTGTGAATACCTATTAAGTTACGCAGTCCAGAGAATTAACACTGTCAATCATTTGCAGTCAAACATATATGTATGTTTGTAGGTGTGTGAACAGTAAATAAAATTTTCTTACAAGAAACATCTCTATTTAAAGGCGAATTAATTGATCAGTTGGAGTTAACAGCACATGTTATCCTTCCTAAAGAAAACGCGACCAGTCTGTACATGCGTGTATAGACTAGTCTATAAAGGAGTTGAACTACTCCAAATGTAACCCAATTGTATGTAGAATACATTATGATGTCCTAGGGCCGGTCCACTCAACCCATCTTTGCATTACATCGGAGTAGTTTCAAAACTTTTCTATGGTAGACCACACAGGACTAATTTTACAACTTCGACAACTCTATATGCGATCGTTAAGACACGAACACCTCTGGCTTAACTGCAAGTTCTTGTTTGACATTGGCATCACTGCATTACATAGGGCTATAATGTATTTAGTCCAGGTCCAATATTTTTTGCAGGGCTATATATACTAACACCACATACGTGGTAGGGGTAATATGCGTTTAAGCGAATGTTTGTCTTCAAAGTAATGGTCTTAATAAAAAAAGTTAAATAAATTTTATTGTTTTGAATTCGTATACGTAATGATGAATGCACTTAATAAAATAAATAAATACAAAAAGAGAACAGAATCTTAACATTAATTTTATTATGTTCATTTAACGTTGATGATGATGATTACAATGATTATATGCTGTGTTGTTCACAAAGTGTGGGCGCTTGGTTGGTCGATCGGTCGTTTTTTTATTCGTTCGATCATTTAAATATTAATAAATTTCTAGAGACTTTTTATGTTGTGCATTCAAACATGTATATGTGTATGTTTAAAGCATAAAACAGAAATTTATGTTTTCTTCTTTCTTTCGCATTTAGTAATTTCTTTTATAAAATTGTTTGGTTAAGAATAAATATTTTTGAATAATAATATTGAATATTGATTTTCATGTGCAAATACAGCGGTAAAAAACTAACAAATTATGACTGCATTTACAACATTCATATTATCGATGTTAATTTTTCTGTATGAGCGTACTTACAAATATTAACTGCTGTTTTTTCCCGATCTAACGTCGTTAAAAAAGTTAGGGAAATATTTGGTCACTCAATCTTGTTTTTGCTTAATAATATGTAGTTAAGAAAAAAAATGTTAAAATTAAAACGGGATTTATTTTTATTTGACTATTTGATTTAATTAATAATTACATTATTAGGGACATATTTAAAAACAATTTTTAAATTAAAAATAGGTTTTATTAAAAGAACTTTTTATACAAAATCAGTATTTCAAATTCATTTTAAATATTAAAATTATTATTATGAATAATTAATTCCCTTAATATTTAAATAACTTTTTATATAATTTGTGCAAAACATTAAAAACATACATTATTAAGTTTTTTTAAATAAAAAATCTCTCAAAAAAACGTTATTTGTGGCCCCTGAACATTTTTTAAAATAAAACTCTAATGTTGAATATTTTTATTAAAGGACAAATATGGAGTTAAAACTATTTGAAACAAGTTTACAAAGCTGTGACTATATTTGGGAGAAAAATATAACTGAAAATCATATACATAGTTGGTCTTTTGAAAAAATACTTAAATCACTTGAAAGATTTAATAGTTATACATACTTAAATGCCATTTTAAGAAAAAAAAAATATAGAAAAAGTATTTAGATACAAAATATTTAGACAAAACTAAATTCAGTTGCGAGACAGACATAAGTCAAACTACAAATAGTTTTCTTTAATGTCTCGTCTAAATTTGGTTACGAACAAACAAGTAAACTCGCACATTAAGAAATGTGTAAATATGATATCGCACACTAAATCATAAAAAGAAACAATTTTAAATTTTTAAAATTAATTTTTGTTTTTCATAAAGGAGTCTGAATCAAAACTTAAACGAACAGGAAAACTTAATTTTTTTTATTTAAGCTGTTATGTTATATTTGGTTAATGTTTTTAGAAAACATATAAAAACTTCTTATGAAAATTTATGATTTAATAGGCGATATGTACAATAACATTTTTACTTACCAGAAGGCTATTCATTAGCAAGTTTTACACACGTAAATGCGTCTACTTTTTATTTCATCTGTCGTCTTCTATGGGAATAGCGTGTGTGTGTGTGTGTGTGTATGTGAAAATGTGCAATTTCTTATTCGCATAGTAAGTTGAGAGAGTCCATTTTTAGTTAAAATCTACTTCCTTTTCTGTTGAGGCAGCTTGTCTGCCATAACAGAAGTCTAGAAGCAAATGTCACAAAAGTTTATAGAAAATTTATATAATTTAATTGTAAATGTCTTTGCAACATTTTACCTCCCCCTTTTCGCCATGCTTTCGTTTTCGTCTTCGTTTGGATCTTTCTATATGTCTAGATGAAACGTCTTTTTTAAAGCCCACATTACCGTCGTTTTTTGTTTGGGTTTGTGCATACAGTAGGCAGTTTTTTAATTAATTTTAATTTTTTCTTTCTGATTTCTTAGAAAGTTTAGATCTAGTTGAAATTCTTGTTTTAAGTTTAAAATAAATTTAATAATAAATTAAAATTTCTATAAGTATAGAGTTCCATAAATACTGTTGAAAGGTTTTGTGAAATTGGTAGCTTCCAAACACTTTATCATAATAAACAAATTATAGTATGTATTTAATAAACTTTTTTTAATAAATATTTAAACGAATGCAGTTTAAAAATTGTTTAATTAAGATCTTTTTTGTCAAACGAAAATTTTTTGCAAAAATTAGTTAAATTCTTAGCAAGGTTTAGTTGAAAAAAATTGTGCTAAATATTGTAAAAGTGAAAAATTGTTAAACTTTCTTCTTCCTGTTGTTTTGGCACCCACTGTAGCACAACAAAATTCTGTATTAAAACAAAAATTTCCTTTAATATCGTTCTCACACACAATTGCCGATAAAGTAACTTGTTGCTACTGTCGTTGCCAGTAATGTTTGTTGCTGTTGATGCCTTTCGTTTGTGGCATTTTTAATTACTCTCCTTTTTATTGTATTTTGAAAAGGCAAAAAGTCCATTGATCTTAATTAGGTCTCGTTTCTATTTTTTGGTTATATTTTAGTTTTAAAATTTAAATTTTTTTCTGCGTTTTTTCTTTCTTTTCCTTTACAAATATTTTTATATAAGTACATATATGAACAAAAATAAAATTGTATTGTCGTTTCGATTCTTGCTATGGTTCTTTATTTAATTGAATTAAATTTGCCTGGGCTTACTATAGAATTAATTCATACAGTTTTTTATTATTACATATTTCACATTTGAATGCAAAAAAGTTTTTGCATACGAGTTTTATTTCATTTTAAATTGAAATAACTTTTCTTAGGTACCCTACGCCATTGTTGATGTGAAAAATCAGTGTTCATTGTATATAAAAGTGTAGATCGCTTATTTGTTAGAACAACGTTATTATTCAAAAAAAGTATTTTAGGCGAAAAAAGTAGAAACAATTTAATAATTAAATTTAAACACAGTATAAAGCATAACATAAAGGCATTGTTTGAGTTATGACATTGTCCTGGCAAATGAGCGATATGTCCTGCCGATATTAGCTGACTCATTTTGTACTACTTATCATACTGTTAAAAATATTAAAAACCAAATAAAATTTATAACAAATATAATTCACAACAACATAAATCTACCAAATTTTTTAAGGCTTGTTTTACAATTGTTCTTTACTCCCTTATTAAACCTACTATCAAAGAGATCGCTTTGAAAATTTTTCGTCACTTGCGAAGTTCTTAGTGTTAAGGCGGAGGCACATACAATCCGTCATACGTCATACTTCGCCTTTTTTAACTGACGTTAACGTAACAACGCAAGAGGTTGTCACATAGAATCCTTTATAAACGGATGTTAAATTAGCAGGTGGTGGTGGTTCTACAGCAAAATTTGGTGAATATAATTATTGTTTTTGTTGTAGTTTTCGTTGGCTCAGTTGTCAAAAAAAGATATGTAAAAGTAAATAATTTTGACTACGCAGCCTCGATTTATGCATGAAAAAAGTCGATCAGTTGTGTTCGTAACACCACCTGGTACACATAATTTCACCATGCAACTTGTCAAAGTACTTGACGTACGTTGAAAGTTAAAAGTTGCCCAACTTTAGTACGTTGCGTTGAAGGAGACGTACTGTATGTGACATTGTTCATAAGAAACCATGTTATTTAACTTAGCTGTCAGTTAAAAAAGGCGACGTATGACGGATGACGGATTCATTGTGCCACCGCCTTTAGCAACAGCTTGATCTCCTACAGTTTGGAATAAGTGAAAATGAAGCATAATTTAAATTGATCTTCAATATTTTAATGTAGTGAAGGGAATAATTCCGGAGGGCTTGACTAACAATAATGACTCGTATGTGAGAGTTAAAATATCTACAATCATTTGTGTTTATTGTGATGTTTATCATTATTCATTTATTTATTTCTTTTTGTCATTATGATTGGGTAGATAAAGAATAAATGAGATTTAGAGAGAATTTTTTGTCTTTCATTTTTTATTATAAATTTTTCTGAGTTCATTTTTTATAAAATTTATTTATTTAATAAAATAATTAAATTAAGAATATTTTATATCTAATGGGGGAACTGTTAAGCTGGAACGCTACAATTGGATTAAACAACTATTTTTTGTAAAAAGCAGACAAGCAAATATTAGAAAAAAAAAATATTTTAAATAAAGCAAATAATGAAAAAAGTTAAAAGATTTTTTTTTTTCGGCACATTTGAATTACAAGAAACCAATTAAAAAATTTTTTTTTAAAGCATGCAACATGGATTAAGTTCTTCTTCACAAGGTATATTATAAAGTGCATTATGAATGTTATTGAGTAAAGCAAAATTAATGAATATTCTTAAACAGTGGTTAGAAAAAAACGTTGATAGGTATGTTCCTAATTACTAAAAATTTTTTATTCTATTTTATTAAATCCTTTGACATAAGGGAGTTTTCACATAAAACCGCCCTAAATTAAAAAAAATATTTTTTTTTAAATATGAATAAATCGAATGTTAAATGTTTTCTCGCATTTTCTCACTAACACTCTTATACTTTAAGATAATATGATAATACGTGTATACAAATTTTATCAAAGTGCTGTCATGTGTAAAGCAGGCTTGGAATGGATGAAAGTAGCACCTAAACTTTGTCTTAAGTGTGACATGAACTTTACCTTTAACGAAGCAAAGAACATTTATAAATTATTTGAAAAAATATATTTAACCTATTAGAACTAATTTTTCAAGATTTTTTTCTGAGACAAAAATTGTTGATCTTTGCTGTTTAAGGTTTCATTTAACTTAAAATAATTTAATATCTCTGATATTCTGATACACAAACAAAGTTTTTCCTATGCACATATGCATATGTCTGTCTGTATGTGGTTTTTTTTTTTGTTTTTATGAGTTTTTTAAACTAAACTTTCCATATGCGCTTCATTTTGCAGTTGTGTTTATTTATTTGTTCTTATTTCGCTTTTTTTATTATTATTTTAAGCGTTTTTAGCATTTGAAGCATTATCTTTATACCAAAAACATCCGGTCAACTTTTGTTTCGTTTCTCTTTTTTTAAATGAAACGTAAAACGCATTTATTTTCACATGTGTTTTGCAAATGACTTCAATGCATCAAAATAAAGTCGACAAATCTTTTTTCTAAATGAAACAACAACTAAATAAATGTTTCATTCAATAAAATTTGGGCCTGTTAGGAAATGCATCACTGCACTACATAAAGAATGCAAACTTTTAAAAAAAGCAAAAAAAAAGCTTTAAAAAAGGTAAATAATGCTTCAGCTGCAACCATTTTTTTTTATTAAAAAAAACATTATTGAGGCAAATCAGTGCATTTAAATATGCTTTTCGCTACCCTAAAATTCATGATGCAGCGCAGTGATGCATTTCCGAACAGGCCCTTTATTTGATGCTGGAAATTAAAAAAATAATGTCATAGTAGATATGTATGTATTTAGTTCGTAAGAGTGTAAGTACCAAAAAGTGTTGTCTATTTGTTTTTAATTGCAAACTCCAGTGATTTTTTTGTTTTAACAAAACTTTGAAAAGAATTTAAAAAAAAAGTGTTTTTTTTAAAACGATATTTTTTTCCTCATTACTGCTTCTCCTTCGTTTTTAATTTAATATTTTAACATTAATTTAAATTCTCCTTATAGGGAATTCGTTTTATATTAAATTTAAAGTTTTTAAGCTTTATGAACTCGTTTTGATGTCTAAAACAGCAAACATTGTCTGGGTTATTATTTACTGGTGACAAAGTCTATAGTGAATCAATACAATTTTACCTCACATTTCCTACCGAGTGTGCATGACAATACATATCGTTGGCTGAAATGCAAAACCACGTAACTAATCAGAAATTTCAAATCGTTATTTTAACATATTTAAGTATATTAGTTAAAAGGCACATGGCAATAAATTTGTTTAATTTTATAAACAAAACCTAAAACACAATATCGAGAAAAAAAAACGATTTACAAGCACTAAGTTTGTAATTAGGAAAATGTTTTTGCTTCTCCTGTAAAATTTTTAAACATTTTGTAACATGGTTTTGCATTTAAGCTGACGATATGTATGCTCATGCACACACATCCATATCTAGATGTTTATAAAAAAAATTAGGATAAACTTTGTAAATATAAAAAACTTTGAATGTGGGTGGGAATTTTTACAAATTTTTTTTAAATATTTTTTTCTTTTTTGCAAATTATGATTTTATTTTCAACTTTTTAGCATAAATAAATTTTTTTTGGCTTCTTTAATTTTGTGACATATTTTTTATTTACATATAGGTATTTGTTTATTTTAAATCTTCTTGACTTCAAACTCAATTAAATACATTAAAAATTTATTTCATTGACACGATTAAATTAATACATTTATTTTAAATTAACTCTTTGTTTTTTGTTTATTATCGCTATAATTTTAGATAAAGCAAACTCAGCATCGAAATGTATTCAAATAAATTTAATGAATTTCAACACCAACAAAATCCAAACACATCTGTCAACAATTAAAATTTATGGGTAAAAAAAATCAGAGGAAAAAAGTAATCAACATTCAGTGATGACAATTTTTTTCAATGTTATCCACCACATTATAGTCGCAAGGCGATTGATTTTCGTTTTTGTGCCACATAACCACGCCTCTTCAATTATGGAAAGATAAAATCAAATAATCATGATAACAGAAAATGATGAAACAAACTAATTATGCATGCATTTTTATCCAATACCTTTTTAATGGTTAATTAATTGCTAGTAAAAAAAACACAAAATAATTAATTAAATTGATTAAATACTAATTTAAATTAAAAAAAGAACAACAATTTAAAATGAAAGAAAACATTAAATTATTAAAACAACAAGCTACAAGGCAGCATTGTAATGATGATGAAGATGATATTTCACTACGAGTCCATCCCAAATACTTCAAACAACGTCAACAGCAACTGTTACAATCATATAAGCATTGCAAATGGCGGCGAAAATTAAATTATTCATATAAGCATGACAGTTTTTTATTAAAATCAACACCAGCAATAACAACAACCTGCATTTCAAAAATGTTTGAAGAAACTCGATCTACAACTAAAACATGTTGCAAATGGTGTTGCATATTAAATACAAAATGCAGAAATTCTTTAAACAGAAATTTTAAAGGAAATGTCTTTAAGATTATAATTTTCTTAATGGCAACAATACTTTTACTAACAATGCCAAATGTTGCTGAGACAGCTGAACTTATGTCATCAGCATTACTAAACACCTCTGCAAATGCGATAAAAGCAAAAGCTCCAGCACAAGATTCACAAATAATCACTTACAATAGTTCGTCTTCTACAGCGCTGCCTTCATTAGTATCATTGTCAATAGAAAAATTGCCTTTAGCTGCAACAGCCACAGCCACTCAGCAACAACAAAGACAACTACAGCAACAACAATTATTTGCCCTACTCAAGCTAAATGGTATGACTCAAACGACACAGGAAACAAAAAACTCTGCAGCTTCATCATTGGCCATGCGCACGAAAAACCTTAAGAAGAATAAACGTTTCAATCATCATCGAAGACGACAACTACAACGTCACCTTAAAAAAGATGACTATGACCAGGATGATGATGATGACGATGATGAAAGCGATGCTAATATAATTTTTCCCGTTTCAAAAAATATTTTGTTGGAAACTACCGGCTTTGTGGCCGACGATGGTCAACAATATGAGAAAGCGGAAAAAGCTTTAGCTGCTGCCGGTATAATAAATGGTAATTTGGGTGCAAGCTCTAATGCCCAACAGCAATCCTCCTCATCTGTTACACCAAATAACAATTTAAATTGTCCCAAAGAGTGCAAGTGTCTAAACGATTATTTCGATTGTGGTAAAAAGCATCTAGATCGTGTACCCGCTCTACCAAATTATGTGCAAATCATGTAAGTTTTTAAAATTATTGCAAATCTTATTACGTATCAATTTTCTTAAATCTTTTATAATATTGTTGTATAAGTATGTGTCACACAAATTGCCCTTTATTGCTAACTAAATTCGATTATTTGACTTTTTCAAAAATCAATTTTCAAATAGTTTAAATAATTAAAAGTTATTAAGACCCGGATTCTTTTTTAGGAACTAAGATCGTAAATTTCATTTTATTTTTTTTTTATTTAATATACAAAAACAAAAAAAATCCTGTTTACGATTTATAAAAACGCAGTCGTAACAGGCGAAACAACTATATTTTCCCCATAAAAAGTCAAAAAAAAAATATTTTTGAATACTGAATAGGCACTGTGAGAAATATTTAAAAAGCACTATAAATCCCCTTTTTTTTCAAAAACAGGTATTTAACCAAAATTTCGGGTATTGATTGCATAAGCAAAAAAGCACCAAAAAATACCCGAGACACCAAAATGGCAACACTGGGAGTAGCATAACGCTGCAGCCGTAATCATTGCAATAAAAACCAAAATTCAAGTGGTTTCTATGGCCATGGCGTAATGGCAAGTCATCTATCGTCAAATGAGTTTAGTTCGAACCGCTGTTTTGTATGGTTATGGTTATGCCACGTATAATCAGCCTTTAAGTCAAATTTGCCTAAATGATTAAACTAAAATCGGTTCTTGTACCTCCTTTTTAGATTTTTGCACACAAATTAAAAAAAAACATCCATAACAAGTCAATATTTGCTCTAAATAGGAGTTGGGCTTATCAGCTCTTTAAGGTGAGCGCTCTTTCTAGCTCAGTTCACTTTACTGAACTAGGTCGTTCTTTTAGCTCCATAGTTAGGTCGCTCAGCAGCTCAATACGGTTTGTGTGAAATAAATCTGTCAGAGCCAGGGATTGTATATAATATTCTAAAATATATCTTTCAGCTTTTTTAATGTTTTTCTTTTTGCTTAACTTCTACTAAAATAAAGAATTTTAGAGTTTGGTCTTTCAGACAAACTGATAATATGTATGTTTTTTAAAAAAATGTAAAAAAATAAAATAGCTAAAACATCATCACTGGTAATGTGCACTAAGCACAAACGAGATGTCAATATTATACGTGTATGAAAACTCTTTTAAAAGAATGAAACAAACAACGTGATATTGAACGACAAACAAATAGTGTATGGCATGATACTGAGCGTGAACGAAAATGAAAACACCAAAACAAAACATTAACGATGAACTACAGAGCTAAAAGTGATCAGTAAAGTGAATCGTTCACTTAGCTCAGTTAGGTGAATAGTTCAATTTAACTAGTTCGTTCAAGAAATACACAACTCTAGTCTAAATCGACTGACGAACATGACCAAACATGTTCGTTTATAACTGTTGTCGTATTCGATTATTATTAACTAAGCTCATAAAATTGCCGATTAATAAATGTTTAAAACTTAATGAACTCCACTACAAGGAAATGCCTTAATTTAACCCATACAAATTTTTATTGTTGTCTACAAACGCAAAATTAAAAAGAAAGTTCTGTCTTGCAAAATGTCCTTGCGAAAGTCCCTGGAAAATTAAAACAAAAGAATGTTTCTCCTTTATTCAATCTTTAAAAAATGATTAGACTTTAACTTTGCAAAGTCAATATTTTTTATCTTTAATTTACCCCTTAAAACTTATGCTGAATCCATGTCTGTTTATTACACTAGTTTTAAAAAGCAGTTTGCAACAAATAGTGAAACAATAAAAATATTTAAAATTAAAAAAAAAATAATTTAAGACAACCCTAGGAATATTGTTAAGGCTTTTAAACTAATCTATTAAAAAAAAAATATTTTTAATCTGCAAAGGAAGAAGGTAAAAATTAAAGCATTTAATTTAAAAATAATAATTTTTTTTACAGAGACAAAAATTGAATCCTATTATTGTTTTTAAATTTCAGAGACTTTATTGGCAATAAGTTAAATGATACAACAGTTTTGCAAATAAAAAATTTGCCAGAATTAAACAAGTTGTAAGTATTTTTCAAACATAATGAATTTTCTAAAAAACAATCTTTAAATTACAAATTTAATTGCAAACATTTTACCTTTTTAGGGTCTTAAAACGCAACCAATTGGAAACGATACCAAATTTTGTGGGCCTCAGTGCTTTGAAACAATTAATTTTGGCTCACAATCGTATACAGAAAATATCTGCCGATGCCTTGGCTGCCTTGCCAAAACTAAAGTTTCTAGATTTGTCTAAAAATTATTTGCACATCATTGAATCAAGTTATTTTCCAACGACTAATCGTTTGGCTCAACTGTAAGTCTTAGTATTTAACAAAATTTTATAGATTTTTAACAATTTCTTTAATATTTAAAAGGATTTTAAATGGCAATGAGATATCCAGCATTTCTGAAACGGCTTTTCTTAATATGGGCGATTTACTGGATTTGGAAATAAATAATAATCGTTTGACATTATTGCCGGCAGGAGTTTTTGAAAATCTAACGAAATTAAGGAAACTGTAAGTAAAGTTTAAAATAATTCTAAATTATAATTTAAGCCCAATCATACATCTTTTACATAAATAATAAATTCTAAATATATGCTTTTCTCGGTTTTAAAGATCCCTAAACTACAACCATTTGGAAATCAATTGGTCTACCTTTCGCGGTTTGACTTCTTTACAAAAGCTTTTCCTAAAATCAAACAACATAAGATCCTTGCAGGATGGTGTTTTTCATGTGATGACAGCCATAGAAACTATAGAATTGGATCATAATTTTATCAGCTCTTTAAGTCGCCAGGGTTTATTTAATCTAACTAAATTGCATCATTTGTCTCTTTCGAATAATTCCATATCCCGCATAGAACTGGACACTTGGGAATTTACACAATCTTTGATATCTTTAGATCTTTCCCATAATAATATAAGCGAATTTAAGCCACAACATTTGGACTGCTTGCAGCGGCTTAAACATTTAAATTTGGGCCACAACAAAATCCAATATTTTATGGAAAATACTTTTGATTGCGTTAAAAATTTGGAGGATTTAAATTTACGCCGCAATAAACTATCCTGGATTATAGAAGATCCTGGGGCATCTCCACCTTTCAAAGCTTTGCGAAAACTTAAGAAATTGGATTTATATGGCAATAATTTAAAACAGATTAATACCAAATCTCTAAGTGGTCTTTATAATTTGGAGTCTTTAAATTTGGGTGGCAATGCTTTGGCTGCCATACAATCGGGGGCTTTCGATCACATGACCAATTTGCAAAAGTTAATGTTTAAGTCGTTGAATTTTATTTGTGATTGTGATATTATGTGGTTTAGACGTTGGCTGAATCGTCACCTACAAGTTACCAGTAATCAGAAGCAATTGCAAACGCAACAGCAACACTCAAGCTCCTCGCAAGCAGTTTGTGGTTACCCGGAACATTTGTTGGATAGAGAACTTTTGTCTTTGCAACAAAATGAATTAACCTGTGGTAAGTTTAAATTAAAAATCTAAATCAAAAGGAATTGTTATAAACTTTTAAGTAATTTTTTATAGCTGCTACGCCTAAGCCTGCTTTAATACAAGAGCCTAGCAATCAATTGGCTGTAAAGGGAGCCAACATCACCATGGAGTGTAGAGCTACCTCACCAACAGCTGCTTCTCTTGCTGCCACCGATGAATTGAAAATAAAATGGCGCCATGACAACCATAATATCAAAGAAAAGGATCGCAATACACCACCTGCGAACTCTCTAAATGCACCCTATACCACCACTGAAACCCAAATACATCATGATTCTTCCAATAATCAAACCACCATTATTGGTTATCTACGTATGTACAATATAAGCTATGAATCGGCTGGAAAATATCAATGTATGGTTTCGAATGCTTTTGGCACTACATACTCACAGAAATTTAAAATGTCTATTGGCAGTAAGTTTTTCTTTATAAAATTATTGTTTTATTTAAAGTCTTCTATAACCTTTTTGGGTAATTTCTTTTTTAGTTCATCCCTCGTTTTCGCAAATACCGTCCAACTTGACTATAGACTCTGGCGATACAGCACGTTTGGTTTGTTCAGCTACTGGAGATCCCATGCCTGAAATAGCTTTACAAAAGTTTGGTGGCAGTGATTTTCCGGCAGCCACCGAGCGTCGTCTGCAGGTATTGAGAGAAGAGAATGCATTTGTCATTATAAATGCCAAGCCTACGGATAGTGGCATATATACTTGTACGGCAGAGAGTCCAGCCGGTGAAATAAAAGTTAATGCTTCAGTTATTGTAAATGGTAAGTGTAAATGGCAGAAGAAGGAAATTAAGTTTTGTTGAAGAAGTTTTTTTTTCTTTTTTGGGTAATGGATTTCATGAAGCTTACCAAATTTGTTTTCATTTTTGCCCAGGGATAAAAAGATTTCACTTCTTTAAAGTGTTTGTTAATTTTTCAGTTTATAAGAATAAATCTTTTTATCTATTTTTAGACAAGCCACAACCCACTATACCTGTTGTTCACAAAGAGATTGTTGTCGGCAAATCAAGTGTTTTGGAATGCCTTAGCGACATAACAGCCGAATTAAATCAGCCTCATCGCGAGTGGTATAAAGATAATAAACCGTTTCACATAACGCCCACCTTAGATACGGATCGTTATTATTTTACCGCCGAAAGGGAACTGCTTATCATTGTCAACAGTCAGTCTGTGGATTCAGGACACTATCGTTGTGAAATAACTGACAATTCCAAAACCTATACTATGCAAATGGAACTGTTGGTTGTTAAAGAAGATTTCAGTCAAAATGTAATTATAATCGGCGTCATAGTAGTGACAGTGGCCTGCATTATAATTGGCTCTCTTGTGGTTTGGATAATATTGTTTTACCAAAAAAAGAAACTCTATATGACGGCGGGTAATGGCAATGCTTTGGGTGGTGCCAGAGTGGCAGCAGCAGCAAATAGTCACAATCATTTAAACTGTAGTCGAGGTAGCATTTTAGATCAAACTCAAATGACTACGCTAAGTAGAACATATCTGAGATCACCGCGAGACAACTATAACCATGCAGCTAATCAAAGACCACGCAGTCTAGCGGCCTTGGAGACGAACGGCGGACGTTACAAGGATGCAGTAGATGAAAGCCAACCTTTAAACGAGCAGCGGAATTA
The DNA here is from genome assembly GCA_963583895.1 of Melanophora roralis. Taxonomy (NCBI): domain Eukaryota; kingdom Metazoa; phylum Arthropoda; class Insecta; order Diptera; family Rhinophoridae; genus Melanophora; species Melanophora roralis. The sequence goes on from OY757191.1 coordinate 1,268,210, forward strand.
TCTAATAGTGACCGCCACACCCAACTATCAGCAATTACTAATGCAACGTCAAGCCAATGAAGGGGACAGGACAGATGATGAACATTTAACGTTGGAGTATTTACGGCTTAATGGATCGCATGATGGCGATCATCATACTGATCATTTATCTAGCAAGGATTCGGGTACAGGTTCAGATGCAGCGGCCAAACGAAGCTTAGAAGATTTCTCTTTAGGTCTTATGCCAAGTGTTTCGACACCCACTTCTAGTGGAGGTGTCCTAGGAAACTTATTAAAACCTGGAGCTAGGGCTTCCTTAGCTAAGCAGGATACCGACGAAGATGAAGAATACAATATTCCAGTTAATATACCAGCAGTGCAGCAAAATGGCGAATGTGATGTTAGCACTTTGAATGTAGATTCTTTTAAAACAACTCCCACTAAAAGTGTATCCGTCTTTCAAGTTGAGGCTAATAATCAAAATTTAAAACGTAACAATAATTATACTCCTGCGTCAACAATTTACAAAACTCCAATTAGTGGCCCGTGTATTGATGATAACTCCACTGTTAGTTTAATTTATAATGATTTAGGTAGGTCTGCTTATAACAACACTATACCTTCAACTAGTGTTACAACTCCTACACATACTACACAGCCACAACTGCAACATTGCAAAACAAGTACAAATTTTTCAAAAACTCCTACAACATCTTCCGTTCCTCCCCCAATTCCACTGCGAACACAAACGGTTGATATTTAGTTTTAAGAGTAAAAGCAATTCGAAATAAAAAAAAACTCAAAACCAAATCGACAGTTTGTTGTCTTCAAACCAAATACAAAGACTGTTTCATAACGATGTCAAACAAACAAAAAAAAATAAATTTTTAATTTTGTTAAGTATAAAAAAAAACTACAAATTTAAGCAGCTACGTTACTGCAATGCAGCTTAATAATCATTGTTTTGTTTCATTTACTTGAAATGAATTAAAAGCCAGTGATTTAAGTTTTTAAATTTTGTCTTTTGTTGACTTTTGTAAATACATAAATACTTTTTTTTTTAGTTTTCATTGATTTAAGTGAAGTTTTGTTTAAAATAATTTCAATGTAACTCTTAATTTCTGTCCTCTCTCTCTCTCTCTCTTTCTCTCGCTTTCTACCCCACTTTATTTGTGTGTGATATTATTATTACTTTATTATTGTTGCAATTACATATTATTTTTTGTATCTATATTTTGTATATTTATTTTGTATCATAATGTAACACCTTTTTGTCGTGTCTTGTAAATATTTCATTCATTTATGTTAAGAATAGAAGTAGTAGCAAAAGAAAACTACTGAACCAAATTTGTTTTCTACCATAATAAAAATAAAAGAAAAAATTTTTTTTATTTTAAATTGCCCAAAATTTATTTATTTCTTTTCACTTCTTAATTCAGTTTAACATTTAGTTCTTAAAGGCATCTAATTGTAAATAAAACAAATCATTGGAAAATATGCATTCAAATATATTAACGATCCAAGAGGCTCAAAGCAACTTTGTTAACAAATGTAATATTCGGCAAATTAAAGTTAAACAGAGTTAACGCTCTATTTAGGCATCCATTTTTCTTATGTTAATAAGATTACAATGTCAGTTACCTTATCTATTGATATCATTGTCTTATTTATAAAAAAATTGTTTTGTAGCAACCGATCTCCCATCTCTGCCTCTCTGCTAACAGCTTGCTCCAAAATAAATTTATAAATATAAAGTGATTGAATGTTAGGCGAAAAGCTAATATATTTAATATTATATCGTTGGGCCGCTTAATAAATATTTTCCCTGCTTGTGTACAATTTACGAAAAAGACAATGATGTTTTCCTTACTTTCGTAAAACTTAAAGACTTAAGCACTAAATTTTTCCTAGTAACTACAAAAGCTTCGTATATATTACGAACAATTTTGAAATATTATTTTTTAGGATTTCATCCCAATTAAAGTTTTTTAGGTTATCCAAATGTAAAGGGGAAAAATAAAATCAAAAGCCTGATAAAATATGAAAGGAAATTTTAAAATCAAAACAGCTAATAGCGAAAAGTGGTTTGTTGGGTTTTTGAAAGAACTCTTTAATATTTTTCTTTGTTCTTAACAAGTCTCAATAAGTTTATTGAAATTATTGTATTAAGACAGAAAATATTCTTCAGGTTTTTTAAGAATTCTATTAAAGTCCACTGATTATTTGGTATAAGAACCAAAAAAACTTCACCTAAAACAAACCCTTAAAATAAATAACTTAACCTAACTCTTTTTTTATAACAGCTTTGTTTTTATTTCTTTAGGCTCAAGTTCAATCCCTACTAATTTCTTTTTTTTTTGCAAAGGAAAAATTAATATTTCTTGTTTTTGTTGGTCAAATAACTATAATTTAGAAATATTTAATTGTCAAAGAGGCCAATCTTCTGCATTTAAATAGCAGTCTATAGTCTCATGTTATAAAATTATTAGCGGTCCTTGCCACCGGAGAACTAATTTTTTGAAATTTTATTTCCCTAAAGGTTTTTCTATTTTAAAAATTACATGTCGTTTCATAACGTACAAAACATATTAAGCACATATTGAATTATTTATAAAATAAGATTTAAAAAAAAACACACACACACACAGTATTCAAATTATATTTAAACAAATCATAAACAGTACAAATTGTAATAGACCACATTAAAGTTCAAATATAATTTCATTTAATGCAATAGTTTATTTATTATTTATATTTTAAAAGAATAACAAATTTTGGTTCAGTGCTTCCTTGTTTGTAATAAAAAAAATTAATAGTTTTTTTAGCATAAGATTTATAATTTAACCCTCTGTCATTTTAGATAAATTTGTATGTATGTACGTGTACGTAGATTTTTATACAAAAACAGGCTGCTTATTCGTATTAATTTTTTCTTTAGAGACCAAAGATTTCATTACAAGACATAAACCGAAAAACAATATTAATATTAAATTAAAAATTAATTTTTATATATTAAAAAGTTTTGTATAAAATAATTTTAAAAAATTGTGCCTACACTTAGTAAAAAGAAATAATGATTAATAAATAAATTGCCTTAAATTAAAAAAATTTAAAGTAAAGAGAAAAGGAATTAGCCGATAAAAAAAAATTAGTTAAATTAATTAGTGGTTTTCATTCGGGTCAGAGCTTGTTTGTTTGTCTTGACAACATGAGGTTTCCCAGTTGGCCATGTCTTAAGTATAGCTCTAACTTTTCGGACTTAAGATTAAAGTTTGGAAGACACGAAACCAACAAGCACAGGCCTGTTTCACCGATAATGAAAATCACTAAAAACATTTTTAGAACTTTTGTTTTATCGAATAATTTTCTTGTAGATTTTGTATTTTTTTTTTATATGCGATTGATCATACGTGCCTCTGAATTTATTTTAAACATTTTGTTGCAATAATTTTTTTTATTATACAAAAAATACACAAATAACTATAAAAATAAAAGACTCTAAATGCAACATAAAACTTGCCTTTAAAATAATAAAATTTAATAAAAAAAAATACAAAATACATAAACAAAATTGTAAGAAATAAACAAATTAAAAAAATTATAAATATTTATGTATATGTATGCGTGTAGATTTGTAATTTATTTATTAGTTTTACAATTACTTTATGAACTCAACTTTCAAATTGTTTTTTATATTAAATTTATATTTAGCATAAGAAAATTATTCATTTATATACATAATTATACTACCAGCATAATTAATTAATATAAAAAAACAATCAAATTTTTAACACAAAAGTGAAGGAAACGTAAAATAATAAATTTAAAATAAAAAAAAAATTATGTTGAAATTATTTTTTATATTTTTTTATTCACCACTAGCTGAGCTAGTTTTATATTACAGAACGTGACATAATAATGTCACGTTAGGGTTGAATTAGTTTAAAATTTCTTACAGTCGTTGCTAGACAAAGTAGCAGGTTGATACAAATGTTGATATCCTAAATTAAATTCTCTTAAGGCTAAATCTAACATACTTGTGAAACATACTTATGTAACTCACTGGTAAACTATGTATTCCAATTGAACTAGATATTCCATGTTCTTAATCTTTTTAATGCACACAACGAATACGTGGCAGGTGTATTGCCGGATCGCCGCAAAGGGTTCTTCTTATTTTTCAGCAAAGGCATACGTTTTTTTTTTATTACTACAACCGGTCTATATCTTACATTGGGTTCGATGTAAACCCCTACAAGAAATTTTTGATGTAAACTAACACAAAAACATTTTTCTACTAACACATTTGCAACAGTTTTCGTCATTCTTGAAATCGGCACGTGCGAGTAAATTTCTGTTTAGCATTTGATAACTTTATTAAGAACAACGTGGCTCAAGAAGAATACCTAAAACCTTGGAATAAAATATTCTTTTGTTTAAAAAAGTATCTTTGCATTATTACTTTTGTTTCTTATTTAATTGTACCAATTTTTATTGACTCAGGGTTCCCCCCTGCACTAAAGTATAAACAACCTGACGAATGTATTAACTAACTGCTACAGTTCTAATATCTGGAAACCACAAAATAATTTAAATATCTCCAAATTTTAAAATACAAAACAATGGTTTTGTTTTTTTAAAATAAGGGAAAAAAACACCAGACTATTTGTGTTTAATAAGCAAAAATATTAAGTGAATGAATATCGACAAATTAAAACATAATCTTTAAGAAATATTTTAAATTTTTGGATATAAATACGACAAGAATTTCTCTAAAACATCACAACCAAAGTGCTTCGAACATTTAAAACTTTAGTTTTCTGCAAAATTTAAAAAATGAGAATCTTCGAAACATTAATAATTCTGGCTGTTATGGCTAATGTTCTAGTTAAGGCCAGAAACTTAAACGTCAACGAGTTGGCCGTTGCTGATGATAACGGTTCTGGCTTGCCTGAGTTTGCCTTAGAGGGGCGACATGTTTTAAGCCGTTCCAAAAGGGCCCTTTGTAAATTTGCAGCTGGTCCTTTTAGACCAGACCACTCGAATTGTTCTGCTAATTGTGTAGTAAAAAAGTTCAGGGATGGTTTCTGTAGTCCCAATGGCGAATGTCAATGTCGCAGAAAAAATTAAAGTTAAATGTTTGAAAAGAAACATTAAACATTAAAATGTGTTTGAAAATGAAAATTAATAAATTGAATGTAGCGAAATATTTTTGTATGATTATTTTACTTTTCTTTACGCTTCGTCTCCATAAATGCATATCTTGACGAGATAAATTCATGTCTTGACAAACGTCAGAATTTAAACAAAAACCCGGTATTTTTTTACTGGTTTTTGTCAAGAAGTCTTATTTGCCATCGATTTAAACAGAACATGTACATAACACTAGAGCTAAGCAATAGTATTAATTTCTTCATGTTCTTTTGTAGGTTTCAAAGAAATGCTGATGTTTATGGCGTATTTTTTATTGTTTAATTATGTTATTTTGAAAATTCATATAGAAAATAAAACAAAAAACACCATGAGAACATGGTGTGGCCATCGATTTAGGCACATGGCCGAAACATAACTATACATTAACCGTCTGACTAGTTGTCCATTATCACTATACAGGTCACATTTTTGGGATGGTACCGAAGTCAATTTAAGATTAGGAGTGATACGATAATTATTTTGCTTGCTCTTGTACTTAATTTTACTGCGAACGGGTTGTAGTTTACTTTAGCTTCCATACAAGCCTACTTTTGGGCAGCATGTTTGAACGCAAAGAGATAATCACATCGTTTTATAATAACACGGGCATAGGTTTCTTTAATAGAATTTGTCTTTTCGAAATTTTGAAAAGATCGATCCGTTATTGACCCCATCTTTCCCATAAGTATGTATTTTCGTTGGCACCGAAATCAAAGTTAACTGAAATTATTTTTATATGAAGAGAAAGAATTTCACAAAATTTTCCGGCTATCGATTCATCATATACTGTAAGCCCCACTCCCGAAACTTAACCTTACAAATGATGCTACGTAAAACAATATAAAATGTATTCTAGGGTATAATTGGACGGGGTCTAATCGACTTTTTTATTTGTTTAAGATTAAGCAACTATTTGGTTAGGTTAGGTAGAACGGGTTAGCCTTTTAAGAAAAGAATACAGCTCACTGTACAGGATCTGCCTAATTCGCTCCCTCTGTGCTACCTGGAGAGACAAATAGAAAGGCTGGAGATACTTAGAAGGAAAGAAGAAATTTAGAGGAGGAGAAAAAAGAAAGTAAAGTAGGATGAAGCAGACTTATCAGGGTTTCTGGTAAGAATCAAAACCACAACCCCCAGACTGGTAGGCTCGTGCACTTACCACTGATTTATTGGGGCACCCTAACAACTATTACCTCGATAAAGAATTACAAAACTAAAAAAGCCTTTTTTAAAATCACAGCATAATAAATAGAAAAATCATGGCCTATTTTTTAAAATTTCAAATCAATCGGGGCTGTCATGGAAACCGATAGCTGTCGGATTTGGATTGGAAAATAACTTAAAGGTATTTCAAAGTTATAATTTTTTGAACTGTGTTATTATTTTTTAATTGAAATACTGATTTGAAATTGAGCTTCAAATGTATAATTTAAAAAATTGTTAAACAGAAGTTTTTATTGGTTGTTTTTAAAGCCGATTTCGATAGCTATCGGTTTTCATGATAACTCTGAATATTTGTTTTTGCTCAAAGACAATTGCACTTTGTTTGGGCATGTTTTCGCATTAACATTAGAAAAACACTTAAAATATCCTTTTTTGAATTTTTCTTATCTTTTTTATTTAAATAAATTTTTTTATTTGATCTCAGTTTTATTCTAAAACATTTTAATTATTTTTTATTATTATTAGTTAGAGATACACATTCATACATACATATTTACTTTTCTTTTTTAATATTAATTTATAAGTAAATAATTTAATAAATTTTCGCCCATGTTCTGACAATCGCATTTCGCAAAATATTGGCGATGCGATTTGAAATCGCATAACAGGTGTTCTGAAGTTCACAATCGCAAGAAAGTTTGCGACTTCAAATCGCAAGAGGTAGATGAGGTGAACCGATGTTTTTTGCCCAAACTAGGTTAAAAACAGCCAATCAAACTATGCATAATTATAATATATGGTGTTTTTGTTATAATTTTCACAATTTGTTTTATTTTTTGTAAACAGTCTCAATAAAAATTAAATTTTAAAAAACTGTTAGTTATGTACATCTTCATTTTTCAGTTGCTTACTTTTTTTATGTATGAACTTGATTGGAAAACAAGAAAGAAAAAATGTTGTTGCAGAAAAAGGTACAATTTGTTATATATTCCTTGGTTTTTTGTTTTGTATTTTTAAAAGAAACATGTTTTTATCATCGAAAAAAAAAACAAAACGCAAAAAAAAACGCGTGAACTACAGAACATGCAAAAATATTTTTTGCGATTTACAAATCGCATGTGATTTGACAATCGCGTGAGAGTCAGAACATGGGCGTTTATTTTTTAAATTTATATTTTTTTAAGTGAATTGAAAACACACACACAAAATGGTTTCTTTACTTTTATTTTTTTATTTTATTTTGTTTTATCTTACAATTTTAATACAAACAATTCTTGTTTAAAGTTAAATGTTTAAAAAAATATTTTTAAAAACAGACAAGATTAAACAAAAGAAATGAAAAAATTGAAAATTTGAAAAAATCAATTAAAAAAAATTAAATGTTTTAAGGACATATTCATAATAGTTTTTATAGGTTTATTAAGAGCTTATGGGACATAATTGTATTGATTGTCAAATAAGCTCTAACTAAATCTACAATAGTTATTATGAATATTGATTGGCCCTTAATGTTTAAATCAATAATGTAGAGAAAAACTATTTTTTTTTTCATTATTTTAACAAATACTTTTTTATAACTAGATTATATTGATTTTTAATTTTTACATTCAAAACATTTAAGGCTGTAGTTTAATTTTGTTAATAATTTTATCAGGTTTTGTTTAGGTTGCAAATTGTGTTTAACAACTCAGCGTGGTTGTTTTCAAAATAATTTATTTTCTTTTTAATTTATAAAATTTTTGATTTTAGAATATTTGGTTTTTACTTGATAAACACAAAATACCTACATACATACATACACACTTAAATAAATCTAACAATTATATATATTTTTTTAATTTATCTTCAATATTTATTTTGGTGTAAGTTTTTAATGATTTTAAATATTAAATGAGAATTTAATAAAAAGACTTTATGCTCGGTAACAAACAAAAAAAATAATTTTACAAAAATGCTTTTGATGTAGACGCTTAGAAGGTTTTACTAGAAGACTCGAACCAAGCTAAATCAATGCTTCGATATAAGTAAATATAGAAAACCTAGTAACAGTTTTGTTTTCTCCGTAAAAATTTAATCTTCAATTGCGATTTTAAAACACAACAGATAGCCTAACATTAATTAGGTCTAGAGTAAGAATAGCCGTCCATTTCAACTGACACTTAGAAAAGCGAAAGGAATCGTAAAAAACTATTTTCGATTTGAGTTTTTTAATTACTTTTTGAGAAACTTTATGGAACTTTTTATGGAAGCAGATTTTTAAAATTTTTTTAATTAAATTCAAAATTTAGTTCCACAAATGCATTATTGAATGATGAAACAAAGCTTCAGCCATTTTATGAAAGATAACGTTTTCGGTTTATCTTTATATTAAAACACTATTGGCCAAAAAAACAAAAATATTTTAGTGATAAAATTTTTCTGTATTTTATATATAAATTATTGTTCTATTGGTTTTCTTGTCTATTTTGTTTAAAATTAATATTTCTTTTGTAAGTATAATTCAGTACATAAAAATCCACTTAATTTCTACCAAGAAAATTTGTTCCCAATAAAATTTTATATTTTTCATTTGGGCAAAATTTCCTTATCTGGTTAAACTGTCTTTATACATTAATTTTCGAAGGTTAAATTATAACAAGGTGCGGTTACAGTTACAATTTTAACACCTTGTACTAAACAAAAAAAGCGTTGTTTATGTTGCTTTGGACACCATTTTGTTTTGTTTTGTTTTTATTTTTTAATTTCAGTCGAAGCAAATTAAAGTTACCAAAACTGGTATATTTAGGGGATTCACAAGCTGTTCTATTATGTTCTCCTATTGTCATGTTATAAAATTTTACAATGGTTAAAAAAAATCATTGTTGTTGTCTTTCATACAAAAAAAAAGTTCTAAAAAAATACTAAATCGTATGTTATGTTTATTAAATTGTTATAACAATTGAACATACACCTGCGCCGAGTGTTGTTATGTTGCTTATAGAGTTTAGTCCAGCATATAATGGTCAACTGGGTTGTATCCAGAGGTAACTGAAAACAGACCGGCAGCTAAAACACAAAGTCAAGTAAACTGATTTTCTTAATTAAAATAGTCTTCACTGTTAAACTCTCTTTACCAGCGCTAAAATTTATCGTTCTTTTTTATACAACAAAAATTTTTTATATATTGGACATTGAGTTTGCTGTTACTTACGTGTTTTTTTTTTTGCATTTAAAGGCAAAAATAATCTTTCTCAATCGCATGAGTTTTTTGTACTTTAAACATAGAGTTAAGTTGTAATTGTAAAATTTAATATTATGATTACAAGCAAACGTACGAAAAAAAATATTGTCTTTAATAACTTTGTAAGTTTCGGTTGAAAAAAAAACGTCAAAAAAATTACAACTGGTCAAAAGAAATTGTTTGGTTTGGTTTTAACAATGACACCGAATTCCATATTACAACTGAAATAGAGTTGAGATGTAAACCATAAAAGAGATCTTAATTGTGGCAACAGTTTTGACTCTTTCACCTTTATCGTCTAAATCAAATTTTTAAGAACGAATCCGTTTACAATCGTATGTCAGGGTGCCATTGTGTTCATATTTAGCCATTGGATCACAAAAATAAGAAATTCCTCTTTCAAGTTTTACATTTAACAAAAAAAAAGGTACGAAATCGATAGAAATTTTCAAACTTTTTACAGCAAATGGTGATGATGCTTAATATCAAACAAATGTTTGCTTCAAATTGCTCGTTGAAATTATATTTTGTGCTTTAAGACAAACAAGCAAATTGTTTTTTTCTTTCTTTTTAACTCTAAGAATCCAATAGCAAATATTTTTAATATCAGTCAGTCAATTTAAGTTCAGATTTACTTCTGAATTGCTTTTTCAATTAGCAGGTTTGAGTTTTAATAAAAAAAGTACTCCTTCTTCAATTTCTTTTGAGATTAAAAGAAATACGTGTTAATCTTTTGCCACAAATGGTGAGCATCTCTTATACCAGTTGATTATTTTAACGATATTTACAAAACAAGGAACATCATTTGTTTTACCAAAATTCGATTAATGTGCCATAAAAACCCTCTAGACTATTTGCAAATTGCTCAAGTGAGAATAATGAAATTGTTTTTCTAAGTATTTCGAAATATTTATAAAACGTTTTGTTTAAATATTATTTATATAAGTTTTATTTTCTTTTCATTAAATATATTATTAACGTACGTATGTACTTATGCGTATAGTTATGTATAATTAATGTATTTCGCTATTCAAATAAATATTTATCAAAAAAATACACTTGTATATGTATACATTAAATAAAAAGTGCCAAAAATTAAAATGAAAAAAAAAAAAAAAACAAAACCGAAACCATTTCATTATTGTTTCTAGAATGAATTTTTTTTTATTTTAATTAAAAAAATTTTTATTCATTATTTATTATGATTTTTTTTTCTTTTTAATTTAAAATAAGTTTCTCCAAAATTATCAAGTTTTTTTTTTAATTTATATCTATTTATTTTATATAAATATTTATATTGTATATAGTAGTGTATGTTTGTATTAGTGCGATTGGTATGCATTTATAGTAGATTTTAATTTTTATATAGAAGTTGTATAACTGCAATTTAATTTTACACTTAAAATTATAAACTAATAATAATAATATTAAAAGGATTAAAAACAAGTTTTTTTAAAAAAGAAAAAAATAAAATATTTATAAACATTTAAAGGGCAAAACTATTTTATATTAAAACAATACAGATTAAATAATTATTAACAGTTTCCTGATTTTAAATTTTTGTTTAATTTTTAAAAAATCTGTTCATAATTGATTGTTTTTCAGTTTTATCAATTAAAGCCAATTCAATTGGCGGCTGGTTTTTTAGGATTTTTTTTTCTTTATAAAAACTATTAAATTAATTTTTAATTTTGTGCTTCGACTGTATCAGTTGTTGTTGTTGTTGTTGTGTTGGTGTTATTAGTTTCATTTTGATCTTCACCTAAAGCTGTTACAGAGTTAGAAGTTGTTATTGTAGGTGTAGGTGTCGGTGTTGTAGATGTTGTCGGTGAAGAGCCGTCTATTTCATCACTAGCCACTTCAGTTTTAGTTGTAGTGTCGCTTGGAGTTTCCTAAACAAAAATAAACAACAACAAAAAAAAAAACAAAGATTGTAGATTTGAAATCAAATTTCTAGAAAATTTTTCTGATATTCCTATACAAAAATCTCTTTCAAACAACAGACTCTTAAAGATGATATAAAGAAAAATGTTTAGAAAACTTTAACGACAAGAACTGCTGTTTTATACAAAGTAAACCTTCTTGCTGCATGTTTTCGCTTTAAGAAGAGATAGAGAGTCAGAAAGCAGGAAAAAACCAGGTATGAAAGTTAAGACTAACAATTAAATTAATATTTTTTTTGGTTAAACTGAAAGAAAAAAAAATTGAAAACTAGTAATAAATTTTATTTGACTCAAATCTTTATTGAGATGTAAAGAGATGGGAAACCAAAAATGTTCCAAAAAATGTTCATTAAAAACAAAAAATGTTCCTCTAATATTTAAACTTTCTTGTAAAAATCAAGACTTTCCGCAAGTAATTTTCATTTGATCACATTCATATTAAAAGTATTGAATTACTTACCAATTTGGCTTCAACTCGCTGTCTTTCATGCATGGCATTCAATAATTCTCTTAAATGTTGATTTTCTTTCCTTAAACGTTCACGTTCCATATCACGTTCATTTATTTTAGGCTTTATTGGAAAAAGAAAAATTTTAAATAAAATTCTTTCTCAAATTTTCAAAATACACAAGATCAAGGAAACTTACCAATAATAATGAAATTTGATTATTTAAAACACTGACAATATTGCTTAAAGCGTGACATGGCACGCTTGGCTCCAAAGAATTTGCATGTTGTATACGATTTGGTCCACACAATGTTGTTATGTGATTATTAGGATTTGGGCTGCTACTAGTGGTAGCTATGTTGGTAGTGACTACGGTAGTACTTGTGCTAACAGGTAATGATGTCATCAAAGGTAAAGTTTGTGTTGAATTATCAACCATTGATAATAAAGCCGTATTTAATTTATGAATATTTGTCTGAAATTTAAAAAAAAAATGGAGGTTTTAAAGTTTTTATTATTAATTGTAGTTTAAAAGTGTTCTTACCAAACAGTCATAGGCCTCGTTAATTTCGATATGTTCACTGTTTAGGGAAAACTCCTCATCAGCCTGAGTGGCATTACTGTTTTGTCTTTGTGGCTCTGCGACCATTGAAGTTGTTAATATGGGATTCACAACAGCCTCCTCTTTAATATCTTGAGTTTCATTGTCATTCTTCTTTTGCTCGTCGTTGTCACACTCTTCCAGTGGAGGACTTTCACATTCGGCTGTATGCATGGCCGAATCCTCATCCTTGTCCTCTTCATCTTCAATAGTGGCTATGGGCGCCGAACTAGCTTCAGCTTTCAAAGGCTCTGTTTCATTTTCCGCTTCTTCTGAATTTTCTTCTCCTTGCGCCTTATCTGTTTCCTCTTTGGTGGCAGATTCGTTTATTTCATCACATTTTTCTAGATTTTCCTTAATTTCTTGTGATTTTGTATCTTGAAGGTGATCTTCGTTAAGGGCATGTGTTACTTCATCGGGAGATTCTTCAGGAATGCTGTTTGCACTAATCGTACTTTGACGTTTCACCAATTCCGGAGTTGTGCTTGCAGCTGCACTGGTTGATGTGGGTGTAGAGGGGGAGTTTTGATTTTGAGTTGCTGCAGTTTTAGCTGGAGGCGGTGGTGGTAGAGGCGGAGTTTTAAATGTACCTGCTGGTGGTGGTAGGGGTGGAGGTGGTGAGCCGTGTTTGGCAGCGCTTGCTTTAAGTGCTGGCGGTAAAGGTGGTGGAGTAGATGCGGCTGTATTTGCTATCCTTGTCAGGGGAGGTAAAGCTGGTAAACGCAACTCATCTATTTCACAATAACCATCATCATCTTCGTGTATATTGGCTTCCTCCAAAGCACAAGTCTGCATTTTGACCACCGGTGTCTGCTGTTGAGCCTGTGCCATTTGTTTATTCGGTGGTGGTAAGGGCGGTGGTATATCTGAACATGTGCTTGTGGGCTTTGAGTCGGTTTTTCCGTGCGCCCCGCTGGGACGTGAACGTGTGTGCGCTTGATTTTCCCGCTTCTCATGACATCTATCACAAATAGCCGTCGAAACGGCTGACACCTCTTGTTCGGGTGTCACCTTCATATAGTCATTTATTACTTCGGTTAGCGACTGAACCTGGGCATAGGCAGCCAACGCTATGTCAGTACTATCCTTGGGCGCTTCAGGCATCGCTGCTATGTCTACTATCTCATGGAAATGCTCGACCGGCAAACGGAACATATCACAAATAATCTTTTGCTTCTCTAAAAGACCATCTCGTATACTGGCATCTAAACGTCTTAGCTTTTCGGCCGGTGTCAGAACCGGTTCGGCGGTATGAGCTGGACTTATGCTTATCTGTATAGCGGTAGGTTCAACAAGCGGAGGTGAAGACTGCATTAAAGTACGGGTATTATTGGAATTATTGGAGTAAACAATACTGGCGCTGTCCCGTTTATTTGCCACACCAGCCGCTGCCGTCGCGGCTGCAGCCTCTTCTGGAGAGCCATTGGCCTGTCTGGCCGACTGAGTATGACGTAAAGTAACGCCATTTGCTCCCGAAAATTCTGCTGAGGTGTTGCTGTAATTGTGACTGTTATCACCACAACTACGCGTCGACATTGTCCGATTGACATTCGTATTCGGTTGTAATTCATTGTGACTTAATCTTTGTTTAATATTGTAATAGGGTGGATAAGCGTCACCGGGCGCCGCAGACGACGATGTGGGTGTACTCTCGCGCCGTCCATTGCGTAATTGTACATCGTTATTGCTGGAGTGTGCAAAACCGCCGCGCTCCTGACTACCCGAGGGCATTGGCATCATGGGTGCCAAAGGTGTGGTTATTAGGGTAGCAGTAGCTGACTGCGGTACCGGTCGTTCGGGTGTCAACTCCAACGATTCACGTGTATTGGAATGTGGTAATGTAGCAATGGCTGGATCATCCACCTGCTCTTGATTAGTATTTTTAGAGCGGGGTTTGTATTGTTCGGCGGCATCAGAGATATGCTTAAACCATCTGGGAAAAGAAAAATAAAACAAAAAAAAGATTTAATTAATAATTTGAAATTTCTTTTTTTAAACTGGAATTTTAAAAACTTTCAAAAATCTCTCTCTCTCTCTTTTTGCTGTAATTCTTTATATTGATTTTACCTTGACACCAAAGAAGCTCTCCGGCCGCCATTTTCTTTGGCATTTGAATTTGTTGTTGGCTCATTAAAACTACCTCTTCTTCTTTCTTTTTTACTTTTATTTGGCGTTGTGCTACCACTCTCACTATGCTGTTTGTTAGTAAGTGTTAGCAGAGAGCCATTGCAAAGACTTTTACGTCTTACCCCACTGAATATATCGTCAGGTGATAGAAAATTCATGGTATCGTTACGGGGGATTTATTTGTGTTTAATTCTTGTTTTTAAATATTTTCTAAATTTAATCTTATATTTTTATGTTTGTGACATCTTTTCTTTGAAACTAAAAAGGAAAACGTTTTTCAAAGGCACTTTTTAGTAAAAACAAATTATATGCTCTGTCCTGTCTCGTAGATGTTTAACCTTTTTTTCTAATTAATTTAAGCAAAAAATATAAATAAAATGTAAATATTTTCCAACAAGAATAAGTAAAAATAAACTTGACCTTGATTAGGTACTTTATCCTACATTTACACGAAACATAAAATCTATAATATTGTAACCACCACATACATATATATCAAGTCTTTCCCCACATATTCTTCTATCAGGTGTAGTTTAGGTCCCCTAATGATTTATTGGAGGCAGTCATATAGACACAGATTTTTTTCCAATAAATATTAACATGTAAATGTATGTAATCATGTGTATGTCTAAATGAATAAATAAACGCTTGAATGAACGAATGAATTAAAATAATAAAAAAAAGTTTGACCACAATTGTATGATGATGATGGCTTTAAAAGCTCTACGGCAAATTGTGGCTGCACGTTTTAGAAAAAAAACTAGTTCAGTTTTATATAGTTATATACTAGTTAAAATACTAGTTTTTGTTTTTTCATTTATAGCTTTTTATCAACTCTCCATGGGCCCCCCCTAGGCGATAAAGGTAGGGGGTAAGTATGTTTTAAGAATATATTTGGGAGGAAAAACTTATGGGGGTCGCTCATACACTTTATTACTCCAAGGCTGACTGTGGGGAAGTTATGGGCGTTTTCACATCATTTTTGTTAATTATGTATGGCAACCCCCCTTAGTTGATGGAGACAGGTGATAAGTATATTTCAGGAATATGTTAAGGATGGAAAAATAGTGGGGGTCTTTGATACCTTTTACTCCTCTAAGAGCGACTCCGGGGAAATTGCAGGGGTTTTTACTCAATTTTTTTTCAAATTTTGCATTGCAATCCTGTTAGGGGCTAGAGATAGGGGGTGAGTATGTTTCACGAAAATTTTTTGGGAGAAAAAATTAATGGGAGTCGTTTTTACATTGCACCTGTGTAGGGACAACTCCGGGGCAGTTGTAGAAGTTTTTTGTACAAATTTTAGAGAAGTAAAGAGAGATAGTCTTGGTTTTTGCCTTATATCTCGGTCAGTTATCGGACGGTTTTTGCTGGATTTCAATAGCGATGTCTGGCAACACTAAAAACACTTATTAGGGCTTCCTTTCAAAGCGAAGGGTGATTTTCAGTATTTCTAAAGGCCCACAGTTTAAACTTACACAACTACTTTAATGTTGCATAAAGACGTTTAGGAAGACAGCCAAACTTATCAATAAATACAGGTGCTGAAGAATCTTAAACAAATGCTCATTTAACTATTGTGATATTTTTCCGCTTCTAAGGTTTTTTTAAATATCAAAAAGGATAACAAAAGGATATAAAATAGACTTGTAAAACGAAATTTTCATACAAAATCAGTTTTTAAAGTCTACTTAAAATTTAAAGTTAATTTTAAATTGTTTATGAATATTCCCCATTGTTTTTGTATATAATCTGACCTTGATTGTCAGTAAATAAAAAGTTTGTATGTAAATAGCAAAAAAGATTTTTTATCCTTAAAAAATTCCATTAGATTTTTTGTTTTATATTAAAATGTAATCTTCATAAATATGATAACTTGACAACATTTAATGAAACTCAAGTGTTTTTCTATAATTTTATAATTTTTGTTAAGCGCCTAAATAACGGGTGGCTAATGAAAGCTGCTACCAAAAAAAAATTTTTTTTGATAAGTTGTCGCACATGTGTCACCAAGGGTGGTGGCCATTTGAAGTACCGCATATGTATTAAAAAAAATATTTTTTTTTGGTAGCATCTTTCATTAGCCACCCTGTATTTAATGGATTTATGTTGTTACCATAGAAATTCTATTATAAAACCTATTAACCACTTTAAATTCAGGTAAAAAATGGGCAACAGTATGAGAGCATAGGATTTAAAGATTGATGAGTTTAATGAAAATTGTTTACTGGCAATGAATATTTATTTTAATAAAGAGTAAGGTGTAAGAAGGACTCAAATGTTTCTTTTAAAATTATGTTTTTAATAGCAGAGAACAGGGTTTGGTGTGGAACAGCAGTTGAATAATTTGCTTACGAACAACGCTTGTCATATACATGAATTCCAATGAAATGGTACACCTGACAGCATTCCCGAAAACATTAAATCATTTATCGATTTGTTTTTCTTTATAAAAAAATAAACGTATATTTATTTAAGACTTCAAAATATATAGCGGTATTAAACATTTTTTCAAAACCACTTTGCCATCTCTGGACAAAAATAGCATCTTATTAAAAGGATGTGCAAAATGTGAAAATTCGTTAAATAAATGATGCATAAATAAATTTATGTTTTCTGTATAATTTTGCGTAAAGAAATTTTTTTAAATAAAAAAATTAATATTCAAACGAAAACATTCGGTTTTTATTTAAAAAAAAATTCACTTTTCTTTAAATTATCTATTAATTCAATAAAAATACATAAGAAATTGGTAATTAATTTGCGAAATGTTGTCAAATGTATAATTATGCTGGAATATTGTTTTTATAATTAAATCAAACTGAATGGATTTTGAAAACTTTTTAATTTTTTTTTTAATTTTTGATTTATTAATAAATTTCAAATGTGTGATAATAATAAAATATAAATATTCAAATTTAATTTTTAGCAAGTTACTTTTTTTGACACCGTAAATTTAGTGAATTTTCAGCTTTTTTTTAGCATTTTTTAAAATTCGTCATACATGTGATAAACATTTTGTCAGTAATTTGAAATATTCCTGCTATTAAAATTATGTTTTATTGAGGCAACACAGACCTGAGATTCGAATATGAAAACTTTTTTGTTCTTGTTCTTAAACGGAAATCGTAAAAAGACATTTAATTTTTTTGTTTTTATTTATAAACAAATTATTGTCTAAAAATAATGATTTAAAAATAAAAATTTTTAAAATAAATCCAGTAAACGTATTTTAATTTGATAATGACTTTGCGAGTCTTTAAAATTTGACTATAAATCACAAAAAAAATTGATTTAAAATAGACAATATAAGGTGTTGGTGTTGAAAACCCAGCTGTTTGTTTCTTTATTTAGACAATTCTTAAAATTTGTAAAAATTGTTGTTAATGTGTGTGCAGAGGTGCGTAAAAGACAAGCCATACAGGCATGGTGCCCAGCTTTTGCCGTTAGCCGATCTAGATCTGGATTTATAGTAGTGACAGGCACTAACTCCTTCTTCTAATTATACACATACGCCATCAAACGTATACGAAAACCCAGTAAATATAGTCAGCTTTAGATGAGCTTTCAATAAATGTTTCTCAAAATTTTAAGGACTAATTGTTTTTCGTTTATGGGTTTCAAATAAAATATTTCCCCAAATAAAATATAAATTAAAAAATAAAAACAAAATTTTAGAATTATAATTTGTGACAGAAGTTAATAAAACTCACATACCAATTAACAGCTGTGTTACATGACAAATCAGATTATTAAAAATTTAAAAATATTTAAACCAACCAACAAACACGGCTAAACACATACATACATACATATAAAGACACCCAATGACTCAGAAATATGTGACAGACATGTAATTTCTTTAAAAAATTTTCACATAATTTTTTTACAAAATTATTGCTTCCCTATGAGAACACACAGACACAAACATTTGTAATGACTTTTTCTGCTCTTTTATTTCTTTCTTTATTTTTTCATTTGATTTTTCTTTAAAATTTTTTGTTAAATGTTCAAGCGATTTTTTTTTAAATTTCTTTTTTGTTCTTGCAATTCAGTTTAAGAAAAATTTTAAATTTATAAAAAAGAAAAAACAATAAAATTAGTAATACTTTGCAGTTTTATTTTATTTTATTTTTTTTTCTTAAAATAAATCATTCCACAAGTTCACTGGCCAATATTTATGTGTTCAAGTGGCGCTGACTTAACGCTGGGTGTCACAATTTTACGAGGAGGTCGGTTGTAAAAAAAAACTTTAAAATATTTCTGTGACATTGAAGGAAATGTTGTAGAAAATATTTATAAAAAATTTTCTTGTTTAAATTTATGTACGCAAGCTTGACTGATAATGGATATTAAAAAATTTTTAATTAAGAATTAAAATTTAAAAATTTCATATGAGTTGTGTTCATTTACAGAAAATTATCAATAATTTTCGATAGTTATTAATAGTAAGTGTTCACGTACACAAAAAATTAGCAGCTAGAGAGCCAAAAAAGACCGTGATATGTTTAAAAACAAAAATGCTTCTGATAATTTCTACTAGTAAAAATTTTACTTTCAGAAATTATTCAAACAGTCTTACTGTCATTATGCTTTCAAAAAAAAAATTAAGTTTTAAATTTTTATAAGTTTACATTAACAAAATACATTTGCTTGCAAGTTTTGACTGTAAAAGTGTTCATTAACGTTTAAATATTTTTGAGAGCAATTTTAAAAATATTTCTTTTTACTCTCTCATTGCTAGTAATTACTGGAAAGTAATTGAACAAAACCATTTTCTTTATTTTTTTTTCTGTTTAACCTAACCTAACTTCCCGATCATACGTGGAAAGTTACTAAAGAGCACAAATCTATGTGAGAATCTCCTAAAAGCTCATTTAATAGGAAATTTTCTCTTTAACAATATTAAATACAATATATTAAAGGAAGTTAAGGGTATTTTATGGATTTTTAAACAACATTTGATGCACTTAAGATTTTAAGGATATATTTAATAAAAAACACATTGTTTTAAATAAAAAATCCCTGTCTATGCACAGAAAATAAATTTATACAAAATATTAAAATGTTCAGTTTGCTTTAATGTATTTTTTAATTGCTGTTAATGGTTTAAAATATTAAAAGAAATAAACAAACTCAAACCATTAAAAAAATGCATACATTGTTAGACCCACCTACTTAATAGTAATTAAAGAAACATTAAAATCAATTTAAGAAAACATTTTCCTCGAGGGACTTTTTAATTGTACTTTACAGAAAAACAGTTGTAGGTGTCAAGAGTGCCAATGTGAACGTTTGGTAAAAGATTTAATTGTGACATGCCTAAAAGCATAAAAAAGCGGTGCGCTGCCACCGAAAAAAGAAAATTCGACAAGGCCAAAACCATACATATTGAAGTGATTCAAAATTATAAAAGTCTCAAGTTCATTTAAAGGAATTTCTATGATTCATACAATTGTGTTATTATTTTTATATTTTACATTATATATGTATGTAACGAAATAAAAAATACTTAAGTCAAAAAATAAGTTTTTGACTTAAAAAACGTTTATAAGACAGACTGTGAGGAATTTTTGTTTTATAAACCTTTTATAAAGGTGCACTTTGCGTTATGAATAGGACCCTTAAATTACTCTAAACAAACTAAAACATCCAAGAGTTCTTTAACAAAAAACCCCACAAACCATTTTTTTCCATTGCCTGATTTTTTCACTGAAGATTTGGTGTAAGAACTTAACCTTCCGCAAATTCTATAAATAAACTAGGAAAATTTGTATCAAGTCCTAAATAATATGCGGAAATAATTTTTGTTCGGACTTTAATATAAAAGAACATACATGTGCATTAAAATTTTCAGGGCAGCAGTTGTTTTAAAAGAGTCAACACCCAATAAAATTAAAAAAAAAATTTAATTTAAAAAAAATTTTATTAAAAAAAAATTTTTAATTATTTACATAGAAGGCCAGCCGAATAAATTATAGAACCTTTCCACTGTTAAAGTGTTGCGCAAATGCCAAATAAATTAAATTTATCGTTTATTTTCGGACACCCTATAAAAAACAAATGTGGCGCGCGTATTATCAAGGTAGTAGTAATAAAAGTTTTCGATAGGCGCTAAAATTTTTTAATATTTATTAGATTAGTAAAATATACCTAAAACACATCACAATTATTGTTAATTTCTTTTTCAAATTTGGGTATTTTTTTTCTTCACACATAAACAAAAATTTATTTGTTTATGTATATTGAAAATCTATTTTTTCTGATCTGTTAGTGATTTTATTCTTAACATTTTAATTTAATTTTTTATTTAAATTTGAAATTTTTTTCTTCAAATTTTTTTTTGTTCTCAGACATACATTTTTTGTGTCACAAAAACCAATTACAAAAATATGTGTCAAGGTAACCATCTATTACTTTCAACAAATATTTGCTCCGTTTATTTTGTAAAACACCTTTCATTACCATGAGAATTTGTTAAAAAAATATTTTCATTAAACTCTTTAAAAGTAAAAATAAGTGATTTATAAAATAGGAATTTTTTTGTTTTTTGAATGGAAAAAAATTCAATCATAAATTAGTTTATTTAATTGTGCGGCCTTTTCTATAGAGAAATTTTGATGATGGCACATGTATGTATAACAAACATGTTCATACAAATGTATGTATGTATGTATGTGAGTAATCGAAAGAGAAAATTACAATTGTTTTATGCTAAGTTCTTTGCTTCTGGATAAATTAAGTAATGCTAGACGAAATAGGAAAATTTAAAGACGAAAAATGGTTGAAAATTTTGGTTTATTAAAGTTAGAAAATATTAAAAAAGTTTTTAAAGAATTTATTTGAAGTTAACTGATGATTTTTCGTAAGAACCTATGAAATGCATATAAACAAACTTAACCTATCACTAAAATTGTGATTAAATTCCTAAAAATATTTAAAAATTTTATTTTTTTAAATACTTATTAAAATATTAACGGTACAGCAGTATTTAAAATTCTAGTTTTATTCTTAAACCAAAAGTTTTAAAATTTGTTTGCTGGGTTGTATTGTTTTGTACTTTTAAAACCTTTTTTGTCATCTTATTAATTCATTTACCACAAAATTAATGCTCTTGTTTTGTAAAAAAAAATGGAAGGAAGCGAAAAAAAATAATTTGGCAACCCTAATCAAAACTATCAGACAGGCAGACTGTTACACAAAAAAAATTGCTCTTAATCACATATTTTAGAAAAAAACACATGTTAATAATTATCTGGCACAATTCTAGGCAATAAAATATAAATATATTTATATTTTCATTTCACTATTTAAATGTTGTATTTTCTATGTAAAAGCTTAAGTTATTTACCAACTTGTGTTAATTTTAACAAATTATAATCGTTTAGTTATATATAAACAATACAAAAACAAAATTGATGAATAATTATAATAATGTCAAGACACTTTGTCGGCAATTAAAAACGCGTAAGGACAATAAAAACATGGAAAAAGAAGAAGAAAACACAAAAGCGTGTACAAAAATTAATAATAAATAAAAAATTAAGGTGAAATTATATGCTAATGTCGACCGCAAATTTAAATCCTTTATATATTTAAAATTTATAAAAAAAAAAAAATTAATAAAGAATTTTTGCAAAAGTTTTATGAAAAATTAATAAAAAAAAAATTATGCAAAATTTTATATTGGGAAAAATTTTAAAAAAAGTATAAAAAAAATTTTATAATAAAAATACAAATAAAAAAAATTATTAATTTTAAAATTTAACTTCTGGAAACGAGCCCACTTTTTTTTTAAATTGGAT
This sequence comes from Melanophora roralis, assembly GCA_963583895.1. Classification (NCBI taxonomy): domain Eukaryota; kingdom Metazoa; phylum Arthropoda; class Insecta; order Diptera; family Rhinophoridae; genus Melanophora; species Melanophora roralis. Next base: position 1,290,687 of record OY757191.1, read on the forward strand.
ACCACTTCTTCTAATTCTTAAAATAACCAGTTGTTTGTACAAAACAAATTACAAATACATTAGTATATGTAGAAACCCTTTCTCGCGAAACAATCGTATTAGTGCAATTACAAATCTGTTTATAACATTTTATCAAGGATAATCTTGACAAGTACATGATAAACCAATAAAACCATTAACAAAACTTAATAACAGTCATTTAGACAATTTACAAAACAGTTATTGTGTTAATGCTAACTAATTTAGAACATGTGTTGTACGCATGTAGGTATGTATGTATATTTATATGTTCGTATATATGCACATAATATACAAACTTAATGCTTTTGAAAAAGTCAAATAACCGTTGACCTAAAAAGTGTTTAAGTATATTAAAATAAAATAAATTTTTTTAATGTTAATGACAAATACATAAAAGCAACATAATTCATAAAATTAAAAAATTTAAAAAAAGTTTTAGCGAATTTTAAAATAAACAATAGAAGGGGCTTAGTTTAACTTTTAGATGTGGCCCTTATTTGCGATAATAATTTTATGTTTGAGACAGTTAACAACAGGGAGCGCAATTGAAACCCCTTTCAAATAAGATGAGTTTAATCAAAAGCAGAGGTTGTTTACAGGGTACCAAATAAGGGATATAGATATTTGAATAGCATAGACGCCATATTAACTTTATTTTATATGTAATTTAATAAAGAAATAAAATTTATTTCCCAAAAAAAAAAAAAAATAGAAAATATTTAAATGTCTTAACATAAAAATAAGTTTAATAAAATATTTATTTATACAAAAAATTTTATATATGTACTTCAATGAGACTTTAACAAACTTATTGTTTTGCCATGGCGTCTTTCTATTGACAAAAACACTTTAATGAATGTTTTCCGTAAAAAAAGCTTCCTAATAAAACATAAATTTGAGAACTTGTTTAAGTTTAGAAACTTTGCAAAACTTTGTTAAGTCAAAAGAAGAAAAATTTTTAAAATTTTTGTTTTAAACCATTTTTTATTATCCTGCTTTCATCAGTATTTTACGATCATAAATTAATAGATTTATTTTAGTTAGCTTAAGCATGTTTATATGTAGATTTACAATCATTTCACAAATATTAAAACAATAAAACAATAAACATATACATAATCCAATTTAAATATACGATGACAAAACAAACAACAGGACAATAGACTTTGCCAAACAGGACGTAACAGCATAATAAAGCTATAAAAGCATAACAATTATTTCTTAAAATTACATATAACATTTACAGCTTATTTAATCAAATATATGGAAAATATCTGTTGGAAAACTTGTGTAAAACTAAGCAGGATAAAGGAAAAATAAAATAATAAAAATACAATAAAATATTGTCCATTAAAAAACAAGAAGAAAGAAAAAATAAGAAAGTCAAGTGGTTACGAAAGAGTATTGTGTTCTGCTTAGGAAATGTATGATTATGGCAGCATTAAAGAATATAAGAAACATTAAAAAAAATAAATTTTTTAAATAAAAAACTCATTATTCTAGACTATTATCTTTGAATAAAACATTAGGGTTTTAGTAAAAAAAATTTTATAACTTTCTGAAAAGCCAGAACTAATTGTAATATGAAATGTAAAACAGATCCACTCAAAACGATTTCTAGTGAATTATAAAATTTAACTATTTTTTTTAAGTAAATTAGCAGGAATCGTAAATATTATGCCAAAAAAAATTAATCTAAAATATAATAATTATTTTTTATTTTTATTTTTTTTTTTTTTGTCAAAAAATAATAATTATTTTTTTAGGTTAATATTTTTAAAATTTTTATAAAGATCAATTATGAAAAAAAAAATCGTTGTTTTTTAATTTTTATATTAATTTAAAATATTATTTCTGCAAAAAAAAGAAACAAATTATTGTTTGTGGGAAAAAATTAAAAATCAAAAATTTAAAAAGCACTGGATTTTTAAAAAATCTACAGAAAAGGTTATAAAATAATTATATTGATTATGTGATGAAAATGTTTTACAGAATATCTTTTTGGATTCTTATTTTTTTTTACGAAATAAATATTTTTTGATTTTTATTTTTTTTAACAGAAATAGTTTTAAATTTATAAAAAAGAATTTAACCCGATAATAATAATAGTTTTTTTTTAATTAAAAAAAATATATATATAAGAAAAATAAAAATCAAGAAATAATTGTTATTTTTTGACAAAAAAAATTAAAATCAAAAATATTTTTTGAGAAAAAATTAAAATTGTTTTTATATGAAAGTTATAAATATGTCTATCTAAGATTTTGATACAGTCTTGTGGTAAAAATACCACAACAACGAAAAAATTAAAATTCAAATATTCCAAGAGCATTTGATTTTTTTAATGCCTAAAATTAAGTCCTTGGTCTTCTTTTAGTATATTTAAAATGTTAAATTATTTTTCTATAAAATGTTCAATGGTTTTGCTAACTGGCTTAAATAACATTAGCAAACAACATTTTTCAAAATTCAATTATTGCATTTATGTAGAAAGAACATGTTTCTGCATGAGTTGAAATGAAATTTTTCACTTAAGGCTGCAGTTAAAATGATATTTAAATTATCATTGACACATTTTAAAACAATTTATTCACGAGCAACTATAAAAAAAGAAAGAATTTTTTTTGTAAAATTTTATGAAATCCAAGAGTAAAGCTTTTTCCTTATATTATTTAATAAAGTTAGGGGCCGTATTTATAAACAATTTAAAATTGATTTTTTAAAAGAAATTTTCGTACAAAATCAGTATTGAAAGTCTAGTTTAAATTTTAAGTCTATTTAAATTATTAATGAATATGCCTCAAGTGTTAAAAAACCTTTTAGTTACTTTAAATTTTCTTACTAAAAATTATTTTTGTGCTTAAAATAGTTTTCTAAATGTATTTTTTGTTTCAGCTTAAGTTATGTGGCACATTTACAATCAGCATTGATGTGTAAAAATGTAAATAATTTCCTTCCGTTTTTCTCTATACTTTATTACCTTTTTTTAAAAAGCTTAATCACGAAATAAATTAAAATGATTTTTTTTAAACTTTTTGTTCAGTTTTATTTAGTCTACCTTTAGGCTTAAATAAAGAACTCAGCAAACAACTGCAGCAAGGGAATGTGTATATATGTATGTCTGTATGTATATGTGGCTTGTGTTGCAACACAAAAACATAAACCAATATTTTCCTTTTAAATTTTTGTTGTAATGGTTAAAGTTTTGTTTTTCAAATTCTTTTTTTTCTTTTCTTAAATGGCTGGGGGTTGAAATGGTTGGATAAAGAAAAAAAAAACATTAATTGAAGTTTTATTTAAAAGAAGTTTAAATTTTAAAGCAGAAGTATTAAATTTTAGATAAAAATTTACTATTTTTGACAATTATATTAAAAACAGTTTCCGTTAAAAGAAATTGTGTTCAGTTTATAGCAATTGCTGTTAATTTTTGACAAACTCTTTAAAACAACATTAAATAATTGTAGATTCTTATAGTTTTGAAAATGCTTTAAGAACAATTACTGCAACAATTTAAAATAGTTTTGAAAGTACTTAGCAAAGAGCAACAAAGCTGTAAAGTATGCTACAGAATTCGATTATAAAGTTAGATGAAAATTATGCAATAGTTTTTGTAGAAGTGGCAAAAGTAAAACTACTAACAAAATGTGCAGCTGGTTTAAATGAAAAGTGACAAAAATAATAAAAGTAGTTTTCTTTTTTGTTTCTGTCATATTTTTTATGATCTAAGTATTCGTTTAAGTCCTGGTAAGTTTTTCTAAAGCAAACAAATAAATTTACATACAGTTTGTAAAGTTTTGATTTTGTTGCAAATTCCCTTTATTCGATTTATTGTTATTTCCATTTTAACAGATTTTGGAATTATTTATATAACCGAATGTTCGGGTTGGGATTTGGGAATAAAGTGGTTTTCTGCCCATGTGCAGTATTCGGCATTTTTCCCGAATTTTTAAAATAGCAATTTTTGGCTTGTTATAAATGATTAAATAAATTATAGGCACATGTAATTTACAACAACCAATCCCTATAATAGGAATTACAAATAAAAAATCTTTCTTTTTAATTGCGTTTCATTACTTTTTAATTTTTTTTAAAATATTTTGTCTTTTTTTTCTATTTTTTCTCATAATAAATCACATCACTATATTTAAAATGAAAGTAAAAACCATGAAAACGTTCATGTACCAATAAATTGTATTGAATTACATTACAATGTTTGCTGCATACCTTTAGGGGTTTTTTATATAAATATTCAATTAAGCTTGTTATGTAGTCCATGTTTTTTCTAAACGTATTTTTTTTTACGTTATTCCCTTTGGTTTTTTACTCCCCCACCCCAGAAAAAAAAAGGAAGGGTTTTAAGATCTTTTTTTTTAAATAATCAATAAACAAAAATCAAACCCGCACAGATTTCAACAATTTGTATTAAGTCTTTAGACTTAATAAATTTAAAGAAGTCTTTTTTAAATAAGAAGGCTTGCCATTTACCAGCTACTTATATACATACATACAATGTAGGTAAGGAAACTATTCCAAAAAATATGGAATTTTTTAAAGATGTAAATTTATTTTACACTTATTTTTGTTAACGAAACCAGCAGGAACTGTCTCTTAGTAAATGCATGTGTATCTTTTTGCAATTCTATATGCATACATATTTAAAAGAAAATGTAAAATTATCTTAAAATGCATTATTAAATTACTTTTTGCTTTCATTTTTTTTGTAAATTATTTAAAAAAAACATACGTATATTATTTGTTATGCTTGAGATGTTTTTTGTTATTAAGTTCGTGTATTAGGTACCTTTCTCTTTTGCTATTTCTTAAGAAAATATAATAAAGAAAAGTATTTAAAAGTAAATACAAAATATAATTTTCTATAATTTGCTGTAAAATATTATTGTGATATAAAAAGTTTTCCTTGTATAGCATAGATTTGCCACTAATGGACAATTTAATGTTAAATGTCTTCCAGCGAAGAAAAATAATTTTTTTTTCTTAAAAAAAATTGATAAATGTACGTTAAAAAAATAAATGTTGGAAAAGGAATAAATTGCAACATTTTCTTAATTTGGCAAGATTTTAAAATAGTTATATACCAAAAAATTTTCTTTTCTATTTTTGTTTTGATGAAAATGTCACACCCGTCATATTTTCGAAAAAGGTTTTTAGAGAAGAAATTATTCTTTTGTAGAAAATTAGCATAAAATAAATACTATTGAAAACACTTTAAACCACCATATATATATAAATGATTATAATCGTTCTTTAAAACTTATAAACGTAATGTCACGCCCGTCATAGTCTTTTAATTACTATTATGAACATAATTTATATTATTTCAGTGCCTACCTGCAATTAAACATGTTAAAACATACCAGCCCTGGGAATCATTACCTTTTTTTAAAAACAAATATCTTATTCTATTGTTTGAGTCATAAACAAAAATTTAAGTAAAATGGTCCCACCCGTAACAAGGGAATTCCGAAAAATCTCTTATTAGTTTGGGGGAAAAAAATCAATAAAAATTTATTGGTTTTTTGGGGGTTAATTTCTTGTCAATACAGGATTTAAGTTTTTTTTAATAATCAAAACGTCCTTTTCATTATTATCGTAAGTATTTCCTAATTAACTACTTCTTTTTTAACTAAAAATGTATCGATTTCATCCCTTCTTTTGTTTTTTGTGTACTTTTTTTACTTTGCATTAATTTTGTGACAAAAAGGAAAAGCTGATTGTGTTGGTTTTTATTTTAAGTTTTTTTTTAATTAAAAATTATATTTAATTCTGCCACTGACATTTATAAAAAACTTTCTTTTTAAATTTATTTTTTAAAATAGTTAAAATTTTGTTTTGGGTTCTTTTTCAAACAAACTAGTTATTTCAAGTTTTGCTTAAGTCTATCTAATCAGCAATTCTCTTCTGCAAGAGAATTGTTCGTACGATGACATAATTTTATTTTTCTTCATTTGCTCTGTTTATTGAATTATTTTCACTTGAATAAATTTAGTTTTAAAATTTCTTTTAAATTTTTTTTCTTATATGTATTTTCAATTTTTATTTTAAAAGAATAAAAGACAACAACAAAGAGTATGTCCTGATTAGAGTTTTCTCATTAACTCGACCTTAATGAATTACATAAGTAAATTGTTTGTGTTGCATACTTATCGAGGCTATTGTCTTAAAATAGCATAACCAAAACAGTTTAAGAGCTTTTTAACAATACCTAATTGAAATTTAAAAGTTAGCAAATCGTTAAGGGTGTTGAATGGTTCAACCCTTAAAAACCAGTTTCTAAAATAGAATAGGAAAACTGCTGACGAGAAATTGTGGCTCGTTTCGAAAATACATTGCACTCGGCTAATATCGGGGTTACAAAATTTTTTTATAAAAAGTTACATTCTAAGCTTGAATACTGCAGCATTTCGAAATATAAAATAAAATGTTTGTATGTTTCAACTCTTTTTAATATTTACAATAACTTAAATTTTTTTGTTTTATATATATTTTCTTATTTCAAACTTTAACACTAAATTACGAAAACTATATAAACAAATTGGTTTTTTTTTATTGGAAAAGTGAAACAAAGAAAAATTTGCTTTGCAAAATTTCCAACTATGTAGTAAATGTAGTAAAATTTATATCAAATATAAGAGTTTTTTTGTTGATAAAAGCATACGTTGGTTAAAAAAAAAAAAGTTTAACAGTTTTTCATTGTCTTGGAAGTAAATATATTTTGTTACACTGAAAAAAATACGAAAGTAATAAAAACCTTTTGTAACTTTTGTTGTCGTAATACAAACAAAACTTTATTTAAGTATAATATTTTATTATTTTACGAAAGCAACGAAAACCCTTTTTGAATTATTTTTATTCATTAATTATAGGAAAGGTTATATTACGAAGCAATTTTTTAGATCAGAAAAAAATGGAAAGTTTTATCATTTTACAAAAAAATCGAAAACTTTTAGTCCTTTTTTATTTATAATATTACTTTGTGAAATATCAAATTTATTTCGTAAAATACACAAACAATTTTGTGCATTTCGTATGTTCTAAGCGAAAATTTCGCGATGGCAAATAACGAAAGATTGCGTACAATGAACGAACGAATTCGGCAATATGGTGCATGCATTTTTTTTCGAGTGTAATAATAACAAACATGCAAATTCTATTTAGTAACCCTCTGGCTCTTTAAGTTTAGTTTTAAAAATATGTATATTTTTCATTTTTATGTTAAAGAATTACATTAAATAGTTTGATAGAAAAAAAATTACGAAGAGCAGCTGCATCTACATTATTAGAATTGTTTAAAACTTTTTATTGTGGTAAGAATTTAATACAACTAAAAGAAATATTTGCAAACATGATACTAATAACATTTCCCAAATTATTGATTTTTATAAGTATATGTCGTAACATCAATAGCATTTGAAACAGAAAATCGTTCCATGTTTTTGCCCGAAATTTTTTTTAATAAAATAAAATTTAAGATGTAGCAGAAGCAACCTAAATGAAAACCACAAATTTCAAATATTTCGTTAAAACAAAGGTATATATGTTATGTTTTAAAGAGACTTTTTAAAATAAGATTCCTAAAAGTATTTGAAAAAAATTCGATATTTTTTTTAAGAAAATTAAATATAACTTTTTTTTACAATTCTTTAAAAAAAGCAAAAAAATATAGCTAAAATAGACTAGAAAAAAAACTTAAATCATTAACAATGGCAATGACAAGAGCAAGAACACAATAACTTTAAGTATGAAACTCAGACGTTTATTGACATAATGCATTTGCACTTGTATTTTTTTTAAAAAAACAGCCCAGCCAGCAATGCCAACCAGGCATTTACAATCAAAGTATGTAAATAGTCTTGTTGTCTACACTCCAGGCAGCCATGAACTTTCTCTATCTGCCTTTTTGCCACAAAAGATAGATTTCTTTTTATGTCGACTCTTGTAAATTCTTTTAAGAAAATCGTTTCTATTTCTTTAGTTCAGTTTAGTTAAGTACAAAAAAAAACAGATTACAGCTGCAGGTGCATCTATGCGTTAGATTCTAAAATAACGGCATTGCAGTCTTGCTAAGACTTGCAATTTTTTTTAGGGATTTGAAAAAAGGAGTTTTAAATTTGTTATAAAATCACACTTTGATTTAAAGATTACATTCCTACATGTATTTTAAGATACAAGAAATTTGGCAACCCTAACTGCTGTCAAATTGACAAAAGAATGCCGTCAAACAAGTGTTGATGTAATATTAATGATGAAAGTGCATTTAAGTATTTGCATGCTTTTTTTTTCATATAATATTAAATTTCTTATAAATGTTGTATTTGCTGCTGTTGCTCTATACATATTATTGAAATCTCTATGCCATTGTTTAGTGGTAATTTTGAAAGAGATGTGGTATGAACTTCAAGTGAAGTAATAAAAGTGTCTTACGGTGCCTCCTTTGTGTACTTGAATGTTTACATGCGCGTACAAACATACACATAAACACACATATGTATATAAATATACCTATCATATTTATTTGAATTGTTAAACAAAAATATGAAAGCAAAAGGAATGATATAAAATGAAAACCGCAATTTTGTTGCATATACTAATTTGACATATTGTTTGCATCAATCTTTTATGTCTCGCTATTTATTTTCACTTTGTATTTTAAAAAATATCTTGTTTTGTAAAGAACACAACAAAATTTCAGAGACTTGCTTCACCCTATTGTAAACAGTTAGTTACAAGTGAATATACAGGGGCTTAAAATAAATGGAATAGGGAACTCTATACAAGCCCACCCGTAGGAGTAAGCAGAAAAAAAACATTTTAACCAAATTTTAAGTTTAAAAAAAAATTTTAGACATTAGATAAATAATAAAACATAAATTTAAAAAATATTTCAGCAATACACAATTGGGGTATTCAAACGGTATGCTATCAAGTCATATTGTCTTAAAGTTTCATAATATTTCACAATAGCTTAAAAAAAATGTTGTGCTTGAAAGAAAAAAGTTCTATAAAAATAAGATTTTTTGAACTGTGTTTATTGTTTTGTCATAAACAGTAAAAACCTGAGTCGGGCGGCCGAAACTCTTTAAAGAAGCCGTTGATATAATTAACAAGTCGCAGTCATTAATTTTAGAATGTTTTGAAATTACATACTTCTTGTTCTGTTTTCTCCAGCAGCTAATTCAAATTTAAAATAGCACACCTTATTATGATCGGATACTCACAACTGTAGTATTTTTTCGTTTAATTTTTTTTAAGACATATGACTTTATTTACGACTACCTTGTGAATACCCTAAATAAAAAAAACTATATTTTTGGAAAATCTAATTAAACTTTAATTAAAAATGTGGGAAAATTAAAAAAAAACAATCAAAAAAGTGTACACTGAAAAAACAAAGTTTTAAAATCAAGCAGAAACAGTCTTACTTTAAAAATGAAACCGTGACAAAATCGAACTAAGTTTGTTTTTTCTTATTTTAAAAATTTCATTATTAAAACAAAAACGATTAATTTTTGTTTTACAAATGGTTTTGTTGATGTATTTTATAAATAACATGGATAGTTTTCAAAATAAAAAAGAAAATTTTTGTTTTAAAGACGAATTCATAAAAATGCTACAATTTAAAAACAAGAACGCAAAATTTTTAATTTAAAAATGCTTTTTTGGCTCAGTGTAAGAATTAAGCTTTTAGTTCGAAGCTAATCTCAACAAAGGATTTCTAATAATCAATTCATGTCTATTTACGAGAGCCCTGATTGTTTTTATAGTTTTTAAAAATCTTCAAAATTAAATAAAGTTTAATAACTTAAAGAAATAAAGTTTTAAAGTTATTTTTATTTAATTATCTGAAATTCCTTACTGTTTATAAATATTTTTAAAAACACTTAATACTTTTTTGCATGCCTTTGAAAAACGTGTTTCTGTAATTTAATCTGAGTAATGCAATATTTTTAAAATTAATTTTACTTTAAAATATTAACAGATTTATAACAACAAATTGTATGGACATATGAATACGTTTTTTTTTTTTTTTTGTTGTAAAAATATTTTATTATTTTATCTCAGATTATTTTCAATAACATTTTAATTAAAAAAAGTTTCCACATTTTAATTTATTATATGTTTATTTGTTCGATTTTTGTTTGGCACAAACATTTTTTATAAACATTAAATCTTTTTAATTTAATATTTCCATTTTAGTTAAATGTTGCAGTTTGAAGTTATTTGACAATTTCATGATTTATTACCAGAAATGGCAATAATTCAATAAGGGAAATGTTAAAATTTAAAACTTAAAAAAATAATTATGGCGCGCGTCGATTTGTTAAAAATTTACGCACACACACACATACTATAAACATGTTTTATAAATATTTTACGTAAAATTCTATATATTTGTTTCTTTTAGTTAAAAAATTATGCGTAAACTATACGTTTTAGCTTGAACATCAGTTTTTGTACTGACAATTGATTGTAAACTTTAGCAAGCAGCAGCAACAGCAAGAGCAACAACACATTTGACAAATATGCAAACATGTACTCAAAGCGACAGAAAAATTTACAACAAATTACTTGCAAACACACATTTTTCTTTACTTTCATTTAAACACATACAAAGCTATTCCTGGCTTTTTTGTGGTTGTTGTTTTTGTTTTTGTTTTTTTTATACTAAATCGTTTTATACGAAAAGACGACAACAAAAACGATTTATAACAGCGCCATACCGAAACGCACGATGATGATAAAAACAACATTATAAAAAAGGGAGGCAAGTATAAAGAGTCAAACAAATTAGTACTAATATAAGTAAAGCAAAAAAGGATATTATTTCCCATTCTCTTAAGGAAAAGAAGAGAAAGCTTGGAAGAGGTAGATTTAACCTTGAGAATAGTTTTAGGGCTCTATATAAACAAATTCCATTTAAAAAGAGAAGTATTTTTAACAAAAAATGTTTCTAAGCAATTGTTTTGCTTTTGTTTTTTTTTTTGCCGGCATTTTTTATGTTAATGTTTTTGTTATTTCGTTAGTTTTAAGAATTATTTTTTTGTTTTTTTTAATTAAACATGTGAACATAATGTCTGCACAATTTTGATATTGTGGGTTTGTTAAAATTTTTTTATTTTTCTTTTTTTTTTTTGTTAAACGCCAAAAGGAATATGGGAAATTAAAAAAAACAATGTTAATTAGCCACTAAAGTATGTGCCTTTTTGATTTTGCTTTGGCAACAAAAGCCAAAAAAGTAATTAAAACTTAAGATTCTCAATTATTTAACTTTTAAATTGTAATTATTTTACCAAAATTTTGTAATTAGTTATACGAAGACGTATGAGTGATATTTTTTTCAAATTTTTTGGAAAACAAGTATACGCCCATTTTCACATATGTTTTGTTAATAAATTATAATTATTTGAAAATCAGTTTTTGGCGGATAGTAGCAATTACAGTCTTGTTTTGTTTAAATTCGCCTACTTTTAAAAAAAGAAGAGAAATTGTTGTCCTTATTCTAAAATTAAAATTTTTAGGTGATTTTTAATTTCGATTTCAACAACTTGTTTACCAAATTGGTTTCTACAAAACCACATGTTAACTCCATATTTTATCATAAACTTTTTAATGGATTTTTTTAGTTTAATGAAATCTTTTTCTACACTTTATTTTATAAAGAGTTAATTACAAATTTAAAATATATTTTTCTTTTTATATTAAAGCAAACTTTTTATAAATTAAAGATTTTATGTTTATAAAAATAATTTTTCGTGGAAAGAGTTTTGATAAATGTAACGTTATTTGTTAAGTTGTTGAAGTAAAATAATATTTATGAAATTGTTTCCCTAATACATATTATTAATAACAAGACGTATTCTTAATATCAATTACTTGTTTTGTTCGTTGCTTATACGCATGGGTTGTCTTGAATTAACGTTTAAAACTTTTTAACGTTTTTTTTATAATTAAAAGTATTTTACATATAATTTTTATTATTTCTAGGTAAACAGCTTAAGTAAAATTAAAAAAAATTAAACCATAATGGAAAGTTTTTAATAACTCTTAAACTATTGCAATATGAATATATGTATGTATAAAAATTCCATAAAAAAAAAACAAAAAAAATTCTAAGAAAATAAAACAATTGTTTGCTTCCTTTTTTTTACTCAGTTCGCAATGAATTCGGCGGTTAAATCTATTCCCTTAATACTTTAGGCTCACTGATTTCCCGCCAGTTAATGAACTTGAGAAACTCAACAAAACTGAACAAATGTACGTACGTGTTGAAAATCAGTTCAGGTTTTTTTCCTACCATTTTTAGATTTATCTTTTTAATTTGTCTGCCAAACAACATACAAAAAAATAATACTTTTAACTATTATCCAAATACATAAACGGGTTAAACTGCTATTGCCTAAGTTGTCTGTTGCCAGTTAAAGGATTGGTTTAGGTTAATTGTAACACATAAAGGAAAAAGGGTGTTTCTTAATGTTTAAATTGGAAAAGTACAACAGCAAATAACCCTTTGCATATTCAATGTCGTTAAACGCTCATTTAAAGTAAAATGTATTTATTATACATTTATGTACAAAATAAGTTGATTTTTTGTAAAAATTTAAAAAAAAACTTAAAAGATACAGTCCGATTTTTTCAGTCATTTACTCATAAGGTTTTTGTTTTCTATTAAAATCTGGCAAAGGTAGAAATCAGAAATTTTCACTTAAAACAGTTGCAAAAGCAAAAAAAAATATGTTCTAAAACATAAAAAAGCTGCCAAAATCATTTGGTTATAATATGAGACATAATTGTTATGAAAATGCACAAGATTGACCTTAAGCTCAATACGAGATTAACTTGGAAATACAAATAATGTAAATAAATAGATTTCAATAATTATTTAACTTAAAACTGTCTACTACTTTTTAAAGATTTAAATTTGTACTTTTCTTATCAGGCGGGATATATGTATTACACTTAAACGTATTAAAAAAATATAAAAAAATAAAAGTTTTCTGTAATATGGCACTAACGAATTGGGAAGACTATTAATAAGTTCCAACCATTTTTATTTTTTTAATGAATCACTTTGAATAGCAATTGCTTTTATTTTAGTTCCACTTATAACTAACCACGAGTGTACGCACACACATACATATATGATTTTAATATTGTGAACACTAATTTGTTATGACAAAATCATTAAAGAAACCTAAACAAACAATTATAATGAATTTCAAAAATAATTTATCATGACACTTTACACAAATATTTTTTCTTCATCAATTATTTTTTAATGTTAGGTTTTCCTTAGTGTCATTCTTATAAGTTATTTTTATATACTATATTTAACAAGGTCTGAGAAAATTATTATTATTAGTCATAACATTAACAGCATCATTATCAACATTATCGTAATTGTAGTCATTAATATTTCAAACCACAAAAATTCGAAATAAAAAAAAGAAATTATAAAACAAAGAATAAAACTTAACTATAACTTAACTTCTTATCTAATTTATTTTATTGTCTCATATAACTTACATAAATATTTAAGAAAGACATACTCAAACTTGAAAACGTCAAGGTAAATAAGGAGACAGGATATAAGGCAATTAAGGAAGGAAGTCATGTAAAAGAAGTCGTTATAAATAAGTAGGGCGTTTGAAGTTAAAAATTGCATTTTATTATTATTATTTTTGAAGGACTTATTGCGAAAACCGTTAAAAAACCGCTTTTCAAATAGGATTAAAGAATAATTTTAAAATACTAAAAAAATTGCAGATACATCCCAATAATGCCGCAACAGCACGCTGGGAAAAAACAAGGTTGACATGGTAGTTTGATTTGCTCGCAAGCTGTCAAAAGTCAAAAAGTGAGCCTGTTTTAACATAAACGTGCATCGTCTTTAAAAACTCTATCTTGAAGAAAGACTGAGCGTCAAGATACAACACTCAATCAACAATCTTAAGACCTTGTATTCGCCTAAATTACGCCATTCTGATTCATATATAGAAAATGCCGGAAAAGCTTGCTTTTAGCCAGCTCGTCTTCCCATTTATTATTAAATTATTCTCTAATGTTGAAAAGGGTTTAAGCTTGTTACACCTTTTGTTGATAAAGATAATTAAGACCCAAACCATGAAAAGTGGTTTTGATTAAAAATCTACTTTAAACTCAACTTTGAATTTATAATTTGTTTGCTTTTGCTTGTGGTTAATTTATTTATTTGACAGTTTTATTTTAATTTTCTGTTTTATTGAAATGCAGTGTGATAAATTAAATATTAAAAAAATGGTTTATAGAATTTCAATTTATTTTGGAATCATTTAAATTTATAGGAAATATAAAAGGCATATGTATGTACACTATGTGCTTGTGTGTTTTTATTCATGCTGTAATTAAAACCACAAATATATTTGAAAAATACTTTTTGTACCCTTCACACAGTGATGAGGGTATATATCGGCTTGTCATTTCATTTTTAACTTTCTGAATATCAATTTTTGAACCCATAAACAATATATATATTCTGGATCCTTTTAAATAGGATTTAGCCATGTCCGTCTGCTCGCCTGTGTGTCCATTGAAATGAAGTTGCCGAAGTCAACTTTAGTACCACGGACCAAGTATTGGTGTCAAACAATAAGAAATATCCTTAAGATGATCGCTATTTAAAATTCTTGGTTTACTACGGATCGAGATATATACAAAATACTACGATTTTCCAGTTTTTTTTTTTTTTTTTTTTGACAAAAATCTATACAAAAGGGGAATCGCAGAACAAAACGTGCTTTTTTCCATATTTTTAAGAAAATTATCTTATCTTCACGCTCAATATATACAAGGAAACCAATGTGAAGAGTATATAATATTCGTCACAGCCGAAATATAGCGATCTTACTTGTTAATTTATAAGTTTTTATTTTATGTTTGGGTGTGACATAAAGGCTGTTGGTGTATTTAAAGAAATTTAATACAAATATAAACTTAAAATTAAGTTTGAGGTTTTAAACTACATATGTACAGCGAAAGTCTTAAACTTCTGTTATCGAAACAGATAAAAGAAAAATCTAGCTTAAACATATGCCTGATGTGATTTTTATACGTTATTTAAATCTCTATAGTATTTTTGTAAAAATAAAATGCAGTTTATTTCCTGTTTAAAATCGTTTAGCATTGACCACAACACCTCAATGATAAAGTCTGCATTCCCAATTTATTTTTTTTTTGTCTACAAGCCACCCTGCTTGTTAAAACACAATTGTCTTTAGAAACAATTACAAACACACACACACACAATAGGTAAGTTTTCACGTACATTTTAATATATCTAAAGTAGATTTTCATATAAAAATCTTGATTTCTATAAATGCAGACGAGTAATTAAAAAAAACAACAACCAAAATAAGATAAAGACCACAAAAAAAATTTCTTTTGAATTTAACGCCAACACAAACAAGCCATAGAAATAGAAAAATAAATTATTTCAAAAAAATACATTAAAATAACGAAACAGTTATTGACGTTTTTTGCAATAATTATTTTGTTTGTTACGTATTGCCTTTTTTTAGTTTATGAGCAAGTAGCTACAATTGCAGATAATTCATTAACAGCAAATAAAAAAGAATTTCTTGAAATACAGGAAGTTTTTTTTAAGGAGTAAAAAGGGTATTATGAGTTAGTTATTGTTTTTGTAGCGTATTTAGCTGAAACTAAGCAGACTGGCTCAGCATAACTGTTTAAATCGAATAACTTATGTTTTTCGTTTCAACATAAGCATGTCTCAGTTTAAACCCTTTTCATTTAGACATAAAAACTAATCCTTTTGACTTTGGCTTAAGTCGGTTGTTGATTTCACTTAACAATACTAGAACTGACTCGCAATAATAATAGCCGCTTTAAAAGTTAGTTTAATGTGTTAAAAAATTTCAAATCAATATAAAATAAATAAGGGAATCCGAATCTTACGACTCGTTTAAGGCGAATTCCAGAAAATACCTAAACCTTTGTCTGACTTATGTTTTTAATTTCGAAAACGCAACCCCCAAAAAAACTTTTTGTTAAAAGTTCTAGCGTAGGGTGTTTTAAGGTCGGCCTTCACTGATTTTTACCTTCTATGCGTTTTATTAAAAAAACACAAACAATTAATTTACTGTTTTCTATTGCAATTTTAAACAAGAGAAAATTACCTTTAATTTCCGCGCTCTTATTTAAATTCTCTTTACTTATAGTCTACACGAGACAGAAGTTTGGAAATTTTTATGTTCGCAATTGTCAAAATCTGTTGCTAACACAAAAAATGACCGTGTGGACCGCAAAATTTAGTGTTAGAAAATAAGTTTAAAAATAAGTTTTCTAACACAGAGCTGAGCAATTATGTTAGAACACAAACTGTCAAATAACGTTGTTGTTGTTGTTGATTAATTTGAGTAAATAAAAAATTATTAAGAAAAAAAGAAAAATTTTAACAAAAATGATAGATAAACAAAATAAATTAATAAAGAAACATTTTTAATTAAATAATAAGTGAGAAAAATGTTAATAACAATAAATTTTATGCATTTTCTGTTGTTGCTTACAGCAACTCCTCTCAACAAAAATTTTTAATTTGTGATCTCGCTCATTTAGGTTTTCCCCACTCTGAACACAAGCTTGAACACAAAACATTTTTGTGACGTCATTCTGCCGACGTTATTGCTTATGTTCAGAAATAAAAAATGCACGTCTAGCCCCAGCATTAAGGTTTAAAAAGAAATACAAAAACAACAATGTAGACAACTTTCGCAAAACAACAATTTCCGTTGGGAATTAAGAGATCTTGCTTTAAGTTGTTAATGTGGTAGTTTGTAGTATTTTTTTTTTGCAGTATTGGTTAGGGGGACAAGTAAAATACGTAACGATTTTGCCAGAATTATGAAAATAAAATTTTTTACCTATTACAACTAGATTTTTATGTGATTAAATTTAAGTGAGTTAAAACTATTCGTTATATTAACAGAAATAAACAATTTAAACCCAAATTTAAAAAAAATGTATGCAAATAAAATTGTTTTTGTCTGCCAACATACAGCGTCTAAAGCAGTTTAATTTATTTAAAACATATTTTTTTAATAGATGGGTATAGAAAACCAAAGATGTGGGTAATAAATACAAGTTAATCAAACAAATGCTAAGTAAACTTAAATGCTTGTTCTTCAAATTTGTCTCCAAATTGTTTTCCTTCGTTTGTGTTTGTTTGTTCAATCCTTACAGTTCAAAGGACACATGCAAATTTATAAAGTAAATAATGACATTAAGTATTTTAAGCGATTTTGGTTTTGTTTTTTGTTGCCTGCAAAATTTTACTCAAAAAAAAACTTTTTTTATAATTTTATTCCCTGTGAATCTAATGCGTATTTAAGACTTTGGGAATTAAACTTTTGGAGTATTTTTTCCTTTTGTTCTTTATTTTAATGTTAATTTAATAAACACAAACAAAAACGATAAAAAAAGTGTTTAAACAATGTTTTATTTTGTTTACCACAGACAGGGAGGATTTTGCATAAATCTCAACATGCATTAAATTAAATATTAAAGCAGCGGAAGATAGATATTAAATCATTTAAAAATGTTTTTAATAAAACACTTAACTAGTTCAAATTAATTAAATTTTAATTAAAAAAATATGCAATGGCAAATAAAAATTTAAAAAAAAATTTAAGGCAAACTTTTTTAAGGCAGAAAAAAGAGTTAAAAAATGCAAAAAATTTAAATTTGCCTTTAATTTGCTTGTTTTCAATAACAATCCTTGTAGGATATAAATTTAAATTTTAGCTGCAAACAATTTATTTGAGTTTTAAGTGTAAGTCGTGACTATGTTTCCCGCAGACAATAAAAATTATTTAGATAAGTTAAATACAATTTTGAGATTTTTTTTAAAATTTTTTATCTAAAGGCAATTTATTAAATCCGCAATTTTGGAAAAGGATTCTTTTTGAATCCTTTTTTTATAACGAAAATTCCTGTTTAAAATGTTTTTTATTTATGTAATTACAAGCGATTTAAAAAGATTTTATTATTATGACTAAATAAACACCCAAATTGTATATCAAATACTTTTAAATTGTGCACGTTTTAACAAAGTTGAGTGTTTTGGCTGCTTTTTTTTGGGATAAATGTTTAAAATACGTGACACATACTAACTAAGCGCACACGCATGCATACACGCGCCCACACACATACATATATACACACACAGGAATCAGTAGAGATGCCAGTAGTAAATTTACAATTAATATGATTTGCTCTTGTAAGATGTAAAAAAATAATATTTACAACACTGCTGGTACAAAAGGATATTATTTTTGAAAATCGGTTTACACTGAGTTGATTTTTTTTAAATTTATCTAAGAACAACAATGTTAGCTAAAAGTGTCTCTGGGGACCAACACTAATCAGGTTTTGCATGTACACGATTTCCAACCAATACCCAGATAAAAAAAAAATACAAAAAGTAACAACAACAACTGCCTGTACAAACTCTATAGGTAAGAACTGGGGGTTGCAACCGGTTATGGTGAACTAGATTTACATATCCGTTCTAAGGGCAATTCTTATGTAAGTAGTCTCGTATGGAGAAGGCATTACAGGGGCCTGGTAATGTACACCACAGGTAGCGCTGGATTTTATTTTGCATATTCTTCCCCTTGAGGATTTCGTTTCCCGAATGGCAGAATGGAGCTTGTTTGGGCTTAGTAAGGTGCAGTTGGACACACCGGCATTTAGGGAAGGGTCGGGAATGGCCAACTTTTACGACAGTCGGGTTTGACTGACTGTATGGCCGCAAAACTTGACTTAAGAATGGTATCCAGTTAGTGTTTCTAGATAGAGAGGCATGAAGGGGCTCCGAAAGGCTGTTTTAGGGGGTGTGCAGTCTTCACTCGTGGACACTGGGGCTGGTGTTTATATGATGGATACGGGAGTAGGGATTTCATACAAACTTCCAAACGAATTCCAGACTGAGGTGGCAGAGAATTGATAGTGGAGCATTCGGAGAAAAGAGGGAACGTAACAATCCACGTCGATAGTGAGGCCGCGCTCAAGGCTCTAGAGGGACAATATGTCAGGTGTAGACATTGGGACGATTTTGGACGTGCTCTCAGGGCTCTCTGGCAACACGCAGGGTTTTGCTCCATTGGGTGCCGGGTAATGAGACTGCTGACGAATTGGCGAGCAGGAAACCGGCCAGAGATATTGGGCTCGGTTGTGAGCCGGTATGGCTACCAATGGGTTTCTATTATAAACTGATAGGGACTTGATCATGGACAAAGTGAGCAAGCCTGATGGCTGATTGCATGATCCAAAGGCTTTTGTTACCCAAGCTGGGCATTGACGTGCTGCTTAAGGAGAGCAGGGGCGTTCTAAAAGTAAGTAATTGGAACTCTCACAGGGCACTGCGAAGTGATAAACATGGCAAGTAAATAGGGTAGAAATTCTCCGGGCTTCTGCAGGTTGTGCGGGGATGAGGCGGGGATGAGGAGGGGATAGAGACTGTAGAACACCTTGTCTGCCACTAGGCTGCAGAGGTGTTTGGGAGGGCTCTTCGTAGATGAATGGAGAAAAGTTCTTACGTGCCATATAAACTTAGATTTGTGTTCAAAGGCTATTTCCCTGATTAAGAATCCCCACAAGGTCAACTGATGCTTCAAATTTCCAATTAAGTCATTTGGGGTTTTCTCATAAATCATAAATCCTTTTCTTCTCTACAAATATTTAATTCTAAGGTCTATTATTTAATTATAAAAAAAGCAAAATCCAAAACTTTTCTTTTTGTTTTGTTGAATACAAATTATGTGCATTTATTTATAATTATCTGTTGTAATTTTTAAATTTTCCTATATATTTAGCTAAAAGTCGTTTAAAACTTGTTTAACCTTTTTTAGACATTTTGAGATAAAATGTAATGAAGGAAGGAAGGTTTGCATGTATGTGTGCGTGTGTGTGTTAAATGTTTTCTACTGCAATCTATCACTTTGTGTCGAATGTTAGAAGATTGACACTTTTTTTCAATGGTTTTTCATTGTCAAGTGTAACAGAAGCTGACAAGTTAATCATTTATGTATTTTGATTTTTATTAAATAATTTGTGATTTATTCTTGATTTTTCAATTTCATCACATTTGTCATTTTAAGTTAAATAATAGAGAAACGTAGAAGGTTTTTTTATCGCTGAATCGTTATAAAAACTTCAAATCGAATTTAATAAAATTTTAAAAATAACTTTTAAAAAAATATTTAAAGTTGAAGACTCGTCTAAAACATATTTGTTTGGTATCTTCACTGTATTTCTTTACTTGCTAAAGGGCAATTTGTTTTTAAGTATTATATTGTAAAGCAATTCAAAAGAAAATATTTGTCATTAAAAATATTTACAATTTTTTTTCTGTTGCTTCTTTTTTGTGCTGCTGTATACAAAATAGGTATTTAATAAATGTACATATTTTAACCGGTTGAACTTCAAAAGTATAATTTTTCAAGGTAAAGAAATTGTCAGTTTTTTTTTTGAATCGAACAAAAAGCGATGAAAAGAAAACTGAAAGATTTTTACAAAAAGATTAATGCTATTTGAAAGAATAAATAACTTTTAAATAATAAAAATAATAAAAGAAAAAAAAAAATAATTTTTAGTAAAAATAATTTAAATTTAATCTGTGGGTCATTTATTTTAATCTTTTTCGACATTTACAGTAAATGATAAATAATTTTGAGAGATAAAGGCTTTTTAAGGAATTTTGTGTTTTGTTTAAGTAAAAAGTATAATATTTCCGTATGGATAAGAACTAAATTTTAATACAACGTACTATTTTCTAACCAACTATAACTAACCGAATATCTAGGGTGCCCTGGTAGATCAGTGGTTAGTGCACGAGTCTACCAGTCTTGGGGTTGTGCGTTCGATTCCCACCAGAGACCTTGGTGGGTCTGCTTCATTATTCTGTTATGTAAATAACTGTTCAACTTAGCAAAAACGTTACAATTTACAACCCCCACACTTACTGCACATGCATAATCATGCACTTTAAAATGAGTTTTTTCTTTGCATTTATCGCAATAAACCAATCGAATTGAGAAGAACAACAACACACAGGCATTAAGTGGCTAATAAATAATTTAAAAAGAAATTAAATGTGTCATAATTAATACAAAAACAATAATTAAAAATTATTTTCAATATGTTTTCTTCATAGAAATTGTAAATACAAATTGTAAATGAGAAAATAAATTTAATAAATAAAACGAAAACGAAAAAATGTCAACCAATAAAAACTTCCGCATTATTGTATGTCAAAAGAAAAATTCAGACAAATATGATAAAGTGTAGAAATATTTTTTATATGTTCAAAAATTATATGAGCAAAATTTCAACCAAGTATAGTATAGATTGCATAAAATTTTTTGTTCAAAGGAGTAAAATAAGGGTCATTCTTTACTGTTCAAGCTGTATCTAAGTATATATGTATATAAGGTGGTGTAGCGTTAGCTGATTATTGTTAACTTTGCTTTGCTCCAACCTAGTTGTCTAAAGCCGCATACTTAACGTTTGTTTGCATTTTTTCGACATTTAGGTGTTTGTCCCTAGATTGACAATGTAAAAATACCGTATGATTGTTGGTGTTGTATTTGTAGTAGTTATGTTACCACCTTATTAAGATGCCCTTTGTTATTTTTTTTACTTAGTTATGATGTAACTGTACGTCTTAGTAATTTTACACAAAAATTGTCTTTTTTAAAACACATTAGCAGTCCCAAACGAATGATTGGGGGTAGAAGAGCAAAATAATTTAATTACTATAACAAACCTAAAGCAACCGAATGACAACCTTTATACAAGTTAATTCAACTAGCCTTGCTATAGGAAAAAGACTAAGAATTCAAAAGTTATCCTTTAAACATTTTTAAGTTTCTAAATTTTAAAAATACTAAAAAATTTTCATTAAACAAAGCAGCAAAAATCAACTTCTTAGAGCACTCAACATCTCAGAACTATCTTGGTAGGTTATTAGGTTAGGTAGAACAGGCAGCCGTTGAAGAAAGGATAAAGCTCACTTGGGTCCGCTTAATTCGGTCTCTATGTGTTACCTAGAGAGGCAGATAGAATAGGTTGAGACGGAAAGAAGGAAGGAAGAAATCTAGAGAAGGACAGATAAAAAAAGAAAGAAAGAACAGAAGAATGAAGCAGACTTACCAGGGTCTCTGGTGGGAATTGAACCCACAACCCCCTGACTGATAGACCCGTGCACTTACCACTGACCTACCGGGGCACCCCATCTTGGTAGTATGGCGGCCAAATTGAATTAGAAATAACCACCTGGGGTTAAAACAAATCAAAAACTAGTGCCCTACGAAATAATAAATTGAAAATGGCGACGAATTGGCCATGTAATTAGAAGACCAAGAAAAAACATTGCTCGACAAGCGATAACTTAGAGCTCTTAAGGCAATCGACGCCCAGACGCACCCTCAAAACCAGGCGTAAAACTTTTTGAAAAGAAGATTTAAAATATTTGGAATGATGTAAGCCGTAAAGCGAATAATAAAGTGAGATACAGAGGAGTGTCCCAATGCTCCAACGAGAGAAAAGAGTGAAAGAAATAGGTGGCCTGAATAGGGTTTATTTAAACTCACACAACTTTATTGCCCAAAACCTAAAAACGAGTTTAGATCAAGTTTTCAAGGGTTTCTGTTGAATCCCTCTTTGTATATAAAGTTTGACAATTGCAAAATAAAACGAGAGAGAGAGAGAGAGTGAAAGAAGTTCTGGCATTTGGGAAGTATCACTTGACGGATAAACTTTCTGGTTAAGACCATATTTTCATCATTGGTTAAAATTTGTATTTGCCTTTACTGAAACAGCACAATGTTAATTATCTTAACGCATTTATTTATACGATATCATATACAGCATTTAAGAGGGAGATATAATAAATAGAAAAACTGTAACAAAAATCGACTTACGTTTTACATTCTGAACTGCTTGGTGCACGTAATTCCAACATTTGTGATGTTTTCGTTTTAATTAGGAAAAATGAGTTTTTATCTGCTGCTTCCTGACGCACCAACGTTTCTGAATCGATGCTCATAATTGGGCTGACAGGTTTATTATTAACTTCAGTATTACGGGCGGCATGTAAATATTTCAATGAATATTTATCGTCCTAAATGAAATAAAAAATATTGAAAATAATTAAAGTTATTTAGCTATTTTTATTGTCTGGTTTTATAAAAAGAACAAATTTACTTTAAAAAATTATATTACGCCATTTTAAATTGGTCTCAAAATTTGCTTATTCTAATTGTATTTTAGAAATATCTTATTCAATATTAGTTATGAATTCAATTTGAGAATTTTCTAATTTAATTTAAGAATTTATTTTCAAGTTCAGAAATTTCTATTCGATTTCAGAGTTGTTTAATTGTATTTCAGAATTTTCTTTTTGAATTTTTGAGCTTTCAATTTGTATTTCAGAGTTTTTAAATTGCATTTCAGAATTTGTTTTAAGACTTTTTATTTCGAATGCAGTTTGAAAATTCCGTAATATAATTAAAAATCTAAAATACAAATGGACAATCCTGTAATACAAATAAAAAATTCTAAAATTCTGGAAGATTATTATATACTTCGATTTAAAACGAAAATCGTTTAAATTCACACAAATTGGAATCCGTAGTACGATATTCAAAATCTAATTTACAAACGTTCGGAAATTAAGTTTAATTTTTTAATGAAAATTTACGTTTTAAAAAACTTTCGCAAATGTTACAAGTGCCACAATATTTTTTTATAAATAAAATTTACCTGCTTTGTTAGCAGTACAATCATTGTTTCAAATAGTAAACCATGTAATTGTATACTAGGATTTTTCTTCATTGTCAAACTGCCATCATGTATCAAACGGTATTGAGTTAAATCCAAGTTCTGAAAATAAAATGTATCAAATATTTAAATCAATGTTAAGTTATAATTTATTTTAAAAGAATTTATTTAACATGGAAATCTTTGTCAACATTGCATGCCGGGCGGGCAATCTTCATTTAAGTAAAGGGATAGTGGACTAATGCCGCCAGGAAAACATAAAAAGCTTGGTATCAATGTCAGGCAAGTAAAATATGCCAATAAATTAATAATTTGCAATGCATATTGAGTTTTGGTTACCGAAAAGTGGTTTTTGTATGAGCTTTATGCGTAAACCCACCGATATTACTGCCTTACAGGAAGAACGATAGAATGGCAAAAGCTTCAAAAGTACACCAAAAGGTAGCGCGATGTATTAAAGCTGCCGTAAAAAGGCATTAGTTTGGCTGAGGATTCGTGGTAAGCTTGAGACTTAAACACCTTGTCTCCAGGTTTATTCCGTTGGATGAGAGGCTACCCACAATTCGTATAAAGTCCAAATTCCATATCAGTCTTATCTGTGCCCATGTCCTGACCGAAAACAACCACAAACAGACCAAAAATGTATTTTACGAGCGCATAGAAAAAGCATATGACCGCTGCCCCGCCCATGGCATTAAAAACGTTCCAAGGGAAAATATCTTTGGTCCAACAGTCCGAAAGTTAAGCCTGTCGGAAACATCCGACAACGGAATGAGCTAGTAGACTTCGCCGCGGAAAAAAAATTTGGCAATTAGCAGCACCAGGTTTCGGCATCTAGCTATACGTAAGACCCCGTGGCTGTCACCAGTTCAAACAAAGAGAAACCAGATTGATTATGTTAAGATAGACGGAATGCATTCATCCAGTTTGATAAGACTTTTAAACGATCCGAGGACGAAGCATCGATTTCTTGTGGCAGAAAAGGTTCGCATACTTCTTAATGTGGCGAGAAACGTACAATTTGACAGAGCACTGAAGCTTGACGTCGAAAAGCTGCAGACACAAAAAACAGCATCGTCTTCCTCCGCTCGACTGACCCAACTGCTTTAAGAAAGCACTCCTTATCCCGATAATGTTGCAGCGCAAAGCCGAAGCATTGCCAACTCCATGGAAAAAGTCGCAATATTTATAATTTGATACCGAAAGCCTTCCTCAAGGAACCCAGTGTTCGACCAGGGGTGTCGTAAGCTACTGAAGCGAAAAATGCGGCATACAGGGCAACACTGCAGTCAGTATTAAAACGTCTTGCAAAAGAAAGGTATCGGGAGAAAAGAAAAAAAAATGACTATTATGAAGGAAGAAGAGAGACATGGAAAAGCGTGAAAGTAAGCGTATTGAGATTCTCGGAAGCCAAAATGGTGCCCGAAAATTCGACCAAAGACTAAATTACGAAACTAAAGACTTTGGTATGGTCACATTTCCCTGCTAAGATGAAGACGGATTTGGTGACTGATACAGATAGTTTGCTGAGGAAATGGCAAAATCATTTTATGCTCCTGTTCGTATTCGATAGTAGCAACGATAGAGATACCACAGAACCAATCCCAAAAGACGGTATTAAGTGCATACCGCCCAGCCAGCTTTTCGTGTGGTCTGGCAGTAGCTTTTTTAGTCCGAAATTTATTTTATTAGAGACAGTTTAAACATCAGTTCTCTTACCTTGAATTCGTCCTTATCAAATGTTGATTTGTCTAATTTACGCTGAATATTTTGCAATCTGTAACACAAAAAGTTCAAACAATTAAAAAAAATTACAAAATTATCGGTCTAATTAAAAAACATACTTATGCGCATCTTCAGCTGTCTTTACCGCCTGATTAACATCGACCAATATATTCTTTGAAGAATCTAAAGCCTTTTGTATGGCCTCCGCCTCGGCAACATCTTCCGGCAACACACGCACTGTAACCTTATAAAGATTTTCAAACAACAATGGATATTTGGTAAGACGTTGCAATACTGTGGGCAACAAGTCCTTCAATTGCAAACGACGACAGGCTTTATGGGATTCAGCCTTTGAAAGTAGCTTTTGCAATTGCTCATCTTTGCGACGTTTTTCTTTGAGAGCTTCTAAGGCGATTTGTTGACGGGCACAGAATTGAGCGGCGAATTCTCGCAACTCTTCGCCTGATTTACCATCAAACATGCTGGCCAGTAGATCACCTACGCTGTTAACAATATAATTGTGGTCAAGACGACGTTGTTTAAGTTTTTGTTCGAAGGCCCCATGTAAATCACACAGCGACGATAAGGAGGGTGGAAAGAGTAATAGGAGATGATCTTGGGTAAGTAAATTACTTTCTTGGAGAGGGAATAAAAATAAGTGTTTCAGAAGTTTTAAAGTGCGGACATGACTACGTTCGGTTTGATAAATTTCTAAAATGAAAGACAAAAAAAAACATTATTAAAAAAAAATTCATTAGTTTTCAATTTTATTGTAAATTTTCAAATACCATTTATAATCTCTTGGCGTTTCTTTTCGGCATCGGTCAAAGCCGCTAATACTTCGCCTGCTACATTTGAACTCCAGTCGGCCTCGTTGAGATCATCCTCCTCATCACTTTCAAAATTCCAATGACGAGCCATTTGACCACCGGCTGGTGTACCACCCAAAAAACTCGCATTCGATGAGCCACCAAAACTACTGTGAAACGAGTCCTGATGACTGTGCTGATGATGGTGGTGGTGGTGATGATGCGCAGCTGGAGTAGCTCCAGTTGGTATGGCAACACCTGCTCCACCCATTTGTTCCATCGAAGTGGATGGACTCTCGGAGCCACCACCTGATGAAAGACTAGAATTTGAACTTGCTGTGAAGTTGGAATTGGATAAACCCAAATCTTGCTGTTCATCGCTATAAGAAATAAAAATTTTATTATCAAAAACGTATTAAAAAAAATTTTATTATATTGAAATGAAGGCATTTTGAAATACATTTAAAGGAAGATTAAAAGGAATAACTACCAGTGCTACCATATTTTTGCCGGGTTCTTTATCTATTGAGATTTTAACACAAATTTAACAAAATTGCAGTTTTAAAAGCTTGGACGTGTCAGCATATGTTTACTCTAGGTCTCATCATTAATTTTTTTTAAAACCTTAAAAAATTATATACATTCTTCTATTATATAAAGATCCTTTCTTGATTGTTTTAACCAATTTTTAACTTGTTTTTTATTAATTAGAGGATTGATTGAAATATTTAAAAAAACTTCAATGACTAAACCAGTGTTAGATCCTTTTTTTATATTAAGGTAATGATATTTATACATAATATATTCCTTAAAATAAGCTTAATACTTACCTCTCATGATTATAACCTAAAATTTCTCTAAAACTTTTACTGCGCGTATAACGTGTTTTACTTTTCATTTTTTTATTATTTTATTGTGCTGCTGTGTTCGTTTTTTTAATTTCTTTATAACAAAAATTTCAATAATTTATTCTCTTTACTCTTGGAAGTAGCAAAATAAATTGTTTTAATTTCTTGCTTATGAAACCATGATGGAGTATGTATTGTAAATTGCGTGAAATTACTTAAATAAACTTAAGTTTTTTAATTACTTTTATTTATAATCAAGGTGAGATAATTTATCAGGTGACAACAGGGAGAAAATATAGTTTAAAGCTTTCCTACTTTTTTATATATATGGAGATTGACACTTTTTCGTTCATAAAAGAGAAAGCGCCAAAAGTGAGTGGGTCAAACTCTTTATATAAAAAATAAAACTTAAGAGAGGCAAAAATTCCTACCCGCTGTTACCTGATAAATTATTTTTTTATGTTTATAATAAAATTTGTTTGACAAAAAATTGCTATTTTTTACTTCTCTTAGTTTTAAGAAACTTAAGTTAAGATACCTGTTGCTAGATTTAAGCAGAAGCCATTATTAATATTATCATAAGCTTCAACAAAAGAGCTAATTTTTTTGTGTTAATCAAAATCTGTCTTCTTTTTAAACTGGTCAAGTCAATACTTTTTCAAAGTCAATTGCAAAGAAAATCAAATATTATGGAGTCTACATTGAGGCGCTGCAATAAATGTAATGTGTAGGAAGTTTAGGGAAACTATTTGTTTGTGAACCTCTTAATAAAGTTATTAGTTATAAGCCTACTTGGTACAAAAATAAAAAAAAATATTTTTTTAAATTTTCTAATTAAAGTCTAGATTCTATTACGTTTACAAATTTACGTTAACTATTGTTTTTTAACGCTATATTAAAAATTGTAAGAAAAAAAAAGCAAACTGTGCGGGAAATCAAAACAACTACTAATAAATAAACAAAAAATTATAAAAAAGAAAACCAGAAAAGAAAAAGCTTATCGTTGAAGTCTGTTTCAGACTCATAGTGCACAATTCCCGTATTAAATTTCCTCTTATACATACTTAAAATCATTTCTTTTTTTTAAATTAATGGCATTTGGCTCGAGTATTTTTAATAGTAATAATTTAACTTTATCTCAAAGCATATAAAAAATATTTCTATTTTAAATATACAGTGCACTCGCGATAATGTGAACACTCTAATATTTGAACACCCCAAAATATGAACACTTTTTCTTCACCATTGACTACTCTAAAATATGAACTTTGTACAAAGGTTTTAAAATTTGAACAGTTTTTTTTTTTGTTTTTAAAGCATACAAATTTCAGTTACAAAGCATTAGATGTTGGGGAAATCCCGAGTTATATTTATTTTAATACCAAATCTTAAAAAACCACACATATGTACATGCATAAATATGTATGTACATATACATATGCACGGGCAAGGTATATTTTTTCGTTAGTTATTACATGTACGCGAACGCAACTTGTCAACAGTTAAAGTGCTTATTAAACGTAAATAATTTGTTAAATATGCATACAAAAAAGCTGTTGACATTTTTAATAATGCATTGGAGTGGGCAGAAAGTGAAATGGTTGAACAACGAGACTTAAATGTATTGAGACAGTTACGGGAGAAGGCTGTTTTAAAAGTTCTCGCTCAAAAAAAAAAAACAACAAAAAAAAAAGATAACCGACTTTTTTAAAGATTAGTTGTAGCTTTGTGTTGTATAAATTTAGTCAAAGAAGTTCCTTTTTTAAATAAAACAAAAAAATAAAATTATTTAATGAAAAAGGAAAACTTTTATTTAAGCAGGAAAAGTGTTTACCTGCAAGAAAACAACATTTTTTCCAATAATTTAAGCCAATTGTAAATATGAACAATATCGAATATATGAACAGGCTCTGTTTTAATTAGTTCATATTATCGCGAGTGCACTGTATATTTTTTTTTAATTTCTACCAATTAAATCAGTATTCAACTGACAGTAATAAAATTATGATGTTGATGATGACAATGATATATTGGCTGCACATATCACTGAAAGCACGTCAATAAATTTAGGACAAGAAAAAATATATTTAAAAAAAAATAATAAAAAATTTGAGAATATATTGCAATGCAGTACTCAACATTTAAATTATATTTAGCCGTTGAGTTTTTTATTATAAAAACTTAATTGTATGTAAAAAAAGCTATTTCCTTCCATACAACAGTTAATTTAGTAACTGTGTTATAATTCAGTAAGCCCCGGTAGATCAGTGGAAAGTGCACAAATCCACCAGTCTGGGGTTGTCGGTTCGATTCCCGCCAGAGACCCTGGCAAGCCTGCTTCATTCTACTTTTCTTTCTTTATTATCCTTATCTTAATTTCTTCTTTCCTTCTATTTCTTCAACCTTGCCATCTGACTCTCCAGGTAACGAACGGCCGCCCCAAGATAATTTGACCCAAGTGAGCTGCATCCTTTCCTTAAACGGCTGCCTGGGCAAAACTTATTTGGAACGTAAAGATTGTGTTTAGAGCTTACTACAGACATAAACCCTTAATTTGTCAAAGTAACAATGCGTTCAAATTAAAAAGCTTTACGTACTTTACAGGTGAATTAAACCTTTAGTTAGTTTATTGGATAGTAGACACTGATGGCTTAACAAAAACAACATATTATCTGTCCTATAATATCCATACCTAAACAGCAATTGAATTTTATAAAATTTTTTTCTTTTTATAGAAAAGGAGATTTAGTGGACGGCATTGAGTTAATTTCATAAAACTTTTGTATTACAAGGTCCATCCATTAAGACTTTTTTTGCATACCTCGTATGCATAGAACTCGCAAAACAAGACAAAAATAACCGTAACCCACTTTCAGGCGCTGGTTAAGGGCAAATGTGCAATTTGATAACAAGCAAACATTTAAGGATAAAAGTATACAAACGTACATACATACATACATATGCATGTAGTCAATGATAAAAATAAATGAAAAGATGATATCATTTTTCATCATCTTTTGAAAATATAAAATTACAATAAAATCGTTACATTGCTTAAACCTTTAAATGGTCATTGCTTTGGTGGAAACTTTTTAGCCATGTGTAGCAGTATTTATTTATTTTTCTTTGTTTTGTCTACCTGATCGTCTGTCTAGATTTTCCCTTCGGATTAAAGACAAGTATAATAACATCCGCTTAAATTATATCAAAACAATTAAATACCGCACCCTAAAAGTATGCCTTTAATTTTTCCACTTAACATTGCCAAGTAAATATGTTACAAATTTAGGTGTTGTTGTTGGTGTTGTATTGTTGTTGGCAATGGCTTTATTATTTTTGTTTGTAAGTGTTAAGTCAATTCTTGTGGCAATAAATGTTTATTGTAATTTTATTGTAACAATTTACAAAGTTTCAATGGAATAATCGCAAATGTTTTTACATAGAATTTTTATTTTGGTTTTATTCCTTCCACTTTTTGCATTTTTTTTTTGCATTTTCTTTTTGCATTTTCTTGCATGTGTTTCTTGTTTCACTTCTATTTTAAAAACTAATAACTATTATATTGTTGTTGTTAATAAGTTTAATTGAAAACGCAAATGTTTTTAGCATTCTGTTGTTTTTTTCAACTTAAGGTTTACTTATCCTTGTTATTTTCCCTTTCGTTTAGGGATTGTCATTGTTCTAATATTTTCTATTTTTTTTTTAAATAAAATTATGTTGATGCGTTTTATGTTGTTGTTTTCGTTCTTGCTCTGTTTACTTTTTAATTTTCCATTGACCGAATTTTAACAACTGCAACAATTGCTTACAATTGTCTTTTTATAACCTTAATAAAAAACTTAATTAAAAATGAATAAAAAAAATAAATGCTCCACCTCTGCTTTTAGTGTGTAATTAGTTATTACAACATTTAACCATTATTTTGTCAGTGGCGTGGCACAACCCACTTTATTAGCTGCCTAAATTTATGGTATTGGGAATGTTTAGACTTTTGGTTGACTGTAAACGTACTCTCTGGGTGGTCATGGCGAAATACAATATTAAGAGTTGCTGGGTGTAGGGTCATTGTGACGATCTGGCAATGAAATTACCGATAGTCTCATAAGATGAAGACCCCAGGGTTTTGAATAAGGGTGTAAGATGGTAATGTCACCGTTACATTTTTATTATGGCATAATAAAGACAAGACACGGACTACTGAGATGTTAGATATATGACCAGGAAAAAGTACAATTTTTCACAAAAAAATAAATAAATATCAAGAAATAATAATTATTTTTTAATCAAAATTATAAAAATCAAACAGTCCATATCGTCATCTGAAATGCAAAGTAGCTAATCATTACTTTTAATAAATTTACAAATAAATAAAAAATAAAATAAAATAAAATAAAATAAAAAATAAAATAAAATAAAATAAAAAATAAAATGGAAAGTACCCAACATTTCTTTTAATTTGTGTAAAAAAATTTCACTATGTATTTCTAATGAGGTCCTTACAACAGAATAATGACGTTTTAGTAATTATATTCGTAAATTTATATGCAAAATTGGATAATTTTTGTTTAAAAACCCTCGAATTTTTTTATTTTTCTGTTTATTCTTGGTTATTTTATTGTTATTTGTAAGCACATTTGTAAGGCAAGAGTGTGAATTTCAGGACTTTTTTGGATTTTTAAAAGAAATAATTTATTGCTACGCCCTTTTAAATCTCTTTATAAAAGTTGGTTTTTTTAGTGGAAGGCTAAAAATTTGTTAGAAAATGTATAAAGAGATAAAAAGACTAACGTTTTCAATCAAAAGGCAATTTTTTAATGCTGGTCTTATGTATGTTAACTGACGATATGTGTACATGTTATATGTCAACATATGCATGGATTTCAATTTCAATATTATTTTATTAATTTTAAAATCCAAATCAATTAAAAGGCCTTATAAGTAAGAGAGAAACATATAAATTAAGGTGACATTTTTCACTTTATTTTTCATAATATTTTTGAAAACTATTTAAAACTTTTATTTTTAATTATAGTAAAAAAAAATTAAAAGAAAATATTTGTCTTTGTAAACAATTTAAAGCAACGAACAAAATGTATTTATATGAAAACGATTTTAATTAAATTATTCAATATTTTTATGCAGCTTTTGGAAAAAGGAGTGGGAAGGCGGTTGGTCTTTTAATTTCCGCCGTAGACATAAAAGGACAAAATGTAGAAATCTTTCAGTATTTTTCTGATTGGCTATAAAACATTGTAAAAATAAATAATAATAATAATTAGAAAGCTCGTATAAAAATTGGGTGTCTAACAAAAATCAGGAAGAGGTGTTGCCCAAAAATATCAAAAAAAAAAATTTTTTTGCCATTATTTTAAACAAAAGCTGACAAAGCCAGTAAGGGCATAAAATTTTTAATTGAAAAAACTAAATTTGAAGATTGCATTAATTGTTCATGTCCGTAATTTAAAAAAATTATTTGTCTAGTAATTTTTTTACCTTAAAAAAATAACAATATTTTTGGGCACCACAATACCGCCAATATGTAAATTTCACAAGGGACTTCTTTTTGAACAAACAATTGTTTAAATAGACAATGTATCAGAAAAAGCAAAGTCCCGTAATAAAATCGACACTTTCGCTCACTCTTATGGCCAGCTTATAGCATGTTCACATGGGGACCAAATTTAAGGTTCGCACCCCAAACCGTGGTTGAAACTACATGGCTCATCAAAAAAATTTTTAAACCGAACCTTCTGGGTTCATTTTTTAATTCTTTATAAATTAATATTATGATAACAAACTATCGCAGGTTTATCAGACCTAACGCCCAAAAAAAAATTTAAATATAGAAAACACAAAAAATAATGTGTAAAACAACTTAAAAAAACATCCAATAAATGAAAATTTAAGAATATATATTTAAATAAAATAAAAAAAAAGAAATAGTAAAAAGAAATGATAAAAGTGAAACAAAACAACTGTGAATCTAGATTTAGAGAGCCAACCAAGGCGCATTCATTACAGGTGGGATCGGTTAATCAGCTGAGTAACGATATTTCGGATGTTTAAGTGTCAAAATTTGTTTGTTTAGGTTTTTTCTTCTTTTTTACTAACAACAACTGTAGAATCTAAGAAAAGCTTAAAAGAGAAAAAGAAAGAATTTCTGAGTTTTTGTTAACTGTTTCCGACATTCGTACATCCATTTTAGTTGTTTTTGCAGAACCGCTCCTACCTGTATGCATGTGCCTTGGAGCCAACCTAGTGGTTCATACTACTGTGTGGACATGCTATTTCTTAAAAAAAAAAATTTAAAAAGGGTTTAGAATTATTGGGCTTTTCTTTATTATTTTAAATAAAATACAACAGTTTAAAAAAGGCACTTTTTATGTCGATTTTTTTATTTTTATTAAAAATTTATTTACAAAAAATTTTTATTGTAAATAAAATTTAGTTCAAAATGTTTACAGCCATTATTTAATAATTTGCTTTAAACAAAATTTGTTGATCAATTTTTGTTTTAATGAGAAAAAGATTTTGCCTTAATAGGAAATTTGTCAAAATGTTGACCTTGAAGTATTTAATTTAAATTTTGTTAAAGCAGATCAAGTCTGGAAATACATATGATTTATTCGGAAGAACAATAAATGGCAGAATCCCAATATCTTGAATTTCCTTTGTTTTTTTTTTCCTTAAACTATTTTGTATATAAAACATTCGTTACACAATTTTCTCCAAAAGAATTAGCCAAATGATTTATATCGGCACAAGGTACTAAATTATAAATTTACATCTAATAAAACCCAATTTTATTTCTATTGTTTTTGTTTTTCTAGATGTGAAACATGTGTGTAAAATCTGGTGTCGTAGTCGCTTTGAACATAAAGAAAAAAAAGCATGAAATTAAACATTTCAAAAATAAACAATAAATATTTTTTTCCACACATTTTTGTTATACTCTGTTTAATTTTATTTAATTTTTGTAGTTGTTGTTGTTAAAAAGCTTCTAATAGAATTGTTGTTGTATGCTTAACAAGCTTTTAATTGATAATCAACCAATCGAATGACCAGGTGAACTACAGTTATTGATTTCCAGATAAACAAATGGACTTACAGACATGAGTTGTTAAAAAAATATATGAATTAATGAATGAAGAAATTAATAATAATAATTTTTAACAAAAAAATAAATTCTTCCCGATGCTTTTTGTAGTAAAAAAAAGCTGCAAATAAATCTGTTGCGCATAAAATCATTTTTTTTTTTTTGCAATTTTCCTATCGAATTCTTTTAATGATCAATCGGGCAAAGGTTTTGTATTCAACCAGCCAAGAAGTGCATCTGGTTCTTTTCAAAGCCAAAATATTATATGATAGACAAACGTCATTCTTTAATATTTAAGATTATTAAAAATATGATTATTATTTTTGCTAAGAATCACACAAGAAGTTCCTGTTGAAAGCAAATTTTTTTTTGAATTTTCTTGTTTGAAAGATATAAATAAATATTTCCAAAAATGTTTAGTCGCCCGCACGTATTTGCTGCTGATGGGAAATTTTGCAATTATTTATATT
This sequence comes from Melanophora roralis, assembly GCA_963583895.1. Classification (NCBI taxonomy): domain Eukaryota; kingdom Metazoa; phylum Arthropoda; class Insecta; order Diptera; family Rhinophoridae; genus Melanophora; species Melanophora roralis. The sequence continues at coordinate 1,325,509 of OY757191.1, forward strand.
TAAACAATATTAGTTTAAGAAATATTTAATCTATATTATTTGTTTATAAGCAAATTAAAAAAAACCCATTTAAATTTTATAAAATTTAAAAATTTAAGTGAAAATTTTAAGTAAAAAATACAAAGTCCAAACAGGATAATGGCTGTCAAAAGGAAATGGAAAAATCAAGGTTCAGAAAATACACACATCAAACATTCAGCGTACTGTTCAAAAGCAACTAACACATTTTTTATTTTCATAACATTTATGTGTGTTTCGTTTTAATATTTGATTTTGTAAACGATCATAAGAAGTTCGCGTACTGTTCGATTGAAACACACTTCAAACACACAGGTTCGAGTGTACCAATTGTTTAAGTTCGTGTATGTATGCGACAACAGAGTTTATGTACGATAGAGAGATTTCAGTGTACCTATACATTATGTTCATGTACGTGTACCATAAGAAAAGTACATGAACGATATTGTTATTCTCGTGTGTTTGAATTTTAAGTAAATGTTTGTGTTTGCAAAAAGTACATGTACGCTAATAATACGAACATTTATGTACGAACATTTGGAAACATTTACTATACGCAAATAAAAATTGAAACAAAATTGAACGTTTGTTCAGTTTATTAAACGAATGTTTTTTTTTTCTGGGTATGTTATTTTGTTTGTTTTTGTGTTATTATACCCTTAACAAAAGTAATAAGGGTATATATAAGTTTCTCATTCCGTTTGTAATTTTTATATTATACATATTATATATACCTATATTTTAATAGTAAAAAAAGCACCAGTACTAGTTCTCAACTGTAAACTGCAAAAATGTTCGTACATAAATGTTCATATTATTAGCGTACATGTACTTTTTGCAAACACAAACATTTACGTAAAATTCAAACACACGAGAATAACAATATCGTACATGTACTTTTCTTAAGGTACACGTACATGAACATAATGTATAGGTACACTGGAATCTGTCTATCGTACATGTACTCTGTTAAGGCATACATACACGAACTTAGAATATTGGTACACTCGAAGCTGTGCGTTTGAAGTGTGTTTCAATCGAACAGTACGTGAACTTCTTAATGTTGTTTATCAAAACAACAAAGTACATGACTGACTGTGTTTAACACCAACAAAAATTTGGAGACACACATAAATGTTATGATAATAAAAACATATGTTGGTTGTACTGAGCTGTGTTCTTTCACATTTATGTACGAGATTTTTAAACAATGTGTGTACTTTTCTGAACTCTGGGAAAAATAGCTTAAACTGTTTTATATTCAAAAAAATTTTTTTAAATACAAACCTAACAAAGTGGCCTAGTGTACAGAAGAAGAAAAAAGTAGAAGAAAAATTTTAACTAAAACATAAAACTAGATATGAAAGCATGAAACAACCTTTGGAAAAGTTCATTTAGTTAGATTCTTACGAAACAGTTGTACGCAATTTAGAAACTAGTCTCGATAACTTTAAGACTTGACTTGACTTGGCAATCGCTGATTTAACTTATTTAGTGAAAAACAAAATATACACAGAAAAAATTATTTGTATACTTTTTTAATTAACGCATTTGTTAAAAAAATTCACGTTTTAAATAAACAGTTTATCGTCCCAATTAACTATTTAATTGCATTTTGAAGCTAAATGCCAGCAACCATGGTTATTTACGAATTCTTTTCTTTCAGGCTTTTGTACAATCGGTTTTGTTAGTAAGCAGCATATTTTAATTTAAGTATACAAAAATAAAAACCCAACATAAACGCTAACAAATAAGAATTTAAGCTTAGAAAACCCAATGGTACGTTGGCCAATGCTAGGGTCAATATATTTTTTATTTTTTTTTTTTGGTTTTACTAGTTATTTGCGGTTCTTTTTTATCTTTATTCAGTTTTTGTTCTTTTAGAGTAACGCTTATACAATAAAAATGTATAAAAGCAAATGCGTTTTAGTTTAACAGGGTGGTGTGGTGCAGTGCTTAGACCCCACTCGCACATCACACAAACAGCCCAAGTTCGAATTCCAGGCGAGCACAAGAAAAATATTTATTTCTTTTTCTTCTAAATTGTTATTCCTTCAATTAATTGAAGTGTTTGAAGTGAGTTTTATATTTAAACATTTCAGTAATCAAATTCTTACAAGTGTTTAGTTGGGTAAAAAACCGCTATACATCAGTTTCAGTTGGTGGGAGATGCAAATTTAAACATTTAATTGTTTGATTTAATCATTTTTCTGTGTAAAATGACGTGATAAAATTTATTTATTGGCACAACTATAAAACTACCATATATATGATTTTGAATAAAGTGCGGTCTCCTAGCACTTTATCTTACTTCTATTAGCATTTAAGTCGGGTCCAGAAAAGCGGGCCGGGTTAAGCTAGTTCAAATAAGATAATTAAATTAAAAAAAAATGCGTCATAATTTTTTTTCTTTTTGATTTTCTTTTTTGCTGTCGTCATTTTAAGAAAGTGACTAAAAATTGATATTATCTAAGTATCAACACCTTAACTTTGATATTAAACCTTAATATCGTTAGCTGAAATGCAAAAGCATGTAAATAACAAAAAATCTCAAATTGGTCTTTTAACATATTTGATTACATTATAATAAAATACACATGACAACAAATTTTTTTTAATGTTACAAGCAAAACTTGAAACAGAATGCTGGGTAAAAAAAATTTAAGCAATTTACAAGCATTGCCTTTGTAATTTAGAAAACGTTTTTGCTTCTCCTGTTAAATTTTGAAAAATGTAGTTACGTGGTTTTGCACTTCAGCTGACGATATGTATATTAGTATCTATGCCACTAGTCAATGTTTCCTGCTGTCTGACTGGCAGCTAAAAAGGCCGAAGGAGATACTAAACATTTATCTTGCCTTTCAATTAAGTTTCTTTTGGCATTTTTCTCGTTATTAATAACATTTTTGCACGATAAACTTGATTGCGTTTTCAATTTCCCTTAACACAAAAAACTATTAATTTCGTGTTTATTTAAGGATTTCTGTTGTTTACAAGCTTTTTTTCTTCTTTATTTTGTTTCGTTGTATTGATTTTAGTTTTCAAAAATTTAATTTCTATTTAATTTTCGTGTGTGTTTTTTGGGAGTATAAAAAGTTTTGGCTTCTTTGTTAATCCTTATAAAAAGTTTTCAATATTTTTAGGCTTTTTTTTTCAATTTCAATATTTATTTTGGTTTTTAAATGTTTTCAGCTGTATATTTTATTTTATTTGTTTTTTTAGCAAAAAAAAAAAAACATTTTATTATTTGTTATTGTTAAGTTTTTAATAGTTGCAAAAGTCTTAATTAAAATTCTTGTTTATTTATCTACATCGAAACACTGTGCAACAAAATATAGAAAGAAGGAACATAAGGAATCTGCTTTTTTAAAATGTTTAAATTATATATTGTTGGAAATAATAAATATGAATTTTCTCTAAAAATATATAAATAATATTTTTTTTTATTAATTGAATTTTAGTGTAAATTTTTTTTTTTTTCAAAACTTTATATATTTTAAAACAACTTGTACTTTTGCTTAATTAATTTAAAACTTTTTTGGAATTTTAAAAAATTGCAAAAATTAGACAAACTTGACAAATAGTAACGCTGCCCTAAGACTCAAAATGTCTGGTTGTTTCTTGTTAGGAAACGATACGTTTTAGCATATGTTTTCAAGTATTTATGTATAAATGTATGTGTATAAATAAAGAGTTCTTTCATAACTAACCTTGGTTATAGAATTGACTCTTTTAAACAATTTCCAATTACTCATTATTTCATATATTATTTCCTTTGTCAAAATATTTATTTCCTTTTTCTTCTATTTTTTGTTTAAGTTTTTCTTATTGTTATTAAGAAAAAGTCATAATTTGTCTTAAGTTTATGTGCGAATGGCAGAAACACAATATGTTTTCATAAGGTCTGGTCAGTTTGCGTTTCTATAAGTTGTAAACTTTCATATTACAAACATTAACACGAAATGGGGTGTAAAGTTTTGGTGAAAAAAACAAGCAAATTTAGAGGAAACTTAGATTTTGTATTTATAAATTACAAAGCGAAACATATTTTAGTAGTTAAATTATTGATTAACTCTATTCATAATGAAAGCCGTATGTTACAACATACATACATATGTGTGATATATCGAGGTTCAAGTTTTTTATACAGGTCAAATAACGTGTTTTAAAATTTACATTAGTCGTAGATCTAAATTTTAATGTTTTTTGTTTATATCGTTAAATACACTCTTAATACTGAAATGACAACAGATCCTCGCCACTTTAACACTAAGGCCCTTAAACCCATTATAAATCCCGTCAGAAAAAGAGCATTGAAAAAAGTAAAACATTGGTATGTTAATGAAAAGGGAGAGAAAAGAAAACAACAGTCGAATTAGGCGCTTTCGCCAGTCCCTATGCACAGCTATCGGTTATCTAGCCACCCCCATACCCTTAATATATCAAAATAATATTTTTTACAACAGCACTCCCCTAACTTCCACTGATTGTGGATTTTAAGCTTTAGGTAACAGCAGGCAAGTTGTTTCACAATTACCAATTCTTTCTCTCCCCGGACAACTTGCAGAAATCTAGAGGCCTTCTATCTCACTTATTAATTATATATCTCTTTTCTCAGTGCCCCGTTTGAATTCCAATTATGTCCCACCACTTGCTCTCATTAAGCAGCTTTTTGTTCAGCCTTGGGTATGTCAAAGTCAGCCAAAAACTTTAATTAGAAACAGTTCGAACTGTTTTTTAATTTTTTACGATAAATGGCGCAAAAAATATAGAAAATCGTTTAATTTTTCTCAATAAAATATATTTTATTTTTTTAAAACCTCATATTAGCTAAAAGGATAAAGAAAATAATAGAAAATTCAAATACATTTTGCTATAATCTACGGAATTACCCTTTTATTGCAAATGATCAACATTATTCATAAAAATTATCTAAAATAAAAGTCCAAATCTAAAACAGAAAATTTTTTACATATTTATGCCATTGGAATCTTTATATACATAAATACTTATACAAATGGTAATATATATCGTTACCTTAATATATAAAGGCCCTAAATTGTATTTTTTTATAAACCCAAATTTTCGTTTGTGTATTACGATAAATGGTCTGCTCATATATTATAATTAACCAAAAAAAAAAAAATCTCGTCTTTAAAAAAAAACTAGTTAGGGCCTTTCCATATTAAGGTAAAGATATGTAAGTCTGTATACGAAATGTTTCTATACACACCCCTTTATTTCAAATGAGACATTTAAACAAAAAAGTTAAAAAAAAACATTTCAAATATTCTTGTTTGTAAACTTAAACATTTTTTTTAGTTTTCCTTTAAATCCATTTAAATATTGTCATCGTGACAAAAGTGCGTGAGTGGGGATGGGTTGTCTTAAATATTTGAATATTTATCTTGAGTTTTTTATTTTTATTTTAGAAGAAATTTCTTACGAAACTATTAAATTTTTTTATTATTTAAGTTTTGTGCAATATTCATTTAACACACATACGGCGAAGATAATTAATATTCTAAATGCTGCATGAAATGTTTTACAATTATGTTTTTATATTTTACTGGCATGTGGATGGGAATATACAGTTTTTTTTTAAATTGATTATAATGAAAAAAAAATGATTGAGGTATTAATCAAAAGTAAAATTAGATTAAATTAAATGAAAAATTACATTTTTATATTTAAAAAAAAATATTTTTGTGTACCACATACATATTGTTACCTTAATGTATAAAGGCCCTAATTCGTACTTTTTCATAAGCCCAGATTTTCATTTATTTCCACAAATGGTCTGCTCATAAATCACAATAAGCCAACAACTTTCGACTTAAAAAATACGACTTATGACGTTTCTATATTAATGTAACGATATGGGCGAAAATTTCTAAAATTGGCAAATTGTATTACTTAAATGCAATGCATCGCATTCTTTGGTTACCCTAAAACTTATATTAAATGAATAAAAAAAATTAGCAATTTTTATCTTTGCATACATAGTGGCTGTATTCCAAAACGCAGTTAGCTTTGCATTACAAATTTTCAACTTCTTCCCTTATACACTCCTTACAATTTTGACAACGTTTTTTGCTTCCAGGACATTAATATAGCTGTAAACACTCATTTGGAAGTAGAAGATATTATCAGAAACCTCATCTTTGCTTTCAGGAAAAACTTGAAATTTTGTGATGCAAAGCAAATTGCATTTTGGAACACAGCCAGTATGCACACATATGCAAATGATCTGGCGATTACAGCAAAGGGACAGCGAGAAGTTGACCTGATTAACCCCAAGCCCTTTGTTGCGACAAAGTTCGAGTTGCAAGAGTGGGCGGAAAATGCTTACAGGGTGCAATATAACAAGAAAGTTGCAATATTGATAAGAATCCTCTGAGGTGACCCATATGGGGTGAGAGATATTGCCATTCTGAAACTTGGAAAGACTGATTATGAGTGTGCTGACGGCTCAGCTTAACTTACGAGTACACCTCCATCGGATGAGAGTTGCGGAAAACAGCGAGTGCAGGGCACGCAGGAATGACATCGAAACGATTAAGCAGTTTATGTCTGCCCGGCTTTTGCAAAGTCTAGGGTCCAATGTTTTATGTCTAATGTTGTGTCAGATGCAACTTACTTAGAAGGAGTAGAATGGGAGGTCTTAAGGGGATTCCTCTGCATCACCGGATTTCTCTGAATTTCTCCCCTGAGTTTCCTTTTCCTTTTAAGGAGAGCCCAACAAGCCGATCACTGGCTTAGGTATATGTGCTGCAGGACTTAAGCCCTTTAAGGCCTCCTCCTATTAACCTTACCTACCCGAACCCATTTATTTCTTAAAAGAAGTATGTATTAATGCCATTTAACAAAAATAATGCCAAACCACTGCCAGCTCAATTGCAAAAGTTAACCTTTTAACTAAAATATTTGCAAGCAATTTACATTTTCTTGAAAGCAACCAATCACTGCCCGAACTTTAGAGTGGCTTGGACTATGCCATACTTATGGCTTTGAGCTGGTACAGCTTAAAAGGTTTTAACAAGTTTCAATATTTTAAGTCTCCTGAGCCAGATGGCATACCAGCAAAGGTTTTAAAACAATGTTTAAGGTGCTGGTGCGTTCATAACCTTTTTCAGCAATGTATACGGTACCAGGGTATTACGGCTGAATTAAAAGCAATATAACTTTTGAACTAGTAATTGAATTTGTTTTAAACTTTGAAAATTTTAAAAGGAATAGTTAAGCATTTTAAATATTAGTTTTGAAGAAAAACTTTTAAATAGAGACGCCGTTACAGTAATTTAACTTTTCCATACTTCAAAACCTGCCTTAGGTCATTTGGTATATTTTCCTTACTTATAGTTTTATAAAATATGTGATTAATATCGGCAAAACAATTTAACTTTAACCCTTAAAAATGTTTAACCATTAAACGACTCGCTTATTCCAAAATAAACCTCAGTTTAAATGATTGAATTGCTTCGCACACTTTTATAGATGTGGCCTACCCTGGTTTGTTTTCATAATTTATTTTATTATTATGATGCTTTTGTAGTTAAAAAAAAAAAACTTCTCACTTGATGTATTAATGAAAAATAAGTTTTTATTATTATGTATTATTTTGTGGCTCAATTTTATTTCATTGCAGGCCTGGGAAAGTGTTTCTTTTTTTAACATTCTATGTTTTTATACCCTTCACATAGTGATAGGGTATATATCACTTTGTCATTCCGTTTGTAATTTCTTTATTATTCATTTGCGACCCCATAAAGTATATATATTCTGGATCCTTATAGATAGGGAAGTTGATATAGCCATGTCCGTCTGTCCGTCTGTCCGTCTGTCCGTCTGTCTGTCTGTCTGTCCGTCTGTCCGTCTGTTGAAATCAAGTTTCCGGAGTCAAATAAAAAGATACAGACCAGCTAATGGTGTCAAACTATTGCAAATATCCCGCTAACAATCGCTATTTAAAATCAGCAAAATCGGTTCACTATTGACCGAGATATAAGCGAAAACCCAAAGTAACCCATTATTTTTAGGACAAAATCCGTGCATATATCCCTATATATCTCAGTAGGTATAGTCACTCTTGCCACAAAACTTGGCACGGATACTCCTAAAGAAGGGACCTAAATTATGGAAAAAGTTTTTTCAGATAGGCCCAGGGGAAGGGGTATTTTTCCTACAATTGCACAAATTTGGTGAAATATTTTATGCGCTATATCTCGGAAATTATAACAGCTATCGACATAAAATGTTCTACAAAAAGTGATTGCACGCAAAGATCTACACTTTGAAGAAAAAATTTTTTGAGTGGGGGCAAAAAATGGGGTAGCTCCCATACAAATCGACAATTGTTATAAAATATTCGATACGCTAAATCTCGGAAACTATAACAGCTATCGACATGAAATGTTCTACAAAAAGTGATTGTACGCAAAGATCTACATTTTAAAAAAAAAAATTTTTGAGTGGGGGCAAAAAATGGGGTAGCTCCCATACAAATCGACAATTGTTATAAAATATTCGATACGCTATATCTCGGAAACTATATCAGCTATCGACATAAAATGTTCTACAAAAAGTGATTGTACGCAAAGATCTACACTTTAAAGAAAAAATTTTTTGAGTGGGGGCAAAAAATGGGGTAGCTCCCATACAAATCGACAATTGTTATAAAATATTCGATACGCTATATCTCGGAAACTATAACAGCTATCGACATAAAATGTTCTACAAAAAGTGATTGTACGCAAAGATCTACACTTTAAAAAAATTTTTTGAGTGGGGGCAAAAAATGGGGTAGCTCCCATACAGATCGACAATTGTTATAAAATATTCGATACGCTATATCTCGGAATTTATAACAGCTATCGACATTAAATGTTCTACAAGAAATGATTGTACGCAAAGATCTACACTTTAAAGAAAAAATTTTTTGAGTGGGGGCAAAAAAAGGGGTAGCTCCCATACAAATCGACAATTATTATAAAATATTCGATACGCTATATCTCGGAAACTATAAAAAATATCGAAATGAAATGTTCTACAAAAAGTAATTGGGCAAGAATGCCTACGCTTTGATGAAAAATTTTATTGAGTGGGGGCAAAAAAAGGGGTAGCTCCCATACAAATTAACAATTTTTATAAAATTTTCGATACGCTTCTGGAAAACTATTACAGCTATCGACTTCGAATATTCTACAAAAAGTAATAATCAAATAATTTATACATTTTGGAGAAAAAGTTGGAGAAGAGCAGAGTGACTAGAACATTTAATAAGTTTTATTAACCTTAAAATATGAATAATGTCGAAAACTTTTAAAACTCCCGGCCTCAAACCTTCTTCATCTATTTATATTATTCATACGAACGTTAAAATTTTGTTATTTTTTCTATGGACTTTAAAACTCGCACAAGGTTTTTTATTATATTATTTGCAGTACAAAATTACTCGGCTGGGTATATTTAAAGACCAATGTGAAGGGTATATAAGATTCGGCACAGCCGAATATAGCGCTCTTACTTGTTTTTTTTTAATGTTCTACTGCCTGGCACAGGGTTGAGAACCGCTCTGAGATAGCTCAATGAGTTAGCTGGTGGCATCGTCAGGCCGACGGTATGTAACATTAAAAATGGCGTAAAAAAGTTGTTGGGAGATATAAAAAAAAACATATAAAATCTATTTCATACATTAAATTTAATAGCGATTTTGCAATAATTGAAAAATTTACGTGACTAAAAACAAAATTACATAAAAATGTTTTTTAAATAAACATTTTTTAGCATTAACAAGGCTTTTTCGGAAAATCAGTTTTAGTTTATGGTAGGGAGAACACAAATACACATTCCAAATAAATTAACCCTTTTGTGTACCTTGAAATAAACAAATAACATGAAAAAACATAAATATTTTTTTAAAACACATCTGGCAAATTTTCAGAAAAAGTAAGAAGAAATAAACATGGCCACAGGTTATAAAAAGATAAATTTTCTTTACAGCAAAAAAAAATATCATAAACTTAATGATTTTTGCATCGTAAAAATCAAAAACTATTATAAAATTATTATGGAAACAAGAAAATAGCAATTTTTTTGTTTTTTTTTTTTTTTTTTGAAAATCTAATAATTTCAAAATTGATGTTTTTAATATTTGTTTATAAAATGCATCTAAATTTTTTGCTACTTTACATTACTTAATTGTAAATGCACTTTCACTTAGTCATAGAAAAATTTTCGAAATTTCTTATATTGCATGTATATATTTTGAAATGCGTATTTCAAATTTTATATGCACATTCATTTTAGTTTTTAAGAATCATTTAAATTTTTTTTTGAAATTCACTTTTATTTTATTTTATTTAATTTTTTTATTTGATTTTTTTGGTTTCGATATAATTTTTTTATTTTTAATTTTTTTTTTGTTGCTTTTTGTACAAAAAAATTTCTTTTTATTGCAAAATTGCAAAACGCAAGCAAAATTATTTTAAAAACACAAACAACAACAACAAAATTAATAGAAAAACGGCGACAAAGACGAAAGCCCGTCTAAGAAATTTATATAAATAATATCTTTCTTCCTTGATTCTAGAGCAAATAGTTGTTGTGAAAGCCACACGTTTAGCGGGCATACTGACACGAATCTTTTGTGGCTAATAAAATGGCTAAAATGTGTAGCAAGCGAAAAATACCAACAACAAGAGGAAAAGCGAAAAAAAATGTTTTCAAAACAAAACTTTTTAAAAAAAAGTGCAGATGTTTGCAATGGGAAATTCAAGGAAAATGCGAGAAACCCGAAACAACCGAACAAAACAAAACAAAGTTAAATGTAAATAATAAATAACACAAAACAGAGGAAACAATTCTCTCAGGAGAGAAAAAAAACTTTTACTAAAGCTTTGAGGCAAAAGAAATAACCGTTACTTATTAAAAAATCTATAAAGCTTTCCGTTACAGATAATTTAAAAAATTCCTTTAAATTTTATGTTTCTAGAAATGTTTTAAAAACGTTTTATTTTTCTCGTGCGTATTAAATTAATGCACTCCTTAAGGATATAAAGACTTTGCTAATGTCTTCACTGATAAAATCTAAATTCTTTTAAATTCATCTTTTTTGTAAAAATGTCGGTCTGTGTGCTGAAGTTTTTAAAGTTTTCTTACCGCAGCTTTAAACCTAAAAGCTTTTAAAAGCTTTTTATTTTTCTTTTATATTCTATTTTTGTTTTTACTTGTTTTGCTCAGATTTTTTTATAAGTTTTTTTTCTTAATTTTTTTTCAAAAAGGAAAAAACATTTTTAAATAAATAACTGAAAATAAACTTTCAGGAGTATTTTCTCATGCTTGTAAAATTTATTGATTTTACAAAATTTTCTTTTAAAAAAATTTCAGTCCAAACACAACGAACGATCTGGTCAACATGTGTATTCTTTAAAAAAAAATATTTTATTTCATCTTTCAGCGAAAAGACTATTGACATTTTAAGGAATTTTTTATATAATCGCTTTGGAATTTTATATGTATTTCAAAGCAGTAAATTTTTTTTTTAATTAACGGGTTGAAAACACAAGAAAAAAATAAAATATTGTTTTTAATTTAAATTAAAAATTACTAAATAGATTTTAATTTATATAAGTTAATAAATAATCCAATTGGAGGGCGTTTAAATGTTTCCTTATTAAAAACACAAATATTTTATGAAATGAATGGACTTTCTTTAAAATTGTATTAATTTTTTTTTAAATTCTATTCAATGGGATTTAAAAAAAAACAAAATAACAAAGTTTAATTTAAGCATCCTCCTTCCAGCTAAAATAAAAGAGGCCATTAGTATAAAATTATCCAAAAATGGGGGATCTAACAGAGCGTGCAAATTGGCGTGGCATTATTTTCCTTATCATGATCGAATTAATTACAGCATGCGTTATAGCAAAAAGGCTCACAAATGCAATAACCTCAGTTTTTCTAAAAGAATAAGCTGGTTTCAGGCCACCCAAATCATGCATAGACCATATTTACAGCTTGAGAATATGTAGTTGTTCAACAGCTGGTAGAATGGAGGCTGCCGCTCTTAGTGTAGGAACACAACAACCGACGTAGCGACACTTTCATACATATCTGACATGACTTCCCGGTTGACGTCAACACCACTGGGATAAAATTTATTTTATTTTCTCATAGGTTTTTACTGTTCTCTCATTTTTTTATTCTCTTCAGAGTATTGCCACATTTTTCCAAAAATAATTCAAAGTTTCTAAAAAAGTTTGCATATTATATACAAAAGCATATAAATGTCAAACGAACATATTTAAAAAAAGAAAACAAAACGAAAAAATAAACTGACAGTGCCGTTGAACTGCCGCTGTTGGTATGTTTTCTTTTTGTCAACGACGACAAGTCGTACCGTTGACGTCGGTGTTGGTGTTCCTCCACATCCTCATACTTATAGATTTTGAAAAGCCCTTGACACTCTCCGTCACACAATCATAAAGAGGATTTTCTTTATGTTGGAATTTTTCGCTTCCCGGGAAACGGCAAAAAAACTAAATTAATTTTCCCTGAATCCCGCTCCACATTTCAAAAAAATCCTAACAATTAATAAAAACTCGGCTGGTATCGGTAAACCTGGGTTTAAAAAAAATCCTTTTTAAAACTATTAGCATATAGAGTAAAAATATGAATTTCTTTACATGCAAAAAATAAAAATTTAGTAGGGATTGAACTTGAGCCGACAGTAATTATAACAGCATTAAATTAATAAAAACTTATATAAAACGTTTACTAAATTATACAAAATAAATAACTTGAATTGCGTAATTTACTAGGTCTCTGTAAAGTTCTATCGCCTATTGAAATAGTCGTCCGGTTAATTTACTTGTAAATTGAAAATTTTGTTTTTTTGGCCTATTATTGTATTTCAGCAGTCATATAAATAAAGAAAAAATTAGGAAAATTAAAAATTACTTGAGGTATTCAAGGGCGATTTAAAGACTTGGACTATGCGGATGACATCTGTCTCCTCGCACACAATTACAGCGACATGTGCAACATGCTAAATAATTTGCTTTAAATGACTGCACGGGTTGGGCTAAAGAAAAATATTTATCTATTGACAAAACCAAGACTTTGCGCCACAAAAATTACTTGCCGGGAGGACGTCTACTCTTTTTGTTACCTCGGAAGCATCATAAGGCTAAGCGGCGGGTGCGTATACGAAAAATCGCATCAAAAAGGCTCGGTAAGCTTTCAGGCGCCTAAGTATGATTTGAAGGCCATCGGTTATATCACGTATCAAAAAATTTCGCATATTTAATTCAAATATAAAATCGCGTTTATCCTACGGTTGTCAAACTTGAAATGCGGCAGCATTTGACATTATGCGCGGCAAGTTTTCGTTAATCAATGCTTACGAATAATCATTATTATCTTCTGGCCAAATGTTATTTGTAACGAGTGGCTATGGGCTATGACGAAGATAGAAGTCGAAGTTGTGACCTTACTCTTACAAACTTTCTGATTACTGCAGTGTCTTTCAGGCAGAGGAACATGTTTTAGTAGTCAGGCGCCGAACAAGACAATTTCCGCAAACACGCATGATTCTAAATCGTTCAAGCGTGCAAGTAATCTATTGAAAAACTATATGTTCTGAGATATAAATATTTACCGGGCTCGGGAGCACAGACCCCACTTCAATTTAATAATAGCAGTATTAAATCTGCTGTTGGGGTCAGGGTAATGGATATCTGGGTAAATATCATTTTGTGTGGTCTCCAAGATTAGGAAAATGTCTTACGACCCTTGGGCGATGAGATTTTTACAATATCTGTGCAGTAGTGATTGTTAAACCTTAAAGGGAATGGCAGCAGGTTATTGTTCGGCAGCGGTCCACTTAAAACGAGCGGGACGACTGGCCAGAGTCGATTGCAGGTTCTGTGGTGTGCAGGAGAATAGGGTGACCGTTTTTAAACTTAAAAGCTAAGTTTACGCTTAGAAAACATTTAGGAAAATAGATCTGATGACTATATAACTATAAACACAATTACATATCGCACACTAAATCGAAAACAATTACAACTTAAAACCATTATTTTTTATGAGTCTTTTTTCCTGAATTAAAAACCCGGGTTCTAACTCAGCGCTGCCCAACAAGAAAATACAGTTTATGAGAATGTATGAACGATCTTTCACTGTTGTTGTTACTTTTCTTTTATTTTTTAATAATTAATTTACTTTTCTAAATTGTGATTTTTATTTTTCTAAACAAAGGATGATTTGAAGAAATTTTTAGTGCAAAAAGGAATAAATAATGCTGCCTTCAGTAATTAAAAAAAGTTGCAAATAGGAAACTTACTTTGGTCTGGATGTTAGGTTTGGATCTGAAGTTTTACGTTGACTACGATTACGTTTGTGTGATAAACGTTCCTTATATGATTCCGAACGATTAACTGAGACTGGTGCGCTTTTATTCTGCTGATGTTGTTGATGTAAACTGCAAAATGAAAAAAAAATTTTGTTACATTAAAACGATGTAATACTCGCAATAAGACAATCACTTACCGTTCTCTACGTAAATTACCCTCGCTTGCGTCCTGCGCATGAATTTCATTTAAGGCACCACCAATAGCACCCGATCCACCGGATGGTATTCCTGTATTCTGTTGTGCTAAGGCTCCTAACGCTGTGCTAATGGCATCAGTACAAGAAGTGGATGCTCCGCCAACTCCTTGTCCAATCGCACCACTGCCGACGGCACCCACACTACTCTCAGCGCCATGAAATGAACTTTGCAAATCGCTGACATTTAAATGTGTAGACGTATTGCCATTGGAGCGTGTTGACAAGTTAGCTGAGTCCGTCCTGCGGTCTGAGGGATGCCTTTGTATGGAGGTGGAATTTAAACGTTCTGAGAAAGAGCGAAAAGACAAAGGAATAAAATAAATATTATTAAATTAAATAAAGTCTTTTACAAAATAGAACTGCATTTAGGGTTAAACTTGATTAATTCTTCATCAGCTAAAGGTAAGATTTGGATTTGAGTTTTAAAAAGCATTAAACTTATAAGAGATTAAAATATTATCATAATTGTTAAGGATAAAAAAAATCTTTTGTTTCTAAAATACTCTAAAATACATTTATATATATGACCAATTTAAAAAAAAAGCTCTTTATTGAAGGCAAAAATTTTTCTTAGTTTTTGCCAAATATCTTACCAACATTTAGCTGCTTATAACACTCAGGTGATCCTTTATTGGACTCAACTCCTGCCACCGCAGAAGCCGCTAATGTCTTACGCTTTTTGGCATTTTTATTGGCCGCCTTACGATTTTTATAATTATTTGTCGTCTCATTAATCTTGGCCGCTACTCTCGACGTAAGAGAAGGGGAAGATGATTTACGTTTTGCTTCAACAACCGTCTGTTGCTTTTGGTTTTCGGGCGCACAGTCTAATTCGTCCTCATCACGTTCGTCGCATGAATAAAAAGCTTCATCTTCAAAATTACCACTACTTTTACTGCTATTTGAACTGTTGCGTTTAACTTTGGTCGAAGAAGTTTTGGAAATAATCATGCTACTGGGTTTAGGAGACTTTTTGCGCTCTTTAACAGGAGGTTTAAGAGCATCAATGTTCAGGGTATTTGAAAGTCGATCACAAAGGGAATTATTTATGCTTTGTTTCTTAACCAATACAACATTTCGTTCAGCCTTTGTATCATTATCTTTGGGAGCATCAGCCACCACACCATCTTGAGAATACTTCAAAGCTATGGGCATGGGTTTACAGGTGGCTGCCACTGGAATTACAGCCGAGGCTGCCTCTGAGATCGATTTACGTCTTATTAAATTAAAATCATCGGTATTTAAAAACTTCTTATTGTTAAGTACAAACTTAACAAGAGCCTGTAAATTAAGATTTGATTGAGGTCGATTGGGCTTTTTAGAGTCTTTGTTATCACTTTTGGATTTCTTTTGTGGATGCTGCTGTTTGCTCTTTTCTTCGGTGGCCTTTAATATGGCTGTGGCTGTGGGAATTTTACGATTACTGCGTGAACGCTTTATGCTCTCACGCTTTTCTAAATCGCCAGCTATTTTGGATTTGGAAGAACTTTTCTCTATGCGATTATTACGAAATTTACGATCGGTTAAGAAAATTTTCTCTTTACCCAAGCGGGGTAAATTGTCGGGGGTGGTTGAAATGGCTGAATCATGTAGCTGGTCTTTTTTTGAATCCTCCTCACTGGTGTTAGAGTCTTCTCTATCGCTGTCGCTTGTTTCTTCTTCATTGAAGTTATCGTCATATTCGTTCTCTTCCTCTTCCTCCTCATCATTATCCTCATCGTCATCATCTGCTAAGGCTAATACTGTTATACCCGCAAAATTGTCAGGAAATATGGTAGGGAAATGCTTTCTATTCTTCTCTTCCCTCTCTTCCATTAAGTGCGTTTTAGCGTTGCACAAGTTTTTGTAGTTTTTCTTTTTTTGCGTCTCAGCATTCTTTAAAGATTTTAAAGAGTTTTTTTTCTTGCTGCAATTAGTCATTGAATCACTGTGAGGTATTATTTTGTAAATTTCCTCTTTTTCTTTTTCCTTCTCTTTATTTTTCTCTTTGGATTTTTTTGATGGTTTCTCTTTGTCTTTATTATTCACTTTGTTTTTTTCTTTTGTTTTGGTTTTACTGTTGGGTTTTGAGCTGAAGGCAACATTTGGCGGTGATGCTACAATTTCTTTCTCCTCCATTTCATTTGCTTCTTCTAGTGAAGTCGATTTTTGAGCTTGTAAAACATAATGTGGTGACTTTGATCTTTTACGTGCTTGGCCTAAAGACGAAGATTTCCGACGAAAACTGCCTCTGCGAAATTTTTCAAATTTTGAAGAGCTTTCGCTGTTATTATTGTTCTCTGGTGTTAAATTTATATTATTGGTGATTCGATTTTGATTGGGTAAATCATCTCCCTCTTCAGTGGTATTTGTAACACCGCTGCCCGTTAAACGGAACCACATGCGAGATAAATCACTCATATTGCTTAAACAGTTATTTCTTAATAACTTAAGTACATATTAAGTTCACAGTTTTATTCTTGAGCTAAGAGAGCTTAATATTTTTTGTTGTTTGTATATTCTTTTTGCTCTTATTAAATGTTCTCGTTTGTTAGATCTATTTCATTTAAAACAAATTTTTAAATGTTTTTATATTTAAAGTTCGTTAACTTAGTTCGTGCATTTCGTTTTACATTCGTTAAGTTTTTCAAAATTTTCTTAAAATTCTCTACTTTTCGAAAATTGTTGGTGTCTTCGGATTGAAATTTACAAACATACTAAAAATTTTTAAATTTTTTAAAGAAATTGTTTTTGTATTTCTTGCATTTGTGAAAATCTTGTATTTTTTTTTAAACGGCCTCAAAAGATCAAAAAATTCACGTCGTTAATTTTGTTTTTTTTTCTCTTAAAATTACATTTTTTTCTGGGCAGACAACTTGTTTATGGATTTTTATTTTGTCGACGGAAAAAATATATTTTTTTATATGCATGTTTGCATATATTTTTATTATTTTTAAAGGTCAAGTTTATTTTAAATAAAAAATTTTCGTAAAAAGATAAAATTCATTAATTACAGTTCTACTTAAAAAGTATTTCGAATGTTAAATGATTTAACAATTTTTATATACTAAAAAGGTTTATAAAAGTGATATGAATTTTTGCCAGCACAAAGAGTTATCTTTGAAGTGTTCAATACATTTTTGTGGGTTTTTTGGGTTCCTAAAAATAAACTACACCATTTATAAAGAGATTAATTTTTTGAAATTTTTACACAGTACATCAGGGATTCCATTTTAACAAAATCATTCTAGAGACATCATTTAATTTATCAAGGGTGTGGAGTGGCTAAGTAAAGGGTTTGCCTTCCCCACGATTGAACAAATTGTTTTTTTATTTTTCACCTAAAGTTTAGTATTTCCTTTACTGTTTTTTCCTTCTACATTCTAAAAGAAAACAATGGGCATCCAGGCCCATGGCGAATGACGTTGTTCTTACTGTTTGCAACAGGGACTGCAATAATTATGAACAAATTAATCTCCAAAAATGAAAATTATATTTGATTTTTCTAATTTTTGTCAAAAAAATAAACTATTAATTTTTGATTTTTATTTTTTTTTTTTTGTCAAAAAATTATATTTTTTTATTTGTTTTAGCAAAACTTATTATTATTTTTTTCTTTTTTTTAACAATGATGCAAAAAAAAAATCGATTTTTTTTTAAATTTAATAATAATTAAAAATATAATAATTTTTGCTGCCGAAAATAAATAAAAATCCAAAAATAAATAATTTTTTTTTTCTTGACAAAAAAAATAATCAAAATAACAATTGTTATTTTTTGATTTTCAAAAAATTTAATCTAATTTCATCAAGATGGTGTATTTCACTTGATCTTTTTTTTCATTGAAAATTCGAATAACGTGCTAACTTAACCTAACTTTTGTGTTGAGCACTTTCAAAAACTTTCAGGACGCTGGGGATTAAGACAGTTAAAAACAACATTTTTTAATATTTGTTTAAACTCACATTCATTGTTTACTAAACCAAAAAACTTAAATTTGACTCGTAACGCCTCAAATTACATAAGATTTTTTTAAAGATTTTTGTTTTCTAAATCTAAATGGGATATGAAACTTTATGTATTTTTGTATTTGTGTTTTCAGAAAAATTTATTTTTTTATTTTTACAATTAAAGAAAAAACCTGGTAAATGGTGTAACATTCATTAATATTATTAAATATTTTTGCTTCTAACTATTAGACAGACAGACAATTTGTTTATTTTTTTCAACTTATCTAATGAGTTTATTCATATACAAAATTTATAAATATTTACACATTTACATATGTTAACGTTCTAGTTTTTTTTATTTTATGTATTAAAAAAACACAAAACAAAACAAAGATAAAACCCTTATCCCTTGCAAAATCCATATCGCTCATTTACTTCAATAGTGGTTTAACTCAGAAAACGTAGTGCCTTGTACAGGGGAATTGTATTATTATTATAAATGGTATTATATTTAATGAACTACTTTAAACTGGATTATTTAAAAAACTTGAATGTGTATTGAAGTAGGTTCAAGCGAGTTTTAATCATTTTTAATTAGGTTTTTTTAGTAATAAAATAACGAAAGATATTTTTTCAATCTGAACTTTAACTTCGAAAGTACATATTTAAAATTATGGCAAAAAATACACGCATTTTAAAATACTACTTAGTTTGACATAAGCCAATTTTGAGTTATGCCAGTATTAAAATAAATGGGCGATATCTGCTAAATATTTAAATAGAAGCAGCAAAAGCAAAAACAACAATTTTCAGACCGGCCATTTATTAATCAGGCAAAAAAATAAATATGTTAACAAAAACAGTTAACAAATATTGCAGAAGTGTTTGATTATAGTTTTGAAAAGCACCTTTTAATGTTAAATTTGTTGTTTCGAATATTTATTTATTTTTATTATTTGTTTATACCAGATGATGTCACCGGACTATTTGTTTTTTACCTTTTTGCTTTTGTTTGAAATTACTTATAACGTATATATAATTTATTAAAAATATATTTGTATAAAATAGATAATATTTGTAGAGAAATACACACACATACATACGTATGTATGTATATGCATTTACGTATGTATGTACATAAAGCTTACATATATTCAAAAACAGTGTGCATCGTAATAAGACTTTTGTCAAAATAGTACCATTATACATACATACATAAGTATGTACATATACATATATAATTTTGTTTTGTACAACTTTAAGCAAATCAGTGCAAAAAGAGTTGAAATTATTTTTGCTCTTGCAACTTACATAAATGAAAAAACGGAAAACTACTTTAATTTGATAAAAAAAACAGAACTTTCGTCTACACTGAAGTTAAAAAAATCCTTTTAAAAAAGAAAAGTTACTTCACCAATGATATCAATGTTTACATCACGTGTAAATGTATGTGTGCCTGCAAGATAACGGTTAACTTGTTTATACAAATACTATGGTTAATGATAAGCGATACAAAATTTCTAAAAATGTTGTCTACTTTAAGGCATAGATAAAAAGGCAAAAAAAAAAACAAATAAATTTGATATATTTTGGTAAACAAAAACTTTTATTAAAAACCATTTCATGTTTATAAAAGAAAAAAAAATGTAATTTCAGAAATGTCGAATGAGACAAATGAAGGCCAAATAACATGTTATTTTATATTTTAGGCATGAGATAACATTTTTACCTCAAACCTAATAAGATAAATGAGGCACATAAAGCAAATAAAAGGTTTGACAGATAAAAAAGTAGCCAAGATATATAAAAAAAATTAAATACTTAAGGGGGTATTTAAAGGGAGAAATGTGTTTTTTTATTATTTAAAATTTAAGCTTAAATTTTTATTGTATTTAAAGATAAAGTAAATGAAATACATTATTTAAAATTATTTTGCTTCTTTATTATATATTTATATCAGCACATTTTTAAGCTAAATCTAATAATAGTCAATAAAATTCAAACCTCAAACAGGTGTGCATTAATTTTATCTATAAACAATGTTTTTATATTACCCCAAAAACGAAATAAAAAAACAAAATTACAAAAATTTTTGCGTTATTTTTAAACAAATGAACTAGAAATTAAATCAAAGATAATTTACTTAATAAGAAAAAAAATTAAATCTGGAAAAAATATTGAAATTTTAAAAATAATTTTTGTTGACTTTTTTTATTAAAATTTAAGAAATAACTTGTAGAATAAGCAAATATTGTCAGTTTTGCGGCAAAAAAAGAAATGAGTCAATATTAAAAGCTTCTTTATAAATAGAAAAAAAAAATACTAAACCCTAAAGAAAATTTATTACGCTCTAATAAAATTTAAATTGAAAAAAATTTATTAACAAAAAATATTTATATTTAATAATTAACATGTTTGAATAATGAAAGAGTGGCTGCACTTTTCAATTAATTTTACACGTATGACACATTTAATTAATCAAGCATTTTACAGAACTTAAATATGCTAAAAAGGTAAAAAAAAATTTAAATCATTTTCAACTAAAATAAACGATAACATACTTAGAAAAAAAAACTAATTATGAAAACATTTTTGAAATTTTATAAAGCTAAAGTTTGGAAATATGACAAAAAGAGGGTTGTAAAATTAACTTGAAAAACTAATAATTCTTTTTTGCGTTACAAAACTTTACTTTTTTTAATAAATTTATATTTTTAATAAATTAAAAAAAATCTATTTTTACTTGAGATAATCCTTTTTAAAAAATGTGACGGATGTGACATTTTTATCAAAACGTTAAAAACGCAGGGACGATTATTCAGTTTGTAATCAATTTAAAATTTGGCGAAATAAATAAAAACATTATTTGAACGAGTTTATTTATTTTGTGCCCTAGGGCATGCTAGTTTTTGTGGTGAAAATGATATTAAATTAAGTTTGCAACAAAAGGTAATCGTAATGCTAATCAGACATGATCCCCAAATGCTTTGATAAGAACAAACAAAATCCTAAGGAACAAAAAAATTAAAAAGAATTACATTTATACAAAAAAAAAAACGCAATACGTAAGCGTAGAATAGTAAATGAATAAGAAGTTTAAAATTCTTTCCTTTTCTTTTTTTAATTGATTTTTATTTATAACTATAAATTTGATTTAATATCTCGAACAGCACTACATCATTCACTTAGTTTTACCTGCATGCATATGCATACTTCAAATTAAATTAACACATACATAAGTACATATTTCAATGTTTATCATAAATTTTCCAATGGTCTTTGCTATTCATACACACACATCAAAAAACAAAAACATAGAGAGGAAAAATACTTCCAATGATTGCCTACATTAAGGCGTTTTTTATAAAAACACCAAGAACGTATGGTATATGTAAACATATTGTTAAAAAACTGAAAAGTGCACTTTATTTAACTATCTTCAACATTTTTCAACTAAAATGTTTACTTACTAAGTATTCTACTTTTGCTAACTATAAGTGCACAAGTTTGAGTGGGTGCGAGTGTGAATATTAGAAGGAGTACATCAAATAGAATGACTAAAATGCAACAAGATACTTTAAATTGTTTACAAATGGATGAATAAATATCAAATGTCGTGTCTGCAACACTGCACTATGGACATGGTGTAGAATAAATTATTAATTTATAATAAAAATTACTTAAATCCTCTTAAGGAAGCTGTTGAAAATAGCTGTTGTTAAATTTGAAAGAAAGGCTTAAATAAAGTTGTTCCTTTAATATAAAAACGTTTAAAAATACTTTAAAATTGCAGAAGTTTGAATTTTAAGCTTATTTTTACGCTTAAACTATTTTGACTTCGATCCATGGCAGTTTCATTTTAAAAAAATCGAATTTAATTAGCCATTTTTGAATAGTTTATATTTTTTTTCAGTACGAAAAGTTGAAAATTATTAAATACAGTTGCATTTACTGTGTTTCTTTTTTAAAATACTGCCTTTTATTTAATTAATATAACAAGTTTTCCTTTCAAGGGTAAAACAAATTATGGATTAAAGGAAAATTTGTATTGGCTAACAAATAAGCACTATATAAAATTTACAAATAAAAGTATGCTCCACTTTATTACTTTCATTTAGTTTAGCCTACTGTAGGGCGTTCTACAGACAACTATTAATGAAATGAGTTAAAAGCTTTTAATACCACTTAAAGGATGACATACAAATAAATAATTAAAAAAGAAAGAAAAAATTTTAATGCACGTATTATTGACAGATTTTATCGCTGGCTAGAAGTTATATTTCAAAAGGCAATATTAATTAAATTTAAGAAGTAATAAATTGTTAAACTAATAAGGAAATTAAAACGTTAGTTTATGGAATATATATTGAAAAAACCCTTAATAAAATGTTCAATGAATTTTTAATAAATACAGAAAGATGTGAGTAAAATATACAAAAAATTAAACATAAAAAATGTTACGAAAAATTTTTAAATAAATACTCACTCAATACAATAATATTTTTTATAATGACTTTGTAACAAAAAAAAATAAAGCTAAAGATACAAATAACACTTTTAATTATACATCAAATATGGACACTGACAGTTCCAACCTTTAAATACATATTTGCTAAAGAACCTGTCCATCATCGTCCAATCAGTTTATGCAGTGGGAATAAATTTTATTTCATTTAGTTACCTTTTTTAAGCTTTGAAATTCAAAAATAATTTTTTATTAAAAATTTCGAAAATAATTACGCTTTTGCAATAATAATAGGGTCATAAAAAAAATGTAAAGAACCAAAAAAATACCATTTTGATCCTATAGCACAAACATGTCTCAATATGTACTATAAAAAGTAAAATAATGTATGAAGCCTATTCCTGATATAAGCTCTTCGTTTTCCCTGTTTGATTCTTTATAATATTTGTAATGAATAATTTAAAACCGGCAGCAGTTAAGGCGCATTTTATACCGGTATACCTGTTCGGTCGCTTAAACCTAAGCATTAAGTCAGCCCCTGTTGTTACATAACTTTTCTAAAATAATTTTAAGGAAGGTAGATTTGGGTGAAATTTAAATTGTAAAAACAAGAAAAGACAGCAGTCATTTATTTTCTTTTTTTTCAATTTTTAAATCAATATAAAATTCTTTAAAAATATTCGATTATAAAAAAATTATAAAAAAAAATTTTACGTACAAGTGGTTTGTTAAACGACACTTTAATTTCATAGGGCTTTCACCTGTTTACCATTATTTTAATATTTATGTATGTTTGTGTGTGTATAGTAAAACTGATTCATTTAATTAAAATAATTTACAAAAACAATTAACATACGTACATACATACACATGTATACATAAAAAATACACGTGTGTCCCCAAAATAATCACAAAATTCACAGCATCATCATTTGCTACGCAACACTCAATATATTATAGATTCTAGAGGGAATAAAAAAAAACTTAGTCAGAGCAAAGACTATATACTTATAAAGATATTGCACTCCCATACACTGTTTTATGACTGCTAAATTGATGTGGATTTATTATGTGGATTTATTAAAATAGAGAGAGAGAGTTAACAAAAATGGCGATAGAAATAACAAAAAGAAAAAAAGCTCGCAGCAAAACAATTTGTAGGTGTATGTACGTGTGTAAATATTGCCAAAGAATGTATCGTCACAGAAAATGCGAAACGCCTAATCTAAAATAGCATATAAAATTTACTTTTTTTTATTAAGTTTGGTCCGTGAAGTCAAAATATGTACATCATCTCGCAAAATTATTTTTTCCAGCAGAAATTAATTTGTTAATTCTGGTTAACTTATATTAAAAAATTGTTTGTGTTTATTCTCAAAATATTTTTTATTTAAACAAGTTTTTTGCTTCTCCTGTAAAAGTTTTAACATGTAAGCTAAGGCATTTTGCATATTCTGTGACGATATACTTACATACAAAAACTGATGCAAAAGAGAAGACGAAAAGTAAAGGCAAAAAAATGGCCATCAAATTTTAAGAATTGAAACTGAGGCAAATCCATACAAGGTGCAAGAACAAAAATAAGAAAGTCGTTCTTTTAATCCTTATTTGTTTTATATAGAGCTTGACACTTAAATTGAAAAATAATTTCAATTTTAGTTTCAAACTCCATATAAAAAATAAAGAGAAGGACTCCCTTATTTTTTTTGCGGCCACCTTGTATCGATATGCCTTGAATAAAAACAAAAACATAAGTACATCATACACGTCCATACAAACCTTAATACATTTCGGTGTACAAATACACATTGTTATTCTTTTTGTTTGTTTTTATATATGAATTAGGGCAAAAGAAGTTATGTTTCAATACAATTTTTGTGCAAAAAGCCGTGATAGTAGCGAATAAATTTCAATGCGTAGTTATAGGGCAACAATACGTATTTTGTTGTTGTATAAATGAAACCAAGTCGATTCGCAACGAATAAAAATTCCATTATTATCAAAATGAAAATAACTGAAGCAAGAAATAGTTTTTCTGAAAACTTTAAATTCATTACTTTAAGTAGAGAGTAGTAAAATACCGCCCTAAATATAATTATTGTTCGTGTAATTTGATTTATTGAATTTATTGAATTTAAAAACAAAAAATCTTTAAGGATAATTTTACTTATTTAAAGTTTTTAGTTTTAAATTTTTGATTCTACATTTATACTCGTATAGAAAAAATATTACATACTTTGTTAAATTTTCATTACAGTTTATCAGGCGAATTGGTTTAATTTTATTTTGATAAGATTTTTATTGAAAAACTAATTTTTTTTAATTAAAATTTTTTTTTGTTTTATTTGCGCAGAATATCTTTTGTTTTCAGATCGTTTTATTTTTTATATGTACAGGTACATATTTGCAATTTTATTGTGACAGGTGTGGCT
Organism: Melanophora roralis; assembly: GCA_963583895.1. Classification (NCBI taxonomy): domain Eukaryota; kingdom Metazoa; phylum Arthropoda; class Insecta; order Diptera; family Rhinophoridae; genus Melanophora; species Melanophora roralis. Next base: position 1,350,966 of record OY757191.1, read on the forward strand.
ATTTAACTCACATTGTGTTTATTTCGTGCAAACATCAAGTTCTAAGTTAAAAAAACTGTAATTTTAAATGTAACCTTACAAATTTTACTTTTCGAAAATTTTTCTCTAAAAAAAAAAACTTTTTTTATTAAAACTTAAATATACTGATAAAAAATATTTTTTAACGTTAAAATAGCAAATGTCAATTTTTTATTAAAAAAATAAAGCGTATATGGGAATGAATACTAGATAATGTACTCTCCCTTTTTTGAACTATTTTTTTAATATTAAATATTTTTTACGACAAAACAAACCACTTTTTAATATGAAAATAAACAAATAAATAAATAGAACAAGGGCGCTATATTTTGCTGTGCCGAATCTTATATATTTACAATTCACATTGGTCTTTTTTATACCTAGCCATCTGATCTAGCTGATTTATTTCATACTGCGAATATTGTAATTAAAAAGTTTTTTGTGCCGGGTTTGAGGTCGATAGCTGTCCTAGTTTTTGAAAAAGAAAACCTTACAAAATTTTAACGTTTGTACTATGTATAATAGAAATACCACGTAAAAGATTTAAGGTCGAGAGTTTTAACTGTTTTCAGCATATTTTGTATTAAAATCAGAACATTTGAAGTTTTCTAGATATAGCGTATCGAAAATTTTACAAAAACTGTAAATTTGTATGAGGGCTACCCCTTCCCCTGCTCCGCTCCCAATATTTTTTTTCATTATTGTAAAATTACTTTTTATAAAACATTTTAATTTTATTGCTATTATGTTTCTCAGATTTAGCGCTTTAAATATTGCAATTTAAGGGGAAATATAACTTCCCCTGCTCCTGTCTGAAAAATGATTTCCCCTAATTTAGGTCCCTATCTTTAAAGTACCCATGCTTAGTTTTGTGGCAAGAGTGGCTGCATTTATTGAGATATATACTACATTATTTTGCCCTAAAAATGGATTTGGGGTTTTGACTAAATCTCGATCATAAGACCGAATATGCTGACTAAGATAGCGATTGACACAGGGATATTTCTGATTGTTTGATGCCAAACGTTTTATGTGCGCCACTATTTGGATCCGGAAACATGATTTTAACAGTCACACTGATGATTTTTTTTAAACTGAAGGCAAAAGTTATTTTGTCAAAAAAAATTATAAAAATTAAAGTTTAAAAAATAAATAACTTGAGGTTTTATGTATGCAATTAATACATAATTTAAAACTTCTAAGAAATGTTAGAAGGCGCTTTATTTGTATAGCTCTCTACATATCAAAATAAGGGTATTTTAATTCAACTCGAATCGACATGATTTCATTTCTACAGCAATAAAATATGTACGTATTTGTACCCTACAACTAGATTATCAACAACTTTCGCTACCGCGTTTGTTTTTGAACATGAACTGCTTTTAAACAATACTTCTTTGGCAAATTTTAAACAAAACCATCAATTTGCTTAAAAGAAGGTGTCTTTTTTTTTGAATATACATAGAGGCATACATATACACGTATGAATGAACGTAAAATCAAAAAGCAGCAAAATAAAAAAAAATAAACATGGAAAACAATGTATGTATGTACATACATCCATATGTATATGTTGGTATGTATGTACATGCACCATTAATATTTTTTTTGGCTGTTGTTGTTCTTAAAATTTGGCGTCAATTTTTTGTGATCTTTTTTTTTATTTTCTGTCTTCTCTCAAATTAAGAGAGTGTTTTTCCTTTCCCTTTGCCTTTACCGTAACCACCCATTGCAAACTCAAAATTTCTGTTTATGAAATTTGTTCCAAGTGAACCATCTTTCTAGTCTATAGTCTTTGGTCAGAGCAAATACATTTTGTTATATTATTTACATATAAATAATGTATAATAGCTTTTAAAATGCATGCCGTCAACTGAACATTAAAAGGGCCTAAAAAACAAAGTACGAAAAATTTTGCTTTTGATGAGTCTGCAGGACAATAAAACACAAAGGTTGAACAGTTTTGATACTTTTGCTTTTTATTGTAAAAAAATGACGACCTAAAACAAATAAATTTAAAAAGACGTTCAAATTAATGAAATGTTTTTTCATATGTTGAAGATGTTTAACAACATATTTAGCCGCACTAAACAAAAATATTTTAAAATAACTTTCAACAAAACACTTTCTAACTATTGCTGTTGCACAAATATAACAATACTTTTCGCTTAGTTTTTAGCTCATTTGCTAAATTATAGTAATGATTGGCCCGTTTGCATTTCAAATAACGATATACATATTTTTATGTATACACATACTAAAACGAAATGCTTAAATAAACAACAAAACAAAAACACTATGAAATTCCCACGTCTTTAACTAGCATTAAGCGGTTACAAAAGGGGTATTCACTAAGTGAAGGTAAACCCAATAAAAATTTTTTTATATGTATTATGACAACAAGCCTTTTCAAAATTTGTTTAATATTAACATTATTAATAAATTTAATTTAATTTAATTATATGAATTCGTAAATACTACACTTGAATACGCCTATTGTTCTTTTATATACGAAATTTATTTTTATACCCGAAATATTTTTAAGAAAATATATGTCATATTTCTATTTAAAAATGTGTTTTACCTTTTTTTTTATTTTTCTTATTATCTTTGAATTTTTGCAGCTGTTTTTTATGTTTTGTTTTTATTTTATTTGTTTTTCATTTGAAGTGAGCAAAAATATATTTCTCTTCCGATACTTTTTTTCTTTAAAAAAATCAACTAAATCAAAGTTCCAAAAAAAAACCAACTTAGAAAAAAAATTATAATAAAAACCAACTACAAAACACTAAATAAATAGAGAGGGCAAAATGCTATTTTTTGAAATTGGTTTTACAAAACATTTCCAATGATCTACAATATACAGTGTGGTATAAGGGGGAAAAAAAGAAATATTTTTTTAAGAAAAAAAAAAATTAAACAAAAAATATTTTTAAATACTTATATTTTTGTAACAAAAAAAAATTTTAAACAGTTACGGGCCCATCTTAAGACTTTTAATATCTTATTTGTTCAAAAATAATTTTATTTTCAATTTTTGGTTTTAACTTTTTTTTCGTTTTTAAAGCAAAATAGAATGAAAAAAAAAGAGAACTTAGAGTTGCATGTGGATTTTGTTCGGCCTAAGTTATATGGAATGTGAAAAAATTCCAGTATTCTAATCCAAGTAAAAGTTTGTTTAAAAAAGAATAAATTTCCATTCAACCTACAGTAGTACGGAATAAAAAGAGCGCTGACGAAAAATCGTAGCTGGTTTCGAAAATTCGTTTGAAACGCCTTAAATAAGAATTTCTTAATTTGAAATAATATTTCCATTCTAAGCTATAACAATTTTTAAAACAAACTGAAAGCCGAATTAATAGAAATTAATATAAGATGTCAAAAAATTTCAAAAAAGGTAATTTTCAATTTATTATAAAGTAATCATTTTATTGCAAAAATTAATTTATTTTACTGAATTCCGTTGCTACTAATGTGCTATCTGAGTTTAGTTCACAAATCTAAGGGCTGTCAAATATTTTTTAACTTAAGGAAAATTAAAAAAAAAATGAACAAATTTTTTTTTGTAATACTTAGAAAAAAAATTATGGTGCCTTTACATTTGTATTTTACATGGTTCTTCCCATTCTCTAACTATTAAAAGGGATCGCAGTTCGGAAAGGATTTTTATAAAAATAAAACAAAAACAAAAGTATCAGCTGTTAACCAACTGCCTAACTAAGGCCACCTGTGTAATTGCACCATAGTTTTTCCTGTGTTCACACAAGACTCTCCCCTCTTTTTTATTAACAACCAAAACAAAAAATAAAATAAAATATTGCACTTCATATTCTATTGCATTTATGTGCAGGTTTTAGCTATTTATTAAAAAAAATATTTAATGTATCCTTAATAACTTGTTGCATAATATGATATAATGTTTGTTTATGCCCCCCTTATGTATGTTGCAAAAGAGAAGTGTAAAACAAAAAATTTCGTTTTTTTTTTTGTAAATTTCTTTTGTTTATTTGTTGAAATTGCTTTAGTTTGTTGTACTCGCATTTCTTTTTCTAAATGCACCAATAAAATTTTAAAAATATTTTACCAAAATGTCGACAAGTTCATAAATAAAATCATTAAAACAGATATCAATTGCAATTAGGTAATAAAATTTTTCTAAATACTTTTCTTAAGGGAATTTCTTTTTTAGTAACAAAAAAAAAATATTTAGAAAATACATTCCAGAATGCCAACATGCCAGTAGCGCTGTACAGAATTGAGGTCAAATTAACGTGTAATTCTTTTTGGTAAAATATTTTTCTTTGCTGTTTAAACCAATTTAGGTCGTTGATTAGTTTAGGAAGTAGTGATTTACGGGGTTTGAATTAAATATTTAAAATATTTTAAACGTTTAAAAAAAAACACGAAAGATTTTATCAAAAAGGCTCTTAATCACGGATTAGCAAAATGGTTTAACAACAGTTATTGTAAGACGTTCGATTTGTTAAGTAGAAAAGAGATTAAAAATTAGAAATAGAGAGTGAAAAAGTATTAGAGATCTTTTAAAAAATATTTAACTTAAAGGAAAAAAAAACCTTGATAAATAAATATTTCAATCTACATCATCATTATTTGATAATCTATTTACAAATAAATAATTACCGCAAACATATAAATGGTTGCAGCTGTAACTAAAATGCTGTATATTGGCCCAAGGTTTTTAGCAACAAAAGATTTTTACAATAATGTTATAATTTAAAAAATTATTTTTATATTAAAATTAAGTATAAAATTAGCCTGTTCTATTTCCGAAACTATATTTTTGCCGTAGAAGTGTCCTTCCCTAAGGAACCTTTGCTAAATAGTATACCCTTTCCTAACGCCAGGTGCTAAAAAGGATAAAAATCTGACATTTCACTTACTTGACAAATTGCAACAACAAATTTTCTTTCTTTCTAAAAAGTATTTTAAAAAATTTATGCATTTAATATTTATTTATTTTTTAATGTGAATATATAAGACTTTTTATTATGTTTAAAAATTCCCGCATTTTTTTCTCAGCAGGTTTCCTTTTCCATATTTAAAATTCATAAATCTTTTTTTATATTCAAAAAAATCCTAAAATACAGCCTCAACAATATTTAAGAAAACTTTTTTTCTTATAGCTGCTGGCAGTAATAAAATGGGAGCAGATGCAGTTTTTTAATTGCTGCTTTTTTTCCAAAACAGAACTAATTGATTTGTGTTTATTTTGATTTTGCAATATTTCCTCCCTCTATAGAGCTACTTAAAACTTTTTGAATTTTTACTAGTCAGTTGCAGTTGTTTTCTTTTGTGGAGGCTCTTCTATTTTCAGAAAGGGAAAAACAGATGCTAAGTGCTAACTAATCATCGGCTAAAAGCCACATGAAGCCCTTTTCTGTTGGCTAATTGTTGTTGTTGCTTATTTGATGCCAGAAAAATAGCTAAACGATTGCGAAACAATAATGGAAGATAAACTAAAAAAAAATATTTAAAAAAACCAAGATTTTTAAAAAGAAGCCAAAAACAGATGATATTATGCGACAACATGAAATGATCTTTTACAAAAAAAGTATACGGGAGTAGACAAAGACAAGTGGCGCAAAATAAAAAAAAAACAAGTGGAGTACCAGTAATACTGAATCATCAAGGGGTTTCAAATGATGTATCACAACCCCTGCCCAAAATGGAAAAATTTTTAACTAATATTTTGTTAAAAAATAAAATGCTGTTTATTTTTAATGATCCCATGGACTTGTAAAAAATAATTCTTTTTGAATTTTTAATTAAAAAACCCATGTTTAAGGAAACATCGGAAAGTAAAGTGAAGTACACAATATTGACAGTACTGAACTAAATTTTTTGGAAAATTAAGTGATTTTTAAATTTTTTATTTAAAATTTTTTCTAAAAAAATTATTATTTTTTAATTTTTAATTTTTTTTTTTTAAGAAAAAAGAGGTTTTGATTTTTATTATTTTTTTTAAGAAAAAATAATTATTTTTGCGCTTAACTTTCACTTCACCCTGTATAGTAAGTAGAAAAATCAAAAGAAAATTTTTTGACAAATTCCCTTGACTTTTTTTATCAATTTAGTTCACTTACATACATATATTTTATACATACATGAATATTTATTTTTTGTTGCCACAAAATTTTTAATACATTAATTTTATAGTTATACAGAATTATAATTAAAAAGTGTAAATAAAAAAAGAAAATCATCCTCTAAATATACAAACATACATCAATATGTGCGATTTTTAGATTTTTTATTTTCTAAAACGGTTTTTGTGCATGTGTGTGTGTGTGTGGGAAACACATTAAAATTATCTTAAAATACAAATATTGGGATAAAAGAAATTTAAGAAAAAAAAATATTTGCTGTTTATGGCACAATTATTGGCGTAAATACGAGTTAGTAGACGTAAAGAAACAAAACAAAAAAGGTAGACATGAGGGAAAAGAGTACTACAAATTTATTTTCGGTTGCGCCAAACAATGCTTAGACAAACAAAAATCTTTGTTAAATATTTATAAAATTTTAATGATTTTTTGAATAATTATTTAGTTAAAAAAATTTTAATATGTACATAAGAACTATTTCTTTTACAAAAAACAATTTTCAAAAAAGTTTAAAAAAAATTATTAAAAAAATTCCATAATTCTCCTAAAAATATGTTAAGCTTGTTAAGATACGCCTTAAGGCCAGCTTTACTGTTTTCGTTTTATTTTAATAAAAAATACTTAAATATATAGTGGCAAAAGTGAACTAGTTTTGAGTAAGAAACGGCACTTAAGGGTATGTATGTACACTATACTGATTGTCATACACAGGGCGTCGAACGTCATAATTTCCAACCAATCAAAGAAGGCGGTGCTACGACCACCAAAAATCAATTCTAAATACAGGTGATTCTACTGCACAAATTTTTTCGCAAAAGTCTAAAGGTAATAAAGTAGGCGGTACCATGATCACAATGATTGAAACCGCATTATAGGAACTTATGTGTATAACTCACCGATTACTATGAAAAAACTCATTATTTTGTATTTTTGGACGATTTTTATGAGATTTCAATTTAAAAGATAAGGCTTAAAATGGCCTTCAAAAAAAACTTTTTTCTTGACCTTTACTTAGACTGCAAATGGAGATGTGAAGCATTTCCATGCAATCGAAAAATTTAAATACAATTATGATGTCTATGCAAAAGCTATTTAAATGTTTAATTTTAAGTTTAATAAGCAGTAAAGTCGGGCACAGCAAAGCGGGCCGGGTAAAGCTAGTAATTAACAAAAATCAAAAAATAAAACAGCATTAGGGTTTATTTACTTAAAGTTTAAACAAAATTATTATTAGATTTTTTTAACTAAAAGCCTCTTAATAATAATTCTTTGCAAAATTATTTAAAATAAATATTTTAATGTTTTGTTTACAAAACGAGTCACTTTGGGCGGAAGCAAGTTCTACAGCCTTGTACTTACAAACAAACCTGTGAAATTAGGCCAAAAAAATAAATAAACAAATTGTATGAAGTTCATTTTTATATTTGTTGGGGTTTAATATTTTTAATTTTGAATTGTTTTTTTTTCTGTCCTAAATATAATTGCTTATGAAAATAGTTAAAAATTTATAAGAGATAGAGGAAACAATTTAAAAATATGAATAATTTTATTAGCAGCTTCACTGTGCATTTTTTTGTTACATTAGTTCTTTATTTTCATTTAATAAATATTTATTTATTCATTTATTTAGGTTATTTGCAACCCACAGTGCTTTATATTTGAATATTTATTTACTCGCCTGTTTTATCATTTGTATCATTTGTATGTATGTATGTGTGTATTTACATATATCTCGTTTTATTATGAAATATTTCATATTTGAAAAAAAATCTTATTTCAATTATTAAATTGCAATTTGTGTTTGCTATTGGCATTGAATAATTATTTTTTACTCTTTAACATTTTTAGGTGACAGCCTACAAAGAACACGATCCGATCTTTTTATTTTTATATTAATTATTTTAGGGGCGTTTCTTTACGCCAAGGTGCGTATTTCATAATACTTGAATATAATATTTTATCTTAAATTGTATACAAATATTAGAAAAAGAAAGCAAGTAGTTTTAATAATTTTAATCCAAAAAAAGAGTAAAATTTTAAAAATAAAAAACAAAACGATGGAAGTGTTGTTAAAGTTGTCATTTGGTTGTGGAAACTTTGCTTTCAAATATCTAAGAATTAAAATCTAAAAAAAACTAAATATGTCAATTTACAAAACTGTATAATAAAAATTAAATTAAAATAAAATTATATAAATTTTATTTTCCACAGAAATTAATAAACAATTTACAGACTTTGCAGCATTTGAACTTAAAAAAAATTTATTATTTTTTAATATCTCTAAAAAGAAAATTAAAAATATTTTTCTTAATAAAATTGTTTCCCAAAATTTTCTATATCAATTAAATTTATAGTTAATTCGTTATTAAAAACCAGTAACTGTCCAAAATTCTGTTATAATTGAATAATTTACTGCGAAGCTCTCAAAATGTGCTTCTGGTATTTGCAGCACCTCCATTTAGCAAATAAAATTAATTATTGTCTTTTAAAATAAAAATCTTTTGAATATAAAAAATTTATGATTTTTTTGGTATGTTTTTAATGTTAAATACCATTAAAATTTTAAACTTCATTAAATCTTTAACAATATTTTTTTCCTTATGACCGACTGCTGAAGCTAAAATTTAATACATTTTTTGCGAAAATAACTTCCGTTGTTTTGTTGTCATAAAAAAAGAACAACAAAAGAAAATCATAAAAAGAAAAATTTAACAACAGCAATAGGAAAAATATTAAATTTGAATTGCAAATTCATGGTTTCTCGATCAATAATTACAAGTTTATGACTTTTTTTCTAACCTAAATCGTTAAGGAGACAAATAAAAAGCTTTTAAAAAGAGTATTCGGTGGCGCAGTAAGTATGTGAGTGTGTGCTTATGTTTATATGTGTAAGTATGTTTGTATATGTAAAAGGAAGTGCTAAAAATTTAAATCAAGAAGTGTTGTCAAATTTAGTGCTTTGCAACCAAAATTGAAGCTAAAAAATCGCTAAGACAATTAAACCGGCAAAAGATATGGATAAACAATACTGCGGTTTTTTACTAACAAATGTACATTTTTAATACGTGTTTGGCAAACACAAAAATTTTGGCATTTTTAATAGTGGTTTATAACGTTTGTAATATTTACAATGTTTTTGTAATGAAGAAAATGAAACTTTGTTTTGATTTTTGACATTTTCAAAACACAGATGTGCACAATAACATTCGCTTATGAGTTGGCCTGAAAGTAGGCAATGAAACTTAGAACATCAACAAGGAATTCATTAGCTAGAACATCCTACGTTTTTGAAGGATTTCTAAAAAAAAACAACAACTTTGATATTTTAAAAAAACATAATAAAATTTTTGATTTTTTTAAATATATCAAAAGATTCCCACCTAAAACCGTCATTAAATTTTTTGGCCTTTTTAGCAAATGTTGCATATGATATTTTTTTTGCATATACATATGGGCAATTCCACGTTAGGCGGTCCAAAGTTTTAAGAAATCGTTTTCTTAAAAAAAAATCGATGAAATTACGTCTAAACGAGAATGAACATAATCAAAATATAAAAAATTGGTTAATATTATACTTTTAATTTTCGGCATGAGTTTAAAATAATCGCAAATTAATAAAAGTTTTAATAAAAATGTCACAGCCGTCACATTTTCTGAAAGGTTTTTCTTTTAGAAAAAAATGTTTTTTGTAGAAATCAAATATTTTATATGATTAAAAACATTTTTAACTACTACACAAATTATTAAAATTAGCTCGTACTAGAGAACATTTTACGGTCACACCCGTTACAGTCTTCTAGTGGTATTTAAGAACAGAAATTATGTTTTTTTTTAGTGTCTGCTTACTATTAAGAGTTTAAAAACATGAGATTCTGGGAAATCATAGCCTTTTCTAAATTAAACATTTGAGCTGTTCGAGTTTTAAGGAAGGATGTGAGTAAAATGGTTCAACAAGTCATTATGGAATTAATTGCCCATATATATGTGAGTATGTATTTATATATATAAAAAATAAAGTTTTAAGAGAAGCGTCATATACTATCTAAGAAAAATTTAAACATCTTAATCATAAAATAAATAAATCAATAAATAGAGATTTGTAACTTTACAATTGACCCACAAAAGCCAAAAATGTCTACCCCCCAAGAGACATATTTATCCAAACAGATCTCAAAGTGTCACGAAATGTTTTTAAATGCTATTTTGAAATGTGCCTAAGTACCAAAAAAAAAAAGCTTTGAAAAAAAGGAAAAACCTGAAAAGAAAGTAAACCAGATTTTAAATGACAATGGATGTAGCCCTCATAAAACTGCCCTCCCAGAAAAAACATTTTGGGCCAATAAAATTTTGCACATGTGTCTATCTTTATGCCTTTATGGGTCTATTTTTTTATAAACATTTCATTTTTAAACAAATTTAATCAATAATGAGTGAGGAACGCGACTTTCAAAAAAAGTTTAAACGAGTCAAGGGTAGAATAAAATTTTTTTAAAGGAAAAATAATAAATCTTGACTCAAAAACAAAATCATAAGCGATTGTTTTAAGCGTGTAGTAGAGCCAGAAAAAACAACAATATGATAGCGAATGCTAACTGGGTACAAATACATACACCTCTACATACAGACATAAATATTAATTTGTACATTTGTTATAGGAAGCAAGTTTGGTCATAATTATTGTTTGGCTTTTTACTATTATTTTTTTTTCATAATCGTATTTGTTATATGATTTTTATCCATGTTTTATCCATGTAAACAATCTTAAAAGGCCAACATCAAGAAGGCGATTTTAAAGTAATCAAGAAAATATCCCGGACCAAATAATCAGCCTTATTGTGTTTAGCGTTGTCGTGTCGAATGTTGTCGAAAACGGCACATAAACGACAGGGGTGCTATTCATTTAATATTGGCGTATTTGTTAGACGGTACCAAAAAGCTAAAAACGACTACCCCAATGCCAACCAATAAGGGTGAATATATCCACTAACCCCTTGTTTTAACAATTTATATCCTTTAAAATTAAATGTTTATTTATTTTTGAAATATGGGGTTTAAAAAAGATTGTATATTACAACCGGATTTAAAATGAACAGTTTAATTATTGATAATCTTTCGTTATTGCCAAAGATATTCACCAATAATCTGCATTTCGATTCAAATCGTAATTTTCTTCGTCGGCCTTCTTCACTGTGGAAAAGTTTTGCCACAAATAACATTTTTTAAAGTATATTTTGGGATTTTTTTTTCATCTTTTCGTACTAAAATCTGGTGTTTCTTAATATCTAAATTTGAGATATAATTTCTTTATTTCTAGTTTGATATACATATACGTATTTGCTTACGGAATTGTAATCGAAAAGCACAACCAGCTGGGTTCTTAACACTGCACGAATTTGTATGCCCTCGTTTTATGTGCTCACACGGAATATTTTTATAATTTTCTACTAACTCTATTTTAAAGCAAACATTGCGCAATGTGTTCAATAAAATCCATTTTTTTTATTTTATCTGTAGTCAATTGAATATTCTTATATAGCAAAAAAAAAAAAACTACTTTCAAATTGCTTAAGTCAAGTTCGCTAATAACGTCATAAAAGTTGAAAAAAGAATATAAAAAAAGACACCAACATCAATTAGCAAGAATTTATTTAAATTAAATTAAAAAAAACACGAAATGCATTAACATTTTTTCGTTAACAAAAATGTTTTTAAAATAACTTTAAAACCTTTCTTTTTTATTTATATGAAATGTTTTTACCAGAAAAATAATATACATTTTTATATACAAAAATATCGTCAAATTTTTTGTGTCTTTTGTGGAATTTTTTTACAAATTTGTTTATGAATTATTTTTTTAATTCTTGTTATGTTTTATCATTAATTTTTCTTTATATGTTCTTTTATATTTCTTTATATTTTTGTTTTTTACTTTTTTTAATCTTTATTACAAAATGTTTATATTTATATACAAAATAGAAACGCCAGCGTTGTAACACTTTGGTCACACTCTTGTAAAAATATTTTACATATTTTTTTTATTTTTTTAATTCTTCTTTTCTTGTTACTTTGTTAAGTGCTTGTCAAAATATGGTAAAAAAACAGTTAATTTTTTACTTGGCCATTTTTAAAACAACATTAAATTAAGTTGCGTTAAAAAATTCCGTTAAAAATTGCCGGCAATAATTTTTTTTTCTTAATTTTACTTTATTTAAATATTTTTTTTTATTTAATTTACATTCTTTAATTTCTATATAACTGTTTTATTTTCTAGAAATTTCTTATATTATTTTTCTCTGCTTAATTTAAATTTATATACAAATTTTTTATGCGAAATTTTTCATTTGTTTTTTTTTTAATATTTATTTCACTTCTACTACGCATTTAATTTTATTTATAATTTTATTAAAAAAAACTAAAAACCGCTAAAAATTTAAATTTTTTTATAAACGCGAGATATAATAGAAAAATAAAAGTACGAATTTAAAATAAACGATCACCGCCGCATGATCTCACAATTCAAACTAAAAACTTTTTTCATTTAAGTGTGTGCGAATTTGTTGTTTTTTCGTTTAGAATAAGGAAGTCTCCACATTAAAATACATACACATAGACATTTGTTTTTAGGGAAAGGGGAGAACTGACGTAACAACAAAACCTACAACAGAAACCAGAAATGTGTTAAACAACAACAACGTGGTTTTACTCACAATAGTGTTGGGCAAAACAACGTCACAACAGGTGCTTTTAAAAAAAGTTTTAAATTTCTATTCACATATTTAAACATAAAATTTCTTTAAAAACCCCTGAGCAGATCCTTTTTTCTGTGTTTTTGAATTAAACGTTACCATTTTTAAAAGAAAGACAAAAAACACTTTCGCCGTATTTAAAATTGTTTAAACTTATATATTAGATTTTCTTTGAAGTGCAGCAAGGTAGTTTATTTGTTTTGTGTTTATTACTGCAAACAAATTGTTTCGCTTTTTTTATTAGCGTATGTCGCACATATACCTGTATTACTTTTAGACGCTCGTTTACCAGAGCTCTCGGAAAGCCGAATTCTTCGGAGCCACAATTTGGTTTTAATTCAAATTCTTTTAATATAAATATAGCAAAAAGCGATAAAAGAAGCAAAATGATGTTCAGTAAACTGTAAAGCTTCGGATTTGAAAAAATTTGGAGCTAAATAGATACCTTTAAATATATTTTACATTTTAAAAACCCTATATGCAACGTCTGAAAAAATTTGTTCGTAAAATAAATAAATTAATTTTTAACGAAGTCATTTTATAAAAGTACGAAATACATATTTTCGATTTTTTTGTGAAATGAGAAAACTCTGCAATTTTTTGTAATTGAATGAAAGTTTCGTAAAATTTCGTAAGATAATCGTTACTTTTAAGAAATTACGAGTTTTTGGTCTAAAAATTTGCTACGTTATTTGAAGAAAAGGGCACATTTTTTATAATCAATTTATAGGCGAATAATAAATTCATTTAATTTTTTCATTTAAGTGTTACAAAAACTTAATTATAATCTTTTTAATTATAAAATTAAAATTGTTAAAACCTCTTTTAGCATAATTATATTTTTAAAAATTTATAGTTAATCAAGTTTTTAAACCTTTTTTTGTACGAACGTGCCAGCCCTAAAAAGCAACAACAGTAGTACAATTGGAGAGATATTAATATTTAAAAACATATCATTGCCTAAACATAAAAAGGCACTCGAAATCGTATATTTTGAGTCGAGATTTTAATGTATAATTGTGATCTATTAAAAGACAATTCATCGAAATAAACGAAAATCTAAACTTATAAAAAAAATACAAGTTAGGGCCTTTCTATATTACAAATTTTATAAAATTTCTTTGGCCAAATGTAGATTTTGTTGACAGAAACTATTTTAAAAAGCTTTTTAAATTATTTACACAAAGAGCTTTCAATTTGTTATATGGTTTATGTCTGTAATAGAAAAGATCAAAAACTTTTGGAAGTCTACAAATATGATTGTGAAAATGCTTTAAGGAGGAAAGCTTTTTCTTATCACACGATTATACATAAATATATATCGTTGCCTAAAACGCAAACGGCTGTATAGACTTTTAAAAAATTTATAGAAGCAGCAAGACGATGTTACATGAGGTGACCACAGTTCTTTAGGAAAAAAAAAAAAAAAAAAAAAAAAACACTTAATCACAATAACCCTCCCTCTTCCGCCCATTGCTGGGCAAAGTTAACAATAACAAAAAACGTGGTAAACACGAAAAGTAAACATTTTCGGAAAAAGAGTTTTCTTATTGAAATTACCAAAAGGAAATTCGATTTAACACTGCGCCTTAAATAATTAATATGACATTAATCCTTTACATATGTCTAAATTTATATCAAAGTAATTAGGAAAAATCATAAAAAAGCCGGTGGGTATACTCCCCAGGTAATAATGAGAACTGCTTATTTGATTTTAATAGTACATTACTGACGTCATAGTGTCATATGAATGTTTATGTAAATAAGAATATGTATAAATGCCCCATTTCATTAACATTAATTTGATTTTTGTCACTACTTATCTTGTATCATTAACTCAACTTAAGACAACGACTACTTAATCGATAATTTTGTTGTCGCTGTTATTCTTTTGTTCTAGTTTTCTTGAAGTTACTTTGTTTGGTATTGATTGTAGAAAATATTTAAAAAATCTTTATTTAAGTGATAAGTAAAGAATAGAAAAGGTTAATTTTAGCAACAACAGCAGAAACGAAAAGTTTTTAAAGTAAATATAATCTACATATATTACACCTCGCAGAAGAATATTTCGAATTGTCCTTGTTTTATATTTCCTACTGCATAGCTGAGAAGAAGCATACGTTCCGACAATATTTTAAAATCGAGAAGGAATTTTTTTAATTTTAACAATTTGTGGAAACAAAATAATTTCAATTTAATAAAATTTAACTTTGGTCCAGTTATCCGAAATCTCAGCAATAGGCTAAACAAAAATTTTCTTTTTAGGGCAATTGAAGCCGAAAAAATCGGCGTCATGCAATTTGAATTACTACTTAATATTAACCGTCACAATTCTTAATTCGTAAGTTATATTCCAGGGTACAAGTATATCAGGTAGCCTCAGATAAACAGCTAAGTAACGGTATTTCGTTATATTAATGTCAAATTTTGTTTATGTTTATGTATTTTCTTCCTTTTTTACAAACAACAACTGTAGTATTGTAAGAAAAGCTCAAAAAGAAGAAGAAAGATTTTGTAAGTTTTTAATATTTGTCTTTGACATTCTTATGACGGTTTAGTTGTTTTTGTAGAATCGCTCCTACCTCATATAAGTGTACCCTGCATATGTTTATCTTAAGTTCTTAATATATTCTTCACAAATTAAAATGTTTTTTTTCTCTCATTTTTCTTAATGGCAACCGTAATGCAAACATTGACACAAGAGCTAATTAAACAAAGTGGCCTCAATATGACCTTTTAACTATTTACCCCATCTTTAGCTTTTTTCAATAACCTTGCTTAACAAAGAATACTTCACATGTCAAACTACTAGAACAGCAGCACATAGATATGAACATGCAAACATGTAAAGTGCTCCTATTAAGATTTTATACAACAGTATCCTTTCCTGGGCAGTCTTAAAGAAACCAAACCCCCATTTGAACTCTTGTTCCCATTCACATTCAATTTTTTATTTTAGTTTATTATTTAATCGAATATGTCACGTTTCTAAGCACAACACTTGCTGTCGCCCTCTTCATGTATGGAATCTTTAAGAAAACTATAAATTTCCAAGAAAAATTGTTAAATAAAGTTTTGGAAAACAAAAAAAAAACAAAACAAAAAACAAATGCCTCAGAAAATTTAGGTTATTTAAGCTTTTTATTTAAAAGGAACTTCAGAAAAAAATTTTAACACAGAGGATATACGAACGCTTTAAATTTAACAAAATATTTTCTAATTAAAGGAAATTGAACGTTTATACAAAATAGCCGAAAAAGTTAAATTTTTGTTTTTTAGAATTTTATTAGGGACCGTACAAAATATGTATGCCAAAAAAAATTAGTCCCAAATATATAAATTATTTTATGATTTTTATAATTTTTGTCAAAAAAAAAAAAAATTTTTTTTCTAAAAAAATTATTTTTTTATTTTTTTCTGTCAAAAATATTTTTTTTAATTTAAAAAAAACAGTTATGATAAGAATAATCGTTATTTTTTTATTTATTAAAAATATAACAATTATTTTTGCCAAAAAATAATTATTATTTTTGACCAATAAAAAAAATTAAAAAATTCTATTATTAAATATAAAATTAAAAATCTAAAATTTAAAAAGCACTTGATTTTGAAAAAATCAGGTTTAACAATACCATTAATACTTCACTTGACTTTCCAATGTTTTCCTTATACATGATTATTTTTCAATAAAAATTTGAAAATAATTTTTATTTACAGTCCCTGATATTTATATTTTTTTTTTTCTTAAAAAACTTTTGTTTGGCAAATGCGTTAATATTTTTTTTTCTAAATATCATTTTTTTTAATCATACCTTAAATGCAATTCTCCTTCACAAAATTTTTAATGTTAATATAGGAAAACCAGGAACTTACCTAAAATAAAAGAAAAATAATTTAAATTAGTAATCAGTTACAGATTTATCAGGTTCAATTAAAACTAAAAAAATATGACTCATTTTTAATAAATATTTAAAACACAACAATTAACCCAACACCACCCACCCACCTTCTTCCAAAACAACACTAATATCTGTGCTGCCATATTTAACGCACTTACGCGTGCGTTTTCTTTCACTAAACCTACGCACAAATGTTACCACATTTTCCAAAAATTCTGGCTTTAAACGTTTTGAGGACTTACGATGAAAAGAAGCCACAATTAATATATTAAAAAAGCGAAAAAAAATAAAATTGAAAATTTAAGCAAGTTGTAAACAGGCATTAAGAAGTAAAACTGCAGTTATTGAATAAAAGTAAAAAACAATTTAGTTGTTACAAAAAATACACACAAAACAAATTAGTTTAAATATGTTAATTAGGTATACAAATTAAAAAATATAAATATTTTTCAATTTTTGCAAGTAAATAACCCTTTTTATCTTGTCTCGCCTTTGCTCTTTTACAAAAAGCTCTTTCAAAGTGATTTTTAAATAAAAAAAATGAAATAAAGTGCAAAAGAAATATACCTTCTTTCTAAAACCGAATTTAAAAAGTTCACTTTTACTTTTTTTTAATTTTAATACATTGCGTTCATTTTAAATGATTAGAAACAGGAAGTTATAGAGTCAATTCCATGTAAAATTCTATATTTTTTTTAAAACGATAAACTTGAAATTTAGTCATTAATTTTTATGTAAAAAAAAATTACACAAAATATATGTGTAATAGTAAATGACTATAAACATTTAAAAAAAAAAATTACTCAATTACGCTAAACAAAAAACTAATCAATTATATTTTATAAATTTCATACAAACACACACACAACTTTTATCTGATTGGATCAGTGCGGCAATTGTTTCAAACTACAGAAATGGTATAAAAAAAATTATTAAGCAAAAATAAAAACACAAATTTGAATCGCGTTTCCATTGATTGAAAATATATTAAAGTGTGTAATAAAATTAATAATTTTAAAAAAGCGCGCCACTGCTTGTCGTATATTTTTATTATTTACGACAATATTTGTACAACAAACTGATCAACAGTCAGACAGCAGCAAATCTAAAATGGAAATCATATGGCATCTAAACGTTTAAAATTATAACAACAAACACATTTCATTATTTCACATGTCTCCACTAAAAACAATAACAAAACAGCAGAAAAGGAGTTACCACCTAAAAAAACTTATAAATGGTTTTTAATATAAATTTTAAACAAAAAAAATGTTTTTTTTTTTTGTTTTTGTGTTTGTAATTTTGTGAAGAAAAATTATCTTGTTTGACCAAAAAATGCAAAAAAACAACCTGATTTTAAAAATCATGGTTTAAGCTAAATATGGCACGGATAACAAAATTGGTACGTCTGACTATTAAAATTTAACAAGTTGTTTTTGAGCTAGAAAAAAAATTATTTTTATTATTAGAAAGAAGTTCAATAATATTTACATTCAATATTTGCTTTAAATTTTTAATTTTTTTTTCTAAACAAACTCAAAACAATGCCTAACTTTTAAGTCAAGTATTATTTTATTAGATTTGGCAGCCCTATTCTGTCTAACTTTTTTTAAATTATCACTTTACGTAAAAAGGCAATTTGTATGTTTTTTTTGAGCTAAAAGTCATAGTAAAATAAAAAAACTAAAGGTAAACTACATTTGCTTTGAGAAATTAATGCTTAGAACACAAACTGAAACTTTCGCAAAAAACAGCTTGCAAGATGTGTTTTCTTTATAATCGCAAAAAGCAGTAAAACAACTTGTCAATTAGAAAACTAACAATTTAATGACAGGTTTAATGCGTCTGTATATAAACACGGGAAAGATAAACAATAAAATTTGAAAAAAAAATTATAATGAAAATTAGGCTTAGGATACGGTCTGATATATTAAATATTTGCCCAAAAAAGCGTGACCACTATTTTAAGCAAAAAATTGTTTCATGTTTTTCGCCTTTAAATAAGTTTTTTTAAGGGGACGAAGTAAAAGAAAACAAGTAAGAGCGCTATATTCGGCTGTGCCGAATCTTATATACCCTTCACATTGGTCTTTAAATATACCCAGCCGAGTAATTTTGTACTGCAAATAATATAATAAAAAACCTTGTGCGAGTTTTAAAGCCCATAGAAAAAATAACAAAATTTTAACGTTCGTATGAATAATAGAAATAGATGAAGAAGATTTGAGGTCGAGAGTTTTTAAAGTTTTCGACATTATTCATATTTAAAGGTTAATAAAACTTATTAGATGTTCTAGTCCCCCTGCTCTTCACCAAGTTTTTCACCAAAATGTATGAATTATTTGATTATTACTTTTTGTAGAATATTCGAAGTCGATAGCTGTAATAGTTTTCCAGAAGTAGCGTATCGAAAATTGTTTAAAAATTGTTAATTTGTATGGGAGCTACCCCTTCTTCACCCCCCATCCGAAAATCTTTTTCTTCAGAGCGTAGCCCTTAATGTCCAATTACTTTTTGTAGAACATTTGATTTCGATATATGTTATAGTTTCTGAGATATAGCATATCGAAAATTTAACAAAAATTGTTAATATGTATGGGAGCTACCCCTTTTTTTGCCCCCACTCGAAAATTTTTTTCTTTAAAGCGTAGCCCTTAGCGTGCAATTACTTTTTGTAGAACATTTCATTTCGATATCTGTTATAGTTTCCCAGATATAGCTTATAGAATATTTTATTATAATTGTCGATTTGTATGGGAGCTACCCCTTTTTTGCCCCCACTCGAAAATTTTTTTCTTTAAAGCGTAGGCATTTTTGCCCAATTACTTTTTGTAGAACATTTCATTTCGATATCTGTTAAAGTTTCCGAGATATAGCGTATCGAATATTTGATAATAATTGTCGATTTGTAAGGGAGCTACCCCTTTTTTTGCCCCCACCCAAAAAATTTTTTCTCTAAGGCGTAGCCCTTAGCGTGCAATTACTTTTTTTAGAACATTTCGTTTCGATATCTGTTATAGTTTCCGAGATATAGCGTATCGAATATTTTATAATAATTGTCGATTTGTATGGGAGCTACCCCTTTGTTTGCCCCCACTCGAAAATTTTTTTCTTTAAAGCGTAGCCCTTAGCGTGCAATTACTTTTTGTGGAACATTTCATTTCGATATCTGTTATAGTTTCCGAGATATAGCGTATCGAATATTTGATAATAATTGTCGATTTGTATGGGAGCTACCCCTTTTTTTGCCCCCACCCAAAAATTTTTTTCTTTAAAGCGGAGCCCTTAGCGTGCAATTACTTTTTGTGGAACATTTCATTTCGATATCTGTTATAGTTTCCGAGATATAGCGTATCGAATATTTGATAATAATTGTCGATTTCTATGGGAGCTACACTTTTTTTTGCCCCCACCCAAAAAATTTTTCTTTGAGGCGTAGCCCTTAGCATGCAATTACTTTTTGTAGAACATTTTAAGTCGATAGCTGTTATAGTTTAAGAGATATAGCGCATAAAATATTTCACCAAATTTGTGCAATTGTAGAAAAAATATCCCTTCCCCTGGTCCTATCTGAAAAAAATTTTTCCATTATTAAGGTCCCTTCTTTAGGAGTATCCGTGCCAAGTTTTGTGGCAAGAGTGACTATACTTACTGAGATATATAGGGATATATGCACGGATTTTGTCCAAAAAAAAATGGGTTACTCTGGGTTTTCGCTTATATCTCGGTCAATAGTGAACCGATTTTATTGATTTTAAATAGCGATTGTCTCCAGGATATTTGTGATAGTTTGACACCATTAACTGGTCTGTATCTTTTTATTTGACTCCGGAAACTTGATTTCAACAGACGGACAGACGGACAGACGGACATCGCTAAATCGACTTCCCTATCTATAAGGATCCAGAATATATATACTTTATGGGGTCGCAAATGAATAATAAAGAAATTACAAACGGAATGACAAAGTGATATATACCCTATCACTATGTGAAGGGTATAAAAATCCATTATTATTTTTATAATGCCAAAGATATAAATTTCAATAAAAAAAGGATTTCAAAACTATAATTTTTAGTGGTCACACTTTTTAGGGAAAATATTTGACATATCTGACTTAAATAAGCAATTAAAAGTAATTCCGTAAACTTTACAGTTTCTGCTTTCAAAAGCCTAAAATATTAATTACGAATCTGAGTATATTTTTTAAAAAATTTTTTGAATTAACTTTAATAATTTTAATACTTAGCAGATCTATATAAAAGTGCTGCCAAATATTAATATTTTCATATTTGTGGGGTGCCATATTTTTTTAATATGAAAGGCCAGCGTTGCCATCTTAGCTCTTTTCACGCTATATTCAACTTTTTTATCAATAAAATAAATAACAGAAAAGAAATTTGTATTTAGCCTTTTCTAGCTCCTTTTTACTGCTTTCCCGGCGCGTTTCAGGTTTGAAAAGTTGGCATCACCAAGGCAGATTAGGGTTCCACAAAATTTAATTTAAAAAATCTCTAATTTTTTTATTAAGTTTCGCCTTTAAATGTAAATGTTACTTTTATATTTTTTTGCCAAAAGTGTCAAAAATAATGTCTATTTTGCTTGCAAATTTTACAGCCTGCAAAACACGAAAAAGCTACACCCGCATGCAGATGTGACCATTTTTCAAATCTACGCCAGAGCTACATGTGCATGTATAGCTTGTTACATTTCGTGTACTGCAAGCTTAAGATATTGGAGGATTTAAGTCAAATGATGTAAGTTTTTCCTTGAACTTTACTTTTTCATATGTTTTTCAAATATTTACTCAATTGAAGAAGAAAGACAAGCCAATAAATACATTTTTTACGTGTTTGTCTGTTAGTAAACAATATTTATTACGCAAAACTCTGCAGGGTTGCATTTTTAATTTAATTAAATTTAAAACATTTTGATAAATTTATTACTGATAAACTACCGTTTCATATCAATTACCTTTGCCGTTAATTAAATACAAAAATTTATAAAGAGGAAAAGTGTTTAAATTTAACTTGACATGATTTAGTTTATATGAAACAATATTAATAATTTGCTTTAATCTGTTAATTTTAAATTAAAATATATATAAAGAGAAAATTTTTTAAAATAACGTTTCAAAAAATTAAAAATTTAAAAATTTACTTTTTTTGAAAATAATTGGTAGTATGATTTATTTTGCTAATTTATCCTATTTGTCCAATTTGTATGTCCTAATAAATAATAAAATTGAAAAAAAATTAATAAAGACTTCAAGGTATACAAATTTATTACATAATTTAAAATTTAGTTCCATATTCATAATAATAATTAGTATTTAACTTTTGTGTAGGGTTTGGTTTTGAAGCATTAAACCTAATGATAATGTTTTATCAAATATTTAAAGCAAACATGTACGTATAACTCTTAAAAATAATTTTAAATTAAACAGAAGCAAAGACAAAATTAAAATATTTAAAAACTAGGTTGAGCACAAAGCGCCAAATTGAAGACTATAAAAATTGACAAGGAAATCTATAATAAATAATAGGTTGGTTCGACGAACGCTATCGCAGGAGCCCGCGGGGTCTCAATTTAACTGAAAAGCGCTTCTTGTAATGAAAATTTAGAAAATGAGAACGTTCATCAGAGAATAATTTGTGGTTTTCTTTTTAACAGACTTTATCCGTACTTTTTTGCGTATAAAATGATAAAACTGTCAAACCACTAAATCAGCTGTTTGAATTTTTGACAAATAAAGTGTTAGTAACGAAACAAATGCAAAAATAAATGTTTCAATATTGTGTAACTAATAACTTAAATGTATTAATTAAAATCAAATTTATTTAATGGTAAAAGCCCTATTTTATTTGTTTTATAAGACAACAAAGGCTTGAGCTGTTGGCAAAGAATCGACGGTGGCTGCGTGCAAAAAGCATTGGTTGCGCTAAAGCCGATATTAAAATAAAAAACAATAAAATTAATTTTAACAGGTTTTTTTATTAATGCCAAGTATATAAGGCTCTAAACTTAAAAATCTGACTTTCCATGTCCAATTGACTTTTTAAAAGATTCAAACCAAATTAAGGGTTAAATTTACGTTCTATGAAAATAGGGCCTCCATACATTCTAACGTATAAAAACTTTATTTCAAAGTTAAATAGAACAAGAACTAACAATTAGCATATAATTAGTAAAAAAACAATTATCTTAAACCTAATAAAAGTTGAAATATTTTAACATTATCATACCGACCCACATGCTTTTTATAACACAAGGAGATGGCCGACTGCTTTCCTTTCAGAACAATAAAATAAGTTTGACAGTGGCGGCAAGCCTGCTACAATCCATTTAACTTGGATCTGTACCCAACAGCTTATACATCAATTTTTTTGGGCTCCAGCAATTTTAAAGCAATCTTATCGGATTTTATGTTTGCTCTCATTTTACCGGGCGGGCTTTACCCGGATTTGCGACGAACAAACCTAATGTTTTGCTCTCACTATCTGCGGTTATTTTGATATTTGCAATTTTTTATGGCATATTTTTGCTATCAACCAGAATAACATTTTAGAATTATAGAATAATTCCTGATTAAAAGACGCATTTTTTTTAAGAAGCTTAATTTTTTTTATACTTTAAAGCTTATTTAAAAAGCAAAATTATAAAAGTTAATAGCCAATTGTAAATATTTTATTGACTCATTATCTTTAACAGAAAGAAACAGAACCAAAATCAAAAACATTAGATTCAACGTAATGAAATAATGAATCATTTCAACATTTTTAAATTTGCTTAAATCAAGTTATAATTTTAAGAAATTATTTCATTAAAATCAACTAAAAGTAACAAATAATATGACGGGGATTTGCAATTAAGTCGATGCAAGAACGGAAAAATTTTTTAATCCCAAGCGTGTTCGTTGAATAGATTTGTAGGAGGACAGTCAATAATGCTGATAATGTGTTGCTACAAAAAAAAGCACTTCTTTATACTGAAGGAGTGTGGGCTTTTGGTTTTGGATAATAACGTAAAACGTTTTAAAATTGTGCAAAACCTAAAAAAAGGTGTTAGCAATAACAATTTCTTTTGTGGCCGGTTTTAAGTTGATTTTATTTTTAAATTCAGTTTATTTTTAAATGTTAAATTTACCCCGCCTTATCACATACAAGATGTGGATAAATTACTTACAACAATCAAAGTTATTGAAATCATCATCAGTTATCACCCCCCTTAACCAATCGAATTTTAATAAAATGCAAGGAATAAAGCACATTGACACGGCTATTAATTTATGTATTTGGCCCTAAAACAGGGGAGCGAATTTGTTACCTTTCATTTAATTTAAATCCCCCCACAGAGGGATGTTTAAGATTAATTAAAAACAAAAACTATTTAATTCAAAGTGTTTGTTTAATTTAAACTAACGTTTTCTATTATTTTTTTATGTATAAGCTTACCTTGTCCACCCCAGGGAAATTTTAATAATCTCTTGATGCTGGGATTACGACGCACAGATGATGCTACCACAGGTTCACCATCCATTTTTTTTTTTTTTTGTTAAGCTTGTAGAGTTTGTTTTATTATTTTTTATTAATTCTTTTAGTTTTGTAAATTTTTAGAAAAATATTTAATTTCTTTGGCTTTTGTTTAAATTTTTATTTAAAACAAATTTTTCTTCTTCTTAAAAATAGGAACTTCTTTGTGATAATTAAGCATGTTTTTATCGCACCTTTTTTTATTTATTTTTAAAAAATTTAGTTTTTTTTAATATTTATGAGAACGAATAAAAATTATTACAAAATTTAATGACCTTTTTGCTAGTACATACATACATACAACAACAAGAAAAAAATTTTATAAAGTCATATAAATAATTTTAAAAAATTTGTGGCTTTTTGGGTTCCTTTTCATTTTTTTCAACAGTGCGTGCTGATAAAAACTTTATTTTTTTAATTTTTTTAAATTCTTTTCATATAAATATGTGTTAATATTTAGTTAGGAACAAACGTTTTTTTTTTTTTGCAAAGAAAATTCTTTTATCTCCACATAATTTATATTTCAAGGTTGGGGTTAAAGGGTTAAAAATTGTTTTACATTTTGTGTACAATAATTAACAATATTTTGATGTGGCATATTGTGTGATAACGATACAATTTATTATTATTTATTTCAATTATGAATGACAGACCAGGCAGGCAGTGGTTTGTAAACTCCATTATATGATATTGAAAAACACTAGAATTTCTAGAGTTCTGTAAAGCTGTAAATAAAAATTTTAAAACACATTTTGATGGCCAAAGGTTGGCAACCAACTGATATATTTGCTCAGTGTTTAAAATAAAAACCATAAGATGCATTCCTTCAAGAAACATTTCCAGTTACTTTTTGACGACCTGTGGTCATTAATTTTTTATAAGATATTTTAATGAAACTCTGCAAGGCTTCAAATTTAATTAATTTCTGACAAGTGTAAGAAAGTTATCTATCCTTTGTGGGCTGAGAGTTGCCAGACAAATAAAAGGTTTGTTTGTTATTTCTTTAAAAAAAATTATAAGCCGTTTTTGGGAAATTCGTTAAAGATAAGCAGTTTGTTATTAAAAAAAACTGATAAGTTATGATTAAAAGAACCTTCCTTTAAAATTAACTGAAATTTTGTTGAAATATGGCAATACCAGTACAAAAAGTCGAGTACTTTTGACTTCGGGCAAATATAGCTAAAAGTGTTTTTGTAATAACCAGACTTAAATTATCTATTTAGCCATCGGCAAGTCATAATGACAAGTCTATTAAAATTGTTCGGTTTATATGAGAAATCACAACGACTTGCTATTACTTGAAAGTGTTACCATTGTACTGGTCTCCTTACCTGTATCTTTAACTAAATGTCAAATTTGTTGGTAGTTGAAAAGTTATTAAAAAATAATTTACATGCAAAAAGGGTAAAAGAAATGTAACATTAAAATTAGAAAAGAAAATGGCAATAATTCCCAAAATGAATTTCCTTTCTTTAAATATTTTTTTTAAATTTCAAACAAGTTATATTAATTAAAATAATTTTTGCCACATTCTTTTTTTGCCAATAATGTTTTAAAAACAAATATTTTTTGCATTTTTTTTTGTGCGTTTTTTTTTTTTGCTTTAAATATCTTTAGTATTGAAGAAATAATAACAAAAGCCGCCTGCATAATCTAATGACGACAGCATCAATAACTTGTGATCTCTAAAATATTTTTCTTTGTTAATTAATTATTAGATTTTTTTTATAAAAAACACAATTTCTTTTTTAATTATAAAATTATTTGTGTTTATCTGTGTGTCTGTAGGATGCACAACAAATTCATGCTGATCAATTGGCGCCGATTTCAAAACAGGGGAAATTTTTTTTTTGCCTAAGGACAAAAAGTATTCAGGCCCTGTAAGGAGAATTATTTTTCAAAGCCCTAAGGCAAATTTATCAATAAGAAAAAAGTAGACTTTTAGAGCTAAAAGTCAAACTACATTGTACTTTTTCAGCCAAATTATAAATATTCCAGAGGTAATGAGTTTCCGGAAAATTAATTTTTTAATCAATAAAACTCCCTCCCTTATGTTTGCTTTAAGCTGTGTTCTGTGTGGAAAAAGGAAGAAGTTTACGGGGGAGAATTTATTTAGATTAGGGGAACAGGAAGTAGGGAAAAAACTTCCGGGGAATTCTTAATAATTTTAAGACTGTTTAATTTTTTTAAATAATATTCAAGAAAAAAATTTTTATGATTAAAGGCTGACAAAAATTTCAAACTTTTTAATAAAATTTTTATAAAAAAATTTAAAAATCGTGTGTTTTAGTTAATATTTTTTTTTAATTATTAGACGTATTTGGGCATACGCGCTTCACTTTTTGCCCTCATGTCATAAATTTTTTTTAATTATTACAAGCCAAAACCATGATCCCAATATGTTAAAGTACCTAACAGTTTGTGCTGCACCAGCACATAAAAAACTAGTTTGCGACATTAACCCCATCTGATTTAAATAGATCAAAGTTCTCCATCAAAAAAATAATAACAATAATGAGTTTTAAAATATAAAAACAAACAAAAGTAAAATTACATCTGCCTTATAACTAAATAAACTAAAAATAAAACCAAGATAATGCATTTGAAGTAATAAACAAATAAAATAAATTTTATTTGCAAATTTAATAAATGACAGAGAAGTAAATAATTTATATGTGAAAACAGTTGGGGGATTCACAAGGTGTCCTATTGTCATATTGTTATAAAATTTCACAATGGCTTTTTTGTCTTTCAAACAAAAATAGTTCTTAAAAAGTACTACGTCGTTTAATATACTTATTAAATTGTCACAACAACTCCACTTACACCTGCGCCGAGTGTCCAATAGCTGGTAAAGGCTGTTAAACCATTGTCAAAATTTTATGACAATATGACAAATAGAACACCTTGTGAATCCCCTAAGTTTGTAAACGAATGAACGTATATTTCAATTTAAAAATAATCTCTACTCGTTATCTTTAATTTATTTGAAATTTTTATTAATACAATCAGAGTTTTAACACAAAAACTACAGCTAAATTGCTGGAAATAAATTGCGAAAATATTAAGGATAATATAAAATATTTCCTTTGGTACCTACAACAAACCCTATAAACAAACTAAGAAATCAAATCCTGAGTTTAATTTAGAAATTGTTATAATATAAAATATTTATAACGATATATTAAATAAGCTTCTGATTGTCAAAACATTAGGGGAAATCATTATTTTATGCAAACATTTCTGCAAACTTAACATCCTGCAGGCGAAAAAAAAAAACAAAATAAATTGAAATAACGCAGCAGACACAAAATAATTGCAAGTTGAAAAATCCCATAAACCTAAAAAAAAACATTATTAAATTTACTTAAAATAGCCAAATTATAGAATTCAAACTCATTAAAAAATGCTTTTAATTACAACTCTGTATGTGCACAAGAAATTTTTAATGGCGATTTATTTAACAAAAAGAAAACCACGCCATTTGCATTACCATTAAACTCATTTATTAGTTCCTATTTATGGTGTGAATTATTTTGTTTTACTTTCTTGAATTGTTTACATTTGCAAAGCCACCCAAACAGTCAATCATTTCAGCCAGCAGCCGTCATTCAAAAAAAATCACATAAAAAGATAAAAAACGTGTGTAAAAGAATTTCAAAATCAAAATAAAAACAAACCAACGCAGTCAATAAATATACGTCAGAATGTATAAAAAAAAAACTGCCAAAAATAATAAAATGTTGAAATATAATTAACAAATTGAACGGTGAAAAAAAATTGCAGGAATTTCTTTTTATATAATCTTTTAATAATTTATGAAAAATCCATATAAATTCTTATTAACTTAATAAACTTGGGGGGTTATATACATACATACATGTATTTTAAATGACAGCGTTAAAACAGAAGCGGCCTTAAGGCGGTGGCACATACAATCCGTCGTACGTCATACTTCGCCTTTTTTAACTGACATTAACGTAACAACGCAAGAGGTAAGCACATAGAATCCTTTATAAACGGATGTTAAATCAGTAGGTGGTGGTGATTCTACAACAACAAAATTTGGTGAATATAATTATTGTTTTTGTTGTAGTTTTCGTTGGCTCAGTTGTCAAAAAAAGATATGTAAAAGTAAACAACTTTGACTACCCAGCCTCGATTTATGTATGAAAAAAGTAGATCAGTTGTGTTCGTAACACCACCTGGTACACATTATTTCACCATGCAACTAATCAAAATTAAGGTTATAAACCAGCTGGTAGTTGTCAAAGTACTTGACGTACGTTGAAAGTTAAAAGTTGCCAAACTTTAGTACGTTGCGTTGAAGGAGACGTACTGAATGTGACATTGTTCATAATAAAACATGTTTTTCAACTTAGCTGTCAGTTAAAAAAGGCGAAGTATGACGTATGACGGATTCTATGTGCCACCGCCTTTTACTGCAGCAGTAGCAGCATTTTGATAAACAAATTGAAAATATTAAAGAATTTTATCAAATGAAAGTTCAACGATAACAAAAACAAATAATGTTTGTTGTTTAAATTTTTTAAGTAAAAACTAATTTTATAAAAATACTTTTAAAAACTAATATTTTTTATGCTTATTTTATTTTTTGTTGAACAAAATGTTTTAAGGCAAATTTTGACTCAAGTTCATATTTTAATTTCTTTTTATTTAAATAAAATAATATTTTCCGTTAATGTTAAAAAACTTTATTCAAAAAAGCAAGTTTTTCTACCGATACTAGCCGAGTATAATGCATTTTTAACAGTGCTTTTGGCTGTGAACATCACCTATTTAAGTTACATGTTATCCAGAAAGGTAAACGTTTTTTTTTTTCATTTTGTAAGTTAAGACGAACTTAAAATTTTTATAAATACACTACGCTTTTTGTATTAAAGCATCTTTGGCAACACTTGACCAAACCTATAAAAGAACTCAAATTGAGAAATAAAAAATAAAATATTTTTTTTATATCAAAAACAAGACAGTCAATATTGACATGTGTTTTCATATGTATACGGTGTTTTGTTTTTATGTAAACAAATAAAATTCTTGGAATTTAAGTAAGAAATCAAGACGATTGCCTATAAATATGCTATAACTGTCATAAAAAAAAATAAACAAACATGTCCTTTAAAACCTCCAATAAAAGTGATAATAATAATGCAATAATAAATGTTAATAGTTGAAGCAAAATAATATCGAAAATTATACCCTTGAATTTATTTCTTTTCTTTACCGTCTATTTGGTTATTCACGTCATTAAATCATTTTTGCAACCTGGATTTCATTGTAATCGTAAAATGTGTATTTTATTTACACATGATTAAAGTTTAATTTTAAAGGTAATCACTTTTTGAAATTGAGTCTTGCAAAATTACGTACCAAAAATTTCGTCCCTGCAATAACTACAAATTAGTACCAAAGTGTCAAACAACAGCTCATAGAAAAAAAAAACGATGCGTAATAATTTTTGTTGTTTCATTTTCACAGGGAGAGCATAATTTTGACTAATCAGCTGGGCCGACGAGACCACCTGGTTATTTGTATCATGGCACCAAAACAATGTATTACATAGATTGAATGCCTTTATTGTACACTTGTTTAAGATAGAAATTTTCCATGATCTTTCTTTCAACAAAATGTGTCAGTCAAATTCGTACTACTTTTTGAAATATTCTTAAACAACACATTGTTTTTTTTTAATTATTTACTTTAAAAGTTCTTAAAAAAATTTTTCCTTAAATTACTGAATTTTATTAAAATTTACTTTTTTATTTTTTGATATCTTTCCAACACAGAAGTGTAAAACAAAATTAAAATCATAAAAAACTAAAAGAAACAAAAATATAATTTTCCCGGAAGTTGTCATAAAAAAAGTTTGTGGAAGGATGACTGCAAAACTGGGGAGGCAAAGAAAAAGTAGACACAGGCAAACATAAATACACATGTTCATAGATATGTATGTACGTAACACCCAAATTCATTTATAGGATAAAATATAGGTGGCAGGCATTATTCAATAAACAAACAGAACAAGTTTTTCGCACACTAAATCAAAAAAAGTCACAACTCAAAATCGTTAATATACAAAATAACTTTTATGTTCGCCAAAGATTTTGTTCGGAAAAAATTATTCTGATGAATTTCAAGTTGTAACTGTTTATGATTTAGTGTTCGATTTGTAAAAACATTTTTATTTATTATTGATGTTTAAAAAAGCGCCTGATTTATGTGCGGAGGAGTTAGTAATATCGTAAACACATTTTATGTTTCTTATGAATCTTAAAAAAAAATCAATTTTTAAAATAAATTTTCTTACACACTCTTTAATATTAATTTTTTTTTTTATTTATTTTTTTTTAATTAAAAAACCTTATTCCTTGCTTTCTCTCTAACAAACAATTAATTTTCATTTTAACTTTTACTTGCTCCTCATACAAGTGTTTATTAATGTTATTTAATGTAAAGAAAAATATGTTGACAGTCTGCAGTAATCAAATGCAATAACAAAAACTTAAGTTTAACTAAACTGTGCCAGAAATTAAAATTAATTTAGTTCTTAATTTGAGCTCATGTGTTATTTCCCCCGTCTAGATAATGAATATACAATTCTATTGCCATAAAGAGAAAAACAAAAGGATTTTAATAAAATTGACGTTAAATATATTGTTACAAACGTATGGGAGCACTTTATATTAAAAAAAGAAAATAAAACAGGTTCTAGTGAAATGTTTCTAAAACAATATTGTTTTAAAAATCTTTTTTTCTGACTTTTCTCAAGGAATATTTTTTTATATTTGAGACTGATAACCAAGAAAGTTTACAAAAGGTCATACATCCTTGCGATTACCCAACTTAATTATAAAATTACTTTTTGTATTTCTAGACTCAGTTACAAAAAAAGAAAAAAATACCAAAAATGTGAAAAAGTACTTATGGCCCACTTTGTTGACTCCCGACTTCATATGAGTCAATAGTCCTTATTTCATATTTCTAGACTTACAACCTTAAAAAAGGCAAAACAAATGTAGCAAAAATTTCAAACGAGTCCTACTTGTTTTTCTATATGACTTTCAACATCTGTACAGGTCGATATTTCATAATTTCATATTTCCAGACTCATAATTTCAAAATATGCAAAAAAAAGTACCAAAAAAAGTACTTTTTGCCCACTTTGTTAATTATCGGCCTAAATCGATGTCAATAGCATCTTTTTATTTCTGGGCCAATGAACAGCCCTACATTTTACATTTTTAAACTCATATTGGTTAAAAATGCAAAAAGAAGAAGAAATTAAAATAAGTACTCTTGGTTCACTTAATTTACTTCCGAACTC
Source organism: Melanophora roralis (assembly GCA_963583895.1). Taxonomy (NCBI): domain Eukaryota; kingdom Metazoa; phylum Arthropoda; class Insecta; order Diptera; family Rhinophoridae; genus Melanophora; species Melanophora roralis. The sequence continues at coordinate 1,382,631 of OY757191.1, forward strand.
AATGTGGATCAATAGTCCTTAACTATATATTTCTAGATTCATTATACATACACTTAAATAGTTGCAAACAGTCTCAACCCGGGTTGATTTCATATTTTAAAACCAAAAACAATGCAAACAAGTACAAAAAATTTAAAAAAGTACTTTTTGTCAAAAAAAAAAAATTCTCAGAAACTTTAAAGGTACGTTTCAAACCTCAATGTGGCTTTGTAGCTTTCGAACACGATTTGGGTTAACGCTTAGGAGCAGCAAAAAGTACCTAAAAAATGTTTACAAAATGCACTTAAAAAGGACAAACATATAATTTATAGCCTTTTTAACTCCTTAAAGCCCAAAATTTCAAAAAAGTGCCAGAATTCGAATCCTGTATAGTTATGAATGTAGCAGATTACCGATATTTCCCGACTTTGCGTCAAGGCGCTTTTAGAGTGGATACATACATACATATTAGATTTGAATCGATTACCTTATTTAGTATTTTTTTATAAACCAAGTTAACTAAAAAAATTAAACCTTGTCGTATTTCACCACAAGGATTTTTTTTATAGCCGAAGTGCTACACTTTAAAACCCCTTAAATATTTAAATTTTAATTTATTTTAAAACCTCAGACTTTCTCTCACCGCTGTTCATTTATTTTCTATTGTTCAATTGAAAAAAATATTTTTCAATTTCGCAACCTAACCCACTGTCATTTCTATACACACTAAGCATCGACTGACTGACAGTCATTCACATAATAAGTCATCTGCGGAGTCAAGGAAAATATAAATGATAAAATCTTTTCACTATTGAGTTTATCTATCACACAGCAACAACGTTTTGTTTTTTTTTCTTTTCAAATAATAAAAAATCGAACGCCAACAGAACTGAATGATTAAATGGCAAAATGCACTTAAACGTAATTCCATTTGAAAAGGAAGAAAAAAAAATCAATTTACTTTAAGCAGAAAAAAATTAAATGGAAATTTCAGCAAATTTACTAATGATTTACTCTTTGAATTTGTAAATCACTTAAGCTCACCGTGGCAATACAAATACATATGTACATTATTTTTTTTTATAAAAGCAAAAGGCAAAGACAATTTATTAAAAAAAAAAATGACAAAAAAGTGACAAAGTAATTTGAAAAAAAAATTTTAAAGGTTTAAGATGTTTAAAATGAAAACATTTAAGGAAGATTTAAAAAATCTAAAGCATACTTCTAGGAAAAGTGGCTATTAAATAATATTTATGTTAATTTTCTAAACAAACTTTAAGTCAAGAGATTAAGTTCAATTTGAGAAAAACACTTAAATAAAAAGCTGGAAATTATTTTAATTAAATGGTAATGGTAGACTTAAAACCATACTTAAGGGGATATGAAAACAAAAGATTTTAATAAAAAATCTTTTAAAAAAAGCTTAATTTTACAATTTAGATATTTTTTTTAATGATTTCCCCAAACACTTTTTTATTTACTTATATTTTAGTAATTTTGAAAACAAATAAGATTTAATTTTAATGGATTTTTTTAAACAAACCCTAACGATAACAGATACTGATTTTCTTTGCTGCGAACTAATTTATTATGAATAAAGATATAAAAAGAAGATTTACAGACTATTTTGTGGCATAACAAGAAGTAGCATTTTATTGCCTACTTTAAGGGTTATATTTTTAGGTAACCACAAATTATGTTAATATTATAAAAATAAAACAAAACAAGACAACCCCAATATTTATACAGAAAATAAATCCATTTAAAAAATCAATATGTGTATTTGAATATTAAGGAAAAACTCAGCCAAACCCTAAAGATATGCTTCACATATTATAATTGTTGTAAGATTTTAAAACAACGCATTAAATATTTGATAACAAATCTAACCATTAAATAATTTGTTTTTTTTTTTAAATAAAATATAATCCTTTTCAAATTGTGTGCAAAACATTTATCTCATAACCTTAGAGCTTGTCAAACCGACTTCAAAATAATATTTTTAAAGGAGTGCATAGAGTGTATGTATATAAGTATATAGAGTGGCTTAATTAGGTTATGTGGTCTAACTGATTTAAGTCCTGCTGATAACATAAAAACAATTCTTTAAATTGTTTTAAAGTTCATTTGTTTTCTCTTTAGATTATTGTTTTTTATTTCCTATAAAATTTTACAAATAAGTAATACATTTTTTAAATCTTCTTATGGATTGAACTTCATTTTGTTGTCCTGGATTTAGTAAATATTATTCTCTTTTTTTTTTTGTCGTGTCATTTCCAATAAGTAATATTGTCTTTTTTAAATGGATTTTCTTCTCAAGTCATCATAAAATGGAAATAGCATTAAAACAAAATACAAATATAATCTCTATTCAAACTATTTGAAAAAGATACGTATGGGCTGTTAGTTAAACCCACTTGTTTGCCAGGATGAGTCTCCCCAAAGGTGAAAGATATTAAAGCAGTGGGAGTAAAACTTTCTGTTAATTTACATACACATTAGCAAACGTGCTTTAAAAAAGGGATGGGAAAAAAAGAAAATGCCCTTCAGTTCTCACAAAATCTTTATTTTAAATACTAAAATATTATATTTTTCAAAAGAGAAGTTGTACATTTTTTTTAAACGTGATAGCCTAGTGAAAGTTTAGAGATGCCAGAGTTTTGATTCGTTTTTATTTAATTGAAATTAAGTTTGTTTTAATTTAAAACTTTAATGTTTTAATTTGATTCGTCAGACTATTTAAATAGACCTTGTAGGTGTCGACTGCCGGGGCAATTCGCATGGACTGACTAAAGAGTCGAGAGTATTGACTTTGGAATTACACACCGGGTAGTTCTTCAGCATACGACGGACTGGAAAACATTTAAAAATCTGTTTGTGACATAAACAGTTTTTATTGAAGGTGCATAAAGCCAACGGGGCTGGTGTTTATATATAAAATATGGAAGTTTGAGTATCATGCACGCTTCTAGATAGATGTTGCGTTTCCGAGACAAAGATTATGGAGGAATTCAAGGGAAGAGGGCGTGTCAATCTATGATGAAAGTCAGCCCGAGCTCAAAGTCCCAGCGGGGAGTTATGTCAAATCTAGTCTGGCTGATGACTGTAATTGTGCTCTAAGGTTAATCATGGCGACAAGCAAAGTTAGACTCTGTTGGGTGCGCTAAGTCATCGTGACGTAACAGAATTGCCGATTAGTTTGCGAAGAGGGGATGAACCACTTTTTGGTTTTTATTACGGTTTGATATAAACACGGGTATTGGGTAAGATAGGACTAATTGCGAGATTCCCAGACTTCTATGGACTGGACAGGGTTTAAACGATCTCAGATGCATCATGACCAGTAAATAGGATAGAGACTGAAGAGCAAACTGTGCGCTGCAAATCCGCCGCGTTGTTGGTAGGGTCCCTGGTTGTAGACTAGGTGACATCGTAGGATTTATTGAGGGTGTGGGGTGGATTAAAAGCAGCTTTTCACAGGGCTTGGCGCTTGCGCATGGTTTGACAGATAAGATTGCTTTTTGTTAATCAAATAACAGAATGATAAATAATATATAAGTAAAAATTAAATAAAATTTGTGTCATCCAAAATAAAAATAAAAAAATAAATAATAGAAGTAACTAGTGATAAATACAAATAGAATGTGGGTTGTACAACTCGGCTAGATCAGATGGCTGGATATAAAAAAAATACCAATAGAAAGGTATAAAATTAGGCACAGCCGAATATAGCGCTCTACATCACACAAAAAACTACAAAAAAATTTTTTCAAACAAATTCTTGTTCAAAATAATTTATTTTTTTAGTCAATTTATTTAATAGTCTCTAATAATATTTTTATTAATTTTTAAATCAAACAAAATTTTCGCCTAGACAAATAAAATATTTAACCAGCTCAGCAAAATTTTTTAACAGAAACTAAAATTCTTGCAAAATTGTTTGTCTAAATTTACAACTTTCGTTGTAGGTCCTCAGCCAGACAAAATATTTACTGATTCTCTGAAATTTGTTACTGATTCTACAACTCAGTTTTTTCTGTGATGTTTTCTCTATTAAATGCAAACAGAAGGGAAATATAAGAACATTGAGTTGCATGTGGATTTAGATCAGTCTCAACAATATAAAATACAATTGAACTATTAATATTCTAGCGAACTGTGAGTTAAAAAGAACAAATTTCGAGTCAATCTACAATAGTATCCAACATAGAGAGTGCTGGTTTCGAAAAAGCATTCGGGTAACAGAGGCAATACTTTGTTTCTAAAGCAAATATCAATTTGAAGGTACCACAACTACAAAAACTAGCTTAAAACTGAATAAATAGGCTTAACGACGAAAAAAAAGAAGAAAAAATTATTTTAAAACCAAATTTCAAAAAAAAAAAAAATAATAGAATGACTTTAACAAGATTTTTCCAAAAAATATTTTAAAACACGTCTGCTATATTTTCTGTTTTAAAAAAATTTTAATTTATTTCCTTTTTAAAAAATATATATTTTAAGTTAAAGTAATTTTCTCATACCGTCTTCTGTTTAATTCCACTTACTTTTGGTTAAAACCCAAACAATTAATTAAAAAAAAAATAAAACATTTTTCTTTCCTATATTTTCCAATCTATTTATAAAACCAACAACAACTACAACATAATTGTATTTTCTTTTAATAATAAAAGAAACACCCCTTTAACAATAAGTTGAACCACAAGAAAATTAAGCTTTAAATAGTTTAATGAAAAATTAAGTCAATAATGATGAATGATATTAAATAAATAAATATTTTAAAAATGACTAAATCAATAGCAGCAGAGAAGGTCATATAAACCGAAATGAGTTGTGGAACAAAAGCTTTTGTCGTATGTTTTAAATTTAACAAGAAAATTCTTAAAGAAGTTGCTAAGGCAGGGAAGGAAAATAAGGGGGAAAATTAATTTAATGGAATCAAAGAGGTGACAACATGAAAATAAAACAACAACTTTGTTGTTAACAAAACTGTTTCATTTAACAGCACTAAGTTTTGCTCCCAACACAACCCAGCAAAAAAAATTGATAGAATAACGTTACAAATGTATCACTATTAGACTACACACTTCCATGATAAAGTTTTTAATTAAATGTATTGATTTTAACCGCAAGGTTTGAAGAAGCAAACTTTTCTTTAATAATTTTCCCTACAAACAGAAATGCGTGCAATTTCTCAGCAAGATCTTTTTGAATTGGTGTAACAGGTTTCAGAGTAATGACTGTTATTTTTATTATTTTTCAGCACAAAATATTTACCTATGGGTAAACAATTTTAAACAATAAATTTTTTATTTTCTTGTGTAGCCATTTCAAATTGAAAAAGTAGAAAAAAAAATAACCAGTTACAATTCAATTTCTTTTCAGCTGTTTGTTTTTCTTTAATTTTACCTACGTATTTACTAAGTAAGCAACAATTTTGCTGGGTAATTTTATAAAAAAAAATATAATAAAATTTTTTTACTTTTTAACTTCAACTATCTGTTTTTAATTTTACGTAAGAAAATATCAATGACATTTTTTTTAACTATTAGAAAACTTTTTATTTTTTCCCTCTTTTGTAAGTATGACTTGTTTGCTGGGTTATTATTTCAATATGTTCTGTCAACCCTACTACTTACTTACATGTACATATATTTTTTTTTTATTTATAGTCTTGTGTAATGTTAGGTGTGAGTGTGTCTGTGTTATTTTGTTAACACATTAACAGACAACAAATGTCCTGCGCCAACAGGACGATCGTTTCCCTTTGTTATTATTCATTTTGCTTTTATTTTTATTTATTTATTTTTTTTTTATTGCTGCCACTAGTGTTGATGTTGTTAACTTTTTCTTTTATTGTTGTTGTTTTTACACTTTTATAAGCCAAATAACAACAAATGGGAGCTGATGTAATGGACATTGTTTATAATAGAGTTGTTGACTGTTGGGCAGTGATGTTAACTTAACCTACATTCAGGTTAATTTTTTTTTCGTTTTGTAAGAAAGATTAACCACAATGGGGAATCTGGCTATTTTTCCAACAATAAAACTTACGTCCGTCTAGTTTATGGATAATTTTTCCGAACGTTCGCTTCAGGCACGGGGGCTACATAATCATCTCTATATCGTCACAGAAAATGCAAAAGGCCCTATCTAACAAACAATTTAAAATTGGCTTTTTATAAATTATAGCCTTCAAATATGTACGTCATCTCGCAAAACTCTTTTTTTTAGCAGAAATAGATTTTCTGATCCTTTTTAACTAACGTATATGGCAATGATTTGTGTTAATTGTTAATATATTTTTCATTTACACAAAAATGCTTGCCCCTTCTAAAAAATTTTTAAATATTAGATAGGGCGCTTTGCATTTTCTGTGACGATATACATTTGTATATGTACATATGGGCCCATAATTATTGTAAAAAAAGCCAACTTTGAAGATAAAAACACAAACTAAGGCGCCGTTAACTTTTTAATTGAATATGAAATAATGTGATGTTAAGAAATGTTGTCAGTAATTGCAGTTACATTTTTAATTACATTTTGTAATTACTTAGCAACTTATAAATACTTATTTTAATGCATTTTAACGTATGTACAAAATTAGCGATTGGATCTGTAATAAATTGTTCCAAAATTTTAAAAATGTTCGAGTTTTATTATTTTAAATTTTTCTTAAAACCAAAAACTTTTGCATTTACATCTACCTTCGAAACCTATTTTGAATTGGCAACACTGTCTTTGGGCAAACTAACAGCCAGTCAATAAACACGTAACATAATTCAGTGTCACGTAAGTAAGTAAATCTTCCTTTGTGTATCATTTCAAGTTATTTATTTTTCTTTTTCTTTTTTTTTTTTGCTAATAAAGTAGTTGTTGTATCCTTGGATTACAACAATAATTGTTTTACTATACATAACTCAACTTGTCGAAAGGAAGCCTTTCGTAAATTACAGTTGTATAAGGCTTTTACCATGTTTTAGTTTTATTTGTTGTTATTGCCTTCAGGTTGTGACAAATTTGTTACAACAGAATGGGGACAAAGATAAATATTTATTTTAACACTTTAAAAGAAATTAATGAAATAAAGAGTTTTCAATATTTTTGTAGAGGAATATTGGTACACACAAGGGGTGATTAAACCTTCTCCCTCTTTAGAGAAAATTTGAAATTACTTTAAATTAATTAAAGAATTTTACCCCATTTTTTTAGACAAAGCTTAAATGCTACAGATCTTAGAAGTTCCTGAATACAAATTCTCTAACCATTTCCAACTAATGTAAACTTACTCATCCTTTTGTCTTTAATTTAAGCAGAAATAAACAGTTTTTTAATGCATTAACTACGGGTTTGGCGCACTTGGCGCAAAAATAGAAACTATTACCACCATCCGTCATGCATTTATAACTGCTTTAAAGATATCTGTTTTTTATTTTTATTTAATCAAATTATGTTGTATTCAAACGCTAAAAAACAACAATAAATTAACTGCAACTAAGAAAGTTATTGCAAGTAAATCTCGAATATATTTGCGCTACACCACACCACAGCCCTTTTCTTAGATCAAAATATTTGGCTCGAATTTTGTTTTTAATGCCAACACGCACAAATTATTTATTGTAACAATATACGAAAAAACTTTCGTAGTTTTTTTTATCGTTTAAATTATGAAGCTAAATTTTAGATCAGAAACTTGTAGTTTCTTAAAAGTAGCGATTATCTTTCGTTATTTAAATTTTCATACTTTTTTATAATTATGAAAATACTTTGTAAAATATTAAATTTATTTCGTAAAATATGCAGAGAGCTTCGTACATTTTGCAAAAATACCAGGGTGACCATTCGTACTGATGTCATCAGTACATGTACTGATTTTTCACTTGGTGTACTGATTAAAAATTTGTGTACTGAAATGTACTGATTTTTCTAAAAACGTACTGCTTGTACTGATTTTTTAAGATATATTTAAATTTAATTTAATTTTAGGTATTCTTATAGCAGCAAAAAGTGTATTAATATTATTTTAGTCTTTCAAATCTTGTTTTGAGTCAACCGACAGCTCCCCAAAAATTATTAAAAATTTTTTGAGAATTTATTTCCTGAATTAAGTATTTTCTTTATAATAAAACATAACACTCAGATGGACGAAAAGGCTTTAATCTACTCAGGAGGTGATTTTAATTTCATCGCTCTGTTGGAGCGTGTTTCTAAAACTATAAAAATTGAAAAGCGTATACTACTTTTGAACCAGAAATATATGGTCACCTTAGAAACAACGAAAGATTTCGTACAATGTACGAACGAGATCGTTTATATGATGCATGAATTTTTTGAGTGTTGGATTAATATGAAATTTGAATAAAACTCGAATATGGGAGAAAGGATAAAAAAGGTCCAATCTTTACAATATTAAGCCGGACGATTTTTGCAAAAAAAAATTATGAGTGCATGTATGGGAGAAATTTGATACAGTGATTATTCGAAACTTTAATAGTCGTTAACGCACATGACACACCGAAAGATTGTTACAGTTATGAACCTATAAACACCATTTCCAATAGCACTTATCCATATGCCAAATTTTGTCCATTTCTATTTGCAAGGTTTAAGAATATTGTTAAATTTACTTAAGATAGAATCCCAATTCAATCAGCAGAGTTTAAAGTAGGCGTTAAACTTTACTCTTGTCGCTCATAAGCATCAGCACAAACAATAATACCTTTTCCATCTGGGTGGCGCAGGCTATAAATATAGACTTGTTGAACAGTAGCAACAGCAACAACAACAACAACAACAGAAATTAAACAAAACGAAAACTGTTAAATCTATTAAGTGTCTTCAAGTGGAATAATTATGTTAACAATTTTTGTTTTGTTTTTTTTTTTTGCAGTTCGCTTCACCTGAGTTTAAATGTATCTTTGTTGTTGTTATGACAACGTCTAGGGTATTGCCTGATGAAAAAACATAAAACGTTTCGGTAATTCTTTTTTTCAGATGATGATGCAGAATTGAAAAAGGTGGCAGGGAGACACAAGATAAAGTACTGTGAAAACTATAAAGAAGCTTTAACATTAATATTAAATATTTATACAAAAATTATTTATTTAGTTAGGAGTCGAATAACCTATTTTCAGAAGTTATTGAATCAGTGATTAATTTAATTAATAACTTAATTGAAGATGGATATTTTTTTAATAAATGCATTATTTCAAAAAAATAAAAATATTTTTTGTATGTGGTGTCAACTTCTTTTTATTATGTCGGTGTTAAGTAGAAGCACAGAAAAACCGATTTTTATAATTTTTACTGCTTTTTTATTTTAACGCTAATCATATTTCTAGATTCTTAAGCTCTATTTGTATTTTTTTTAGAAATTGTTATTATTTTATTTCGCTTTGTTACACTTCCCACACTTAACTTAAAGATTTTCATTTTTAAATGCATAAATTAATGTCACCCTAATTTGAAAACATGATTTCATTATCGTCATCAGCAGCATTTACGTAAAATGTATATTGTTTTTAAATTTTCTTTCTATCTTTATGGCAATAACCATAATTTCATAATTACTTTTAGATTTCTATTAAATATGTTTCTTATTTCTTTGATTACAATTAAGTTTTAAAATCGCGTGCATTTAAAAATTTAAACAAAAACTAATAAAAAAAAATGTATTTAAGAGTAATTCAACATCAGTAGCAGCAGTTGCACTAAATTTGATACAAAATAAAGCAAAAGCTATTTTTTTTTAATTATATGAATTATTGTAGGATATTTTAAAAGTTGACAAAAGAATTGTTGAATTCATCTGTAAAGATTTAAGGTTTAACTTAGTATACATTACAAAAGCATAACCATACAAAACAGCTGTTCGAACGAAACTTATGGGCAACACTGTATTTAATTATAGGTGATTTGGCATTACTTCATACCCATAACCATATAGGAACCAATTAAATTTTGGTTTTTATGAAAATGAAATGTTATGTTATGACACGTTTAGTCCAGCCTATATAAACACAAGTAAAACTTGGCCCACATAAGGCAAATATTTGATCAATAAAACAAGACCATTTATTAGTATTATTTTTTACATCAGCAGCAAAACCAAAGAAAAGTGTAATTTTAAGCCGTGCCGTATCTTTTACACTCTACACAATTTTACAGTTTCTAAATTCTTATGATTTGCTAAACAAATAGAAGAAAGCATGAGCAAAACTAAACTCTTCTTTTGCAACAGCTGCTTGAAATCAATTTTATTTAATTTGCAACTTTCCACAAGCGTGGCAAAGTAAAGAAAAAACTTTTACCAAGTTCTTTATTAATTATTTATTAATAATTAAAAATTTAAACAATTATTTAGTTGAAAAAGAAAAGAAAAACTGTTGCACATCGAGGTGAAGAGCTGCAGGCAAGCAAAGATAAAAATTGCATAAAAATAAAAACTAGAACAATAGTGAAAATTAATTAAATACATTTTCAGGTACTTTTGTTAAAAGTTTTTTGCTCTTTTTTATTTTTTTATTGATATTAGTTAGTCGCATAAATTTAGAGACAAGAAGTTATTATAAAAAAAAGTTGTCAAAAACAACAGGTTTAATACCCAAAAATTTAAATTTTCGCAACATTTATCAAACTTTAAAAAAATGTTAACCCTAAAAAGGATTAAAAACGGATTTTTAAGGCTGCGAGAAGTATTATCCTTCTAGAAACAAAAATTCAGTGAAACGTCAAAATGAAATCAGAGATGCAAGCCGACTTGCTTTGAGCCGCCGGCGTGCCGTCGTCGTTTATTTTTTTAGACCGACGCTGCCAACCTAAAATAGCTCCGCCGCCGTCACCGAAATTTCAACTTTTGCTTGTTTCTCTGAAAGCAATTCTCAAAGGGGTAATCGCGAATTTCCGAGAAACTGCCCTGCTTCGGCAGCCGGTAGATCAAATTTAAGGTAGTGTAATAAAGCCCATGTTTAACAAAAACAACGACCATTTGAAACAGATCGAATCTTAAGCCAATATTGGCATGAAATCCAACATAATTTTTCAACGTGAAGTGTCAAGCAGTTTAAAGTTGGCAAACTCAAACAATTTAACTATGAAATATGTATTTCGCTATAAGTTTGACTTGGTAGCTATACAGTAACCCTGGTGGACTGGTCATGGACAGGGAAGCGATGACAAAATTGGGTTTTTATGTTCAGGAATATCTAAAGGAGAAAGACACACAAAAGGTGCTGGGGTTTGATGAGGAAAAGGATTGCAAAAAGCAAAATTGACTGGTACTTCGTGAGAGAGAGAGAGAGAGAAAGAGAGAGTAAAACTAAAAAAGAGAGCATAAAAGATGGTTACCATATAACAATAACCACGGCAGAAGGCTTTTGAAATCCTGTTGCTGGAAAAACATAGCAGTTGGTTCTACAATATATCCGCATAAGCGAAAACAAAAGGTTACTTACATGGTGGAATAAGAAGGTGGGATCGTCCCTAAAACAACAACTTCCTGTTAAATTTTTGCATGTGTTTTGTTGTTGCTAATTCCAGCTTGGTTGTCGAAATGTTGCGAACACACATACACACTGTAAACACAACCATAGTATAACATTAAAGTGTCCAAGCTAAGTTAGAAAACATATGGCGGAAATAAAAGTCAGCTGATCAGTTATTCCTACCTTGTTGAATATACCTTGGTTACTTAGAAGTCTTCGTTAGAAGAGTGTATAAGGCACGTTGATAACGTTATTGTAAACTTCTCTTTGTTAGATGTCCGTTCAAAAGGTGGAGCTGTGATCGCTACCTTGTTGTTTGTACCAGTAAACTCAAAGTTAATACAATTCCCATAATTGTCAAAAGAACGCAGAGAAAGTTGGATACATTTAAAATACGCCTCGCAACCAACTTGTCCACTTCGTTACAATCTTTTGATAAACTTTGGCGCCAACTTCGGGTTGCATGCAACCCACTGGTTGCTTACCAGTCAGTGGTTGGTGTCACAGATTTAATTTAATTCTGGTTATGGTATGATCCTTTCATACGTGTGGTCTATGATAAATACCTGAATTTCCACATAAAGAAATGTTAATTCGTCATGACTCTCCTCGTTATGTTGCCGAAATGTAATAAGCTAAACGCAGTTAACACAATTAAGGCGGTCACGTCTGATAACTATTCAGTGATAAATTTATTGCGTGTTGTTTAAACACATAAGTAGTAGAAAAATCTTAATTTTGCTTAAACTACTAAAAGAAAGTAGAACTGTGGAATTGGACGCCATTTTCTCTAAAAGAGTGTGAAATCTTTGTTTTATGTAAATATTCTAAAAACTTCAGACAATTTAAAAGATGTAACGCTAACGATTTCTAGCATATGGTCACGAATACCATGATACAAAGAACCAGGTAGTCTCGTCGGCCCAGCTGACTAGTGCCAAAATGTCAAAGTTATGAACTGTTGTTTGACACTTTGGTACTTTGGTACTGATTAGTTGTAACTTTAAGAAGTGTTTGAAATATACTAATTTAAGGATAAAAAAGGCATTTTAATTCCAAAAATCATCTAATTTCCAAACATTAAACAATTTAGGCTTTTCAAAAGATTTTGTTAAAGAAAACTTTTTAATAAAGTTTTTCAATTTAATAAATTTTAATGACTGATTTTGATTATTCTTAAGTTTTAAGGATTAGTTTATGCTCTCTTTATCTAAAAACTATTTGTAAGTTTTTTTCTTTCATGATCGATCGTACTTATCAAAATCTGGGGGCTGCAACGAGTCAAGCTTTCACAATTATTTTTCTCCGTTTGTAATTGCGATTTAAAAATTATCGAAAGCATTTACTGATTCTTTAATATAAGTTTTACTTAAACACAAGTTGAACTGATTAATTTCCCCCCCTTTGTTTGTTAACATTTGGTTTAAAAAATTTTTTAAAATTTAAAAACGCGTGAATTTCAGAACATGAATTTTTGATTTGCAAATAAAATATTAAAAACACACGAGATTACACAAAATTTAAATAATCAGAATAAGGGATAAATAACAATCTTTTTGAATAATTACAACATTAAAATATTTTTTTCTTCACGTGTTTAATTAATATAAAAAAACAACGTTTGTTTACAACATTAACACACATTTATTAATTTTGTTATATTTTTTACAAATATTTTTTGTAAATTTAAAACATTTTACGCATAATATTTTTAATACCTTATTTTTTTTATTTTTAATTTTATTATATATTGGCAGACACTTTTATTGGTTTTTTTTATTTCTGCTTTGAAAATATATTCTTAAAAGAGAAAAATTAAAAAGAGATTTTAAATCACTTGATTATCATTATGTATATCTATCACTACAACAATATACAAATAATAAAGAAAAAATTATCATAATTTGCAGACACCGAAAATATATTAGAACAATTTGTTTAATTTTTATAAAATTTGCTCTTGAATTTTTATTAAAAAATCAGCAACAAGGAGTAAAAAAATGCAAAAAAAAAACTTGGAACGATAATCAAAATGAAAAATTATAACAAAATATTATCACACGCCCGTTTTTCTTTTGTTTGTTAACGGTATTTTGTTGTTTTTATTCGTTTATTTTCTTGTTGTTGTTAATTTTTGCGACTGCTTTAGGTTTTTTTTTTACTTTTATTTTTTATTAAATATTTCCTTGACAACTTTCATACGTCCGTATTTGCCGTTTTTCAAAATACTACTACTCCAATACGAATCAATTCGATTCAATTCTATTCTGTCTGTCAATTCTGTTGTGGATATTTTGCTTTTAATTTATTGTTGTTTTTTGCCTTTACACTTTTATTAAAGTTTGTTGTGCTTTTGTTGTAGATGTGTGTGTATTTTTATGGATTTGTTTTTGTTTTTAATTCAAGATTTACATGTCGGTCTCGTTGGATGTGAATAACGTCAGTGTTCCCAGTTAAAGGGATTTTTCTCGAAGTTGGGAATTAGGAAAGCTACTTTTTTTTAATATTTTTTTTTAAAAATCAATGTACATATATAAATTATTTTTTTTTAAATCGCCCAATTTCACTATTTTTTGTTTTTTTTTTTACTTAGAACTCGATTGCTTGATATTTATTATAAGGTTGTATTTGATATCTTCCCCGATTTTTATTCAATAATGTCGATAGCATGATGTCTTTTGCCCCCTTTAACAACAGTGTTTTGTAGTTGTATGGCAAACGTAGGAAATATTTCAGCAACAAATAAGAATATTATGTATTTTGATTTAAGCTATACCTGTGATATTTCACTTACCTTTTAATATTGACCAATTTTCTTTTTCTTTATGCTTTAATTAGAGTCTTAAAGAATTCCCTTTAAGGTAACGAAAAATCTACATATACATATGTATATGTACATATGTATGTATAGAAAAATTTTTATTTATAAAAGGTTTATAAAACACATTTTGCAGGAAAATTTAGTTGTATAAACCTTTTATGAATTTAAAGTTCGTTTATCAATTATGTATGCCCACAATGTATAAATAAAAAACTAATAAAGGGTTGGCGCGAAAGATATAAATTTTGTAATATCTGTCGTATCTTACGTTTAAAAACTGGCTTGATTTTTTTGGTGTATACGATGTTTTTAGGTTACTATAGAGGCGCTATTTTATTTGCAATTACAGTTATTGCAGGCAGAACTTCAAGCAATTAAATCTCCCCTAATTAAGTTTTTTTTAAAGCTTGAATTTTCTTGTTAGATGAATTAAAATACAATTTCGTTTTCTTTATATTTTAAATTCGTTCAAGTCTCACGTGAACAGGAAAAACATTTTCTAATCTGGCAAGCTTTACTTATTCGTTTGAAGGAAGGAAATGAAAACATATAAAAGGTATTGTCAAAAGCACACACACACACACACACACACACACACACACAAAAAGCAATCGTACCAAAAGTAAAACAATAAAAAACTCTAAACAACAACGAAATATTGCAATTTTCTTATATTATAAGAGAGCAAAAGTCGGAGATAAGAGTGAACTTTTATTTGTTAAGAAAAAGCTCAAACAGAGTGTTAAATATTCAGGGGTTTCCAACGTTTTGTATCTGTACGCCATTCAAAGCAGTGTAATGTTGTAATGTTGAAGATTTAAATAAAATCATTCTAGGAGGATTTAAGAACCCTTTTAAAACGCTTGACTTCTAAGAAGGCAGTACTTTCTAGCAATTAAATCGATTAAAATTTAAACTTGTTAAAAACCCCAATTTAAATTAACTTAATGCTTAAAATATACATATAGCTATATTTTTGGTATAAGTTACCCTAAACTAATTTTAAAAAATAATAGAAGTGATTAGCAATTAACGCGAGCTTCGGCTTATTTTAATAGTTTCAAACTAGGTATTAAGTTTTTTTCAGGAAGTATAGTTTTTATATTTTTAACTAGAAAATAAATTGAACGCCAAAAGTAAACTTACTTCAAAACGCATAAAAAGACCCCGAAAACTTGAATTTTTAATAACTGTGGCAAAGTATAATTTATGCAAAAAAAAAAAAACCGCAAGAACGAGACAAGTCTAAAAGTGTTAATTTTGATTAATTTATGTGAAAGCTCATGATTTTTGGTTTAAACAAAGTATCACGCAAAAAAAACAAGATTTAACATATTGTTAATTGTATTTTAAATTCAAGAAATTATTAATTAATTTATGTATATTAGAATTCAATAAAATCATAAAATTTTTAATTAACAGACGATATTTAAAATATTATTAAAAATTAATATAAATACATAAATAAAAAAAAATACTTTTTTTATGAATTATATATATGCATGTACATATGTATGTAAAACTTTACGCTCTTTTTATATTCACTCAGTATTTCCGTTTTGTTTACTTCCCAAGAAAAAAGGCCGGTATTGTTTTTGTTACAAGTGAGAGCAGAAAAAATCAAAAGTACAAAAGTAAACAAAAAACAAAAGAGAATTCTCCATTAGCAAAGAGAAACGCAATAAAAAAGAAATAATAAAAAGTCACTCAAGAGTACAATTTGGAATATAAGTACGGAGAAAAAGTAATTTCTTAATATTTTAATTGGTTTTTATTTATTCAAAGTTTTTAATTAATTTTGGAGAAAATTGTAATTTAAACAAAAACAGAAAGAGTAGATCATATTAAAAGAAGATTATCATATCTAAATATATCTACAAATTTTGGAGCCACAAGCGACTGCCGAAGACAAAGAAATTGTTTGACCGTTTACCCAAAGTAAAAGTTATAAGTCCGAAAAGCAAGATCTATTTTCCTTTCCCAAATTAGAGCACAGTCCTATAAGCATAAGGCCTATAGGATCGTTTGCCCTGGCTAAGGACAATAAAGGCATTAGTTCCCGATGGTACCAAATCAAGGACAGTATTGCGATGTAAAAGGATCCAACAATTACTCAGAATATAACCAAGTGCAAAATATATGGCAACTAAGCCTTCTATTGCGACAAAGGCCGAGTGGAAAAAGAAGATAGAAACTGCCAACAGGGCACTACAAAATTTGGCTTAATGGGAACTCTTTGGGCGACCCGGATAAGGTTAGAACGAAGGAAATTTTTTATTTAAGAAAACCTGAATTAAGGTTGTAAGTGTATCCCCCCTCATCGGATTGGGAAAACGGAAGACAGCGTTTGCATGCAGAGGATAGAATACATCGAATCGAAGGAAGATTTCCCGTGTCACAACGCAGCTTTTGCACAGGTCAGAATCCAATGTTTTTTGTCCAGGTGTGGCTCATTTCAGAGGCATACAATGGAAAACAATGAGGGAATTCGTACGTACGAATCACTGAATTTTCGTAAACTGCTCTTTTCCGCAACCCTTTTTCTTTCTTTTTTTAAAGCAAGGAGAGGAATTTGAGGTTTTTATTTTCTTACACAAGAAACTTGTTGAAATAACTTTGTTTTTAAAGACTTGCATTTTAGGTATATTTTAATGCGAAATTTGATTTAAACAGAAAACTTGTTAATCACAGGTATATCTCACTATTGTACATACATTTATACTCTTCTTTATGTTATTTTTCCTACAAAAACTTTATAAATCTTTAAGATGAGAACTAAAACCGAAAACGAAAGCACAATAAATTTTATATTTTAAGTTGCTTAAGTCTCAATAGACAAAAACAGGAATAAATTCTACTTACTTTGTGTGCAGCAGCATTCATGTCATTGTCAGTTTAGAAAATTCAATGATAAACTTTACAAAAAAAATATATATTTGGTGCTTGCAGCAGTTTTGTTGTTTTTTTTATAAAAATCAACCCTAAAAGTAGTATTTTGCGGAATTAATTTTTTATTTTTGTTACATTTCCCATTTAAAACTCTTGAGATACTTTTCAGTATTATACATTCAAGTTTATGTAGTTGTTTGCATTTCAAAACTAAGAAAAATCTCTTTAAGCGCGTGTAGTATCCTTTTTTATACATACAATGTATTAACTTACTAACATACACGTGTATTTATGTATGAGGTAATCCTCTTGCTATTTCCTGTACCGAAAAATAAAAGAAGTGCGTAACTTGTATATTGTTTTAAACATTTTTCTATGTGGTCCTGCACAGATATACAGAAACTCTCTTGGGTCTTAAATGTATTCAATGCAATTTTCAATGCATTTCAGTTTTTAAAAGCGATTTCCACTTAATGGAGACAATGACCCTTATATTTGCCTTTGTTACTAAAGTAAAAGAAAACGTTTGTATTGTGGATGAAGAGAAGAAATCCTTGTGGTAGAATTATTTTCTTTAATATAAAATATTTTATGTTTCCTTTAATTTAAGCTCATAAAATTGGATTTTTGTGTATTTCTTCGAGGCACGACGAACAGTAAACTTGTTTGAATTTTATCGTTTTTAAAAACGGTAGTAAAATGTTATTAATTGGACTTTTATTTTCAACTGTTTGGCATACATAGTATGAGTACAGCAAGACAGTCTCATGCATAATGAATAGTGTTGTAAGAGAAATGAGTACTGAGTACACAATACCTTGCGTTTTTCCCGCTACTCCATACATCAAAGTAAATACTCAATACTTTTAGGGTTGTACTTTGTTTAAAACATTAATTTATTACTACGCTGCCTGAAAAAAATTAAATCATTCTGGCAAATTAATATTGTACTTTTTTTTAATTTTTATTTTTCACATAAACTTCATTATAACACATAACAGCCTATTTCACGTGTGTATTATATTTGCGTTTTTTTATTTTATATACAGAGCGCGTTTAAGTATTGAGTAGTATCGAGTACCCAGTTGAAAAAGTATCGAGTAGTATTGAGTATTCAAAAGTAACCACTTTTCACAACACTAACAATGAATAATTAATTTTTTTTTATAACTTAACGGTTTTCGAATTTCGAATAGAGTTTTTTAGCCTAAAAAATCTTTTGGGAGATATTCTTTGTATATAAAAAAAATTTCACAAAAATTCTGCCCAAACTAAAATAAAATCTAAAACCTCAAGATTGTTAAAATTTCTAAGGTTAGGTTAGGTGGAACTGGCTAACTCTGACACATCCTTTGGGCCGTTAACCCGGTGATTTCAGTTTAACTAATTCGATATAAGATACTTAAGGCTACTTTAGACCCTCTTGAAAAATGCCAGACGTCTCGTCTTACTAGTTCCAGATATTTCCTCTAGTCTTTGGAATAAATAAGACCCTGTGAACTTGTTCTGGAGCGCACGAGCATTTGGCAGTGACATAAAATATGTTCAACAGTTTTTTCATTCTCGGGTACACCACTGAACATGCAATCATCGCTGGCCAGTCGCCCTAATCTTCTGACATAGGCCGCTGTACAATAATGAGATTTTATAATCCCCACTAGGAGTCTACAGTGGCTCTATCGATAGGAGAGACCTCGTCGCCAATGGTCATGAGATCTTCATCATAATAATAAAGGCAAATCTTTGTAGTTAAGAAGACAAATTAAATATTTTAACTAGACAATTCTCAATATAAAAAACTTAAACTTTACTTGTACATTATCCTATTCTACCCCGGTTAAGAGAAATAAAATTTCAAATCATGAACTTACCAATTGGAAAATCCATTGGATCAAAATCTTCAGGATCTTGGCGTTGACGTTTATCTAAAATTAAAAAAAAAATTAAATATTTTTAAACATTTTTATTAAAAAAAATATTTAATTTACTACAACTTACCACCACTCATATCCGTTGAGGTCTTTGGGCGAATTTTCCCCATAATTAACTTGCTGATTTTATTATCATTATGTAAGTCTTTGTCTTTGCGTTTGGCTTGCGGTAATGGACCTGGGCAATTTTCTTCTAATATTTTTGAACAGGGACGGTGAATATTTAATTTACAGTCTGTCGAAAATATCAAAAAAAAACAATTTTAAGCATTTTTTTAGGATTAGACATCATTATGAATGAATTTTTTAAGAGAACAAAATAATAAAATAATTGGATTGAGATGCAAACATACCTGTACAATGAAAGCCTTGAGGACTGACACCCCATATTATTGTTTGGCAATGATTACAGTGGGTCACTTCGTAGTATTGACGTAATACTAATGGATGACCACGTACAATCATCTAAAAATTTAAAACAAATTTTTAAAATTAAAAACTTAATTTGAAACATTTGAAAAAATTTTCTGTTTATTTGTTTATTTTTTTCAAATATATTTTGATTTGAAAAATTTTCAAAGTATAAATAGAGTATAAGGTGAGGTTAGGTAGAACAGGTAGCCGTTTCCAATTTTCAAAACTCCGTTAAAAAAAAAAAAGAGAAAAGTAAGAGGCTAAATCTTTATTCTCTTATTGCTACGACCTGATAAGTTATTTAATCATTAATTAAGAATTTTAAGGACAGTTATTTCAAAACGTTAAATTAAAAACTTATTTTAAAATTTCTTTAAATACTTAATTTTTTCCTTATAAATGACAACATACTAACCTTTCCCTTCTTGCCCATTAAACGTGATTTGAAACTCTTCTCACGGCTTACAAAATGATGAACACGATCAATAATACTATTCGGATGGGAACGTGTTATAAATGTACGGTGGATAACAGTGGATAAAGCCGAACATAAGGCCAATTTTTTAGGATCCTCAGCAGGTAAATCTTTCTCATATTCATCTCTAAAAAAAAATACAAATTTGTTTAAAATCTTTTCCCGTATCTATGGAAGCTTATTTACTTACATTAAATATTGTAATTTCTTCATAAGGGTCTCTTCGAAAATATGCTGTTCCTTTTGTTTATCACCTTTGGCCTCCATCAGTTGAGCATCAGTAGGCCCGTAGATGGTACCCAAGCCGGCTGTCCTCTTTTGCTGGAATTCACGCAATTGCTCACAAATAATATCTCTTGCCTTTTTGCGACTTTTCCAAAAAACTTTGCGCAATATTTCCACTTTATCGAATTCGTTTTGAAGCACAGCATCAATCTCTCTAGCTAGCGATTCATCTTGGCGATACCAAGACAAGGGAGCACGAGGTACTAGAAAAGTTGAGTGTATTTCATAGACCCATTTGCGCATGTCTTTGGATGTGCCCTCTTTATAGAGAGCCGTTATGAGATAAAACAGCAGAGGAGCGGGTTCGGAATTCGAAAGTACATAATTTAGAAATACTGCCAAAAATGCTACATTCTCTGTTTCTAGTAAACGTTGTAACGAACTGAAAGGACCATTTTCATCAATGAATGGGCCTTCCTGATCAGAAGCTTCTTCATCTTCCATTGAAATTATCTCTTTTTGGGTAACACTAGTTTGAGCCGCATGCAAGCGGCTGGAATGTGTAGTGGGTGGTGGTGAAATTGCCCCAGCCAAAGGTGTAAAGTGATGAGACTCCACAAAAATACCACTTGTCGCAGCTGCTCCATGCTCATGCATATTATCCTCATTGCCCGACATGCTGGCTGAATGGGCATGCCGATAGGGTGGTGGCGGTGTACCCGGTGGTGTCTCCTCATCATCCTTTTCAATCAATTCCCAAGAACCAGAATTCGTTTTGATTTGACGTTCTAAACATAAAGTTATGATAAATTAAACCCTAAAATTTAATCACGGAGCTAAAAGCTTAGTTTTACTTACCCGGGTGTCTTGTATGCATATTATCGGGTGATGACACCACACGCCTGTGCTTATTCATATGATTAAAATTGTGTGGAGTTTGACCCAGAACCTAAAAAATTAAAGTTCAGAATGGAATCAGAATCAGAATTGGCATCATCAAAACATATATACACACATATTCTTACTCATATATACATATGTGCATATGTACAGCTAAAACATGCATTAGCATGCACACAGATAAGTCTGTACATTACAACTAACTTAAAAATTGCATAATAAATAAATTAAGCCAAAAGCAAGGCGCGTGGTCCTTTAAGGCCCCATGAGTAAAATAAGTGCACAATAAGTAATATAAACATGAATAAAACTACATAAGTATATAGAGCGCGAAGCCGATGTATATTGACTGTTGGAGGCGGTTGAATGCTAAAACAACCGACGGCGGCTAAGAGTCGACTAAAGCCAAAAAGGTTCGCTGGCGCCGGCTAGTTATCAAAGTCTTCGGCGGAGCCTTTAAGTCGGCTAAGCCGTTTATTTTCAATAGACCTTAATTTTATATTTGTAGCCTCCAAATTTCACAAAATGCAAAGAAGTTCCCAAATTTCATATATGTAAATACCTTTGTCTAATTGTACTTTGACCTCAATCCGAGTCAATAGTCGGTAATTTCTTATAAAAACACTCATAATCCCCAAATATTTAAAAATAAAATAATATTGACGAAACATTTACAAAATTAAAAAAAAAAAATTAAAACAAAAAAACCGGCTTAGCTGAAGTATCCGACTTAAAAATTTAGCAGAACTTATCCGCCTAAGTCGGCGGCGGCTTAAGAATACTAACATGTGGCGGCGGCGGCAGTTAGCCGGCTGTCAGCTGATCGGATTCGTGCTCTGTACATACATGCATACATTCCAGTTAAGTGCAAAAAATAATATTTATTGTTAAAATTTGGAAAATAATTGTTAGAAACTAATTTCAAAAGAATATCCATGCGTGTAAGAAGTTACGAGTTAGCACCAAAATTACATAAAATACAAATAAATTAAATACTTTAGTTAAAGTTACGGTAATTAAAGAGACATCGATATATGAAAAAAACTTTCAGAAATGCTGAACCAATGTCAATGGTTCCCACTTAAAAAAAAACAAAGTGAATAAAAAATTTTACTCTATCAAGAGAGAACAACGAACCTCTCTCTTTCTAGTAAATTTTTAGCAAATCTCGCAACCCAGAGTTGCTATCGCATCGATTAGACACAAAGAATATTTAATTTTTAATTTTTTTTATTGATCTTTAATTATAAATTTATAACAGCAAAAGAAGAAAAATATTAATAAAACGAAACTTGGTTGTAAAATTTTAAAAAATATTATTTACAAAAATTTAAATTAAATAATTTTTTAAAAAAATATTTTTTTTATTCTTAAAATAATTTAAGTAGCTAAATGCAAAAATGTTTGTGTATTTTTTTTTTTTTTAAATAAAAGAGATGTTAGTTTTAAAAGGATTCCAAAATGCAATTAGTGTATTTAAATTTAAAATATATTAATATAAATAAATATGAAAGATAAATATGTTTTTTATATTTATTTTTTTTAATGAAAAAGAAGTGCCCTTTAAATGATTTTTGTCTTGAGTTAGTTTTAGAAAAAAAGTAAATGATTTAAAATTTCCCCACAAAAAAATTAAGAAAAAAAAATATTTTTGTTAGAGAATAAATAAACGAAAGAACAACAAAAGCTACAACAACGTTGGTTAATTTCTAATGTAAACATTTCAGAAACTTGTCACCAGCAACTTGTCTTGAAAGAAACCATTAAATAAATTTAATCAATTACAGCCCAAAAATATAACAACAATTCGGTTTTAATATTTATTAAAAATTCACCAAAAAACCTACAACAAAACTAATGACGTTTAATGGCAATGTTTGCTATACTTACACCCGTGCTAGAGACGCCAACTCCAATAACACCTCCTCCGCCCACCGAACCACTGTGCAGCTGCTGTTGTTGTTGTTGTTGTTGCTGATGTTGCTGCAATTGCTGTACAATATTGGGCCGCTGTGAAAGTGGAAAAGCAGCCGCCATATTGTCACGTTGAACAGGAGTACAAGTGGATACCAGGGGATACTGCATTAGTGTTTCAATGCTGTTCGGTGGTGGTCTGACATTGTTATTCAAATTTTGTATGCTGCCCCGATGGCCAACTAATTGAGATTCTTCACACATACCTGGCTGACGCGGCGGCAATGGCGGAGGTATTTCTTCCAATTCTGAACCATCTCCGGTTTGGCTTATGTTATGGCCACCAGCACTTTCCATTTGCAAAAACATTTGGGTGGACATTTTAGGATCGGAGAGGGCTTTTGTTTTAGCTTTGGAACGTTTCGTTTTACTGCAATTTTGTGACACATTTTGTGGTGAATTAGTGCCCGATGCCGGTTGTGGTGAATTTCGTAATGGCGAAGCTGTTCCTCCACTCATGGCAACAACATTGGCCATATGATCCAAGTCGGATATGGGCGAAAAGCTGTGAGCTTGTGCGTTGCCATTATTAGACGCATCCAATTGCTGCTGACGTGATGGATTTCTCTGTGGCAAAGGCGGTGGAATATCCTCCTCTATTAAACTTTTTGCCTGAGCCGCAAATTTGTTTTTGCTCTTTGAGCCCTTAGGCGTACCCTTGCCTTGCTGTTGTTGGTGGTGCAGCTGCTGCAATTGCTGTTGATGCAAGTGAAACAGTTGCTGGGCCGAATTGCGATGTTGTTGGGTCTGTAAAGGAGTATGCAGAGATTGTGACATATTGTAGCAAGTTGTGGGTGATGCTGTTGTCATCATTTGACCCGCCGTTGAAGAGGTGTGCATAAAATCCGTAGTATTGTTTAGAGGAGCAGTTATAAGGTCTTTATCGATTTTATTTCTACGACCACCCAGCGAAAGAGACGATAGCGAACGCGGTAGAAGTGATAGAAATGCTGGTGAAGATTGTGATGGTTGTGGCTGTGGTGTGGTGGCTTGACTGTGGAGTTGGTGGGAGTGGTGTTGTTGATTGTTGTTGTGTAAAGAGTGAAGGTGGTGATTGGGATGTGAGGTGTTTTGAGATGATGATGATGTTTTTTGATTTTTACTATTTGCCGTTACTTTAACGACGGGCGACGGTGCATCCTGTTGATGGAGAATTAAAAAAATATGCAAGAAAAATTTTTGTTTTGTTTTTAAACAAGTTGATTTGTTGGGATGAAGGATTTTTTTTCTTTTTTTGCAAACAGATGCCAGGCAATTGTGTGCATTTGTGTTCTTATAAAAGTAACTTGCTCGTAAAGGATTTTGTTCCTTTTTTTTCTCAAAATAAAATAAATAAATATTGTTTGTAATTCCAGCAGGGGTGTTAAAAGATGTTTGTGTTTAATTTTGTATTAAAAAGTTTTAGTATTAAGAATGTTAAAATTTTGTTTGTTGTTGTTGTTGTTTGTTTTGTATTTGTGTTAAATGAGCATGAGCGCTGTTAAAGCTTTAGCATCTGTTAATTTGTAAAAACGTTTCTACGAAAACATTCAACTAAAATCACATTTGGGAATTGTGTATACCTATATAAAACAAGGTGTAAGTTAAAGTGGTAAAAATACAAAAGTTTTTAATCAAAAACATTCAGAACAAGCAACTATAAGATATAAAAATTTAATAAATAATTTAGGAAAATTTTTAACCTGAAGAATTCATTTAAAATATACACAAATTCAGGGCTGCACAGGCAGTTTTGCCTCCCTACTCCCTATCACAGTTAAACTATTAGAGATCAATTTAAAGTTAAGAAATTGAATCGAAGCTGTGGCAGGATAGGGGATTTCAAAAAAAAAAATTAAAAGTTATTTAATTTTTACGTTTAATTAATACTACAAACTGCAGAAAAAAACTGTTTTGAAACCAGAAATAGTAAAAGAAATCTGATTCATAGAGTAAAATGAAATTTTAAAGCACTAATGTTTTATAAAAAATGTTTCTAATAAAATTAGGTACTGGTTTGCCACGCCCCTTTTTTTGATTATCAACATTTGACACTACATGAATTCCGGTCTTCATCAGATTTCTGCTCAAAAACATACACGTTTTTGCTATAAAGTATGGAAGGATAGCAGTAGTAGATAACTATTTTCTTGGCCCTACAAAGCTCGATTTCTTTTTTTTAATTCTACCATATTCTCTGCATTAAGCGTTAACAGCTTTAAAGCTTCTTTGAAACAGGATATAAGGGAAAGTTTTTGTAAACCAATATCAACAAATTAGCCAATTTGTTATAATTTGTTAAATTTTGAATATTAAAAGTATAACAAAAATTGTTTTAAACAACAAAATTTAGAAAACTGTGGGAATAAAAACGTAGATTAAGGGAAAAACACACACAAAACAAGAGGACAGGAAAAACACAAAAATCAAACGATTGAGACAAAATTTAAGGAATCAAATTATATAAAAAAAAATTCTTACCTCTGCGCCCACTTGGCGTAATTGTTCTCGTAATTTTTTTATATTGGCCTCAGATAACTTATAACTGCGATTATTTGTGTCACCCTTTAAACGTTCCAAGTTCAGTTTTTCCTGTTCAAGCATCTTTTGAAGAGTTAGAATTTTATAAGTTTCCATTTCGCGACGTTTAATGCTCTAAAAACAAGGAAAGAAACAAATTTTAATTTTAAAATTATATTTACTTTTAGTGCAGTAGATTTTTTTATTACATCCACAGGTTGTGGGCCAGTTATTGAGGCGGTACGATCTCGGCCAGAGAGCACCGGAGTTGAAGGCACAATGCCCACCGAAGTGGGCCGTGACAATTTCTGACTACGTTTTACAGCCAATTCCACAACAGTTGAAGCTGTAATTATAAAAATAGATTTTCTTTTATTAATTGTTCATTATAAGTTGTTAATTTGTTAAAATATTATTATTTCTCTAAGACTTAGAATGGAAAGGCTGTTTTGATAAGTAGTTTAACTAATAAATTAAAGGGTTTTAAAATACTCTAAATAACATATAAAATTTTTATTTACTTTTAGTTATCATTTATTAATATCGATACTAAGGATAAGCGACTTAAAATTAGGATTTTCTATTCGTTGGCCTAAACCTTCATGTTGCAGCTTTCAATGGGCTAATTACTATAATATTTTATCTTAAATTCTGTAACATTATTTAACATAAATGAAAGATTAGACATGTAAACCTACAAGTATTTTTTTGTGGCACACGTTTATTGTTTTGGATGTCAAAGGTCAAAGCTCAGAAAACTCTTTATTACATATTTTACAGGGTTGTAAAGTTGTTACAGCCTCTTGGTAACTATCTTTAAGACATTAATTACAAATCCTTGAAATTCTAAATCCCCTCTACATGATTAAAGTAGATCCTTTTTATAACATTCATAAGTATCATAAAATATTTTACATACAAATCACGAATTTTAAATAAGTTTTTAAATTTAAATTTCTTTGCAAAAAAGGCCACTTCTTACCATTATTTCCAAAAACCATTTTTCTTTTTAAATTTTTTTTTTAAAAACAAAACATGTATAAATTTACATACTTGAGTATTAAATGCGATAAAGTAATTTACAAAATTATGGGCTTTTTTTTGAATTTTGTTTTCTTAACGGAAATGATTGAAAAGCTTTCACAAGAAACTGCAAACTCATAAATTATATAAGTATTTAAGTATATTACGACTATTTGTACGTGTTTGTTTAAAGAAACATTTTAAAATTTATAAGACAAATGTTGTATTTCATAAACTGCGACACTTAAATAATTTGCTTGCAAGGCCATTCTCAACATGCAAGAGTTTTGTTAAACGAAAATTATTAAAGAGTATATTTTAGAAAATTTATTTTAACAAATATATTGAAAAATAGTTGATATACCTTGATACTACCTGTATTAGTGTACCCTGACTCAGTATTAATAATTAGTTGCCATTTGTAAAATAATTACGTAATCGATACACTAATATCTTATTTGAGGTCTACACGGAGCAATATTAATTGCGGCAAATTGTTAAATTTGATTGCTTCGATACAAGTTGCGACGTGTGTACTGCAAATTGTCATATGTAGCAAACCATTGCGCAATGATTGCCTTAGCAATTGCTTAAGCAATTATTGTTAAGCAATTGGCTTTTGGTTTAGAGTTTCCGCCATTTTAACATTTTTTTCTTTTTGCAAACTTGTTGGAAAAAAGGTATAAATATGAAAAAATATTGGGATTAAATCCTAGATAATATTTTAAAAGTGTTATGAAAAAATATTAATATATTATTAATTCAACCTATAAAAAAGCTCAATTTAAGCATTTAATTTTATAAGAAAAACATGGACATGGCGGAATAAGAAGGTGACCTCGTCCTCACAGCAACAACTACCTAAAAAAAATTTGCATGTACATATTTTGTTGTTGCTCAATTCCAGTTTAGTTGGCAAATATGTTGCGATCACACATACACACAGTATACACAACCATTATATAACATAAAAAAATTTACCAAGCTAAGTTAGAAAACATATGGCGGAAATTAAAGTCAGCTGATCAGTTACTCCTACCTTAAACATGGAAAACAAATGAAATTGCTTTTTCCCGTTTTCTCTATCCAAACCAAACAGCAATAAAAACTGCTACATGGAAACGCTGCGTTAGCAATTATTGCCGAAAGCCTTTTTTGATTAATTTGTTTATATAATGATCACATTTCCAATTATGCCACTCTTTTTGTGGCAGTTGCCGGTCACTATCGTTCATCTTTTATTTTTTTATCTCAGCATTTCCTGATATTCTTACCACTATTATTGCAATTTTTTTTCTAATTTTCATTATATTTAATTATTTTTATAATGTTTGCTATCTAAAGCCCCAGAAAACGCAATAACAACATAAAACTTACAAAAGTCTTTTGTAAAGAGAACTTAAAATGTACATACATATGTTTGCCTTTAAACACTTAGTAAAACATATTATTTTATTAAATCGTAATTTCAAATCACAAAAACTGTCTAAAAAGTCTCTGTAATATAAGAAAATGCAAGTATGCAAACAAAAGGTTGCCAGACTATCAAAGTCCTTTCTTTTAGATAATTAAATATACACCATACTATGCCAAACCGCAATAATTTCCGTTGGAATAAAATAGTTATTAAAAAAAAGTCAATGGTATCTTTTTAAATGCATCCAAAGTAAAATATCCTATCAAATATCAATACATATTAGCTCTCTTGAAACTTACTTCTATTTATAAAGTCCTTGTCTTGGATATACATATGGACAAAGAGTTAAAAAATTTAATTAAAAAAATTGAAATTTAACTCCATTTTTTATTGTCTGGCATCTCTGGAACACATATTAAGTGTGTACCAGCCGATAGTCAGATGTTAATTTTTTGTAATGTTGATATACACAAAGTTATTATTGAAGCAAAAATAGAGTTAAATTACATATGTAGACTTTGAACACCAAAGAAAATCACACATTCTGCCCAACTCTGTACATCTCATTTAGCTGTGCAGGGCTAAAAGAAAACTTTTGAAATAAAAAAAATTTCAGCAGAATTTCATGAACTTATAAATTTAAAGTCAACGATATAGTTTTTGTAAAGAAACTGAAGCAAAACAAAAACTTAATAAGATCTACTAAAGCAAATAACAAACAAATATATGTACAAAACATACAGAAAATTATTTATTTAAAATTTATGATTATGTTTGTAATGCAAAGAGTAGGATGTCTCATTAAACTGTCATATTCATATTAATAAAAAAATAGCACTTGAAAATATTAAGTTAAAAATTTTATGATATTTTTTAAAATTATTTTTTGAAAAAAAATGCAAAATTTACATATTAAATTTTTATAAATTTCTTTTAAGGGACACCCTATTGCTCTTTTTGATTCAGTGTTAAGTAGAAGAAACTTATAAAACAAAAATTAATAATAATTTTGTAAACAATATATGTAACGTCTGGGTTATTAAAAGAGGTCAACAAGCCTTATTAACTTATTATGAAAGTATGTATAGCGATCTTTAGAATTTTGTTTGCACAAACTGTTAACTGTTTACCTTTAACCTAAAAAAAACATTTGGTTGGTAACTTTTAACTGTCAACCGCCATTAATAGCAAAATTTTCAATTTGTACTTGATTGTAGTTAAAGGCGTTGACAAGCCTGCCCTAGATTTGGAGATTGGGCAGCAATGCAAATCGCGAAAAATACGAACAAAAACTTCAGACGGATTTTTAGGCACAAAAAAAACATTTTATGTTTCCGATAAACCATCATCTAAGGCGAATTCATAGAGAGGGTGGTCTCGACAGATCAGCTGACTTTTTTTTGCTCGTGCAATTTTCCTCACAATGTGTATTAGTATTGTGAGTATACAAATATTTTCCAAGAAATGTTTATGCATCAGCGAAACCGAAGAGGTTTTTCCGTTACCCTTTTTCAGAAGTCGCATTTAGATTTAAATATGTCGATATTGCTGCAGCAGAGTTTTGAGAACCTTTAAAACAATTTATTTAAAGATACAGTTTAAGATTTTCTATGATTAGCACACGAAACAATTGTATTTTCTAAATTAACTCATTTTAGTCCTAATCTTGGGACACCCTAGATAAGCCTACTTGCACGCAATTCAAGTACATATGAGGTTATTTCTTTGAATACTAAATTGTCTAACATTCAAGAAAACCCACCCACTGTATAGATTCATACGTTTTTGCATTAAGTTTTCTACATTCTTATGTGATCATCGGCAACAGCAACAACAATAATAGCAAAACACTATAATCGTTATTATGTATTACAATCACTAACGATCAGCGTTGCTCAACGAGAGAGGATGATTTATGAGAATGTATTGGTGCTTTTTTTACAACATTAAAATATCCCCCTGTATTTTTGTTGTTACTTTTGTTTTTCTTTCTTTGTTACTGTTTTTTGTAGGTATGTACTCGTGCTGTGTATATGTAAAACCTGATTAGTGTTCCTCCCCTGGAGATACTCTTGGCTTACATCGCTAACGATCAATTATTAACTGACACTGGTGCTTTGCTTTTGTAGACACGTTGACGCATGTTTTGGAAAACTTAAAGTAACCAGAAAGCCAGTTTCAATATTTATTAGGGCAGTAAGTTTAAAAGGTTTTCCCAAAACCATTACATTGGTCTTAGTTACTAAGAAATATTATTATGATCTGTTTTGTTATTTGCATTTAATTAATATGAATTAAAAAAAAAAAACTTTTAAACAAAT
Source organism: Melanophora roralis (assembly GCA_963583895.1). Classification (NCBI taxonomy): domain Eukaryota; kingdom Metazoa; phylum Arthropoda; class Insecta; order Diptera; family Rhinophoridae; genus Melanophora; species Melanophora roralis. The sequence goes on from OY757191.1 coordinate 1,412,985, forward strand.
TCGTTACTGTCAGTAGTGGCTATTACAAAATAAAATAAATGTTAGAGAAAAACATGAAATAAAAAAGCCATAAAACCAGTAGCCAGACAACAGAAGAACACACAAATTAATAACCTGTCGAATTGATTGCATAATATGTAGAACAGAAAATTGTCAAAAGCAAAAGCAGCTATTTCCAGCCAAAGAAAAAAATTTAAAAACATTTTGTAATTAATTTAGCATTTTTATTGCAATTTCAGTCATGCATATGTTTTAAAGCAAAAACTTTGAATACAAACTTGTGTATTTATATTTCCATCATGGAAATTTTTTTTTAATTAGAAAAAAAATCAAAGAAAATTATTTTTTATACCCATGAAATTGCCTGCCTTTAAAACAAAAGATATTAAAGCATTTATGTCATAATCAAGCTATATATTTAAAAAGGTAAAGAAAAGGGCCGGCTTTTAAGTATTCAATTGTTCCTTTTTTGGTAATTTTTGTAACAAAATTATTTAAATCTATTATTATATCCGTCTGATAGACTAAAGTACAAATAAATACCGTTTCGTTATTACAAGTATGCTTTAAGCTAAAGTGTCCGATAAGCTAAAGGGAATCTCATCTTACCTTTCAAATTTAACGTAAGGTTTATTTGTTTATAGTTGCCGTATTTATTGTTCACTTGTTTGTTGTTGGTGTAAGAAGACAAATGAAAGCCAGTCGTTGCCACTGCTTCAAAAGTAGTCAGTGCTGGCACTGGTATTGCCGTACTTTAAACAAGTTTTCGGTTTAACTTATAGGGAGGTTGTAATGACCAAAAACTTTAAAGTTTACTTTGTTGTTTACTTTAGTTAGAGTTAACTTAAGCTAAAGTACACTTTATAAACAACATATAATAACGAATGGCCCTAAAAGTGCCGAAATGGCAAGCCTGTTTGAGCCTCAAAAGGTTCGGCAAATCAATATAGATTTAATTATAGCGCCTAACTTTATTCAGCTTAATTATAACACATATTATCTACTTTTTGCAATCCCGTTTGCCTTTCTGGATAACATTTTAGTTAAATAGGTGATGTTTACAGCCAAAATTACTTCTAACGTTCAGAGTACTGATGGTGAAAATCCGTATTTGGTTTCGAAAACGCATTCTGCTCTTCTTTGTATGTTTCTTTTAATTAATATCAATTTAAAAAATTAATTAATTCTTAGGAAAAAGAAATTAAAAGCGTATATTTTAATTGTGACTACATTCGTATTCTCATACTTATTAATTTAAAAATTATTTCAAGTAAAACTTATGCCAAAAAAAACTACAATAACAAGAAACTAAATAGAAAAATTAATTTTTTAATAAAAAAGAAAAATATTTACCTTTAATTAAACTAACAACAGTTGGATGTTTTTCCGATCGTACTTCTGTGCCATTAACCTGTTAAATAAAAAAAAACAAATTCAGTGAAAGAGATGTTTAATTAAAATATAAAATAATTTTTTGTAGTCTTCTGCTATAAAAAAAATCAACCTTAGCTTGGGTGATCTTAAAGTCATAAGTGTGACATTTTGTTTATAATTGTTAATGTCAGCAACCATTAGATTTATGATATCAAACGAACTAACATGTATTAAAAATATGCATTCTTAATTAAAGAAAGTTAATAAAACGTTTTTGGAACAAACCTTTAAAATCATATCGCCAGCAACTAAACCAGCAACTTGTGCTGCGCCACCTGGTTTAACGCTTTCAACAAAAACAGGATTGTCACCAGAAACCTAAAAATTAAAAAAATTAGAAAAAATTATTTTATAATAAAAAAAAACAGCAATAAAATTTGAATAAAATATAGAATAAATTAGAATATAGCAAAAACTCGGTAGTGATTAGTCATTACAAAACAACTTGATTTTCAATGGCTATAATATATCATCTGCATTATTTAGAGGTTGTCAGATAATGAGTTCTAATTTTTGTTAATTTTTTATGTGTGTGAAGATAAATACGTATTTAACTAGCAGAGACAAAAACCAAAAATTTTAGCAGAGTCAAATTTTAAGTTAACATAGTAATGTTACGCACTTAACAGTGTTCATTTTCAATATCCACTTAATTAAGCAGGTCAGTACAGGGAAGAAAAACCTAGTTCCTAGACCTAACCATATGAAAATCGTGCTCCAAAGGTTCCTTATTCAAACCAGAATAGCACGATATCAAATACAATCTTGGATTGTAAATAAAATGTGTTTGAAAATAGTGTTTTTTATGAAAAACTCTTCGCGCGATGAGCAACTAGAATGGCCAAAAATGGAATGGTACACATATATCACTATATAGGTATGGTGGTCAAAAGGGTCACTAATGGAGCACGCTTAGTGGGATGTCTGGAATAATCTTGGGAGTTAAGTAAAATAACTTTGAAAAAGTCATTTTACATGAAAAATTCTCGAGAAGATGAGTGGTCAAAAATGGCCAAAAATAAAATGGTACACATATACCACTATATAGGTATGGTGGTCCAAAGGGTCACTAATGGAGCACGCTTAGTGGGATGTCTGGAATAATCTTGGGAGTTAAGTAAAATAACTTTGAAAAAGTCATTTTACATGAAAAATTCTCGAGAAGATGAGTGGTCAAAAATGGCCAAAAATAAAATGGTACACATATACCACTATATAGGTATGGTGGTCCAAAGGGTCACTAATGGAGCACGCTTAGTGGTATATGTGTACCATTTCATTTTTGGCCATTTGGACCACTCATCTTCTCGAGAATTTTTCATGTAGAATGACTGTTTCAAAGTTATTTTACTTAACTCCCAAGATTATTCCAGACATCCCACTAAGCGTGCTCCATTAGTGACCCTTTGGACCACCATACCTATATAGTGATATATGTGTACCATTCCATTTTTGGCCATTCTAGTTGCTCATCGCGCGAAGAGTTTTTCATAAAAAACACTATTTTCAAACACATTTTATTTACAATCCAAGATTGTATTTGATATCGTGCTATTCTGGTTTCAAAAAGGAACCTTTGGAGCACGATTTTCATATGGTTAGGTCTAGGAACTAGGTTTTTCTTCCCTGTACTGACCTGCTTAATTAAGTGGATATTGAAAATGAACACTGTTAAGTGCGTAACATTACTATGTTAACTTAAAATTTGACTCTGCTAAAATTGTTGGTTTTTGTCTCTGCTAGTTAAATACGTATTTATCTTCACACACATTAATTTTTTGAAAGATATCTTTTCACACGGTTTATAATTTTTTCAATCTTATTTTAGTTGAATATTTAAAAGCAGTTTTTTACCAAAACATCTAAGAAACAACTTATAAATTTCAAAAGCCAAATCGTCTTTTTTTTTACTGACATCATTAAGGAACAACCTTTTGAAACTTGTAAATTCATTAATTGATACTATCAATTTGTTTGCAGGCTAAAATTCAATACAAATTTAATTGGGATAACAAATTTTTTAATTGAAGTCAACTCTTTATTATTTTTGTGTACTTAAAAGATTTTATTTTTTATTAATTCTTAATTTCAATTAATGTTATAAGAAAAACAATTGTAACCCTTTAAAAATTAATGAAACAATCTGCACTAAGTTGCCGTAATTTAAATGCATTTTTACAGCATTAAAATCCCCCAATCAATTCCACATTCCCTATTTTTTAATATTTTAATTTTTTTATTAACAAGTGGAAAAAAAGGAAAATCAATTTTATTACATTGACGTCAATTTTTATTCATAAACTTAAAAATAATAAAAAGAAAAAATTAACAACAAAATTCATAAAAAAAATATTGCAATTTTCATTATCGTCGTCGACATCATCACTATCATCAACTAAATGTAGATTTTTATATTTTTTTTACAAAAAAAAATCATAAAATAAAAGCGAAATAAATTATTACAAATGAGAATAAATAAAGTCACTTATTAATGGTCGGTTGTTTGGTTAGATGTGGTGGTTGTGTGGACTCATAGATACAAAGATCCATCCACATTCATTCAATTCATAATTGTTAAGCATTCACATCTATCAAATCTTTTACTTTACAATGTTTACAATTAATGCAGTTGAATTAAAAATAAATTTTGCAAATTAAGAAATTGTTTATTACTCGGTTTTTGTTGCTATCGTTGGTTATTATTGTTGCTGCATCCTATAATATGTAAGAACAATTATGAAAAATCACTCTTTCAGACAAACGGTTGCACGAAGGGAATAATTAGGGTGTCCCATATAAGAAAGTAAAGTTTAACATTTTAGACCACAAAACGGATAGAGGACTTACATGAAGTGGCACCTTAGGCAAATTAACTTAATGGATTTGCATACACAAGCTTTTGTCGAAACTCTTCAAGACAATTTTGTACAAATTTCGTCGATGCAGCGTTAAATTTTCTGTCTTAATGCACCCGTACATTAGGACAGAAACAACTCCAACAAAAAAAAATAAGCAACTTCCAACTTTTAAAACCAAACTTTGCGGTTTGAATCCGTTAGAAATTATTTTTAGTGTGTTGGCAGCACTGTTTGTTTGAAGAGCAATTTCACGCTAGTGAAATCTTATTTATGGATACGAAACCTTCTCATTTAAAATATTTCTGTTAAGAATTATTTTATTCCAGTTGGGATACAATTTACTAAGAGTATTATTTTTTTTAATTCAGGGTTTCTTATTTAATTTTTGTTGAGACCTATTTTATTGGGAGTTTTTTTTAAGAAGTTAGATCCTTTGTTTGAAGTTTTTTTTCGAAAACTGTTGTTCTAATAAATATAAACATTTATTTAATTATATTTGACTTTAAACTAAAAAGAAAAACCTTTTTCTCGATGGCTCAATATAGAAACGACGTATATCGACTTAGAGGCACATCCAAAAAAAAATAATTAATTAAAGTTGTTGTTTTCTAACAAAAATTTTAATGCAAAACTTTACAAAGTGTTTTTTCCTCTGTTAAAAATTGACACACTTTGATGTTTTACCAACATCCGTTATTCATATGCAAGTTTAAATGGGTAAAATAACTCAATTTCAATTAGTTTGTATCAAAAATATATAATTATTTATGTATGTATGTATCCAGATACGTGGTTAAATAATTGTTTTAATTTGTTTATTTAATTATTTAACATGTATTACAACATTTCACTTTTATTATAAATTAATATATCAGTTATAATTTACTTGCATGTTATACAATTGAAATCATTCAAGCGAAGGTGAAAATAATTAAAAATTTGCATAAATTTTTTTTGTTTTATAAATTTTTATGAATTTTTATTAATATTCTTGAAAAAAAAAAAACAGCAGGTACCCTTTCAATAAACAAAAATGGATATCAAATGTAGTTGCTGTTTTATGTTTAATTACCTGACAACAACAACACATACAAATCACAACATACTTATGAGGAGACTTGCACTCATTTGTTGCTATTTTATTTATTTATGTTTTTAATTTTGAAACAATTTTATTTTTAGACAAAAACATACACATGCATGCATATGTATGTATGTATGTATATACAAACGTACGTATGCACTTTAAATTGGATGTGGTTAAGTGTCAAAACAGTATGTTTTCCTTACATTAAAGGTTCATTTATACGTGACATTACCATTCCACTGTAAACAGCTGTTTAAACCAAACATATGGGCAACACTGTATTTGATTATAGGTGACTTGCCATTACGCCATAACCATAACCATAGAAACCAATTGAGTTTTGGTTTTTATGGCAACGGTTATGGTTATGGCGTTATGGAATGTCACGTATAATTGAACCTTAAGATAGTAAATTATTAAACTTAAAACGATGAAAATGAAAAAACTGTAATCGATAACTATTTTTTAGCTTAGAAATAAACAGGATATAAATTTAAGAATATTCAATCTCCCTGAGAATATTTATTGCGTTTTCATTAGTACCTGATATGTTGACCGACCTAATGGGCCACTCTAACCCAGGAAATTCATCATAGTTTCTCCACTGCGTAAACAGGCCAGATTTTTTCCTTTTCTCAATTATTCATATTATAATAAAAACAAGTAGGAAATTTACAGTCGGTAAAGCCCGACCAAATAATACCCTACAACTCAAATAATTTTTTATTAAGTATGCAGCTTAAAGTAATTTTTGGGAGTGGAACCAATGAGAGAGAGGCCCTGGAAATTCTGTACAATTTTTTTGCTAATTTTTATACGATCAATATTTGATTGGAGACCCTAAGGGAGGTCAATAAGCGGAAGTATGGTGCTGTTTACGAATATAAGTATGACACCTTCTCTCTCTCAGACTCTGTCAGAAAGCGCGAAATATCTGTTAAGTCATTCCAGACAATAAGCTGTCTTTAAAGCCAAACGTGGAGGCAGGAGAGGCGAAGGCACCGACAGTGTTGTATAAGTCCAAACGCAGGATATTCTACTCTGGTATTTTCAAGGAAGTGGCGAATGAAATTATCCTTTCGGGGCCTGACTATTTGAAGATTGTCAGGAAAAACTGGTGTTGGTGGAGGCATATTCATGCCAAAAACAGGACTACAGATTTCGTTTAGGCTCTCAAGAACATGTTGTGTACAACAGGCTGAATTGCTAGCGATTGTCAAAATGGCATTTAGCATAAATAACGGGATCTTCGCCTACAGCTAAGCTGCCATTAGGTCCATTTGTGTAAAACAAATAGTCCGCGAATATATTACATCCTGAAACTGCATGGCGATGCATTTTAACATCCCGCTGATATAGGGAAGGGGACACGAGACTAATGCAGGCAACTGCGTTTCTGATTCACTGGCAAAAAATGGTACAAAAATAAATGCCAGAAAGATTGGCCACTTCTATAACATTTCCTTTTTCTTCTGCATACTCTGCGTTGATGCATATACTGTCAAAATTTCTGGTACCAGATGATCTTACAAACCTAGATGCGGAACCACTAGGATAACTTGACCAAGGCTAGATCCGAGACGTTTAAGATGCCTTCCGATCTCGACAAGCAAAGTCTGAGAGACAACAATTTCAACAATTTTAGTAGAAGCTGTCAAGTTGCAGAGGAGGTTAGGTGTGTCCAGCGCCTCTTATGTTTTTGTGCGGAACTGGATGATGTCCGAAATAGGCACTTTTGGATGTTAACTTAAATAATATGTAAATCGTATTTAAAAATCCAATGTAATTCATCAAAATAATTTAAGAAATGTTTTTCTACCTCAAAGAAAATAAAATAAAAAATAAATATAAATACAAACCAAGTACATTAACATTAAAACATTAAAAAATAATGGACGGTTTGATGTTTGTCTTAGTTAGACATTTTTCCATAACAAATTTGTATTGAAATAATTTTTAAAAATTTTTTGTGTTTTCAAAATACACAAATTAAAATGAATTTCATGTCTTGTTTTCTTTTAATATTTTTTTTTTATAAATTTGCTGGTATCTTATAGTTTGGCTATTTGCCAAAAAAAAAATTAATGGGACTTTTTTTTTAGTTGTTGTTGGTTTTTATAATTTTGTATTCATAATTGATTGGACTCAGTTTCTTTGATATGACTAATATACAATAGTTTTTCTATATTTTTGTTGTAATGCAATAATAACATTTCAAATACGCTACTAAAAAGGGCGTATTAAAGGGATTTTAATTGTAATTGAAAAAAAATATCTATTTGTACAATTTGCAAGTTCTGTTGTATCGTTGTCACGCGGGGATCTAAGAAGAGGTACTTTAAATATTTCACGCAACGCATATTAGCAGTTTTTAACAAAAATTTTCTATGGCTTTGATTTATATAAATTCTGAAAATGTTCTTTAAACGATAAAACAAAAATATTTTTCAAACAAATATTTTTTGAAACCAAAAATTAAGCCATTTTAAGTTTTCTTGATTGCTACAACGTTACAACACAGTTTGTGAATTGGTTTATTATTTATGAAATCAATTTTAAAATGCAAAAGTTAATTTAGTAAAATATAATTTTAAAAGTTTTGGCTTTATGATAATGAAGAAAACATGGCCTGTTAAAAGCATAAAGATGTATTTTTTTAATTTTTTAGGCTAAAACTATTAAATTTAAAAAAAATATATTTTTCCCAACCAAAACATCAATTGTTTTTTATTTTACATTTTCTAATAGATCATTTTTGATTCTAATGTTTAATGTTTAATAACGCAATATCGCAGATACTGAGGGCATATAAAATTCAACACAACCGATTATAGCGCTCTCTAATTTAATATTTTTTTCACGCTTTGATTTATAGTTTTCACTACAAATTTTTCTTTCAACTATGCGGAATTGTGTAAAAGAATAAATTAATGATCAAGTTCAAGATAAATTATTTTCATTTAACAATGTATTTTATAGATGAAATGTTTATATAAACGAAATAAAAATCTTAATACCGTAAGTAAATAAATAATTATGAATGCAGTTAAAAATACTTTAGAGCAATTAAAAAAAAATATTTTTAAATTCTCCAGCTTCACTGGCATCTTATCGTTAAAATAAACAAATAAAAAAAATTTCTTTGCGAAAAAAGTTTAAACAAAAAGTTGTCAAAATTGTCAGCTACCGCCGGCTGAAACGCTTAACGAAACAGGAATACTAAGGTGGGAGAGCACGATTTATAATGAAAGTGGGTTTTAGGTGTGAAAATGAGAAACCAGTTAAATAACAACTTCTGTCATCGCAGCGTTAAGATTTTACTGTTTTTTTTTATTTCTAAATGGCACCGACAACAAAAGTAAACAAATATTAAATGTCTTTCGTTTATGCAAACATTTGTATGTATTTTGTTTGTATATGCAATGAATGAGCAAATTGTTCACTTTAAGTTTGTTAAACAAAAAAACTTATTTGTTTTTTAAGTACAAACATGCACATACATAAGTATACAAACACATAAAAAAAAAACACAATACATAGACAATTATTGGCCAAAGTTGATGTCAGAGATAATTGTTGTCATTGCCATGTCTGGCTTTATTCTATAATGGTAGGGGTGGATAAAATTTGTTGCTGTTGTATTTTTTTTTTTAATAAAATAAAAATTTTAAGGTTTCCCAGCCATATAATGTCTATTGGAGATGACTTCATTTTAAATAGAAATTAAAAATATTTATTTTATTACTAATATGTATTTTGTTGAATACAAACGAAAATGTACAAAGTTAAGTAAATGAGCAAAATATTGTTAATGATGATGATTTAATTATTATTATACAGAACGATAAATAAATGCTAAAATCGAAATAGATTACTTGAAATGTAAATAGAAGTTATTTGGTTTCGTCTATAGTACTTCTTTTCTAGCTGCTTTAAGATGGGATGCATTTTACATATGACTTGTGGAGTTTTCCAGTGCAAAATTGATACATTCATCGTGTAAGCGTCTCAAAATATTGCTTGTGCGAAATTAATAATGGAAGAAGAGAAACCCAAAATATACTAAGAAAAAATTGTTTGTGACCAAACTATTCCACAGTGAAGAAGGCCGACGGAGAAAATTTCGATTCGAATCGAAATGCAGAATAGCGGTGATTGAAATTGCGAAAGATTCAAGTAAAATTCATCTCGTCTAAAAACAACTTTAGTTGTAGCTAATTGATTGATGTTTTAATTCCACGAGTCAGTAAATTAAACAACACAAGACTGAAAATATGAAGTGTCCCAATATAAGCAGGTAACACCGGATTTTTGGCAGAATAATCATGATATCCAGGGGAAGCTAAGCCGTCATTAGTTTCATTACTAAAATATTTTTAATTAATTTTTTGAATTAATTAATTTTATTATGAGAACTTGAATTTTAGTTCGACACTGGCAGGTCTAAAAAAATTAAATATTTTTAAAATTTGAATACTTATTGTTAGTTCGCCAAAGGCGAAGATTCAATAATAAAAATATGAAAAAAAAAGGAAATTTTTTCCGCGAATGCCGGATATCCTTAAACTGGATGTCGATGCATTCAACCATCACTCTTGTTTAGATGCGGGGACACGGGACTAATGTAGGCAACTGCATGGCTGGTTTACTGGCGAAAGACGATGCGAAATTTGATGAGCAGGCGATTGATTACTTCTGTGAAAATATTCTTCCTTTCAACAAACTCGGTGTGGATGCATGCAGTGTCAAACTTGCTGGGACCTAGATAGGGACCACTAGGAAACCCTGGGCAAGGCTAGATTTGACACTTGCCAAATGTCTTCTCAATCCGGTCAAACAATGGCTGAGAGAGCATTCACCCTTATTGTTGTTGACATTGGCGTGGTCGTTTTTAGTTTTTTGGTACCGTCTAACAAATATGCCAATGTTAAATGAATAGAACCCTTGTCGTTTTCTTGTCGAATTCAACAACATTTGACACGACAACACCAAACACAATAAGGCTGATTAATGGCCACTGCTGATTTGGCACTAATACAAATAGAATGGGACTGATTTTTAATGATTTCTGTAGGAGCTGCCAGGATACAGAGTAAGTTGATATAAGATTAAGAGTGTTTAGCACCCTTTGTGCTTTTGCCCGGCACTGGATGATGTCTAGAGTATGCACTTTCTCTCTCTCTCTACCTCCCTCACTCTCTCTCACTACCTCCCTCACTCTCACTCTCACTCTCTCTCTACCTCCCTCACTCTTTCTCTTTCTCACCCTTTGACAGGTAACAAAAAGGGGCCGAAGTAACGGTGCCAAGTGGGCTGCACTTCACTCTTCTATTATATCCGCAGTAGCCCAATTATTAATACATCTGATTTTGAACCAAACTTATAAATATTTATTCAATATTTTAAAAACAAAATTAGAATTGGGGAATAAGTAATGCCAAAATAACGCAAAAATCTAAGTTTTGGTTAATTTAAATGGTGTAAAGGTAATCATTGGATGACGTTAAAATGCCGGTTTCTGTGACACATAAAATTAATTAAACGTCGACAAATAATTAAAGCAAAAGCAAACGGATACATTTAAATCAATATGACGAATATAGAGATAAAAATGAAATACAAGATGATAAAATATATTTTTGTATAAAATATGATAATTTAAAAAAAAACAACAAACAATGTTAAGTCATACATTTCGCACTTTGGTAAAAAAAATTTTCTTATTGTTGTTGTGGTTGTAGATTTAATTCACTTCTGGTAATTTGTACCCGCGTAGTAACCGCTTGAGAGATTGTTGTTACTGTTGCTGACTATTTTCATTTTGATTGTTTTTTTTTTGCAGTAGTTTTAGTTCGACTTCCTCTTACAAGAGATTTACATAAATTTTATCTTTTAGTTTTCTTATTGTTGTTTTTTTAGTTTTTTTTTAATATTTTTTATACATACATATCGTTACCTTAATATAGAAAGGCCCTAAATCGTATTTTTCTTATTAGAAAATATTTTCGTTTATTTCGATAAATGGTCTGCTTATATGTATGTATGTAGGTATTCCACAATTAGTCAATCTACAAAAATTCTTCTGAAAAAATATGAATTAGGAGATTTCTATATTGGGGTAACGATAAGTAAGTATGTACAATATGGATTGTGTTTATTTTTATGAATTCAATAAAATATTTTTTTTCCATTGTAGATACATATTTGTTTATTTTTATTAGGGGGGTTCACGTAAACATACAAATTGCTCTAAGTTTTCGGTTTTAGAAAAATTTGTTTTTAAATTATTTTTCTTTAATTTTCAAATATAAAGCTTTTACTGAAAACTATCCTTGTATTTCAGTTAGTTTCAGTTTATTCAACAAACTGTTTCTGTTGGCTATATTTTCCAAATTTGTACTTGAAATTTTGGGAAACCCTATACATATTACCGCAATCCTCATATGAAGTATTTAAACTTATTACATTTTATTTATTATTCAGTTAAGTTTTAATTATGTAATATACACAAAGAGAAACAAATTTAATATCTTTCACTGCAATTAAGATTCGGAAATGTATTAAATATACAAAATACAACATATGAACACACCACAATACGTGACATTGTCACAAAAATGTAACAAAACAAAAGTTACGAAAAGTTAACTTGAAATTATTATTTTCAGTTTGTTATTCTTTGTTGTTCTTTAATCTTTAATGCATCAGAACTTACGAGAGCTAAAAATATTTGAAATTTTAGAGATGATGTTAAGACAGGGCAGAACAAAAACTATTAAACAACTAAACAACATACCAAATCAACGTGGATTTATTTAAGGTGGTGTTATTTCGTCAGCTGATTATTGTTTATTTTTGCTTTGCTCCAACACCTAGGTGTCAAAAGCGGCATACCTTACGTTTATTTGCTTGTGTGTTTGTTTCTTGTTTTTGAGATCTAAGAGTTTGCCCTCGAATTTTCGATGTAAATGTCATATGGTTTTTGGTGTTGTATTTGTAGTACTAGCGAAACCACCTTGCATTAAATTAAAAAACTAAATTGTATTCGTTAAAGTTTAATTGACAAATTAAAGATTGTATTTTTTAAAATATCTTGACAAAGATTAACGTTTTACCGCAGTTACATCATAATGTATGTTTAATAATAAGAGTGTTAGAGGAAGGGAACAACAAGTAGGTATAGTTATTATATCTTTAACCCAGTTTTAAATTGGAAATACCAAATTATTGAACAATGTGCTAAAGGCGTAAACAAACAGAAAAACATACAAAGGCTACTAATGTTTATAATAAAGTAGAAATGTTAAAAATAGGAAAAGTCCATTTTAAGAGAATAGTACAGTGGAGCAAGCTAATTTTTTACTAATGTAATTGCAATAGCGTGTAATTATCTGGTGCGGGAACCTGATACCGATGCAAAAATGATACAATGCTGAAGAATGCAGTTCCCTCTTTTCCTACAAAGTTCTCGTGACCGTGTTAGCCAAGAAACTAACAAATGGCCGGGAATAAATCTAAGACTTTCTAAAGATCTTCTCAATCTTTAGACAGATTCTGAGATGCAGGCATGTTCTGAAAATCACATGATTTTAAATTACAAAAATAAGACGATTGATAAAATAATCTAGTGACGGGTTTAAAATCACAAAAATTCAAAAAGTTTTGTGTGCAGAACAACTTTCTTGTGATTTCAAATCACTTTCACAAAAAGTGACTTTTTAAAACATGCCTGATAGTGTGGCCTATTGTACCGGTCACTATTGATTTGGCAACCATGCAAACAGAACGGGATTGTCTGTGACATAGTTAGCAATGAAATTTCCGACGAGCTCACTGGTATTGGCTCGGCCCTGGATGGACATATAAGGAGGAGGCTGTGAGACAACCAATGGGTCATAGGACATGGATACTTGGCTTGAAAAATTTTCAGTTGAGGAATAGGAGTGACTGCAGGGTGGCTAGGGCTATATGGTTGGGGCTGAGCTCAGAAGGCACTAAGTTGCTCATGAAGAACAGACCTAAGAGCCATTATTGAGGTCACAACTGGGTGCTGTTCGGTTAGGGATATGACGGGTGCGAAGGAATTAGAGACGATAGAGCATGTTGTCTGTCACTGCCCGCAATTGCAGAACCATAGAGTCAAGTGGTTTGGTAAAAAGTCCCCCGAAAATCTATGCGTTGTTTCGCATTGCAAACTGAAAAAAATCATTGGGTTCATTATGGGAATCAGGTAGCTGGCAGATAGGTAATGGTGGGGGAGTTTTCACACATCAGGCATTTTGGATTCGGCAAACTAGGGAGTTTGACGGATGCGGATGTTCGCAAATTGGGGCGTCTTTTCAACGACCTCTGAAGCTGTCAGAACGCAGAGGAGGTCGAGAGTATTCAGCATCTCTTGTGCTTTAGTATGGTACTGTACAATGTCCGGATCATAAACTTTGGTTCCAGCAGAATGGACAGCCTCTCAGGGATAGCGGCTGGTTCGAGGATAGGGACCTGGGCGGGGCGACTATAATTGTCAACCGTTGGAATTAACAGCTGTCCTCAACAATCAAAAGTTATTTATCTTATCTTTCCTATATTTTTTTTAACATCTCTCTCTTCCACAGGGATCGCAAAGGGGTCGAAGCCACACACCCAAGTGCGCTGAACATCGTTCTCCTATGACTTTTGCAGTCGCACATTCTACCCAACCTAACCGAAGATAAAACTGTTTTCGGTTTGCTTAAGTAACAATAATGAGCCATTCACTTCGGATCTAATAATCGTTCTTTAAGAAGAAAGGCAATTAACTACTAATTGACTAAATTTAAACCCTAAATAAGTTTAAGAAACCGATTATTTTATGTCCTTCACATATTGATGAAATTTCACTTACCTTCATACCATAACCGTTTTCATCCTTGCGCACAGTCAATGTTAAATACTGAAAATTTTTCATTGCTTCTCCAGCAATGGGTGTTGAAATTTGTACTTGAGGGCGACGGGAGTTGGCTGACATATTTGCACTATTACGCTGGGGATTACCATTTGAGGCACTTAAACCACCGCCAACGCCTCCAACACTCAAACCACTATTACCACTACCACCAGCCATTATACTGTTGTTGCTGCTATTGGCGAAAATACTAACATTATTAGGGGATAAAGGCGAAGTTGGTGAGTTAAGGGATTTTCCTTTATTTTTATAGCCGAAAGGTAGAGGAGGTGTCTGAGGTGGAATGCCCGAAATTGGTGGTGGCTGAAAGTTATTATAACTCAAGGTGCTGGCCAACGAGGGTGATCGTGGAATTTTAGATTTTGAGCTTTTGGAAGATTTCGTTTTTCCAGCCTTAGAATTTACAGCGGAAGATTTTTGTTTTGGAGGCGGTAGTTCCGGTGGTAAATCCAATTTATTATTGCTGCTACAAACGCTTGGCCCTGTTGCTGTTGACGATGTTGGAATATTTGATGTTCCAGCTCCAGCAATAGGGTTATTATTGACAATATTTTGCTTGTCGTTTGTTTGGTTATTGACGAGTACTGATTGATTATTGGTTGTTGATTCTTCTGGCAAGTCTTGAACTTCGTCATAGTCATGGTCATCAGTACCAAAATCAATCAATCTGCAATTAAATGACAACAACAAAAAAAATTAATTGTTAAAATGTGCGCCAAAGAATTAAATGAAGGTGGTAAACTGAATACGTGTCAGAATTTAAAAAATTTCAAACATGTTAAGCCTACCTCTACACTCATGCACTTGCTTACACAAAAGCAAATTACGTCATTGTGATCTGCAGGTTGTTATTAAAAAAATTTGTGGGTCTTATTGTTGATGTATCATTGCATATCATTAATTAAGCCCACACTATGACGAATTTTAAAAATTCAATATTACTGACCAAGCAACACAAATGCATGTCATCGCTTCTTAACAGCTTTTACAACAAAATCTTTAATAATTTGCCATGTCATATTTTTATAAAACATTTTTAACCAAATGGTTTATGACAATACAACACGATAACACAAATTAAATAAGCCGCCATCGCTTATACCTAGTAAGGTTAAATTTTTATTGAAAAAATCCTCCGAAAATTTTGTTAATTTTTTTTTAAATAATTGTTTTTTTTTCATTGTTTAAACTATTTTATTTTTTTAATTTCTGTTTTACAAGAAGTTTTTTCTTATAATTGTTTAAAGATGGCAACACTGCTTCTTTTAAAAATTCAAGAAAAAAACATTAAAAACTAACAAGAAACTAATAATAAGTTTATGGGCTTTAGTTTATTAAACAAGAAAAAGATTTTCAAATGTGGTTACAGATGCATCAAGAGCAGTTTGATGTGGAAGGGAAGGCGGTAAGCAAAGTTTGAAAACCTGTTAATAAAGCTTATATAAGACTTAGTTTGTATGTGTTAGTACTGCAATAACATTAAATACAACAACAACTACTTTTAAAAACATTCTCGTTAATCAAAGTTCTTTTTTACGTTGTGTTAAGAAGTTTACGATTTAGTTATTTATTTTTTTTTAATTTAACATTACTTTTTTCCTTTTACGCTTTATTTTTTCTTCTCGAACTTAGAAAAGAAATAAAGGAAAAAATTACCCAGTAAAAAACATGAGAAAAAAGAAGTAGAACCAAGGCGAATTCATAGAGAAGGTGGTCTCTACAGATCAGCTGACTATTTTTTGCTCGTGAAATTTTTCTCACAATATGTCAAAAGTTTGTCTATGTGCTTCTTCTTGATTTAAAAAAATTACGCGTCGGCTAGATTTTTAAACTAACAATTTAAAAAAGTGTTTTTAATTAACAAACAGTAAAACCAAATGATGCGTTATTGTGCTTTGTGTAAAAAAAAACAGTGTAAAATTAGTTTTATTCACTTTTTTCTTCTGCACATAATTTGTGGTTTTTTTTAATGATGCCATATTTGTGTTTGACATTTTAGGTACGACTTTTTTGCCTGCGTCCACCTTGTGTGAATTCGCCTTGAGTAGAACAAAACAAGTAGAACTAGGTAACCTGAACAAGTTTGAATTTTGGTAAAAAAACCAAAGAATTTTGCATGGGCTTGTCATTAGAGGGGTGCTATTCATTTTTTGGGAGAAAAAATTATTTTTGTTAAAGAAAAATTTTTCGGTATAAAATATATGTAAGTAAATCAAAATGTTATTTTCAAACAACCACATCTATTTTGTTTTGCTGGGTATGTTTGTATTAAGAACAATATGCTTTAGTGGGTATGGCGAGCGGCTGTTGCTAATTTATCGATAGTTTAGTTATTGTTGATTTTCTTGTGACCAACAACAGTATCAACAACAACAATTAAAAAAAAACTCAACATATGTGTGGTGCAGCTGACACACTTTATTTGTTGATTATGAAAAGGGTCTTGAAATAGTGGTTTTTATCTGTAACATTTATGTTTATTCATGATTTATGAATATTTGTACCGTTTACTTTCTTTGAGTGGCATAGAGCAGTAAACAGACTAAGTAGATGGCAGTCAATTGAACATATGTAGTTTCAAAATGCATGCCTTACCTACTTATCAGGTGTCATCTATTTAGTCTGTTTTGCAAAATTGAACATGGGCAGACATTACCTTCAGCACTCTGGAAAATGGTTAACTTGTTGTAGATATCAATAAGGATGTTCTGGTTGGGCAAGGTTGATTTGTCAAAATAATCTTTAGGGATAAAACCTTTTTCTGGATGAGCTCTGGTGATTTATTTCTTTTTTGGCTAAACCCTTACCGCCACTGTTAAACGTTTTATGAAGCCGATGGTAACCTTCTTCCTTTGGTCTAAATTTTATTATAAAATATTTTGACATTTCTCACTCTTTGTTTTTTTTTTATATTATTTTAAGATAGAAAGCGCTTAATGAAAGACTCTTTACACATTTTTTTTAATTTTATTGTTTTGGTTCGTTGTATATTTTGTTACTACCTAAAGGGATTTCACAAATTGTTGTTAACGCATGGTTTGTTTTGAAAATTTGATATTGTGTTGGTGTTGTTAATTGTTTTTGTTATTATTCTTGTTCGGGTAATGGTTTTCCTATTTTCAAAATTCTGGTTTTATCAGTAAGCTGGCAACACGTTTTAAAAGTCATAGTTAAAAGCGCACACACGTAAACAAATTAAGTAATTTAAAATACCCAAAGTTATAAAAAACTTGGTAAAGAGTTTAGAGGTTTCATAATTAGCAAAAGAAAAAAATCAATGAAATAAATCTGTTATTTAATCACTTTTTAATAAAGGATTTAAAATGATTCCTTTGGTAGTGTATCGGTAGGAGGGTCGTCTTTTTATTTATACAAAAACCTGGATGTGGCAAAGTAAATTTGTCCAATAAAAATAAAAAACGTGATTCAAGATGAAAAAATCTGAAAATCTTAGGTGCGGCGAGCACCTAATCATACAATATTAATTTTCTTAATTATTTTTGTTTTAAAAATGTTTTTCCCCTGTTAAGTATCTTTTCAAACTTTCAACAATCAAATATTTTTAAAAACCAATACTAACAATTAAAACATTTAATTTAAATATTTATTCAATGCCTCGTTTCTGTTTTGTATGTGAAAAGTTTTTTAGTCGAGAAATTTATAGTTGGCCTGTCGAAAACGAAATAAATCACAAAAAAGAAATAAGTGTCGGTTTAAGTTCGACTTATATTATTTTCAAATTCTATAAAACACGCAGTTAACAACTCAAACACTATTGTAATCATAACATATTTCTCGATGTAAAATTTAATTTCTTAAATAAATTCTTGCAGTTATCACCTATTGAAAAATAATTTCTTCATGACAAAAATTTACTTGAGCCAAAAATAAATAAAATAAAACAATTATGTATATTTTTTTATATTTATATTTTTAAAGTTTTCTTTAAATTGTTTTTATATCCAAAAGTGTGTAATTAATTCTACTTAAAGAAAAAAAATTTTAGTTTTTTATTTATTATATACAACAAATATGTGTCTTTACTTACATTTTTTAAAAATTCTTTTTTAACACAATCTTTTGAAAAAAATAAAAGAATTCTTTTGAATTTTAATACTACAAAACCATTAATATTCTTTTTGTTATTTGGCATTTTGACATTCTGTGTGACAGCAAAAATGTGTTAAAAATTAACAATGTTGGCAATTAATATTTTTATTTTATTTTTTTAAGCAAAATAAAAACAAAAATATGTTACAAATAAAAAAACTCTGTTATTATTTCTAATAATAAAGTTTAAAAAAAATCGTTGAGGCATGACTTTAATTAACAAAAACACAATCACCTTTTAACCCTTAAATTGTTAACATTTTTGTTGCAAATAATTTAAAATTTAAGAAAGATAAACAAAAAGCCGCAGGCAACTGTGTTGCTGTTACGCTAGCGAAGAATCGTGAAAAATTTGATGACGGCGTCATTCACCACAGTCCCCTTATATAAACTTATCCTTATAGCTCCGCGTAAATGAGTTCAATCGTAATGATCTAACGAGCCTAGCTGCGAAACAACTAAAAAGACCTGGCCAAAGCTAGATCCGAAAGGTTTTAAATGTCTTTTCGATTTGGACAAGCGGATGCTGAGAGACACTGTTTGATTTTTAAGCTTTTGTTTTTATAATGTTGGAATAGATTATAGAAATGAAAATCTAAAAAAAAATTATTTTTAACCATCACTTTAGAACGATAATCCCCCGCTATTTTATAATTAAGAAATAATGGCCACCTATTACTGGAATTTCAAAAATATTTGCTAAATCATTTGTAACCCCATTAAGTATCTTTATATAATAAATGTGAGCAAGCAAGTTCCATTTGATTGTTGTGTTAATAAAATAGGGTTACCAAAGCCCCTTATTTGCCTGCGTTCCTGTAAAGAGAACCAGCATATCTATTTAATATTTAAAAAACATTTTTATATGAAAAACTTCTGGCCTTGATATTTGACAAAGTTTTGAACACAAAAAACAGTATTTTATGCATGAATATAGAAATAAAATAAAATACATACATAAGTACATACATACAAACACATGTACATACATATATGCATGAATACAAAAACACATTGATTTTTATTAACTTATTTGAAACACATTTGATAATATTGCCATTAAAATTAGCTAAAATTGTCAATAACTTATTGAGATACAAATAACAATTTCCTCTGGCGACATATTAGTGAAGGGCATACATATCCTCCTGTGGTTTCTTATTTGCTGCATGGCACAGCCAAACGATTTCGGGAAAAATATTTTGGAAAATTTTTAAAAACATACACACTGAAATTATTATTAAATGTATAAAAATGAACGTTTGTCTGCATGTTCGTAAACTATGCATTTAAATATGTGATGATATTTAGCAGAGTTGTTGTGCATAAGCCCATGAAGGTTAGAAAGTTGGCAGGTTAAAAATGGCATAAAATTGTTGTTTAAAAAAACATGCAAAATGGCACTGAAAATCGTTAAAAATTCAAAAAAAAACAGCCTAAAGTAAAACAAACGAAAATAAATTTTAGTTGTTTTATTTTATTAAATTTTAATTGCATACTTACTACAATCATGTGTTTTTAAACATGTTCAATAGTAGGAAATTTTTTTTCATTAATAAATGGAGTTTGACAATTTAAACCGTGAAAACAAAATGTGAATTTTTTTTACTGTCATACATACCGCTAAAAAAAGGCATTTTATAGCATGGTAGATTAGAAATAGCTTTTTTTTATAACTAATGAAATAAGCCAAACATGGAATTAAATAGCATATGCCATTTTTAGCTTGCCGTGGTAATATATAATTAATTTCTAACCCAATTTTTGTTAATGTGCCATTAAGCAAATAAAAAATCACACGACGATATTGTACATAGATATATGTAGAAAAGATTTGCTAAAACATCTTAGCTCTTATATTTGTTTTTTATTAAATTTTTAATAAATTAGAGAAAATAGAAAAATATCTTGGGATTTTAATTCTTTTTTACAATTTGTTTAAAAACTCGCAAAAATAAATATCAAAATTAATACAAACAAATGAATATAGATGGATATTTATACTTACAGTTAAGCTAAATTAATTTTATAATTTACTTAAGAAAACCAAAAACATTCTTAGTTTTATTAAAAACAAATTGTTCACAACATACCTACAGTTATTCAAAAACATTTTCGTCTATGGGCATATTTCAGGTTTATGGCGTATTTAATCCACCCACATATAAAAAAAAATAAACCAGTGTACTGTTCCACTCATACTATCAGCTACTAAACAATTATTTCCAGTCTAGTCTGGTCTGGTCTGTACTGCTTTAGCTCAAATACAGTTCAAACTAAATGTACATACATAAACACACAAGTACACTTATGAAATATTCAGACTGTCCTGCTTATAATTAAGCTAAAATTGTATATTTATGTAGTCTTTGTGCTAAAAACAAAACAAAAAATTAAATAAAAATGAAAGCAGCTAAGTGAGTTACACAATCGTGCTAACCCTTACAATGTTTTCACAATTTGTGAGGGAGGGGATGTGGATTGTTCTAAATGGGTATGTATGCCCACCTAAAAAAGTTTGCACAGCTGTATTTTTTCAGATACTTAAAAGGATAAACTGTTTAACCAAAAGGAACATAATGTTCTATGGCATCTTTTAAAATAAAGTACAATTGTTTCTAACCGCTAAATTATTTACTTTCAACTAAAGTTACTTTTCGGCCACTTTTTGACGTAAAGGTTGACACATGTTTTGTTGTTAAAGTTGGTAAATATACTATGTTTGTCTCCCTCTTCACAATTTACTTTAAATATAATTGTGTTAAAGTAAAGATAGGCAACTGCAGTACAGATGCAACTTTCATACCCCAATAAAATGCCAGCGAAAAGAATGTCAGGGCGTTCGGCGCACAGTGACTGAAAATCGACATTTATGGCCGAAAAATCACATTTTTTGATTATCGTTGATTTCAAAAATGTTAATGCCATTCGGCAGTAAACATAACGGAACTAAGGGGTTTTAAAAAAACTGGATCAAAATTTTTGTAACGGTGGATATGGGTGCCATATTGTTCCAAATCCTAATCCTTGTTAGTTCCTTTCATTGGCAAATTATTTATCTTGAAAAATGCACCAAACATGCTTGATGCTTATGTGCGCTTTCGAACCTGTTACCAGTGATGCCAGTAAATTTCTTTAAAAATACCTTCGCATAGCAAATTTTTTATAAGAAAAGTATTAAAAATATTTTTTGTTGTTTTATTTATTTTATAAATAATGCAATATAAGGGTAACTAACTACGTTTTGGCAAATTTTAAAAATCTGACAGGTTTTCCCTACTTAACTGTTTTAGTATCAAAACAACCGACATGTAGGCATTTTCCTCAACTTCTGGCAACACTCCATGTGGCCTTTATTTCTACCCTGATTCAAGAAAGATTTTAAGGCAAAATCTGTTTTTAAAGAGCTTTCACAACTTAATACCTAAACACTAGCAAATGCATTTAAAATATAAAAAAATATTTATTTTTTTTTTTTTTAAATCTAGCTTTTCTTTAAATTTAAAGATAACTTTACTAAAACTATTTTAATTTTTTGTTTAAGTTTCTATTGTTTAATTGAATGCTAGTGTAGGATGTCAGAACGAATCGACCTTCGCCGATTGTACATATATGTATGAACAAATGTTTATTATAGTGATGCCAAATATACAGCATTTGGGCATAAATTAAAGCTTAATTAGCTTTTGAAAACGCACACAAACAGTCAAAACTCAAAAAAATATTTCCAAGAGATTATTTTTCTCTGTTCTGAAAAACATTGTTAAAAAATGTTATAAATACATTGATTTTAATATTTATAAAACTGTGTTCACTTGTTTGTTTTGTTTTGATCAATTTTGAATTATTGTATTGAGTGTGCGATATGTATAACATCTTAAAAGAGAAACATTTGTTTAATGTTGCTGCCTTCCTTCATAAACTAGTTAACACTTCAATCTCAAATTAAGATGACTTTGCAAATACTGGCCATTGCTTTGATTTATTGATTGCAATCATTTATTTTCTGTATTATTTAATTTTTTTGTTCTAACCTCTAGTACCTATGTATACTTATATGTAGGGTTAACATTTTTGCCTGCAAATAACAAGTTGGCATTACTGATTTTATATATTCTAAATGCTTTGTTCTCTAAATGTTATACTTTTTTACTTTGATTTAAAGTTTCTGTCTGATTTTGTTGCAATTTTGCCATGAAAGTAAAATGAAGAAAACATACAAAATGTATGCAGCAATAATATTTCATTGCTTATTGTTGTCAGTCATGTGAATAGAGCAAAAGAGACAAAACTTAGTGTTGGGAATACAATGACGGATTTATCCAAAAAGCAAACAACAGTCAATTATAGAGTTAAGTTAGTTTTGTTTTTGAAGACGTAACAAGTAATGATGGGTATTTTAAATTTTCGGTGCATAGTTTACATTATTTTTTATTTTTAAAATTACTCTATTTATTTTTTTATCAGTCTAGTTCATGATGCTTCAAGAAACTAGTCATAAAAAAAAAAACTTTTTTTAAGTTCTTAGTTTAAAAAAACACATTTTCTATGTTAAAATATGTTGATTGCGGCTCGGAAAAGGGAATTTAAAAAAATCATAAATTTCTTATTGCGATAGTGTTTTATTACTGCTGTTGAGGATTTAAATAGTAAAACGTTGTAGCCTAATTTCTTGAAGCTAACATTTGAAAGTAGACTTTACTATAACTATTATTAACATTTTAGGTTAAAAAAAAATATAGCATGTTGCACCGTCTTATTGAAACCATTTCTCCTTTTAAGGATTTTAAATGGCATGACGAAAAAAATTACCGTTTGCCATTTACGGTAATGTTGATATTGGTTTCCAATTGAGAGACAAGTGAGCCGATTACGAGCAAACATGTAAACCACACCAAAAAGTGATTTTTTTCGGAATATAACTAATAAAGTTGTAAAAGTATTGAGTGCAGAGTACTCATTGCCATGTATTTTTTTCCGGTACTCAATATTTAAGAGTAAGTAATTACAAATTTCAGGATTGTATTTTGTAGTATTAAAACATACAATTAAAAGTAACTACTTTTTACAACATTAGTAATGAAGTCTTATGCGGATTGTTCTCTCTTTAAAAATACATCTGCTAGCCAAAAATGAACCTTAGTGCTTTAGATAATTTGACGGTTCAGCTTTCCCTTTATTCGAAGTCTTAAATTATAACAGTTTACATCATCAAATGCAAAATCAGATGAAAACAGCTGTTTTAAAGTATTTTTGCTTGTTGTGTGTGAAAACTTAACGCCTGTACAATTGGTACTCGAAATTTTTTCAAAAATTTTATAAAATGAAAAATCGGTCGGACTTTCAAAATATCAATTGGATTGTATGCTTGTATCATTAATAGATTGTTTTTCTTTTTGACAAGTCAGATGGCTTGTAGTAAAACTTAAACACCACTTTAATGACTTTATATTAAGGAAAGTTCTGCTGTCAAAAAAATAACACCATATAGTAAGTAGTAGTAACCGTTTGTAAGGTGGATTAGTGTTCGTCCCGCGAAGACACTCTTGGCTAACATTGATTATAATCATTGTCGTGATTGCTGCTGTAGCCGTAATACCTTCTTTTTATTGCTGTTATTGCTGTTATCATTTATTATCCATTTGCATTCGTGTACATACAAACGTTTACAAGAGATTTACATATAGACAGTGAGGAGTCTGTTATTTCTTCCCCCACACCTACCTCCTTTCTATTTCCCAATAATTCATATGTAAACATTTCTGTAAACATACAAACAAAAGTAAAACAACAACAATTAGTGTTCATACTGATAGAAAGACAAAACAGCTGAGCGAAAAGTCACTAAACAGACAGACAGACAATTTGTTAGATATACATACATATGTATGTATGTTTATTATGACTATCAATTAATTTTGTTTTGAATTGCATACCTATACACCCAAATACTTTTTTTGTTTAATGCAAACACATCTTACACACTTGTGCATTACGTTACATAATTAGGGAAAATTTATTGTTGTTTGTGTGCATAAACAAAACAATTGACAACTGATTATGAACTTGAAGGATAAAACGATGACAGCGGCTGTCATTTGATGTAGAAGATCGTTTATTATAGTTTTAAGATTGTATTGTTTGATGAGTTTAAAATAGTTTTTAAATAGTTTGTACCTGTCTTGTGTTATTGTTAATTGACCATTTAATACATGTTTAACTTAAAAAGTTCTTTACACTAGATACTATACGATAACCAGTAGTGCGATAAGTAAACAATAAATATAACGATTTTGCGATGTAGTACAATTTTTAAACGATATTCTCCATCATTAAAGTCAGCTGTTATTGTCAAACAGCAAACTTTTTTAACGAGGCCCAGAATCGCAAATAATATTTATGTTGTTAATTGTTTCGACAAAAATTAATTCGTTATTTAAGATTATTTTTTGATTATTGGGCAGTTTTCTTTAAAAAAAATTAATTTCATGGTTACTTTTTTGAAAATAAAATTCATACAAAATTCAATTGTCCACTATTATTAAAAAGTTCTTAGTGAATTACTTAATCATAACTTCAAACGACAATTTCAGTCGTTACAATATTTTCGATATTAAATATATTTAATGAAACATTACTATTTTAGGTATTTATGTATATAAAAAAAAATTTACAGTACGCCAAACAATACATAAGTGTAACCAAACGGGTCCTTGTATTCGTTCGTTAAATTTTATTGCCATCGCAATATTAATTTGTGTTAACTTTTACAGATAATTTTAATGTAATACAATCTAAGGAGGTTCATACTCATATACATTTATTACTTTACAACTATCATAAATAGATATGCGAATATAAAAAAAAAGACAAACAAAAAATAAACAATGACAACCGCAATTTGACACGCGATTTTAGTTTTCTTTTCTCTATCTTTTCAATGTTAAATTCGAAGTTAAAAGACATTAAAAATATAGAGTTCACTTCATATTTGTTAAATTAACAATTAAAATTATAATGATAAGATATGTAATTAATTTGGAAGAAAAATAATTAATATATACGCAAACAGATTAGCAAAAAAATACATACGAGGGTAGTTTTAAAATATTGTTGAGTTAAAATTCCTTATTTAGTACCAATATATTTTTTATTAGATTATTTAAGCCTTATAAGACATACGATTAAAAGGGTAGGCCGATTCCGAATACCAAAATGAGTTTGTAAGACCTAATTTTTTTTAATTTGTGGAAAAAAAGTTGAAAAGAATATTTTATCACTTTTTTGGACTTAAATAAATCGTCTTTTTTTATTATTATTATTTTTCCAATATTTCGTTCCAACCAGTGAAAAGCTTTTTCAGGGTTTTTTAAATACAAAAATGTTAAAATGATTCCCTGAAAAAGCTGCCCATTGTTTGATGACTAAAAAATTATTCTACTTTAGCTTAACAAATAATAATAAAACTAAAGTTTAGAAAGTTTGTTAAAACGCAATTTCTTTAAACTCAGAAAATATTTCTATTTTTCATTAATGTCAAACGAAACTTTTTTAAAAAAGAAGTTATTTCGTCCTAACTTACAAAAAAAAAGTTCCGTTTGCCTTTAAAGATAGCATGTAAGTTAAATAGGTGATGTTTTTAACCAAACGGATTACTACCTTTCATAGAGTAGTAATAATTAAAAGTTCCTACCTGTAGTGCGATTCAGTAACTTATTTTTGCGATATTCGTATCGTTAAAATAAGTTAACAATAAATATAACGATTTTGCGATTCAGTAAAGTTTTTAACGATATTTACTTCCGTTAAAGTCAGCTGTTATTGTTAAGTAAACAGCAAAACTTTTTACCAATTTGTACAATCGTTATACTTGATAATTTAACGGCAATAATTTTTGTATTGTTAATTGTATCGACAAAAGGTTATTTTGTATATTTTATATTATTTTTACTATATTTATGATTTTCGCTTTGTTAAAATTTATTTTACAACTAATAAAATACAAACAAAAATCAACTTGTCCACTATCGTTAAAAACGTTTTAGTGGATCACTTAACCGTAGCAGCAAACAATAATTTCTGTCGATAAATATGACGATTGTCGAATCGTTAAAAGTTACTGAATCGCACTACTGGTTGGCAAATGCATGCTTCACGGCAAGGTGTATCTACACAAGGTGGTAGCATAAGTGTTACAAATACAACACCAGCAACCATATGATTTGAAAAAAATTAAGTCCGAACTGAAGCCAAAACAATAAAAAAATGTAGACCTATATTTAGGTTTTTTTACTTATGCGCATATGTATGTATGTTCATATGTATGTGTACATATCATATTGTAATTTGTTAAAATGCGGACGCAATTCAATATTCGGGTACAAACATACAACTGTTTTTTATTGCTTTTATTTTTTTCTAATAACATATTTTTAATTTAACTTTCTGGACATATAACAATTAATAAGATTTGCACAACTTAAAGCTTCTTATGATACCCATCAAATGCCGCGCTACAATATCAAAAGACTGCAAAAAAAAAAGACCAAACCCAAGTGAAACTTGGTCGTGTTAAATTTCAAGTTTCTTCAACTTTTTCCACAATTTACCAACCATATTTTTTTTTTTGCAATTTATATTGACATACGTACGTATGTATGTATGTATGTGCAAAGGTTTTAATGTACGTACATATTTATGCCTTTATGTTTGTATTTATTACAAAGCAGAACATATGAAATGATTTTTTGGCACAAAGTCACGAAATATTGTCCAAAAAGAAATCAATAAACAATGGCAACAACCACGAAAAAAATCGCGCTAAAAACAGCGTCAACCGCAAACTTCCACAAACATTTAAACGGTGACCCACCAAATCAACAGCCAACCACAAGCGTACACAACAACATTACAGCATAAACAAAGCGCAAACTATTTGTAGTGAGAGCGAAAGTTTTACTGCGGTTAAACGAATTATAAAAATGAAAAAAAAAAAAATTTCAAAATTATTTATCAATTGATCTTTTTTTAAAGTTGCAAACAAAAAATTTAATTAAAAGTTTAGAGTGCGTATAAATTTTGGTTAAAAATTAGTATAAATATATGTATGTACATATGTACAGATTAGACATATCGTTACTTTAATAAAGAAAGGTCCTTAGTCGCATTTTTAAGTCGAGATTGATTTTGTCGGCTTATCGTGATATATGAGCAGACGGACCTGTTATTGAA
This sequence comes from Melanophora roralis, assembly GCA_963583895.1. Classification (NCBI taxonomy): domain Eukaryota; kingdom Metazoa; phylum Arthropoda; class Insecta; order Diptera; family Rhinophoridae; genus Melanophora; species Melanophora roralis. Next base: position 1,440,643 of record OY757191.1, read on the forward strand.
ATAAAGGAAAATCTGGGCTTCAAACAAAAATACGAGTTAGGAGCTTTTTATATTAAGGTAACGATATCTATATATTAGTTGTGTTTCAAATGCTTAACGAAAATAGTCCTAACTTACACAAATTTACACAAACTTACCCAAAAGTGTTCCAGGTAAAAACTTTAGTGCAATGAGCGCCTGAAGGAGTAATTATTTTTCTTTTCCCGTAGAAATTCGCCCAAACGTTTTCTTTAGATAAGTTCGGACAAGAGTTTTAAAATCAGCTGATCTTTGTTTACTTTTAAATTAAAAAAATTATTTGGATATTTTGCAAAAGGAACAACAATTTTATTTTTTATTTAAACATAAGCAAAAAAGGAAGTCTTTCTACAAAATTTATCAATCAATCATCAATGATTATCTTAGTATTTTGCTTAATATGTTGCTGGGTTATTTTGAGTAACAACACTATGAAAAAAGTAAAGGAGAAATGGTGGTTACTTTCAAGCAATTTATTTAAGGTGTAAAAACAGAGCAAGCATCTGGTATAACCTTTTTGCTTTAATCAATCAGCTGTTATTAATTTTTTTAGCTGTTCGTTAACTATTTTCATTTTAGTAATATGAAACTTCATATAAAAAATCATCGCTGATTTGGGTTTATCTGAATTATGAATGGTTAACTTTTGCCACCACTAGGTGTTAGGAACTAATTTAAGCCCATTTTTGGCAAAGTAAAATGAAACTTACTGGCAGTCGAATTATGTCAAACAAAATTTACTATAAAACAAAACAAAAAATATATATGAAATCATATACATATGTATGTATGTATGTACTTAGTATGTCTGATAAGCAAGTTCTACACCTCGTCCGCCCTTAAATAAATATTTACCTTTTTAAGTGAATTTTTTTGGCGATTCCAATCAAAGAACAACAAAAACAATCTAGAACAGTATTTATTAAACTTTTTTGTATATTTTATTGTGTTAAATATTCCTTGTCCTAACAAAAGAATGAAATTAAGGCATAAAAACAATTGGAGAAAACATATTTAAAATGAGTTTTTTATTTTAAATTTACATATAATTTTCGATTTGTAACTTTAAACCGCAAATTTTTAAAAAATAAAAAAAAAATCATTTTACACATTCTAGCTTAGTCTTTTTTTTTTTGATTGATTTTTTCTTTAGTGTAAAATTCATTAAGCTTTAAGGCGTGTTATTTTTTAAGCGCAAATTAGTGCTTTTATATGAACAATTGGCACGCAATCCAAATTCTTTGAATAATAAAAACAATAAAAAAAACAATTTATTGGCTGAAAAACATTAAACTTTAGTGAAAAAATCTACCTATAAATTTATAAAAATCCTTGGCAAAAATTTTGAAATAAACCTTAGATTTTCCAAGTATTTTAGACTTTTTTTACTTCAAAAAATTTAATAAATTTTATATATATATTGTTGGTGAAAAAAATTGGTTTATATATTTTTCATTTAAATTTAGTTTAAATATATTAAAAAAAGATCCCCCCTAAACCAAAAGTTTTTAATAATTTTTATAGCTTTTTAAATACAAAAAAACATTTTCTGGAAAAAAGAGAAACATTTTTATTGCAAGAAAGTTTATATCAAAACATGAATTTTTTATAAATAAGTTTTTTTATTAAAGAACATTGTAATAGAGAAAAAAATTAGAATAAAAGGCAAAGGAAACAATGGATTTCATGATTGTGTTAAGCAGGTTTACAACAGATTTGTTTTTTTTTTTTTATTTTTCTAACATAAATAAATATGTTTTAATGTGAAAAATGGAGGCTGTTGGTCTATTCTAATAAACTAGAAACTGACCACTTTTAGTAAAAATTCGAAACTATTAAAAAATTTATAAAATATTTTTAAGCAATGTACCTAATAAAAAAGTGAACATATAAATTAAAACATAGTTTTACATTTTTAATTTAGATAGAATGGAAATGCAAATTTTATTTTTTAAAGAGAATGTCATCCACTGGTGCGATTTAATAACTTATTTTAACGTTATTCGCAAGTCAGCTGTTTTTGCTAAATAAACAGAAAAACTTTTTTGCGATTTTTACAATCGTTATACTTGCTAACGACAATAATTTTTCGAAGGATATTCTTCTTTAAAGCCACAAGAGATTGGGGATTGTCTTGTCATTGAGGTAGCCCCATAAAAAATAAGTCCATGGGAGTTAGTTTGGGCAACCCCGGTGGCCATCGGATGCCCTCAAAACATGACTGACAAATTTGCAATGACACCCTATAGTAACAAAAACTCGAATTCATTCAAAGCAAAAACAAACTGAAATGGAAAAGAACGCAAATATTAAAGAAACTGTTTACATATTTCCAGCTTTAGTCATAAAAAATAATTTTTATATTAAAAACAAATTTTTTTACAGAAATCATTTTTCAGAGATCCTATTTCTAATTCTTGTTATATATGTGTAGTAATCAAGGTACACTAATACAGGTAGTATCAAGGCGAATTAAAATAATTGGCCCTCTGCATTTCCTTTTTGTTTTTGATAAAGTGAATGTCAAAAAATTTTTAATTTCAAACCAAGGCACATGCAACAAGGTAAACTCAAGACGAATTCAAAAAATTCGCCCTCTGCATTTCCTTTTTGTGTTTGAACGGTAGAATGTCAGAAATATTAAAAATTTCATATAAAATTAAATTTTTATAACGTTTAAATGTCAAATTGATTATAATCAGCTGGGCTCTTAATATTACCTGGTTGAATGTGCCTTGTTATAAAAAAAATTAATATATATGGCAATCACTTTCACAAAATTTCAAGGCGAATTCATAATCAGATGGCTTCTTAAGACTACGTGTATTAGTTAGTGTACCCTGGTAGTATTTTAACTCAAATCAACAGTATGCAGTAATGCAAGTTGAATTTTTATGTTCGTTAAAGATTTAATGAACAAACTGCCTAAGGAAAACAGAATTGATTCTAAGGAATCACTGCCAAGCCGAAAGCATAGAATAAGCGAAGTTGAGCAGGAGAAACGGGTAAAAAATTATTTATTTAAGACTCATTTACAGAACAATTTTTAAAGAAAATTCGTAGCCACAGTTCTTTTGTCACCCATATGGCTTTGACTTATATAAAAACTTAATACGTTAAATTATATTTTCCAGATATATACATGCATTTTTGTTGTAAATATTTATGTAGTTAACATATATGTACATTCATATATCTCTAATTGAGTAACTACCCATAATCTTTAAATTCAAACGTCTAAATTAGGTCTCATTAAGTTTTTCCTTTCCTTTAAGTACTTTAAGGTCGATCGTTTTGATTGCAGTTGTAAATGCAATCACAACCCTATTTCTCTAAAGCGTTTTTTGTTTGTTTTTGTTATTTTACTCGAAAAGATATTGTTGCCGCTCTATTCCCTTTTTATCTTATCGCTAGTTTACTATGCGGGTTGATTTTCAATTTGTTTAAACCGTTTTCTACACTTTAATCTCGTTTTGTTTGTTGGGGGTGTTTTGCTTAACTTTGGATTTATTTTCTTGCGTTTTTTTCATATTTTTTTTATCAAAATATATTGTGTTTGTGGCTTTTTGTTAAAATAGTGGTGCATTTTTGGTTTGTTTTATTGTCTTCGATGACATCATGTTGAACAATAGAAAATGCTACTTAAAAATGTAATAAAAATTAAAAACAAAAAACAATTTAACAAGTATTTGAATACAAATGTATTCATAGATTTACATTTCCAGGCAATCGTAAAAATGTGTGACAAATTGTTTAGAAAATATTGATAACTTTATATTAGTTTAAGTTTGCAGTCTTTAAAATTGTTTGAAAATTTAAGTTGAAACGTTTATGTCCTTTAAAGTACAGGGTTTCTGGTAGCCGAATTATGATTACGGGAAAGTGGAGTGATCTAAGACTATTGAGGTGAATGGTTTCTTATGGTAGGGACTGGTTCTAGTTCTTGCACTTAATATGAAGGGAACCAGTCACTTTTACATTGCGTTGTCATTGGAGGAGGCAATTGGTTCAAATTTGATACCACCGAACGGGTTACAGGCCAATCCTATATAAGCATTTTTTGCATTTATTGTTAAGATCCTGTTTAAACTACTTTGTATTTAGGCGTGTGTGTGTGTGTGTGTATAAATATATGTATGTTTATGTATAGGGACCTGTATTTCTGTTTTTTTATTTAACTTCTTTAACACCTTTCAACCAGTTACTTAATGTGTGCCTTTTTAACCGACCACGACCAATAACTTTTGTCTTATTCATGTTTTGTACCGGTAACAGGACGAGTACGCCAATTGACACACATTTTCCGCAGGGATATTTTTAAACTTAAATAAAAAACGTAATAACTGACACAAAGTTTTATTAAGAGTCAAACACACTGTAAAAACACGAGTCACACGCGGCAACGAACATTTTCCTTTAAAGCCACAAGAGATTGGGGATTGTCATTGGAAGCCCTCTGTTTGAGGTAGCCCTATAAAAAATCCACGGGAGTTAGAGCGGGTGGCTTCGGTGGCCATGGGATGTCCACCAAAAGCGACTGATCAGTTTTTAGGGGAAATTTTCCCCGAAGCAAATTAATCGAAGCTCTGGCTGTGTGTGCAGTCGCCCCATCCTGTTAAAACCACAAGTGTGAAGAATACGATGGATGAGCTCGCAGGTTTAGCAAAAAGAATTCCGTAATCATGCGTCGATAATTTTCATTGTCGACATTCGTCACCTGGCCACGAAATTTTTGGCAAAAGTGGTCTAATTATCTCATACAAGGATAAGGCACACTAAATATTATCCTAGGGCAACTCAATGGTTTTCGATATTTCCATCGAGGGTTGCAGGTTCTTGGCGACCAGTAACAGCAGTTTTGCTTGTTGACGTGGCCGTTTAAGTGAAAATGAGCCTCGTCGCTCAAAAAAAATGGGATTTACAGTGCGAAAATGCTACATCGTTTTACCAAAATTATTGGGTAAACCAAAGTCACCTTCTTTCAGTTCTTGAACGATTTGAATTTTAAAAGAATGGATCTTCAAATGTTTTTTTAAAATTTCATGAATAATCGCTCTTGGAAGTCCCAGTGAGGCTGCTTTTTTCCGTATTAAAAGTCCCGGACTTTCACTTAAACTGCCTTCTTTTTTTGTTTTGCAATAACCTTTAAAAACTTACCTTCAACAGTGAATTATTTGCAAATTGGAAAAAAAACTATACATTAAAAAATTAGTGTATTTTGGATCTCTTGTGTTTTTCTAATAATAAAAAAGCGACAATATCTTAAAAGATGTTAAGAAATTTTGTTGTCGAAATGGTTTTTTAATACTTAACAGACCAAAATATATTTGCAACTAATTAGTTTTTTTTTTTAATTTCTATTTTGCTCTATTTTTACTATGAATGTTATTATTAAATGGACTTTTTTAACATTTAAAAATAAAATGAATTTAACCTTGAGTTTTTGATTTTTTCCACAATAATCACACAACTGAATCATTGTTACGGACGTAGAGTCTCTGTTTTAGATAATAAAATATGTATGTATGGATGTATGTATATTACAAGTAAAGAGCTTAACGAATTTCGCGAATTTTTCATAAAGTTTTACATAATTTTTAAAGACATGTTTGCCAATTTAAAATGTGGTAATTGAAATAATTTTTTACGTAAAGAGTTAAAAAACAATAAATCAAAAAATAAACTAACGCAATCAAAGGTGTGAATGGAAAGAAGTTATTCAATTCAAAAAAAAACAAGAGGTTAGTTAGTATTTATTTTTAAAACTAGTCAAATTAAGGGCAGGGCGGAAGTGATAGATATAACGTTGGCAAACCTTGACGAGCCTTTGGTTACAAATTGGAGAGTATATGAGGAATGTTCGATTTTGAACCACAGAAAGATACTTCGAAAGGGACGACGCAAACCCTTCATGAATCCTAAAAGGACAAACTGGCCGGGATACTGATGGAAATGCGCTAATTAACGGAGTCTTTTGGCACCGTTCCCACATGCGCGGGAGACGACCAGGCAGTAAGCTAGAAATAAATCACAGCCAGTTTGGTGGCAGCTGGGTAATCTCAAAAAGAAGGTCAGAAAGCTGTATAATAGGGCCAACAAGCAAGCGACGAATTGAGACGGCTATAGAACCAGCTTCAACAGGTATTAGAGCGCGGTCAGAAAAGCTAAACGAACCGCCTACATAGGTTCCTGTGAAACTAATGAGAAAGTCAATGAAACGGCAAGATTCCGAAAAATTCTCTTCATGGATCTAAAAATCGTCGGAATCATTAAAAGGAAAACTGTTAATGGACAAAGTCGGTTTCTGAGACACTTTGTCTGTTGACAACAACGGGAAGCTGAAAAGTTAGAACTTGTGATTGATAGTGTACATATCCACGATTCAAATACGGTCAAAATCCAGGCGAAGGGTAATTCTGATAAGGCGAAAACTGCATGGGCACTAGACTCTTTTTAACTCTATAAATCTTCTGGTTCCGATGCTGTCTTGTCCATGTTGTCTCTATTCCGAAGGCGGAAAAGCCGATTCACTCGACTCCGAAGGGCTTAAGACCTATCAGTCTTTCTTCCTTATTCCTCTGAAGACGATGAAAAGGTTATTAGATCTATAAATTAGAAATATACCCGATTCCAGGTTGTTAAGTGAACACCAAAACCTTTTTATATAGAACAGGTCAGTTGAAAGTGCACTGGATTAGGTGGAGGTCAGGTGCATAATAAGGCGAACTCCGACTCTACATTAGCGGCCTTTTTGGATATCAAAGGGGCATTTAGTAATGTTAAGCTTGAATCAATTCATCAGGCACTTGCGTCAGTTGGCGTTTCATTCTGCTTAGTGGACTGGGTTGATGTCATGCTTAAGAGCCGAATAATTGATTCGGACCTAGGTAAGGTATCCGTAAAGAGAGTTGTCACCAAGGGGACACCACAAGGGGGAGTTCTTTCCCTGCCACAGTGGCTCCTGGTCGTCAACGGGATTCTAAGGACCTTAGAAGAGGAGGAAATGCGACGCGGATGATGTGGTGATACGCATCGGAGGCAGGTTTCTACCTACTCTTACTGATCTCATGCAGGGGCATTAAAAAAACTCCCATGTTAGGCCAACTTCAATGGACCCAGTGTTAATCCACTAAAAACTAAGTCAGTGCTATTCATCCAAAAGAACGGAGATAAAGCTCTATGACTACCTGTGGTTGTTTGGTCTGACGAGATGCTGTTTTAAAGGGTTGCCACCGCAGAATGTTAAATAAATTTCAAAGAAGTATCTCGGTTTTGTAATACAGAAGCTACCAGTAGTACTCCAAAAACTTCCATTAATACAATACCGAAGCTACTTCCTCTGGGTCTTTTTGTTAAGAACTCTGCGACCAGAAGTGCTTTGAGGCTCAGGAAAACAAGTACGTGGCGCGAATTCCGTTTGGGGCATGTTAACATACTGACTGAGACAGCAAGAAGCGAACAGCTGCGTATTATAGGCAGTGAGTCACCATATATGAACTTCACACTAAGAGTGTAGATATTTATCCCGGACAGATCGACGTAAGTAAATGGCCACTTACCACATGAGGGAACTTCATTGATGGGACACTGGGATTGGAGAGGATATCATCAGTGAATCACTAGAAATTGCAAAATCATTCAAACTATACGATTACTGTGGTGTATTGCAAGCAGAGATATTTACGATTATGCGAGCCGCGCACTTATCTCGGCGGAATAGCGGTCTAAGGGGAAAATGCATTACCATTCACCTATGTTGATAGTCAAGATTGCAGTTCAGCACTCGAGAAGGACTAGACTCTGATAAGTTTTGAAACAGTCTTAAATATCCGAAAAAACTGCTGATGAATTAGGGCGAAGGGAATCTGGGACAAATGCCAGTGTGGCCGCTGCCTTAATTTATCCCTAAATGTGAGGATTCTATGAAAGGATCAAAGGACATTTCATAGACCGGCCACTTCAATATCAGGTCATTGTCGGTTAAGTAGCAACGTGATACAGTTGAATACAGCCGCTTGTGTGAGGAAGCAGACGACGTCGAGATGATGGAACACGTTTACCTGCGAATTCCCAGCATTTGTTAGAAGACGAAGCCGACATTTTGGTGTTTGCTAAAAGCCTCTAAAAATTTATATTTAAACAAAATCTTTAAAACCTAAAGAAAAAATTTATAGAAATATTTTTTTTTAAACTTACCTCTTTGTGATTGATGGGTCTTCCATAGATTTTTAAAATAATTTTTTTGGAATATTTGCTAATGATCATAATGCAATGGTGTTTATTATTGGACCAAAATTTAAAAAATTATGAAAAAAGAAAAGAAAAAAATAATATATTAAAAGTTTGTGGTAAATTAATGTGTATTTAACTTATATTTAAAAAATATGTTATTTATTCGAAAGCATAGTTAAAAACCAATTTTCTAATTTGATTGCATTAAATAAAATCAAAGCAACAAATTTATATTAAAAGAACCCTTTTTGATCTTGATATCTGCAAAGACGTTTGTTATAAAAATTAAAAGTACTTATAAATATTATTAAGGGTTTTTTTTCAGCTATAATTGTTATTTTTTGAATAGCATTCATAATTGACATTTTATGAAAATATGCATATCTAAAGGCGACTTGGGTCCATGATATTTTCTTTGCCAAACATTCAATTTCCGAATTAACTATTGCAAGGCAGCTATAAAATTTTTAAACACTGCCCCAATAATGAAATATTTATGTTTATATTTTTTTTTAAATATATACATATGTACAACAAAATACTTGAATAAAATAGCAAAAACAGTTTGAGACCATTTACAAATTATCTGTTAAAACATTACTTTTTAAAAAAGATTCTTATAATAAATCATTTTACAATAAAATTATAAAAAAAGGAAAAAAAAAACAACAACAACATAGTATAAATATTACAGTAAACACGCCATTACAGCAATAAATAAGATAAACATTTAGCTTCAAATTAGAACAAAGGCAACTGAACTAAGAAATTTTAAATCAAACTACAGACTCGTAGTAAAAGAAACTTTTTAAAACTTTTTAGAAAAAATATCGATAAGACTATATGGGATTTAAAAAAAATAATAAGTGCTAAACTTACTGTACCAACATCTAAGAAAATTATAAAAAAAAAAATTTTAAGAAAACTGTGGTTCCACAGTTAAGGATGTTTGCAGTTCCATTGATAACGTGATACATATATAGGGTGACCATTAATTTCTCATTCAAAATCAGTAAGCTTTTTGGTCTTTTTGTAATTGTAATATTCTTTCTATTGTTTTTTTTTTTTTTAATCTTTAAAATATCGTTTCTCAATGTTTTCTCCTATTTTAAGTTGATAATTATTTATTAGATACTTTTAAGAGTTTTGAGTAATTTTTAGCATCTCGAAAAATACCTAGATTTGCGGAAAACTAATAATTTCTTGTATGTCAGCAACGTAATATATTAAATGGCTTGAAAAATCAGTACAATCAGTACTTTTTTCAAAAATCAGTACAATTCAGTACATACATTTTTAAGCAGTACACCATATGAAAAGTCAGTACATGTACTGATGAAATCAGTACGAATGGTCACCCTATACATATATGAAACCCAAATATAATATAGATTTAAATTCCGTGCAATATCTTTACAGGAAATACATGAAAAATAAACCCGACGGTTACAGGTAGTATAGCTACTTCATAATAATATAAATAGATCGCCAAAAACTAGAGTTTTTCTTAAAATTCCAAGGAATCAATCTTTACACCCCTCTAGAAAGTAAATAGGACAATAAAGTATGGCCCAAATAACACCTTAAAAATGTGGGAGAAAATTATTAAAAAAAGGTAGTCAAACCCCAGCTGGAAAATTATATGGAAAGAAACAGGATTTTTTTTTTTAAATTTCAATCTGGGGCCAAATCGTCGCATTCGATTCGAATTGAAATTTCACTCGATCGATCGAGTTGTCAATGCTTAAAGTATAGGAATTCTAATAAGAATATTAAAATTTCGATTCGTATCGAATGCGACGATTTGGCCCCTGGCTTTAAAAATTAATTTTCTTGTGAAACCGCTTGTAAACCGATAGAATCCCCGGAGAAGAGGAAACAAAATATTGGCCATTTTTCTTTACCTTAAACGAGCCTTTGAGACAATATATTGTTACAGAAATTATTTGAATATGGTATAGAGGGCAATGAATTGAAATGGTTTAAGACATGTTTAACATATAGTAAAAAGATAATCAAAAATTAATAATGTAAAATCAAATGAAATATTTATGAATAAAATATGGTTAAATTAATTTCTCAAAACCACTGCAATTTTCGAACCTTACCCTGGATTAAAAGGGTAATGCAAAAGTTTACCATTGACCACTCTCTAAAATAATTAGGGGATTCACAAGGTGTCCTATTATGTCCTATTGTCATATTGTTATAAAATTTCACAATGGCTTTGTTGTCTTTTATACAAAAATAGTTCTTCAAAAATACTACGTCGTTTAATATGCTTATTAAATTGTCATAACAACTACCCATACACCTTCGCCGAGTGTCCAATAGTTGGTAAAAGCTTTTAAACCATTATGAAATTTTATGACAATATGACAATAGGACAAATAAAACACCTTGTGAATCCCCTAAATATGTATATTGGTCTTCATTCCAGTGTTGCCACCAACGAAATGCTAAATTACACATGGATCAACCCAAAATTACACATGAAATTACGAATTACACATGCTTTTTTTTAAAAAAAGGCCTTTTTTGTCCTAAAATTAATAACCCAGCAAAAACTTGCTCTAAAATTAGTTAAAATCCCAAAAACTCTTACTCATTAGCATTTTAACACATTATTTTAACATGGCGATGACATTAGGCAAGTACTTACCATGCTCGCTTATAAAGAGGGAGTTAAATAAGTACTTACCATCCTCGATTACAAGGAGGGACTTAAATAAGATATTACTTTATTGGCATTATAATAATCTTTTTCTGTTGCCCTCAGTTATTCATTATTGCATTAAAAATGTTTTTCAGTGATGTTTTACATATTTTTAAATTTTATACCTTTCATATAGTAATAAGGGTGTATATGAAATTGTCATTCCATTTTTAATTTTTACAATATTTATTTTACACCACATTAAGTATAAATATTTTGGATTCTTATAGATAGCAAAGTCGCTAAAGCCATGTCTGTCCATCTGTGTGTCTTTTGAAATCAAGTTTCCAAACCTTAAAAAAGTCGCTCAGAAAATAATCAGAAATATACCTGATTTAATCGCTATATAAAATCAACAAAATCATGACCGAGATGCAAGCAAAACTCTAAAATAACCCAATTTTTTAGGACCAAAACCATATTCTTTTATATCTCAGTAAATACAGCCACTCTAGTCACAAAGCTTAGCACGGATACTTTGAAGATAGGGGCCTAAATTAGGGGAAAAATTTTTCATGTAGAAGCACAAATTTGGGAAGAATTTTATCCAATCACAACTATAGAAGTCACGTGTTCTACAGCAAGTAATTTTACAATAATACCTACATTTTGGAAAACAAATTTTTTGACTAAGAGCAGGGAGAGGAGCAACCCCCATTCAAATAAACTGTTTTTGTAAAATTTTTGATACGCTATATTTCTCAAACTATAACATATATCGACTTTAAATGTTCCACAATAAGTAATTGGACAATAATGCATACTCTTTGGAAAAAATACGAAGGAACAAATTTAATTAACTTTTAATACGAAATAAGTTGAAAACTGTTGGCCTTAAACCTTTTACATGGTATTTCTATTATACATAGGTACAAATATTATTTTCTAAAGTTTTCTATTTTTAAACTAGAATAGCTATAGACTTCAAACCCGATACAAAGTATTTTTATTATAGTACATATTTTCATTACGAAATAACTCGGTCAGATCAGATGGCCATAAAAAAATCAATGTGAAGGGTATATTAGATTCGGCAAAGCCGAATGAAGCGGTCTCACTTTTTTTTTAAATACAAGTGTAAAAAACTTTTAATATATATAAAAATAATAATAACTATCAAAAATGATAAAATTTTTAAATTACACATGAATTACACATGCAACCAATTACACATGGGCTACACATGAAACGAAAAATTACACATGAAATGTGTAATTACACCTAAGGTGGCAACACTGCTTCATTCTCAATCGTAGTCGATTTAGCAATGTACTTCTGTACGTCTCCTAAGCCAACTTTTTAAAGCCTACTTAAGTCCAACGGGACCGTTACTAAACAGTTAATCGTCAATTTATCCCTAATAAAAGCTGCTACAAAAAAATAACTTTTTGATAAGATGTCGCACATGTGTCACCGAAAGTAGGGAGGCCATTCGAATTTAATTATTTTTAAAACTTCATAAATTACTTTAATACAAATGCGGTAATGTAATTATACCACGACAAAAATATTCACTAGACACTACGGATGGTCCATATTTTTTTATAAATATATTTTGGTAACCACAAGAGGTATAAACCTGGGACTTTGAACTTCAGTACGACGATGTGTACATATGTATATCTGCGTCTGCTGATAACAATTTTTAAAAAATATTTTATGTATTAAAATAAATGTTTAAGGGTTAATCTATTAGTTCCGATTTAAAAATCTGGGGCCAGATTGTGGCATCCGATTCGAAACTCTACCCGATCGATCAAGTTGACAATGCTTTTTAAGTTTTCTAATAAGAGTTTTTTAATTTTAATTAGACTCGTACACCGCGATTTGTCGTCCGCATTTTTTAATTATAGAATCTTTTTTAATGTATTTTATTGTAAAACAATAATATTACAAGGGATGTAGGTATCTACTCCAGTGAAAACGATCTTTTAGCAGCACATTTAAGTATTAAAGCGAAGTATAAGAAAAGAAAATTGAAATGAAATAATAAAATATCCAATAAAAAGTGGAAAAAAAGAAATAAATGTAAATTTATTTAAAATTTGGTTTTTAAAGAATCACATTTATTTTTTTGGTAAGAAGGAGAGTATCAAATGAGCCAGAGAAATAACACGATAATTTTCGGCATCCAATTGTATCAAAAAAAGTACGATCGTACAAACTTTTTCAACACTGCCACTGATGTACATATGTATTACATATTTGCTACATGTGAATTACATATTAAAAATTAATACAAAAAGAAAATTGAAAGCTGAGAACCCTGCAAATAACTTAAAGTAGTGTAAAGAGAAAAAGAAACTAACGATAATTTTAACCATTGAACATACATAAAAATACAAACTAATTCATTAAAACAGATTAGCACATATGTATGTAGGTATGTGAAATATTAAAAAACCTTCTAACAACCTAAAATTTTTTAATATAGGTATGTAGGTATAGTATTTAATATTATTTTGAGCAAGTGAATAAAAATTAAAACCTGCCGCACCTACAATATCAGAAAAAGAAACACTGCGATAACAAAGGAGTTTCTTATGCATTATTGATAAAATCATTTCAATATTTACCATTTAGAAAATAAATATTCCAAGTAAGTTTTAGTTTGTTCACTTTTGTCTAAATTAAATACATACTTTTATTTTAATTTCTTAAATTAATGAATTTTTACACTTTTTAACTTTTTTTACATATATTTATGCATATGTATGTACATACGTCTATACTATTTACATATATGGATATACACGACACTAAATTAGCATACTGAAATTAACTTTTACAGTAAGTTCACTTACTAATTTATTATTTTTTTGTTATACATTTTAAATTTTTCATTTTAATAAAACACTAACTTCCAACAAGTGGCGGCCATATTGACAATTTTATATATTTCTAGCTGAGATCATTCTTTTTGTATTTTGCCTCTCTTTACCCGATCTTTTCTTTTTCACACATCAAAGAAAGGCAAACATTTAATTTTTAAAAAGAAAACGAAGCACATTTACACAATGTTGTTTTTATATTTTGTAAATTTAATCGCTTTTTTAAAGCTTACCGGGTTTGTTTGTGCAATAGTTTTTTTTTTTAATTATTATTAAAATGAATTTCCACTGCGACAATAACGTAATTAACTGACCAACCGTCAAACACACGCAACGCGAACGGCTACTAAACGGAGACTAATGCAAAAAGAAACAAAAAAAATTGTAGGAGAAATTCAATTCCAATAGGGCAATTTTACGATATTGAAATTGTGCAAGAAAAGTGAGGCCAAAACAAACCAAAAATACGACATAAAATGTAGTCCATAGTTGTAAAAACATGTACCAACAAAAAAAAAATTGGGAATGAATCAGAGAAACAAGCCAACTATGAAAACTTGGCGGTGGCGGTCGAGAAAAAAATTGTCGGCGGCAGCTCAAAGTAAGTTGGAGCCAACTTAGCCGGTTAAAATTAGTGTTTGAAAATTGGGTTAAAAAAAAAATTAGTTAAATTCAATTTTTATTTAAGAAAAGAAAACACCAACAACTAATAACTACAGGCATAAATTCTAAGAAAAAAGGTTCAACAATTCTTCTATTGTTTGGCACCAATATTGGTTTCTTTTGGCAGTGGAAAGGTTTAACCGGCTTCTGCATAGTTTTGAAACCATTCACGGTCAACTGAATTAAACGGCTGTAAATTGATGCAGCCCATTTGAACAATTCAATGTGTGTTGGCAGATTTGTCTGTCTTGCTTCTATTTGGAGTTAAAGAACTTTTGGTCATTGTTAATGTTGTTTGATAATTTACGGATCCTATGTCAATATCATGTATTGGTCATAAGTGGTTTATTAAATTTGTCGTAGATGTAGTGAAAACTTGAATGAGAGACGATAGTTTAATTAGATCAAAGCTTATCAAATTTAGGGAATCTTTTTTACATCCATTTCGTCTTCTTTAACAAGTTTTGCAATATTTTAGTTTTTGTAGTGTTTATCTATCGGCAGTGTATAAATTCCCAAAATATTTCCAACTTTCTAATGTTCCACACTCCCGTACAACAACTTTGGCTTTGTTTTTTTATTTCCTTTTATTTTTACTATGTCACAATAGCATTTCAAACCATTGGTGTGTGATATATATATAAGGTACAATACCTTCAGAAATAGATCCTAAAAAATTTTATTTTTAACATTTCTATTTAGGGAGTAAAAATTGTTTAATTTATTTGTGTATCATTTATTAAAGACAATTTTTTTTTTGTTTTAGTTGATTTAACCGAAAAAAAAACGACAATAATTTTTAAACGTTGCTAACTCAAACATTAAGGGTTTCCAAATGTCGAATCGTTAGGTAATATTTCTAATGTTGAGTACACACTAGACATTTTGGTCAAAATTCGGCAGAGCCGAGTTTCCGCCTGCATTTGTAAATAATTGTTTATTAAATAAATATATATGCCAAACAAAATAAGAAGCATTCTAAATCCTTTTTGACTAAGTCTAGTCCAAATAAATAAAATAAGCTGTTTAAAAATAGCTGCTTACGTCTTTTTGCTCAAATATTAGAAAAACCGTCTAAAGGTAAGTTTTATCTTCTTTTTTAAGAAATGGGGGGTAAAACTTAATTATGAAAAAAAATTATTGAGTAGGAATGTCCAAGAAAAAAATGGTGTAAAACAAATCAAGCCGTGATCGGCATAAAATACAGCCGTCATCGGCATACAGCAGCCGCCGCCGATGATTTTGCCTCGGCTTGTTTCTCTGCTAATAAAGTGTGATTCAGGGTACACGTATAAGTGTACCCTGGTGTGATTATTAATAAAGCAAAAGTAAATCCGTGTTAAGCCATTTAATAGCAACCGTGTTTTCATCTTTTATCTTTTTTTAATTTCGTATTGCTGCCTAAAATAAGGAGAATCATAAAATGCGTTTTTATGGTTTTAATAAAATATTCTGAAAATTAAACCAAATATACTTTTAAACAAAACCTATTAAAAATAATACATAAGACATGAGTTCGGGCTTCGTAACAGAAACAGAATTAAACGAAGCACGTCAACGTAGACAAGAGGAATGGGAAAAGGTTAGAAATCCTGATGAACCTATAGGTAAGATTGGTTAGAAGCAAGATTACGAAAAATTTCCTTAATTTTTTTTTTAACTAGAGCGTCCTGAAGAGCCATATGATGGCCGATCTCTGTTTGAGCGTTTAAGGGAGCAAAAAATGAAAAAAGACATGGATTATGAAGAGTCACACAAATTAAGCAAGTTTAAAACTTTGTGGCATGAAATTTGTAAATAAATAAGCTTTTATTTGATAGAAAATCTTATAAGAGGCTTAGACGATGATGAGGTTCAATTTTTGGAGTTAGTGGACCAAAACAAAATTGATATGGAAAAGAAGCAGATGTTGGAGGAGGAAAAAGAACTAAAGGATTTTCGCTCAAGAGTAGCCTCACTGCAAGAGGAATCTGTTGACAAGGTTAATTTAACATTATTTTATTCATAAAAACAAGTTTTTTTGGAAAGGTTATAAAAGAATGAATTGATTTATACCTTGCAGAAACTTCAAAATGACCTCAAAACTAAAATTAAATCACAAACATCTACCAATACCACTCGTCTTTCGCAAAAATCCCTATTAGGTATTGGTATTAAACGCAAAAACGGTGATGCCAAGACATCGGCAGCTGTCCAGTTTAGCAAGCAAGTAAAACAAAGCAACAATAAGAAAATATGTGCAACAACCCCCGCAAGCCAATTAAAAAATGTAAAAGATTTACCCTGTATACGGACGAACGAATTTGACAAGGGCCACCTCAAATGTGTGGCAATACTGCCGGGCTTAGGATCGTACAATGAATCAAGCGATTCGGAGATAAGCACTGGCAGTGATGATGAACCACAGTGCGGTGAAGATATTGGCAAATATGATTTAGTTGGTCGTAAAAATGAAAAAAAGAAAAACCATCAGGAGGCCTAAAATGGTATTTATGTTGGTTGGGTATTTTTAAAGATTTACTTATTTCATTAGAGAAATTTAAATGTATTTAAAGAAAGAAGAATTGAAATAAAATATATTGCTCTAATAACGAAAGATACTTTATTAATTTTTCTTTTTGTTACGATTACGATTTTTAACATTGGTCACTTCATAGAAATTACTGCCCACTTTTTTGCGTTTCTGCTGCCGTTCAATGGCTCTCTTCTGCTTGGCGGTTAATTTTTTCTTAGCTGAAACAGCAGTCGTTTCCGAGTCATCAGAGTCTACGATTTCATCCTCTACCCTAAATTTTCCGGATGATGATATAACCACTGTTTGTTTTCTTTTAGGTGCTGCTTTTTTATGAACAACTTTCTCTAAATTTTGATCGTATTCGTCTTCAGAATAGAAATCACTAGCACCATCGCTAGAGTCATCATCTTCGTTAGGGGAATTAAGTAGGCGAGCCTTTCTGCGTACAGCCTTTTCTTCTTTTTGTTGGGCCAAAAGTTCCAAATCGATTTTATCCAATTCTTTAATGTCATCTTCAACAAATTCAATACCCACTTTAATTTTGCGAAAATCTTGCAGCTGTTTGAACTCTCTGGCCCTTTTTACCGACTCACTGACAAAGATCGGAGCTTCAGATTTTTCATCATCATTTTCCATTATGAACTTTTTTCCGCCAGCGGCCTCAGCTTTCTCAAAAGTTTCTTGGGATTTTTGTTCGTACTGAGATTTGGGTATTTCAAACCCTTCAGGCGCAACATAAAATGGCAATTTACCTCTTTGCCAATCGTTGAGGACCATTCGCGAGACCACCGTTATATCAGGTTCCCCACCTTTGAAAAGTTTACCAGACTTTTTAGCCATTTGTTCCAAAAAGTCAAGCGCAGAAGACCAGCTTTCGATTTTGTAAGTTTTTTTGATATATTCTGGACGTACTCTCTTTAAAACAGTATCTACATAGTCTTCGGGATTTGTTACCAACTCTACTCTAACTACACCTTTTAAAACTTTTTCAGTGTCAGTTTCTGCTGAGGGATATACCACGCCGGGACAGTCAATCAAAAAGATGCGCTTCATTAACGTAATGTACTGCCAAACTTTGGTCTCACCAGCTATTGGAGCCACATTACATACCTTTTTGGATCTCAAGGCATTTATTACTGAAGACTTGCCAACATTTGGATAACCTATAAAGCCCACACTGATCTGTTTTTTATCCATGTGCAATTTACCCAATTGTCTAAATAGATTTATTAAAGCGCCTTTACCGAAGGGATGCTGCATGGAGGCGTGAAAGGCAATAGTGGGATACTCTGCACTAAGTATGGCTACCCAACGTTGTGTCACCCAGACAGGTACCAAATCTACTTTGTTAAGTATAAAAAACAAATGCTTGTGTGGCTTCTCTTTACGCAAAAATTCTTCGATATATTTTGATCGAGTGCCTATAGGATCACGAGCATCCAAGACTTGAAGCAAAACATCAGAAGCATCAACAACTTTGTGTAGTTCATTCCAAATACGTTTACTTTGGCCAGCAGCAAAAATCCAATCTCTTTGGACATCTTTTTCTCCGGTATCCTCCCGAACTAAGTCTACATCTTTCGTTGCATCGTAATGTTCTTCCTGCGTTTCCACGGAACGACTCAACTCCTCTAAATCTCTTACTTTAAGGTTAACTCTTTTTCTTTGCTTTTTCGCACCAAAAACACTCTCATAACTTTCGGTATCTAGCAAATGAACTCTTTGATTTTTAGAAGCCTCGTTTAGTAATGTGACTGGCAACTGACTAGGCTTCATTATGACCTGATAGGGGTCCTTCATGGCTTTACCGATTTCGTCTTGGAACTTCTGCAAGGCGGATTGTGATATTACACGCGAATTGCTGAACCATTTTGGAGTAGGTTCAACTCTAGCCATAGTGCCCGACGCCAAACGTCCCTAAAAACTCAAATGAATGCTGGTTAATTTGTTTTTACTCGCGCTTATATTTGAACGCATACCTGAAATGGCGCAGGGGTTATAATTTTTCCTGTCCGATCTCTTTTTGCTTTAAAATTTCTGTACATTTGTAACCGTTTGATGGTTCCCTTGGTTCTTGGGTGTGCTACACCTTTAAGTTCAGACTTTGGCCTTTCGGGATTCATGGAATGGTTGGACTTATTGAATCCCTGTTTTCGGGGAGCTCCCGTAGTACTTCTTACTTTAGGCATTTTGTTGTTTACACTTGTTATTTTTTTTCAAAAGTTTAACCTTTTTTATTTATTGATAAATATTTACATACAAAAAATTACAAAAAAGCCAAAATCAAAATATGTTATAAAAAAGGAACGTGGTTTTTATTAATGTTTTTGTAGAAAGTCAAATTATATCATACAAGGTGGTAGCCAAGGTATATTAAGCTACAATATTTGGTAAATAAAACATTCGTTGTTGTTGTAGTTGGCTCATTTGTCAAAAAAAGATATTCAAAAGCATGGCGCAATAATATATCAGGTGGTGGTGATTCTACAACAAAAAATTTCGTTGGCTAAGTTGTCAAAAAACGATATGTAAAAGTAAACAACTCTAACCACCCAGCCTCGATTTATGCATGAAAGAAGTAGATCAGATGTGCTTGTAACATCTCCTGGTACACACAATTGTACATAGTAATTCAAGGTATGTATATTGAACATGGTAGGAGCAACTAATTAGCTGATTTTTATATCCGCCATATGTTTTCCAGATTGGCAAAATGCTGACATCAATATTTTTGACAACGAAGTTGGATTTTAGCAACAAAATACGTGGTAAATTTTACAGGAAATTGTTGTTGTAGGGACGATCCCACCTTCATATTCCACCATGATAGTAATTGCACCATGTTGTGTACTTGTGAACCATGGTACAACGAATATAAATATACTTTGGTACTTGTATCATGGTACTTGTGAACTTGCGTATTTCCAAAAGTTGTGTTATGGACGAGGTCACCTTTTTATTACACCTTGTTTTTGGCGCCAAATGTGCCGAAATGTTAAATAAACCTTTTTGTAAATAAGATATAGTTTCGCAGAGTAAGCGTTTAAATAAAATTAATAAATAAAGAAAAGTAAAGAATATTTCTAAACTTGCCATTCATAATTGTAAGCAGTTATGACAACTTTGATAGAACAACTAGTTACTAAAATGGGCTTAAGAGATGAGCCAAATGTTTTGGAGTAGGAAAATAAAATCACACCTCAAAACAGTTGCTAAAAATTTTTGTATTTTTAGGAAAACTACTGAATTGGTGAGATTACTAGAGTTAAAGTCTACAAATGTGCCACTACAAATAAATGAATATGCTAAAATAGTGTTGTGCTCAGATATAGCCGCCACCTTAATAGGAATTCCAATCGATAAGGTAAAAAATATAAGTTGTTGAAAAAACTTAGACTACAATATAAGTGTACGAATGCACATTTAGGAACAAGCTTTTAAGCTTTCTGGCTTACGTAGGTCACAATATGCTAATAGTAAAAGAATGTTTGAAAAACTGTTGGATCTAAACAAACTAGTAGGGGTCAATGATATCTGCATACAGTTAAGTCTTAATCAGGTTAATAAGAAAGCCCAGGAACTAATGGATATTTATCGAAAAGTTGTGACCAGTGAACAGTCAGCAGATGTAGACATAAGACATCCACAATACGCAGCAATGGCGGTATTTATGGCCTGCAAATTATGTAAACAAAAGGTGTCTAAAACGAAATTGATGCCTTTCAGCAATTTGAAACCGTCTCAGTGGCAGCTCTTAGAGCAGAGGTGGGAAAAGTTTATCGCCAAACATTACAATGAGACTATGGATAATAAAATAAAAAAGCACAACTTGCAAGATCAATCTGTGTCGATCACCGACAATTCAAAAAAAGATAAAACTGAACAAAAAATACGCACAGAGATAGAAGACTACGAAAAATGGAAAAAACGAATGCTGAGCGTGGCTCAAACAAAATTGCAAAGTCAACTTACTGACTCACAATCTCAGGAAAAATCTGATCAGTTAAATGATATAAATTTTGATGATGTTATAGATGATATGATATTGGGATTTTAATTAAAATACTTTATTTAAATATGCAATTTCAAATGTTTGTGCTTTGAAAAATAAAAAAATAAGATAATATATTTTTTGATTATTCTTGCAAAAACAGTGAATAGACTGCTACGAAACTGATGAATTGTTCTACCAGAATAGGTGAGGGATACATTTACTAATATGTAGTTAATTTTAAAAAATATACGAAGTATGTCTTCAATATTGGATATTCGTTTTTTTTATTTAATTTGCAAAAAAACTTTAGATTTTTCATTTTGACTAAATATACAAAAATGTTAATGCTTTTTATACAACTCTTAAAGATTTTTTTATCTTAGCGGACTTTTGATAAAAAAGATAAGTACAATTACAATTGTATTAAGTATAAAAATATACTTCTGCAATAAAAAAAAGAAGACAGCAAGATGTCTTTCTAGTTTTTAACACCCTGTCACGATTCCCCTTCATGCCACAAGTTATAAATGATGTTTAATAAAACATCTCCCACATCTTGGGGGCGACCATCAGATTTATAACCTAAAAATAAATATTAACTTTGTAGGAATATATGTATTTAACAAAAAAAAAGGAAACTTACTATTATAGAGTACGAGTTCAGCTTTACCCTGAGTTTCGGGCCATTTATTTAGCAAATATTTCAAGTGTTTAAAGAATTTCAATAAAACTTCCCTTTTCATTTCTTTCATTTGCCACGTTACAGATGGCTGAAAATTTAAAGCATCAAAAAACGAAAGCATTGGCGTAGCACCTTCCACAGCAATATAGTAGTAAGTGCCA
This sequence comes from Melanophora roralis, assembly GCA_963583895.1. NCBI lineage: Eukaryota > Metazoa > Arthropoda > Insecta > Diptera > Rhinophoridae > Melanophora > Melanophora roralis. The sequence goes on from OY757191.1 coordinate 1,462,455, forward strand.
TTAATTGGAATACTAAAACGATACACATCGTTTTTAAAGGGCCTTTCAACGCCAGCCCGATTTTTAACAAAAGTTTCCAAAGGCTGAAATCGGAAGAAAGCTTGTTAGAAAGTGTTTATGTGTGGATGTTAAAAAAATTAAAATAAATGTACATATGTATATATTAAAGAACCTTAGTTTCGTTTCTGTTTTGTTATAATCCATAATACAACCCTACAAGAAACTAGTTATGTTATTAATTAAATCAAAACTTAAAATGCTCCAATTTTGTTAAATTTATTTAGTTTTTAAAAAATGTTTTTATATCGCGACATATTCGTTAATAGCCCACTAATATCTCTAGATAAAAATTACCATCACAAATTGAACAATAAAAAAAACGTTTCTTTTTTAATATCTGGCAAATTTCGTACTCCTTTTTGAATTTAAAATCACTTCAGTTTGAAGTTTTTATTTTTGCCAAAATATGTAATTTGACAGTCTAAGTACTTACATATAAGTACTTACATATAATACATAAAATGTACATATGTTCATATATACATATGTACGTATATAATAAAATTACCTTTACTCCATCCTTTTTTAATATTTTACTTTCAACTTTTGAACTGATAAACATTGTATTTGGCACAAGGATAAACAAACGCTTAATTGCAAATTTAACTTTATGCTGATTTTCATATAAGGTCATGCGCTCTTTAAGACCAGTAGCGCCAGTCTGCGTGGGCAGTATAAGCTTTAAATAACCATGAAAATAATTTGAGGCCATGCCTTCGGCATAATCCAAACCATTTGGCTCTCGAATCCAGTCGGCGTATTCTAAATGGGATTGGCTCATAGATAGTCCCATAAATATCCAATATAGTGGCATAAATGAAAAAAAGTATGCTGGTGGTCGACTATCACGACTTAAGACAAAGATGACTGCCATAAATAGAAAAACTAAGAGACCAACTGAAGAAGCATAGTTTATGGCAAACGATCTTCGCACTATTACCATTAGCTTATTATCCGGTTCATAGTGGGTTGAATATTTCAAATATTCAAAAACAATGCGAAAAATTCGCCTGGTAAACTCAGCTACCACCACCACCGTTGAGATGTGAAAACTATGCTCTAAAAAAAAATAGCAATTTTTACATATCGCAAAATAAATCAAAAACAGTCAAAGATATTCAGAATCATTTCCTTATTTCTAAGACAGTTAAAAAGACTAACAAACCCTCAAAAATGTTGGCTGTACATGTAAGTAGGTGTAGTTTTAAAGCAAGTTAGTAAGCACAAAGTTTTTGATTATAATCAAGAAAGTTATAGTCGGTTAAGCCCTATTATACCCTACATCACTAAGTTTTGAATTTTCTGCTTCCGGGTTTAAACATAATTTATATGAATTTTACAACTAAAAATTTTGCTTCTATTTAAGAAGTCCCTTCTTTCATTTAAACTGTAATTGCAAAAAAACAAGCTTTCCCCTGAAAAAAAGATATGCAACCTGGCGTAACGTTACTTTTTTTTGGAATTATCCATATACATTTGTTTACTAATACCTATGGGCATTTCTGGAAAAGCCCACCTTAACCAAAAAATTTCAAGTTTACCGACACATTTTTTATCCTGTATTATAAAAAAAGAAATATCTGAGAATCTAAGAGTCCAAAATTGTCTTTAGTTGTGATAGCGAAACAGCCCAAAATGCTTATCCTGGGAGGGAATTTGTATGGGGAATATGTCAAAAAATTTACCGATCATCACCAAAAACAATAAGTTTCGTGCCAGTGTCAAACCAAAAGACTTCTGTTAACCGAATTTTATCAAAATACTTTTAAAAATTCGGCCTGTGCTTTGATCACAAAAATAAATAGACACTTAACCGGACGGATGCGCTTATTGCGATTTAGGAAGTAATTCTGAGTTAATCTGTATAGCTGAAAGATGGCCTCACACCATTATATTTGGACGTTACCACCATCTGTACAAACGCATAATACCTCTACCTTGTACGAATGTGGTGTGGTTATAAAAGTGATGCACATAGATGGTTTCTAAAATATTCAACTTACCAAAGTAGTCCATTAGCAGATGCATATTTTTTCACAGAACATATAGATTTTTAGTTATTAAAAGTAAAATCCTGTCCTCCATTTCTTCCTGCTCAAAAACACCATAATAAATAAACACGGTAAAAATATTTTGGGCGGCTTGGTGTCAAGGTGTATTAAAAAGGTGACCTCGTTCCTGCAACAATTTACCACTGTGTATTGAAAAAGGTGGCCTCGTCTCTGGAACAAAATCTCCCTATAAAAATCAGGCATGTATTGTGTTAATTCTAAATTCTAGCTAAATTGTCAATAATGTTGCTATTACACACACACACAACTATTATATATTTGGTATCGTGCTTGTTGTAGTTTTTCCGTAGAGACTATACCAAGTGAAAAAAATCAATAAATGAGAAAACAAACCGCAAACAGCTGATATTGTTTTTATTTTGTTTGTGTCCAAGTTTTAAAGCTGTTTTTGTAAAATATTGTTTAATCTTAGCAAGTAAAAAAATAAATTAATGAGGAAACAAACCGCAAAAATCTTATTTTTGCCCAAGTTTTAAAGTTGTTTTTGCAAAAGTTTGTTAAATCTTATAAGTGTTGTGTAAAAACGCCTAAAAAGTTTGTTAAATTTCCCACTTGGCAAACCGTGGGCATAATTTTGGAAAACTGGATTTGATAACCAACACCCGTAGCAGTCTTCACATATATTCCTTAATTTCCAAAAAACTGTAGTCTAGGGGGTATGGCCATTCTAAATTTAGAAAATACCCATTCGCTACATGTATTTATGAACATACTTTTCATTTAAAAAATTACTACGAAAAAATCAGAGTAGCTTTGCTAAAGATGCATTCGACAATTATTCCATAGACAATTGTCAAATGCATAAAAAAAATTACTATTTACAAGGACGTTGGCTTCAAGTGCTAGTCTTTAGGAGGGACATCAATACTCTTTGTGAATTTCCCTGTATTCCACTATAGGTGAGTGTATGTCGTATAGTGCTCAACGAATATTTTAAAAAATTTCGTATATAAATATTACCATATTTTTTTCTAAGATTTGTCGCATAATGCATTTTTTGTAGGGCTATGGTACCCATCTGCTAGTCTTTGTAAAAAAGGTTTCAGACGATATGTATTCAATACATTACTTGTCACTTTTGCAATCCGCTTGTATTTGCGTATGTCTGTCAAAATTGTCATTTTACAGACGGTTCATAATTTTTGCTTTCACACGTACATATGTAATTAAATCAGAAGACATAACCTCCAAACCAAAATAAACAACTTACTTTTCCTTTTTGTTATTCTAAAAACAGCTGACGACACATTCTCTGTCGGATGAAAATAAAGCACGCTCTAATTACAAATTTGTCATATGACTTTTACATATGTTTTTCCACATGCAATGTGTAAACGTGTGAATACGGCATGTTAAATACATCTCGTATAAAACCACCCTAAGGTACTTAAGAATTTTTTTCATTTAAATCATGGCGGAATAAGAAGATGACCTTATCCCTAAAACAACAACTTCCTGTAAAACTTAAGCATGCTCAATTCCAGCTTAGTTGTCAAAAATGTTGCGGTCACACATACACACAGTATACACAACCATTATAGAACAAATAAATTGCTAAGCTAAGTTGGAAAACATATGGCGGAAACAAAAGTCAGGTGATAAGTTTCTCCTACCTTGTTTAATATACCTTGGTTTATATCTTTTAAAAATTATAGCACCTATATTTTCATTAAGTAAAATACAAACTATATTATATAAGGTAACCCCAGTTCTGCAACACAAAGTTCCGTGATTTTCAATTGTCATGTAGACAAATATTGTTTACTTTTTTATATGTGTAGTTTGGCAGATAGCCATCATAAAAATCGGGAGCAAAATGTGATCAGCTGTGTTTTTGACTATACCTTATTCGTTGTACCATGGTAAAATAAACGGAAAAACTCCAGTTTTTGCAACTCTGTGAAAATTGTTTGTTAACTTCTTTTGCGATACAAAAAACTTTTTTCCAATTGTAAAAAAATGTGTGTTTGAAAAAAGTGATTGTAAAAGTTCAGCGGTTATATTGCAACGCCGATTTTGTAATAAAATTACACGCAAGCAATTAAAAAAAAAAGAAATAGAGTTTATATATTGATAAAAGTAATAAATAAATCAATTATTTAAAATCTACCGTTTTAAAATTTGCAAAATAAAGGAAAGAAAAACTAGTGCTAAAGGTGGTTTTTGCACTGCATAAGGGGTGAAGGTAAAAAGTGGATTTTTAAAAAGTACAACAAAATTACTATTAGAAATTTTTAAAAAGCTAAAGAAATTGTTTAAAATCAACAATTTCTGATACAAATAAAATTAATACAAAAATATTTTCATTCCTCTTATGTTATAGAAAAGCAATTTGCTTAAAAAGAGCCCCATCTTATGCAAATCGAAGAAAAAAATCACAATAGCAGAAGTGTGGTTATAAAAAAAAGAAAAAGTGATTTCTAATAAAAGCAATTTTGTAATTGTTTAAAATAATAATGGCCTACAAAGAACGTATACTGACACCTCAACAACTAAAGAAATTGTCAGAACACAAGTACTCATGTAGCAGCTCAAGTTTAATGGATCCTTGGCTACAGCCTTGGTGGAATTGGTTGGTGTCCAGAACTCCCATGTGGTTGGCTCCAAATCTAATAACCATAGTGGGCTTAATTATAAATATAATAACAACATTAATATTAGTAGCGTAAGTATGACTTTGTAAAGATAAATTTAAAATAGTTTTTAACAATTTTAAAATATTACACAGAGCAATTAAAAAGTGTACACTTTTGTTTGTGTTTTACTTGTTGACCCTGAAATTTTCATTTTTATTTTGTCTATCGATGTGTGTGCGTATAAGTTTGTGCCAATTTGGCCTAACGATATCTTTTTGTACAAATTCCGACAAAATCTCTTGCCACTGTCAGACACATGTCGTCATGATTTAAATATTTGGTCTATAGGTATTTATTTTTACATACATACACATGTATGTTGCTATTTACCTTTTTTTTTTATAATGAAGCAGTTGTTATGTGTAATAAAAAAAGGAAAATACTCTACATACCTACCTATTCACTTATTTTCATCGGAAGTTACAAACATTTTCTTTTCCGCTTATATTCCAACCCTTCATTAGTTTCTTTTAAAAAATGAGGAGACATTTTAAAATTTTAATTATTATTTCAAAAGTATATAGTTTTGTATTTGTAATTGTTTTTGTTTTTTTGCCACTTGTCTGTATATAGTTTTCTAAAATCTGCTGTACTATAGACTTCAGGTTATTTTTTATTGAGTCATGAAACAAAAAATTGTTTGTAGTAGATACAAATTTTGTTCATACATAATAACAAGAACTAAAAAACGGCTACGCCAACCACAACAATGCCAAACGCCTTTAGTGTGCACATCTGTGTGCTTAACTTTGTAATGTAGGTTAGGTAGAACAGGCGGCTGCGGAAGTGATGAAGTAATAGTTGTGCAGCTCACTTGGGTCCGTTTCCGCGGTCCCTTTGTGATAGTTGGCAATGAAAATACAGATGAGCCTTCGGCCCTTAAGTTGGCATATAAGGAGAAATATGAGAGAGCACGAATTTTTGAAAGCTTAGGACATGGGTGCTTAATGTGATAAATCTGTAGTTAATGGGACAAGAGTGACTGGAGGGTATCTAGCGCTTTATTGCTATAACCCTATTAAAATAAACATTTTTTTATAAAATAAATTCGATAAATTCGCAAAATTTTATATAAATATTAATATTTATATTAAAAAAATTAAAAAATTAGACAGTTTCTAATCTTTGCAAATAATTTGTAGTTTTACCAATTTTTCTAAAATTTAAATGTATTAACGTTTAAAAAAAATACTAAAATTTTGTCGCCAGTTTGCGGTCAAAGATTTAATTTCTATTTGCATACGTAATGTTGCACGTTTTTATGGATTATCAATTTCAACGATAAACAAACATGCAGACGTAATGAAAATAAACTAAAAAAATATTTTTTTGTCTTATCAGTACAACCATTTTTTATGTTTTTAATTTGGCATATTTCGCCTGACATCTTTCGATACAATGTTAATATAAAAAAGCTTGTAAATAAATCTACATATTTATAAAAAAGTTTATAACGCTTAGGTTAGTTGTGCCTTATCAATCTTAAATACCATCCGGTAATTTTATAGCATAAACATATTTAGTAAAGTACTGCGAAAGCTTAACAGGAATCATGTCTCATTTAACATTTTTTTTCCTCGCTCTTTTTTAACATTTAAAAACATTTAAGAAAGTAACAGTCGGTCAAACCCAATCATGTTACACCTACAGCACAGTAAATTTTATATTAAATATCGACTATCTGCTTGATTAAACTTTTTGCCGCAGAGGTATCGGTAAATCGTCTATTTTGTAAGGAAAATAGTCGAGTAAATTTAAAAAACAATGACAAAGTTTTTAAATGTACATTGTATTGTATGTAGCTTATATGTGCCCCAGATTTTCATTTATTCCGATATTACAATTAACAAAAAAAAAAAAAAATCTTTTATATTAAGATAACGGAAGCATTTACATATACTGAGAAAATCAGTACGAATGGCTACCTTAAATATTAGCCCTTAATAAACCTACAATAATTATTACTTATATCGGCTTAAGTCAATAATGTTTAGTTACCCATATCAGCCCCATTAGAGTTTGACCAACTAAAACTTTTATATATAAAAACCCAAGTGGCTTTTAGTTAAAACCTTTAAAATAATTACTGCTAATTTGATTTACAACTTATTATTATTTAAATTTTTTCTAAACAACTATTAAATTTATCAAAAAAGTATCAATCTATTTGAACTTTATCGATTATTTAAAGAAAAACTTAATTAAAAAACAAACATTTGGCACACAAATAGCAAAATTTATAACATTATTCTTTAATTTTTAGTTCAATTAAAATTGACTCAATTAAAGTGAAATAAAAAATGAGAAAAAACAAATGTTTAAAACATTAAAAAAAATATTGTATTTATTATTAGAAAAAAAGAAATACATAGTCGCCACATTGTCTCGTGTACTAAAAATTTGTACATGTATATGTATGTATGTATGTGTATAATTATATTAACATTTTTTTCTTTTATATAATAGTATACAGTTTTCAAAAACACCTTTTGATTTACATACACATATATGTAAATGTAAATTACGCTAAGTTGTAATTTATTAAAACAATACACACTGTTCCCAAATCATTTTTTTTGCAGAAATTAAAAAAAAACTGAATGCTTGAAAATTTAATTAGTAAAACAATTTTCTTATATGCCAAACTTCAGTCTAATGAGATTTGAAAAAAGAAAATTTTTGAATGTCAACACTTCAGCGAGGTGAACTTTCAAAGTTGGTGGTTTTAAACTTGTTTTTGAATAGCGATTAATATATTGCATCCTAAACATTAAAAAAAAGTTTTACAAATATATTTTAAGTTTTACAAATATATTTTAAAAAGGAGTGCAATGAAAAACATCTAAATGTAAGTTATTTAAAATTATGAATTTAAATTTTAAATAATTGTGAACTTGTTACTGTTGATTAGGGCTGAAATTATGTAGTTTTAAATCAACATTATCCTATAATTTCGTAAAAACCACGTTACATTTAGGCATAAACTTGCATGAGAGTAAAAACGTAAGAGTTTTCATTTAAATGTGTGTTAATTTTCGGTTTTTGGGGCATTTTGGGTCAAAATCCAAATATTTTAATTTTACTTTAGCTTAATTTTTGCTTTTTTTCTAGAAAAAATTTTTGGGCAACGACGAAAACATAATATTTTGATAAATGTGTCCTTTAAAAAATAACTGTAAAATGAAACTAATTAGAGTAATGAGCATTTTCATTAATATATCTTTTACTGTAAATTTTTAAATAATTTTTTTTTGAGAAAAATATCTCGAGAAAAAATCTTCATTAATTTTGTAAAACAAATATGGTGCTTTAGTGGTGTTTTAGGGGCAATAGGCGGTTGGCGTGATCAGAAAATTGAAATAAAAGTATTTAAAATTTTTCCTTTGCTTAAACGTGTATGTGGTCAAAAAAACGGCCCTCACATTATTCTTCGAATTTTGCAAAAAAAATTGATTTTGGACCACCGTGCAATATGTTTGCTAGTCATCACTAGCAATATTTAATTTGCAAAAGTCACAAAGAAGGAAAACGCAGATTTTTTATATTTATACTTTTTAACATAAAGGGGTTTAGAATATATAAATAAAAAATTAGGAAAGTGTAATTTTGATTGAGTAAGAACTTAATTTAGTTTATTTTTAAGAAAAAGTCATCCAATTAATTTATTTTATTCACGTCATTAATTTAAAATTTTAGATATCTAGTTTTGTTTAGATATCTAAAAAAATTCTGTTTTTTTGAGTCTTTTAAACTTTAGGTAATTTTGTTAACATTTGACCATTACCTGCCCTGTTTAGAAAAATTGCTTTTTTATTTACTTTGCTTGTTTGGTTTTAATATTCATATTTATTTAATTGCTAATTAGAACACAGTTAAGGTTAATGACAACGTTGTTTTTATTTGTTAAATTAACAAAATTTCCGTTTTTAAATACAAATAAATAGACCAGGTGTACTGATGCGGACTCTACGCGTTCATTATATAAACGCAAAAAGTTTTTTTTTGGAATATAACCTTTAAAATCTGCTTTGTTTTTTTAAGTTCTGTTTGTTATTTTTTTGACTCAAATTTCAATCTGTTCAGGGGTACTAAATTTTTAACAGTCGACAAAAACTGAAAACTATATGGCTGTCTAAGTTTTAAAAACATTTAAGTTTAATCCAGTGAATCACATTGATAAATTTCATTAACATATTATTTGCTATTTAATAGGTTGGAATATGACCAACCTACGGCTATATTACTAAATGCAGTTTTCTATGTATCACAAAACTACGAAGTCTTCCTGACAGGATAGCTTAAGGTTTTGAAAACATCTTTTGCTCCCAATTAGGTGTTTGAATTTATATTAATGCATTGGAGACAGAGAACGTTGTTAACATGGTAAGAATTAAATAAAAAGAGAAGTAGAAATTTTGTAATGCAAAGCAAACTGTGTTTAGGAATACAGGCTACCTCATAAATACAAACATATCACCTGCTTAATATAACAAGGTGGTGTGTGCCAACTCAAATATGTAAAGAAAACTAATTTTACACATATGTATGTGCTGAACTCTGGCCAACTTTCAAGGTACAACTATTAAACCTTGCTGCTTGAGGGGCCAAAAACATTTTGCCATATTTGAACCAAGATAAAAGATTGTAGTAAAAAGTCACAAATAATTCGACCACATAAATCAAAAATGGAAAAAAAATATGTTTATTGTTTATTATAAAATGTTCCTCTTTCTGTTTTATTTTTGCAGTCACAGCCCAGAAGGCACTTCACCTCCACCACGATGGACCTGCTTACTTTGTGCCCTTGGCTTGTTTGTCTATCAAAGTTTAGATTCCATAGATGGTAAACAAGCTCGTCGTACAAATACTTCCTCACCGTTGGGTGAATTATTTGATCATGGATGCGATTCAATATCAACAGTTTTTGTAGCTCTCTCAGCGTGTATATCTTGTCAATTAGGTCACTATCCAAATTGGTTATTCTTCCAGGTAATATTTTGAAATAATTTTTTTGTTTTATTTTTTTTGTCCTGTAAAATATATGTAAATAATTTCTTACTTTTCCTTTTTAATTGTTTGACAGTGCTTTTGTGCTATATCATTGTTTTATTGTGCCCATTGGCAAACATATGTTTCGGGCACTCTGAGATTTGGTAAAATTGATGTCACTGAGGCCCAATTTACCATTATTACTATTCATATAATCTCATTTATATTTGGTCCAGAATTTTGGATGACTAAGGTAAGTTGAGAGATTTCTATTGGAACTGTTATTATTTTTTTTTATTGATTTGTATACCTATGTATGTTTTTTCAAGTTTGATTTAATCGTTTAACGAATAGCTAAGACATAAACCTATAAAATAAAATAAATTGAAAAGTATATTCAGGGACTGAAAATAATATTTATTTACGAATTTTTACAGGAAAAAGAGGCACAAGGTGACATCGGAGAGTCAAGTGAAGTATACATACCATCTTAATGGTATTAGGCTGTATTCTGAAAATCAAATGATTTTAAAATTTTTTCTATTTTTTTGCAAAAAATCAAAACTAATTTCTGATTATTTTTGCAAAAAAATTCAAAAAATATTTATTATTTTTTAAGATATATTTTTTGCATAAATATTACGGTCCCTGAGTATCTTGGTTTTTTTCTAGTACATTTTTGAAACAAAATATGTTTAAAAGAGTTTTAAATTGTAAAAGTTTTGGAAAGGTAAAACAAGACAAAAAATAATTAATAACTGGCGATAATTCAAAGAATTTTTTTATTTGATAAGGACATTTTTACCAAAACTAGCAAAAAGAATGCAAAGGTCAAAAGATCAATTTACGGCATTAGTATTTAAAAGTATTTTCGGGAAATGGTAATTTTTTTTAAATATCGCTGGCTGTGTATAACAAATTACAGGGACAATGTTGGCCTTGAGCGCTTCAATTGTTGCTGGTTGAGCAATATCTTTTATTCAAACAAAATTATTTAATTTTTAATGAAGATCCTACCTCATAATTTTCAAAGATTTAGAGCTACGGGCTTGCCACTGTGGTTGAAATTAAAAAAAAAAAACTCGTTTGCAATACAAAATTGTATTTTTCCATTGATTCAGGAAGTTTCATCAAAATCGGAATACATTTAAGAACAATAAATAACCTAAAATTAATTTTTGTAATTTTTCAATAATTGTTTCAAATACATTTTTAAATGAGGGCCTTTAAAAATATTTAAAAAAAAAAATCAAGAAATAACCTAAATTTAATAATAAAGGTTTATGTCTTAGCTATTTAAACATTATTTAAAATATAAATTTTTTTTTACTATACAAACATTATTTTTAATTTGTTTTTTAATAATATTTCCAGGAGATTATTAAGTTAATGTATTTATTTCCAATTATTCTAAACTTGTTTTAATTCTTTCTATAATAATTGTATTTATATCGCTACAAAGAAAACAAAACCCCCTTTATAAAAAAAAAATTTTTTTTAATTTTTTACTTTACATACCATATATATAACCTTATAAATATGTTGACATAAACACCCTCCTGAAACTACTTCCTTTAGATATTTGGTAATATAGAATTATGGTGTTCCTTAAGCCTAATGACAATAATTTGTGGTATTTGGTCATTGTCATATATATTCTCGGTTGTTTTGGCTGGAGGCGTTGGCAAGAATGGCTCAACAGTTGCCGTAAGTTTTACCAAAAAGAAACTAAGAAAAAATAAAATCATGCCAACCAACCATGTTAAACTTTCTTTTGGCTAATTAATTTTTATTACAAAAAAACTTTTATAAAAAAAAGTAACAATTTTGTTAAATTTTTTTAATGTTCTTTAATAAATCTTCTTTGCTCGTTTTTACTTCAAAACAAAAGCGTTTTAAATTGCTCTTGTTTTAGTTTTGCCTTTTTAAATTTTTATAATTTTAAAACTGCTAAAGAAAACAAAAAATTTAAATTGGTTAAAGGCCCAGTTTTTGTGTTGTTAGTTAGTATTACCTTTGTTTAATAACTTTTTAAGGCTATTTTTTATTAAAATTAAAAAAAAATAGATTTTTAATTGTATAGTTTAATTATTATTTATTTGTATACTAATTATGGGTTTTTTTCAATTTTTTTTTAATTATTTATTAACTTTTAGTTATTAAAATAATTTACTAATCAAACAAAAAAAAATAGTTTTAATAGTTTTTTAAGTTTATAATAATTAGCGTTTTATACATAGTAAGTAATACACATTCGATAAACAAAGAAAAACTAATAGTGTTCGCCCATTTACATTAATAAAGGGACACAAACAGTTCATTAACTGTGGTAAGAAAGCTTAATCGGTCCAAAACATACTCAGCACTCGAGTTTCATAAATAACAGCATATGTATTAAAAATTAAATAAAAATCACCACCTTCTTCACTTTTTTTTTTTTGATTAAACCCCTGGAATTATTATCTATAAACTTATTAAGAAAAACAAATGTTACATTTTTTTAAATATTTTTTTTACCACCAATCAACAAACTTTTAATACCATTTTGACAGCAGCTTTTAATCTACAACATTTTTTCTTGTTTATTTTTCATTTAGCTACCACTTGTTGGCTTTAATAAAAATTATTTTATTTTATTGGGTATAACCGTCTGTTATTTGATAAATTTTACAAATTTTTGCAAAATGTTTCTACAAGGCGGCAGTGGCAAAAATGGTTCCTCAGTTGCTGTAAGCATTTAATTAATATATAAACAAATACAACAATTTTATATAAAGTAAAGTAATAATTTACAAAAAATCAAATACAAATACAAAAAATCATTGACCAAATAAATTGAAATACTTAAAATACAAGCCAACTCAAATTGTAGAATTCAAGTTATGTATTTGTGAAACTGTTTTCCTTAATATAATTTCGGTCTTTAATGCTACAAAATCTGTCAGAAACAGTTTTACTTCAATTAGTTTTTAATATAAAATTTTTGTTTCGTTCAATAATTATTCCAAACATTTTTTTTAATATTTAAACCTTTTATCCAAATTAGTTTAGTATATTCCCCATACATACATACTGACATTTTGAAAAAATAATATTTAAACGATTTTGCCACAAAATTAGCTTTTTGTTTTGGTTCCACTCCACTTGGGTTGTTCGTCTGATTGAGATTGAGCATTATATGTTTAATTGAGCCTCCCACTATCATTTCATTTTCTTATCAAACATTTATGTTTAACCAACAATAAACACACTTTAAAGGCCACATTTCTGCTTAAATAATTTTGCTTAAAATTGGTTGTTTTTTTAATATCTATAGTTTGACCACGTTAATGATGGGTTATATTGGAAAAGACTAAATCTCCATAATCATTTAAAAAATATTTATAAATTTAGTTATAATTTTTTGGTTTTATTTCGTTTATATGGTTTAACCTATGTATTTTAGTTACTTAAGGCTCATAACGCAAAAGCTTAAAGTTTGTGATTATAAGAATAATTAAAAAAAAATTATTTTTATTTATTTATTTTTTGTTTTTTTTGATCTTTTTTTATATTAATAAATAAGTCTATTTTTTAAGCTTTAGCTCTATTTATTTATTTTTCACAAATTAAATTTTTATTATTAAAAATTCTTAGCAAAAAAAGCTGAAAGCTAATTTTAAAACTATAAGAGCGAACATTAATCTTTAATAAAACATCCTGATGATGCCACTAAACGAAGTGGTGAAATATTGAAAAATTTGTGAAAAATAAATAAAAATACCTAAAGCTTAAAGCTTAGACTTATTTAATTTATTTTTAGATATTTAATTTAATTATACCGAGGTGCTTAAAACTAGACTTTTGATTCTAAAAAAATGAAAAACGTAATGGCTTCTTTTGCATTAAATTTCATAGAATAATAATTTATTGCATAAAACAATGTTTAACAAATTCGACCGCTTTTACTAACATGTTACGGTAAATGACCATAAATATTTTGAGCTTTTGCCAATTCCATTTGAAATCCAAATAAAAAATTTTGAAATACAAATGAAACGGTGAAAACGGTGTAGATGCACAAACTACTTTCTATCTCCCTTCATAATTTTTTAACTTTATATTTTCAAAATATTTTCTAATACAAGATGTATTTTTTCATTCGAAAAAGTATTAAAATAAATATAAGAATATTGCTTTTTCCCACATGAGCCTGTTTTCTCTGATAGTCGTTTTTGCTAAAAGCTGCGGGCGTATTCTGTTTCATCATTCAATTGTTTTAAAACCTTAAAATTTCTTTTGGTTTCAATTTATGACAAGATTTTTAGTTTTTAAAAATGAAATCAAAATCTTTGCCAAATTGACACACTTGATTATTAGCTGTGCTAAAATTTCAATATTGCATTCTCATATCGCCTAATGTAGAAAGTTTAATATAAAGAGAAAAAAATAAACTTTTTTATTTTATATAATTTTTACAGCTGCATTTATTTAAACCTCCGCCCGTTTAATACTATTAATTGGTGTATATTTAATTTGAATTAAAAGCAGTTTTTATTTAAGATTAAATTTAGTTCCTTAACATATAAATATATACAAACGTAATAGGTTTTTAAATCTTGTCTACGATCTTCTGGAAATTTTTTTAATTTTTTATACACATTTGAAAATAAAAAAATTCAACTTAATTTGTTTAACGTTAATTCTTTTTTTCCAAATAATTTTATGTTTTTTTTTTTTTGGGTTTACCACAAATTCAAAAATCATAAATATATTGGAACTACATACATATCTACATACATATAATTTATCTATAGCTACCTTATGTTGGCTGTGAATTGCGCATAATGCCTTTATATTTTGCCTGTGGCATTGATATTTTATTAGCTTTACGTTATGCCAAAGTTATAACGACTAAAGGATGTGGAAAAAATGGATCTTCAGTGGCTGTAAGAGAATTTCATTAATAATAAAACGTCTTTAAAACTATAAACATACATACATATATACACATTAGAACATTTTTTTAAATACTCTTAACACATGAAATACATAAGTGATCTTTCCATTGGATCTATATATGTATAAATGTATGTGTCTGCGTATTACTGTTACACATAAATAATTCAATATTTATTTTTTCTGTAATTTATTTGCAACTTAACACATGGTTATCTGTGTCTTTTTACTTAAATTATGTTTAGATTCCATGAATTCATTTGTAATAGAACTCGACACACTTATTTAAACATTTAAATATTTACACAACACATAGTGCATATTTACATTTAAACATTGTTGTTGTTTACAAAAAAGTATAAAAGCAATCACATCGCTTGCACAAAACTACTTAAAATAATCAGCGTAATTTCATTAATGCCAAGGAAAGTTATGCAAGGGACTTAGAAAATACAATAGGTGTGTTCACTTTTACTTTTACAGTCAAGATTTGAAACGGGAAGGTTAGGTTAGGTTAGGTTAGGTTACAAATAGTAGTAGCGAGTCTAATTCGCCACCACCACTCGGAGGCCATCAGGCCCATTGTGAATCCCTTCAGAAAAGTCAAGAAGAAAAAAAAAGTAAGTCAAGCATTTTATAGGTAAGAAAGAATGTCAATAGCCATAGGCCCTGAAACGGAACTAAATGCGTCTATTTCTAATTGCGTCCGGAAAGCTCCTTCCTAGTTCATTAATGGTGCAATCAATGACCGTTAGTAGTTCGTGGGCAGACACAAAAGTGTCAGATCCATCCTTGTCCGGTTAAGTCTGCCCAGTTTTACGTTTTTTTTTTTCTAAATTTATCCATAAAGGTTGTAACCGACCCCAGCCCTAGCGTCAGAGGGGAGCTGTTTACAGATAGTTTTTTTTATACACTAACTTGCCATTAATGGTCTCAGCGCCGCTACTTGCCATTAAAGTGTTGCTCCTTTTTAGTGTGTATTTACTCTTGGGCTGAGTATATTGTACAAGGGCTGGCCAGCTAATGGTCACTATTTGAAAGCAGGCTTCCATGCTAATCAACAAACTTCCTCCTCTGCATCTCAAAAACTTCTACAGAAGTTGTGAAAAGACAATTAAATTTCTAAGCACAGTTGCCAAACCGGCAGTAACCGGCAATTACGGCTACAGTGTCAATTGGCCTCCGTCGATTTAAAACTAAGAAGACACGTGGAACGTCTGGAATTCATTGGTTCTGAAAGTGTATGAGAAATTCCACAAAGGCGATCAATTGCTCAATCGTCCAGTTTTTTGTCCTCTTGGTAATGTATCAGGAACATTGGTTCGTGTTACCGCACCCATACGGAACTGATGTAAAAATTCATCTATTAGACTTTACCTTTGCCATTTGTTGATAGTTACACTCCAGTCTAGTGTTTGCGTTTATAAGATATTCGGTATACAATACGATTGACAGTTTGGGCAAATTTGATATGTGCGTTTAAGTCTGCAAGTTCCAAAAAGGTTATTTTATCTGTTTCTTCCTCTAGGATGTTGAAGGAAATTTTTTGCAGAGTAAAGGTTTTGGAAGGTTAAACGGGACACTATCTCACAGGTTTGAAAATAGGAAAGAAATAACTTAAAACTTTTTTTTGGGTCGTATGGGGCTGATACATTTTACTTGTGTATTTGTTTAAACAACAAATAATTTGTTTAGTTTTTATTAATTTAAATTGGAAAAAAAGACAACAAGCTGCAGTCTTAAATTACACCTTCTACATAAATGTATTTACTCATACATATTTGGATTCATATAAATCGTCTTTGTAAATGAATAATGGTCACATGTAATTTTAAGATTTTATCAGAAAATTAATTCACTACAAGCGTTCATACATATTTACATACATAAATACATACATCTATGCATACATACATACATACGTGCATTTGAATTTGAAAAGGATTGTCTCTAAGTCTATCTACACCACACCAACATTTAGGACTTTGGTTTTTAGTATTTTTTTAACTATTTTAATTTTTTTTTTCAAAATGTGTTTAATTATTAGTCTATTTATTTATTATTAAGTTTTTTTATACTTATTTATGTACATATACGTACATATGTACATTTATTGTTTGTATTTGTCTTGTTATTTTTCTTCAATTCTTTTAATCTAACACCAATCTATTCACACATTACTTTTTCTATCATTGTTCGTCTTGTGTTTATTTCCTAAAAGCAGAGTTCAGAAAAGTACACACATTGTTTAAAAATCTCGTACATAAATGTGAAAGAACACAGCTCAGTACAACCAACATATGTTTTTATTATCATAACATTTATGTGCGTCTCCAAATTTGTGTTGGTGTTAAACACAGTCAGTCATGTTCGAGTGTACCAATATTCTAAGTTCGTGTATGTATGCCACAACAGAGTACATGTACGATAGACAGATTCCAGTGTACCTATACATTATGTTCATGTACGTGTACCATAAGAAAAGTACATGTACGATATTGTTATTCTCGTGTGTTTGAATTTTAAGTAAATGTTTGTGTATGCAAAAAGTACATGTACGCTAATAATATGAACATTTATGTACGAACATTTTTGCAGTTTACAGTTGAGAACTAGTACTGGTGCTTTTTTTACTATTAAAATATAAGTTAGGTACTACTAAGATCTCCTACAGGTTATACTTTATAACCACAAAAAAGAAGTAAATATTCGAGTTATCTTCTTTTAGAGTACTTAATCTCATTCGCTAGTCCGTAGTGCATAAATTGACTCCTTATTACTTTTGTTAAGGGTATAATAACACAAAAACAAACAAAATAACATACCCAGAAAAAAAACATACGTTTAATAAATCGAACAAACGTTCAATTTTGTTTCAATTTTTATTTGCGTATAGTAAATATTTCCAAATGTTCGTACATAAATGTTCGTATTATTAGCGTACATGTACTTTTTGCATACACAAACATTTACTTAAAATTCAAACACACGAGAATAACAATATCGTACATGTACTTTTCTTATGGTACACGTACATGAACATAATGTATAGGTACACTGAAATATGTCTATCGTACATGTACTCTGTTGTCGCATACATACACGAACTTAAAAAATTTGTACACTCGAACCTGTGTGTTTAAAGTGTGTTTCAATCGAACAGTACGCGAACTTCTTATGATCGTGTACAAAATTAAATATTAAAACGAAACACACATAAATGTTATGAAAATAAAAAATGTGTTAGTTGCTTTTGAACAGTACGCTGAATGTTTGATGTGTGTATTTTCTGAACCTTGCCTAAAAGCAATTTATTTCTTAAAATAATTTTTCCATTACAATTTGTTTGATTTTTTAATTATCACCTTAAGTCAGTCAATAACACACAAAAAACAAAGCTTTTTCTAATGCAAGCTCAATCAATATCACAACACCCCTCTTTGTTACGAGTAATTAATTTAAAAAGCCAAAAGATTTCGTTCAAAGTCATTATAATTATCTGTTTTTTTTTTAAGATTTGAAAATGAAATGTATGCAAAAAATTTGGAATTTTAACAAAAATTTAATTGCGTTAACAAAAACATTTTTTCAGTTGATCATATTTTCTTTACATTTGACAAATTCAACAGGTAATAGCTCTATATTTGCCGAGATTAATATACTTCATTGGTCTTTATGTATATCCTTAAATATTATAATAATAACATGTTCACACATATACCTTAATTGCGTAATTAGCACGTTTACGCAATTAAGGCCTTGAGTGAGCTTAATTTACCATAAATTGAGCAATTAGTAGTTAATTGCTTCACTAATTGAGTTAAGCTCAAAGCGCAACCCTGCTGATTTAATAAGAACTGTGTTCAGTTAGTATAAAAGCTTTAAAGCTTTTAAGAAATTTTTGAAACGAAATATCTGGAAAATGTTTGAGCTCGAACCTTTTACAAGGCAGTTATATTATGATTTCTTCTTTTTTTATAATACTTAAAACATTTCTGATAGAAGCAATGGCATCACCCATACAAACTTTTGTTTTTGACTTTAGCCCTCCGAAAGAAATATTATTATATATTTACGATTTAGAAAAACGTGGCTGGATCAGTTGACTGGATATACAAAAAAAGCCAATGTGAAGGATATATAAGATTCGCCAGAGTCGAAAATAGCGCTCTTACTTGGTTTCTTTTTAAAACAATAATAATAATGTACAAATTATGTAAAAAGTAAATAGGAAAATTAAAAAAAAATTAAATTTATCAAAATGTGTGAGATTTTTAAAATTACTATTCGCCGTCCAAATAAAAATTCGTTTGAGTATCACTT
Organism: Melanophora roralis; assembly: GCA_963583895.1. Taxonomy (NCBI): domain Eukaryota; kingdom Metazoa; phylum Arthropoda; class Insecta; order Diptera; family Rhinophoridae; genus Melanophora; species Melanophora roralis. The sequence goes on from OY757191.1 coordinate 1,481,473, forward strand.
CTGATCAATGTCGCTTACAATAGGGCTCCCAACTTTTCATTGCTAGGTGACTCTTAATTTGTTAAACATCTTTATTATAAATAAAAAAATTGTATCTCCTTATTTCTGGCATTTTTTCACTTTCAAATCTTTTTTGATTTTTTATGTATATTTGATTAAGGGTCTCTTAACGAAATGCGATTGAAAATTTCTTCCAAACTATCATATTGAAAGCAAAAACAATTTCGAAAGAAATTTTCTATTGCATGTGGTAAGAAGGCTCTTAATCGCCTTTTTAAAATTTCTCAAACTTTTTCTAATACATAAATTTTTATTTTAATTTTTTTTATTTAAAACCTTATGCTACTTGGAATCAACAGGGTACTAGTGTATTATCGCCTAGTATACCATTGACTTTGGTAGTATTGCCTGCATTTATAATTGCTCAAAAATCGCCTGAAAACATATTTACGCATCATCCATCTGTGTATATAGCTGCGTTTGGGATGGTGGCCGCTAAAGTAACCAATAAACTTGTGGTGAGTATTGGAAAAAATAAAATTTTAGAAACAACAAAATTTTATTAAAAAACAATTCAAGATTGCTCATATGACTAAAGCTGAAATGGAATATTTGGATTGGGGTCTATTGGGTCCTGGTCTATTGTTCCTTAATCAATATTTTAATTGTGTAATACCCGAAATCTGGCTACTCTGGTTTACGCTAATATGGGGAACACAGGATTTAATCAGATATTGCTCGCAAGTAAGTAAATGTTGTAATTATATTTTATCAACTGTTTCTTAACATTTTGTAATTTGATTTGAATCGAAAAGAATTTTTATAAAAGCTTTCAATCATGATAAAATGATTTATCAGGTGATATCAGTGAGATGAGACTTCGCTTCTCTTACTTTATTTTTCTCTATTATAAATGGAACTTCGCACAATCACTTTTGAAATTTACTTTTTAATGAACGGCAACATGGTGAAGTAATGTACCAGGTGATTGCAATACGAAATGGCTCCTACTTGTTTTCTTTCTTTATATATGAATTTTGACATAAAAACATAAATTCTGTTATAATAGATGTGTCAAGCTTCATATTAAAAAAGTAAGAGAACCAGAAAGTCTGTCTGAAATTGCGGTCACCAAGAATTTGACAATACGGTTCAAGTTATTTCACCACCATGATGTCAAACTTCATATATAAAAAAGAAAAAAAATAAGAGTCAAAATTTCTCTCCCGGATGCGTTTACCTGATAATTATTTTCACCATGGTATAATCTGAAACATTTACATACATAATTTGTTTGTGTTTTCAAGCGTAAATAAGTTTTTTAAGTCATACAAGATAACATTACTTGTACGATTTGTTTGTTTATCGATTTGAATCGTATAACAAACAACTAACTCCCTTGGACTTGTTTAAACTTTTGCTGATTTTTTCCTCCTTATATTAAGGTGTGCTTGGAGATTTGTGCTCATTTACATATACAACTTTTTACCATACCTTATCCTGGCGGCGGCAGGGGTGGCTCTAGCAGATTACATGCTTCGAAAACTGGCCAAACAAATAACCATGGTTCAAAACAAAAAGGTGTACAAACAGTTAACCAGGGTACTAATCCCCCGCTAAAGCATAAAAGCAAAAAAACCTCTATTGTTAACAATGAGTCCAGAGAAGATTTAGACGCACTTTGAGTGTTGTAATTACTATTACTATTATTTTTATTTTGTTAAAGAATTTATCATAATGGTCATTCTTTTTTGATTTTGTATATGTGTGAGTGTTTAAAAACAACAAAAACAAAATAGAAAAAAAAATAAATCCAAATACATAATTTAATAAAATTAAATAATTTATTAGTTATTTTTTAAGTTTATTTTTATTTACATAAAAGCAGTTTAAATCAAAATCGAAGGTAAACACCCACCAAACCAAAAGTTACTTTTTCTGAAACCAGAGTTGTTAAAAATTTGTTTAGACATTTCTAGTTTGCCTGAAACCAGTCATATTGTTAAGATTTCGTGCCTTCGTTACGAAGTAATACCATTCCTTTCAATAAAAATTATTACGATTTTAGAAATATTTTGGTTCTGAACTCTGTTATTATTTCCGAAAAGTCGTTACGAATTCTTTACAAAATCAGTACATTTGGTTTGGCGGCATTAAAAATCATTATTAAATGTAAATGTATATATATGTATGTGCAACAAAATCAACAAAACAAAAAATGTAAATGAAATTTAAAAAAAGTAATAAAAATAATAAATTGAAAAAAATTTGCTGAAAAACTTAAACTTTAATATAACTTAACATAAATGTGTAAGTCAATGTATTTAACAACTTAACATCTTATAACGAAACCAAACTTATTGCAAATTTGTTTATAATAAATTTAATTTTAATAATTGTAGCAACTTCATGTCTCTAACATCTAGTGTTACCCTGCCACGATGCAGCGTTAACATATAGGCATCCTCTAGTATTTGTGTTAAGTACATTTCAGATGAAGTCTGCAAAGCCCCCAAGGCTGTTGGTGTTATCTTTGTTACTTCGTTAGAGACCTTGAGCATTAGCTCACGTACTAAACGTGAGAATGGCAACAGTGGTATCAGGTAATCAGAACGATTTTGTAGAGTTTGTACTTCTTTCCAAAATCTTTTATCACGTTGTACAGGATTAAGTTGTTTTCGAGGTTTTCTTGTCGTTGACTTATGCCTTTTTTCTAGAGTTTTTTCCCCACTTGATTCCTTTTTTTTAGTTGTGTGAGTTTCTTTTCCTTTAGCGTTGGCTCCTTGCGATCTTGCAGTTCCTTTTAGAGGTTTCGTTTTGTCCGATATTTGAGCAGAGGAAGAAATGTTATTTCCTATAATAAAATTGTTTTTATAAAAATTTCCATTTTAAAAGTTGTTGGGTCTAATAAACCTAAACATACATAGATATAATTAGTTAATAAAATTTCAGAAATTTTATTTTTTTAATTTAATGAAAAAATTCACCCATTTTGGACGTTAAGGTCTATGAAGGCATGGAAGGAATTTTAATTTCTTTAAACATTAAAGAACAACAGAGAAGAAATCAAAGACTTTAATTTTTTGAAGCTTTTAAAAATGAAATAACCACTTCAGGTATTTATTTACCTTTTTTTAAGGAACTTTTCTCACCCTCACGCGTATAACGACTACCGCTGCTTTCAGCACTTTGTCCTTCTTGTGAGCTGGCCGGCGTTTTGAAGGTCGAACATCTGCGTGGTGAAGGATTTGCTATATTACTGGTGGTGTATTCTAACCCATAATCAGTTGCATTGTTTTCTAAATCGGGCGTACGGAACTCTGATGCATTACTTGAATTTAATTCTGCTAACCGATTGCTTCTCCGTTCTGGTGTATGGGCTGCAATGCCGCTGCTTTGGCTTCGTTCATCTGACTCACTACTTGAATCTCCTAGAGTACCATGTTTTCCATGGATTTTACTTTGTTTGACAGATTTAGGACATGGTTTCCCTCTCATCACTTTAGATATTTAATATTCCTTTAAAAAATTGTGAATTTAAAAATAATGATAGCTGCATTTGTTTATATAAAAGGTTAAATCCCCACGGTGGTGATTTTAAGGTAATAGTTCACAAAATTAAACGTTTTTACTTGTAAGATCAAGGTGAATGTATACAGGTGACCTCAGTTAATCAGCTGAGTAACGGGATTTCGGATGTTTAGTTCTCAAAATTTGTATATATATATGTTTTTTTTCTCTTTTTTACTAGTAACAACTGTATAACCTATGATAAGCTCAAAAAGTAGAAGAAAGAAGTTGTAATTTTTTTATCTGTCTGATATATGTACTGAATTTTTAAAAGTTTTTGTAGACTCGCTCCCACCTGTATACATGAGCCCTGCTGTGAATACAAATCATGGTACAATTATACAATGAATAAAATTTTTCGCGCCTTTTAAGGATAGTGTTGTAAAATGATTATTTTCATATTCGACGTTGGTTTTAAGAAAATATAAGTAGAAGGTGGTATCGCCCGCCCAGCTGGTTCTCTTTGACACTTAGTTGCCAGAAACACGTCATAATGAAAAAACACATTTCGAAAAAAACGCGTTAAATCTGCTAAAAAAAAACGAGCGGCATTTTCTCTTCACTAGCAAAAACAGAGACAGGGTACACAGTTACAGGTATCAAGGCGAATTAATAAAAATTAGCCCTTTGCATATCATTTTTGTTACCCTGGTGTACACAAATACATTAAGTGTATTCAAAAAATTCGACCGCTACATTTCCTTTTTGTGAATGTTAAACAACTTTAAAATTTCATACGTAGGTAATATATCTGACATTCATTTTCTCCCATATTTATAAACAGGTGGTCTCTTGATATTTCCTGTATAAGTGTATCCTGCTTTCACCTATAGTTTTTCTTTTTTAAAATATTAGTTACATATGCTGAAATATATATTAAGTGTCATTTAAAGTTATGAAGTTAAAGTTGTCTCATATTATCAATGTTTAGGTCCTTCTTACATATTGATTTTTACATACGTTTATTAAAAGTATTTAAAAAATTTCAAAAAATTTTTGTAGAGTCAAAGCGCATTAATTGTTAGGACTAAGACTTTAATATATGTTTAAATCCCTGTATTTTCGAATAAAAAATGGAATTTCTATATATTATTTGGTTAATAAAATATTATATATAATCAAACAGTATACTGTTCAAAACTGAGATTTTTTAACATAATTTCTAAATGTTCTGCGCCGCCAACGCATGTCTACTGACGGCTTTTTTATTTGACACTTGCCAAATTCACATAGCATGGTACATGGTAATTGTACCATGTTACATTTCTGACATTTGTTTAATTTTCAGTTTTCATTCAGTCTGTTTTTTTGTGTCATTCGGTAAACATTGTTTGGGAAAGTGCGGTCGGTAAAAAGATTAGTTTTTGTTGTATAAACAAATTATAATAATTCATTAACTATTCAAGAAGTTTAAAAAAACTTATCAAAAAGTTATGCAGTGTTATCTGTTTACTTTCGAAAAATGCCATATTAAGGGGTTTATAAAAATAAATGAATTATATTCAAATCAAAAAAGCGAACGTGTATGCAAAACAAAATAAGAAAAAATTACATTATAATCAAGTTTCGGTAAAAAATTTAACCAAATAGTGTTTAAAATTGAAATAAGAACTAAAGTTGGTAAATAAATTGGTGTTTTAATGACTGCAACAATTGTAATTTTTAAGAAAAAACATTTTTAAAATTCTAATTGTTGAATTTGGTTAAGATGTAATGGAGTTATTTTTTCTTTGTCTTTTTTATCTTTGCCTTTTCGTTTTGTTCTTTTAATAATGTGTGTGATAAGAGTTGCCATAAAAATAATAAAAAATGCACTTTTCATTTACCTGGGAATTAAAATAAAAAAATATGATACATATGTATGTTGTTACATATTTTATTAGTTATAATTTTTGGCTTAAATCTAGGGTTTAAGAAAAGTTTACCAACACAATTTCAAATGAAATGATACAAACAACCAGGTAGTCCCGTCGGCCCAGCTGATTAGTGCCAAAATGTCAAAATTATGTTCTCCCTGTGAAAATAAAATAACAAAAATTATTACTTATCGTTTTTTTTTCTATGAGCTGTTGTTTTACACCTTTGTACTAATTTGTTGTTGTTGCAGGGACAAGATTACCTGATTAGTTGTATCATAAGTTCCCAAAACGCTTTAATTTTTCAGTTACTGAATATGCATTTGCTATTTTTTTTAATTTGAAGGTTGTTTTAATCCATACAAAGATTTTATTAACTTTATTCCCATTCCTGATTTTGTCTTCATCCTTTCTGGTATTTCCAAATAAATTTCCTTTTGGAGTTCACCAAAAGCTAATACCGTACGTAATGTGAATAGTTTGCTACAGAAGAATATTTTTCAATATAATCAACTCCGAATTTCTGCAAACATTAATTTAAATTTTCTGAATTTCAATTTTTTATATCTCAATATTAATTTAGTTTTCTCATTTTCAATTTGTTTTTTCTCAATATTAATTTACATTTCTCATTTTCAATTTGTTTTTTCTCAAAGTAAATTTGTATTTTCTCAATTTTTATTTAAAAAGGTGTAGTTTTGAATATATGTACATACAGTGAACTCGCGGAAACGTGAACTAATTTTTACCAAGAGTGTTCATGTTTTCGATTTTGTTCACGTTTTCGATTGAATATGTTCTAATTATTTTCTAACGGATTTAATTTTTTTTATCAATTTATTGTTAATAGTTCAAAAACATCCAAACCTAGTCAAATTTTAACAATGCTTTAACCCGAAAAGTCCAATTTAAAAATTTTAAAACCTAAGTTTTTTGGGTAATACATAATTGTCTTATTAATCTGACCACAAAAATCAATATTTTGCAAATAAAACTATGTATATCGCTTTTAGATCCTTTTATTGCATAATTCGGGAACTCCCAAAACTAATAAAATTAATGTAAACAAAAAAAAACTCAGAAAAAAACTGTTCACGTTTTAAAGCTTTCAGTGTTTGTTCACGTTTTAGAGTAGTTAATGTTAAATAAAAAGTGTTCACGTTTCTGGATGTTCACGATTCTGGATATTCACGTTTCCGCGAGTTCACTGTATGTACATGTAATATTGTCTAACGTTTTTTTTCACAATGACTAGTTTTTCCAGAGCATATACATACATACTATATGTATGTATGTATATAAAAAAATATCAAAACAATACAAAACATTACACAGTAAAAAATTTTAATTATTTGACGATTTTTGCACTAAAATTTGACGATATTGAGCCAAACTTATTTGACAACTATGCAGTAAATGTTTTAAAATTTTCAGATCTAAGAAAAAAAAAGTATAGGTAGAATGCTTGTGCAATGTGTGAGTTTTAAAAAACTTAACCTTTTATTTAAATAAAATTAATTTAAAATAACTAACGTATCTCTCTCGCCTTGTTTTTTTTGATTTTTGTATTAGAAAGAAGGAAATAAAAAACACCATCTTTAGGTCACGCAAATATGTAAACAAAATTAATATGTATATTGCAGCAATTCTTGTTTATCAGTTATTAATTATGCTTATCACACACATAAAATACAATTTCTCTTATCTTTTGCCGACAATGGCGACAACGACTTATATTAAGCAACAAGTTTAAGCATATATGGAGCTGCTTACACAGAAAAAACTGAGTTGTAGAATCAGTAACAAATTTCAGAGAATCAGTAAATATTTTGTCTGGCTGAGGACCTACAACGAAAGTTGTAAATTTAGACAAACAATTTTGCAAGAATTTTAGCTTCTGTTAAAAAATTTTGCTGAGCTGGTTAAATACCTATTTTATTTGTCTAGGCGAAAATTTTGTTTGATTTAAAAATCAAATAAAAATATTATTAGAGACTATTAAATAAATTGACTAAAAAAATAAATTATTTTGAACAAGAATTTGTTTGAAAAATTTTTTTTGTAGTTTTTTGTGTGTAGATAAATAAATAGAGTTAACCATTGCCAAACAGGCACTAAATATTTATTAATTATTAAATACGTATAATTAAAAATATATGTATACAAATATAATAAATAATAATATATGATGAAAAAAAGATGCTTTAAGTTTAATTAAAAATAAAGAAAATATGGAAAATAAATTTAATGATAAATATTTATTAAATGCAATTTTAATTTTTCTAGCAAGTAAAAACTTTTAAAAAAGCTTAGAAAAAAAAACAAAAAAAATGTGTTTACAGCATTTAAACTGAATTTACTTTAAACAAAAAAAAAAAAAATAAACTTCTTTTGTAAAATTAAAGCAGTTTTAAAAAGAAAACAACAAATTGACCGGCTTAAAAGGCCTAAGATTAAGTAAGCCATGGCTTACGTCAACGACAGTAAATCATTATTATTGCCAAAATCATCGTATTTGTCACCTGTAGTAAATAATAATATTTCAGCTTCAAGACTTAACATAAAAAAGTCAAAAATCAAAAGAGATCACAACAACAACAACAATAATAAGGAGAACGAGGTGATTTGCCAAAATTGTTGCAACATTCAAAATAAACATAAAAATCAAAATAAAAAAATTGAATATGTGACACAATCCGAACACTTAATTGCAGCAAATAATAAAAAATGTTTTCAACTTAAAGCAAAAACAAAACCAACATCGATTTTTTTATCATGTAGTAGTTGCAATAACGGCAACACTATCGCCAGTTTCAACTCCTTAGCCAATGTCACCACTTCATCTAACACAGTAAACTGCAAAAGTCACACAAGCCTCAAACCAATAAACATTACATCTACATTATCAACAAATAAACCAAAACTGAGAACACCAACAATAATAGTAAGACAACTATCAGCAGCCGCAGTTTCAACTCCAAATTATATTTCAATCTGGAGCAACATCTTAAATTGCACATCGTTACGTTTCATTATCTTAGTTTTATATTTAATTTTAACGAGCTGTGTTGGCGTTAGTTTGCAATTAAAAAATGGTAAGTCCTACATTCTATTTTTTTAACCTTAAAAGAAAGTTAAAATATAATAAAAACAAAAAATTGTTGTAGATTAGATAAATAAAAATTACAAAAGTTTGAAATATACTTAAATACACCTAATTGTGTATTTTGAAAAACTTTTAGACAAATAAAACTCATGCAAGTTGTAAAATTCCACTAAATATTACGTCTAACAACACGACACTTTAGGCAATTTTAACTGTTTTCTTGGCAAAAGCTTATTCCAGCTTAACGCCTAGGCCGATTAAATAATTTTTATAGATTCGAGCTTCACTTCCTTCACACTTCCTTTTAAGACCTTTAAGTTTTTAATCGCACTCTGTCTTTCACAACAAATTTCTCAACAAATTTCACAACCACCACGTTGCTCCACAAAGGGGTTTCATATTAGTAAGGCTATAACGAAAGTTATAGGTGCTCCTTACACCCGTGGTAACACATAAAAAAAATTGGCCTCTGATCAGGTCCCGTAGCTAAAACTATGACAAGGGCGGCAGCAACAAATAAATAAAGCAAGCTACACCTGTCATACATGCACTCGCAAACCTGAGATGAACGATGGCAGACGGCCAACGCAAAGAGCAGTTAGTACCACCCCAGTGAGCTTTAGTAGGGTCAGCTACAATTTAACCTGTTCCTACTACACATTACGCGAGCAAACACACCTACTCTAAAAATTGTTCGTTCCACTTATGTTTCAATCGCGATAATCAAAAACCACATCCATTTCCTACAAATCCATATTGTCATTATAGTATACATACTTCGTCAGTATATGGTTTACGTATTCAGTCCCCTTGCCACAGGCGCAATTTAGAGGAATGCATTAAGCGGGTATGTACCGTCAGTAAAAACCCAGGCTCGGACCAAAGCCAAAATTTTGGAATTGTCGCATGAAAGTCGAGTCACATTTATAACTGTACGTTACACTTTTTGCTGTTCGTCTAACGTAACCTTCATCAAGATCATCCGCAACAATCAATTTACCTTACTTTACCGAACCTGCTGAGTCAAATGCAAATCCCAAATCCCATCATGAGCAAGAAAAGGTAGGCCCCTTTAACCTTGAAAATAATGGCATGACGTATACCAGGTCAAGGTGAGCTACACTAACATAGTAAGAATTTAAGAGCGTTGTGATATATGAGAAGACCATTTATCGAAATAAACGAAAATCTGGGCTTATTAAAAATGTAAGTAAGGGCCTTTTCATTTTAAGCTAACTTTATGCATCTAGGTTTTTATTTTATCATTTTAATGGCTTCAATTAAAAAAAAATTATATGGCACTTGATCTTTAACCCCCAAATTTCACCCCAAGAAAAACTTCCTTAAGCATTACAAAAATGTTTCTCTTTGATTTTATTTTTTGTTTTCTAACGACATTTCACGCCACATTATTACCATTATTAACCTTCATCAGCATAAGCAAATGCCAAGTTTATTAACATGAAATACATCTTCAATTTTATATTTAAGAATGGAAATTCATTCGTTTTTTTTTGCAAACGAAAAAAGTCAACTTCAAAAGACGCCAATTAGAAGAGCCAAATTATTGTGTTTACTTTGAATAAAAAATGGAATAAAATTCTAATATTTTCTTGTGTGAGTTTTAAAATGTAACCAAGTAAAGCATAGAGAATTGAATTGAAAATGTGAAAATAAAATAATTAGTTGTGCGTGCATCCATTACAAATTTTGTGTCACTTTAAAAAAAAACAAACAAATTGTTATAAATTTTTCGAATCCTTTAAAAAGTTACATATATGTATTTTCAAATACTTAAAAATTTTCCCAAGTATGTAGTGTAGTAATCCTCGGTAATTCTGTTTTTTTTTTCTGGTTTTTCTCAAACCATTTTTTTTTTGGAAATTGATTTATTTTTCATTCATTGTTTGTGTCGAATGACTCTACACGCACACATACATACATAAACAAACACATTCAAATTTATACAATCTGAGTTTTCTTTAATTTCCTTTCTTAATTCTACAAATTTTTTTACTTGATTGTATTTAATGTTTAAGGTTTTCTCTTGCTGACTTTTGCCTTCTACAATAACAACAAATAAAACAATAATCTGCAAGTGACATCACATAAACAGTAACAACAATAACAATTTTACCCTTGAGCGCCCTTTATGCACTGAATTTTCAATTGTGTTTGTGTAAATGTTCATACAGAAATTTTCTTTTATTTTGTTGTTATTGTTGTTGTAAATGTGCGTTTGTGTATGCTTTGTTGTTTGTTTTGTTGTATTTATATTTAGTTAATGATTGTCAATCAGAAAGCAAGTTGCTGCTGTTTGTGATGGTGTCTCCGAACTCTTGATTATTTTTAACAATCTTTTTTTTTACCTTATCGTTCTCATCGATATTTCTATTTAATATTGAGACAGCAGTACATGCATATGTACATACATACATACATACATCAACATGAAATTTATACCTACCCAGCAAACAAAATTTGGCGACACCGTTTTGTCATCAAACCATGCTGTGCATAGCTGAATTGCCAGCCAGCATCTGGTATAGGTTTAAATCATCTTTCTACTTGCTAAATCACTAAAGTTGGTCAGTAATCCTTGCCTGGTTGGAACTGAGTAACAAAATTGAGCATCTCAAGTTAAAAAATTATTAAAAGATTCAGTAATAGTTAGCGTGACCTCCTAGGATTCCTAAATACTCAATCACCTCTCAATTTAAAACTAATCCCTAAAAGAGATGTACTGGTGATCGGAGAGGAAGGGTTGTGGAAGCTCCTTCCAATCACCCACCATCACTCTTCCACTATAAATAGTGGAGTCTAGAAGTGGGCCCTTCAAATGTCGGTGACTCACTTCTGAACCCATTAAGAGATCGGTTTGTAATCAGTTGCAAAAGGAATAAGTGGCCTACATCTTTCATTAATCTCCTTACTTTTTCATATTGTTTGATGTGCATTACCGTCTTTGTCCACCACCAGATTCTATCTAATTGTAAAAGTTTCTTCGGTCAGTATTCGGAAGATTTAAAGAGTAAAGTGTCATCGTTGCCACCTTCTATTGCTACCACTGTGGAACCATCGGAGCTATAACTATAAATAATGTGTAAGCTCTATCTTAAAAGTACAGCAGATCGAATTGTACTAACAATAAATTATATTGCCTGTAGGAGATTTATTTAGGTGAATAAAGTTGATTAAACGAAACGTGACTTTTATGACAAAATCTGTGGATATCCGTTTATATTAACCCATCGACAACTAACTACTTAACCACTCATTTTATTCTTCAAGTTATGGTTACTTGGCTTATGTTAATGTGTAGTTTCATTTTGGCAACTTGTTTACTTGATGTAATTTCCGTTTATTGTTAAAGGATATTTTTATATCCTTCACCTTGAGTGACAAGCCTTGTTATCTTGTTTGATTTGTTTTTTTTTTTCAATATTTACTTTATTAAAAAGCTTATAAATATAAATTTAAATTTTAAATGTAATCAAATAGACAAAATCTATGAAGAATATAATCATGCTTCCTACATTTCACGGGCAACACTGCTACAAACACTGTTATACCTAATTTGCATTTTAACCTATGATTGGCAAAACCCCACACGCGTGTGGACGCTCTCTCTTAGCATTTACAAAAATAAGGATAAAAAAAATAAAAAAAAATCAGAAGCTTGTGCCAGACGACCAGTGGTGCCAGGTAGGATTTTCAACATGTTTAATGAAGAATTTTTTAAATTACATTCAATGCTTAGTTTAACTTATATCTGAGAAAAATCAGAAATAAGCTTAGCAATATACATGTCAAAGAACTTATCCGAATAAAATATTATCAATATACACTAAATATCTAAGATATTAGGCAAAAAGTAGTAGTATGGCTCAATGACTTAGCATTTTTAAAACTTTTACTTTAACATAACTGACTAAAATTTTTGATATTGCATTCAAAAACTTTTTCACTGCAATTCTGTCATATTTTATACTTTAAACCAACATCAAAATTTAATAATGTATGCGTGTGCCGACCACTGATTTCAACCTTAAAAGAGTAGACATTGCTACATACTATATAACACTTATTATACCCTTCACATAAGTGATAAGGGTATATATAAGTTTCTCATTCCGTTTGTTATTTCTTTATTATCCATTTGGGACCCCATAAAGTATATATGTATATTCTGGATCCTTATAGGTAGGGAAGCCAATTAAGCGTTGTCCGTCTGTTTCTGAAGCTCTCCGACATCGCATGGACCCGTAAGTGGTATCAAACTGTCAGAGATATTCGCGAGAAATATAATATATATATTGAATATCAGCAAAATCGCCCGAGATATAAGCAAAAAACCAAGACTAACTCCTTTTCTCAATCTACAACAACAACAAAGAACATACTTATGTATGTAATAATAAAAAAAAAACAACAAAAAAAGAAAAAAACAGAATTAGTTAAGTTGATATTATTGAACCACACCAAAAACGAAAATTTTATTAGTATTAGTATTCATACATATAACAGGGTTGCCATATTTAAAGATTTTTAAAATCGCTCTTACGGCTTCCATGGTTCTCCTACAAAGGTAAAATGTAAGACCGACCCGAATTATTTTATCCATCCAAACATTTTTGTGTAACATACTTATCCTCTATCTCCAGCCCCTAACATAGTTGCCATACAAAATTTTAAAAAAATAAGGTAAAACCGCTACAACTTCCCCGAAATCGCCCCTAGAGGAAAAAATGTATCACAGACCCCCATTAGTTTGCCCTTCCAAACATATTCCTAGAACATACTTACCCCCTATCTCCACGTCCTAAAGGGGTTGCCATACAAAATTTACAAAAATAATATGAAAATCCCCACAACTTCTTCAGAGTTGGCCTTAGAGCAATAAAGTGTACGACCGACCCCCATTAGTTTGACCTTCCAAACATATTCCTAGAACATACTTACCCTCTATCTCCACGCCCTAAAGGGGTTGTCATACAAAATTTACTAAAATGATATGAAAATACCCACAACTTCTTCAGAATTGGCCTTAGAGCAATAAAGTGTACGACCGACCCCCATTAGTTTTCCTCCAAAACACATTCCTGGAATATACTTACCCCCTACCTCAACCCTCTAAGTGGGTTGTCATACAAAATTTGTAAAAATTAGGATAAAAACCCCTACAACTTCCCCGTCACCCGTGAAGCTTTAAAAAATGACACCGATACCTATTTAAAAATTAGAAATATTTCATAAGTAAAAAAATGGATAAAAATAAAAAGAAGTTTGGGATTTCGAAAGGTCAATGTGAAGGGTATAAAGATTCGGCACAGCCGAATATAGCGCTCTTACTTGTTTTTATTGTAGTTTTTCTGATGTTTTTATCTTCTTTGATTTGCAAAAAAAGAGAAAATACGACACACTTTTGCGTCACATAAGTATGTAATTATCGTTTTTGTGTTAAGTATAGTGATAAAATTTTATTAAATTGTTTATTACTTGCAAAAAGAAAAAAAAAACTGTAAATATAAAAACGAGTAAAGCAGCACTTTAAATCACTTCTTTTAAGTTAGACCAGCCCTTAAAAATCGGTTTGAAAAATTCATACGCAAACCAGAACGAAAACGGTTAATAAGAACTTTAAACAATTTTAAAATTTGAGATCGTAATTCCCAAGTTCTAATTTATTGTTTGTTTTTGAATAAATACTTTTTTATATTATTTACCTTAAAGATCCTTTAAATAAAAATTAAAAAAGAAATGGTTTTAGCGTTCCTAAAATTCTCTTTTTTTGTGCCATTTGAAGTTTTTCCTTTTTTCCGCTGTCATAATATCATCAATATTAAATTTCTTAAATATTTTTTTACAAAGGAACAGAGCGTAAGGACAAAAGCTGATACTGACGATGATGTCAATAAAATAAATATTTCTATAACACAGCTCTTTCCTTTGATGTCCTTTTCACTATTATTACTTTTATTACGAATAGTAAAGCTCACACGCTGCATCATCAACATTATGCAGCACGTTTTTTCCAACAATTTTTTTTCCAAACACAGATTTTTCTTTCTTTTGGTTACTTCAACATACTTCAGTAATCAAAAAATTCCTTTGCTACTCCAAAAACTCTTTACAAGGACAGCTATCAAAATAAAAAAAAAATTAAAAAAAAAAAACGCAGAACAAGAATATAAACTCCAAAGATAAAAAAAGAAGAAATAAATTGTTAACATAAACGTGAGTAAAAACTACTACTTTGTACCACTATTATACTTAGTTCATAGCACATGAAACTGAAGTGAAGCCAAAAACAAAACAAGAAGACGACGATAAATATGTAGAAGAAAAACATATTTTGTATGTATGTATGTACTTTGTATTAGTACTAGCTTCCGAAAAAAGGGAATAATGGAATAGTTAAAAATACATGCACGTACAAATACAAATATAGGCCGGTCCCTTCTCTTTACTATTTACTAACATTTGGAACTTTAAATGACAAGAGCTTTACATAATCATGTAAAGTAAAGGGTGTCCCAAAAAAGGACGAAAGTATTAAAAACTGACAGCTTAGAGTTAGTAAAAATAGAGCGTTACACAATAAAAAAACGTGTCCTAATTATTGAAGAATATTTCAAAAATAATAAAAGCTTGATGGTTTTGTGAATTGCCAAAATTGCAGGTTTTGAGATTCTGAGCCACATGCCACACAACCCGGGAACCAATTCAGTTACTGCATGAGACATTTCCAGGTCGTGCACTTTCTTGTTTCGGTGCTTAGAATTGGCCCCTTAGATTGTGTGATTAGATTTCTTTCAATGTGGTTGTTTAAATTTACAGGTCTATGTCAAAGAGCACACAACCACCCGTGCACTTAAGGAAGAGATTCAAAGTTGCATCAATAAAATTCAGCCACATTTATGCTATGTACTTTATAATTTAATTAAAAATAACCACGAAAGGGCTAAAAAATATGTTTTTAATTAATTTCAAGTCTTGCCTTAGTTTTGAAACACCCTTTATATTTATAAACATACATTTATCGTTTAATTTTTTATTAAAGGTTGTTCTGTTGCGTATGAGTTTAAAAAGAGCAAAAAAAAAAAAAAATTCAAAAATTACTAAAGATGAGGAAAATACGCAAAAAAACAAGTTAGAATGCTATCTTCGGTTGCACCGAGTATTTAATATCCTCCTTTTATATTTAGAAAAAGAAATTTGGCTTAACGGAAACTAAGATCACTTCTAACTGAATGGAGAAGAATGGAGTCCTAGTCAAAGAATTTTTTTTTTTTCTTTTCCCTTGAAAGAAATCATTTGAGAATTCTCTTGATTTTCTATTTAAACACTGCAATCTTGGATAACATTTCTAAAAGTTAACTGGAATAAATTTTTTAAACGCATTAATTTCATGTAACAATTCACTTAAGTACTGGGTGAATTTGAGGGACATGTTATTATCTAAATGTTTCCGGCTGTGCTAAAGGGTGTAGTTCTTTGTACCCTTTTATTAGAAAAGAGCCGTTATAATAAGTTTTGAGATTAACTTACGAACACACTTCCATCGGGTAAGAGTGGCGGGGGGCAGCGAATGCAGGGCGTGCAGGGAAAACATCGGAACGACGGAGTATTTCCTGTGTCAATACCAGGCTTTTCCACAGGACAGAGTCCGATGTTTTTTGTTTGATGTTTGCCAAAAGTGGCGGCGTAGATTGTGAGGTGTTTGAGGGAATTCGTCCACATCACCAAATTTCTGCAAACTGCTTCCCCGAGATTCTTTTTTCTAGCTAGTAGCGCATTGCAAGCCAATCATTGGCTTAGGTGTATATCCTACGGGACTTGAGACCTTTAAGGCCGCCTCCTTTCAACATAACCTAACGTCGTTACCGGTCAGCCAAAGTAAGAAAGGCTTGAACTCTGGACATTATCGGAAGAAGTAAAAAAGAGGACTAAATCCAGGCAAAAAGGGGGAAGAAAGGTCGAATGGCAACCCTAACTATACATATATCTAATACAATGTATATGCGACCCACTGTCGCAGTAGTGGGAATTGTGGAAAAAAGGGGGTTTCACCTTCTCTGCGAATGTCCTGCCTGTTTGTAAGAAGAAAGGGATACCTGGGCAGTTAAAAACTAGGTGACCTTAGTAAGGTAAGTATTGATGGCACGTTGAGCTATTTCTCGGCCACCGCTTGTTACTTGTACTTTAAGTCTGAATTCAAGTACGATTTTAAAGACGAAACATCTGTCAAAGAAAATTGTCATATTCAACCAGGGTCTTTTAAGACCCTACTTAATGGCTTTCGAGCCAGTGAAGCTATCACGTGAACCAAGCAACCAATCCCGGAACAACTTTTTGACACCAAAAAAAATTTTTAAAGCTTTAGATTTAATTTTCCAAAAAAAGTTTCGGTATTTATACGCGAAGATATCTCCGGAACGACGATTTGTGTGTACTTTTCCATTATATCTTCCTAATTTTTAAGACTTCGAATAATTCTTTGTCGCAATCATTTTAATTTACTTAAAACATACGGCCTGAAAAAGCGAAGTTTGTGTAAAAAGTGAAAAGTCCTTTTTTTTCATTTTTCGCTTTCCAACCATTGAAAGAACGCGTACGAGTTAGTACACGCGTGCATCTGTTCAAAGGATATTTGTAGTTGATTTGTGTTCGATTTTTTTTTTTGTTAATTTCTTTGATATACTCAGTGGGTGAGTAACTTATTTCTCATTTCATATATATTTATCCTTTTGGAATTTGTGTTTTTTTAAATTTTTTCATTATTGCACTTTCTCAATGCCTTTGAGATTTGTATGTTTTGGATAATAAAGAAGAAAAAAAAACTTTAAAGAAGCATAAAGAGGAAAAATGCCAAAGAACTTTCTGTTAAATTGGCGCAATGTCAATAGTAAAATAAGTAAAACGACAAGAAAGCAAAAACGTTTTCTTTTCTAATTTTTCTTTGAAAAACACTATTTGGTTAAAAGTTAAAGTATGTGTGTGTGTGTGTGAATATCCTTTATTTTCCTTTTAACCTAACAAAATGCTCTTTTTTTTTGCCATTTGCTTGTGTGTAACCAACTCTCTTAGAGTTGTGACTTTATTGAATTGGATTTTAAACGTTTTTAGTGAAGCGTATAAAATTTGAGTTTCTTTTATGACCATCAAAACATTTTAATATTTACCTACTCTTACTTTGAATACTTTATGTTTGCATCATTGTCGTTGTCCTCGACTTGCTCATCAGCAAGTACTTGTTGTTGCTGTAGTTCTTAAGTCTAGTACGTCTTTTTTTTCCCTTTGACTTTGTAGTCGATGCGTATTTTTATATAATTTCTTAAATCTTTTATTTAGCGAAAGCTTTTTCATTTTTTTCTAGTATTTTTGTCAACAATTTCTTTAATCCTGCCACCACAAAGATCTAAATATTTTTGTTGTTTTTTAAATGCTCTTCAGCTTTCTTGCTTTATTACGTTAAACATGCTTTTTGTGAGAATTTATTTTTATTTTTTAATTTAGTAGTTTTTTTTTGTTCTTTTTCTCTTTATTACTTAAGTAAGTCCAAATGTCCTTATCTTTTAGGTAAATGTACTTAATTCTATTCATTCAGTTATTTTGTTGCAAAAGTACCTCCTCCCCTTTATCATTAATTTTATTTCATTCCAATGTTTTTTTTTTTTTTTGGTTCCGTTGCTGTATTATTTTCTATAAATTATGCAGAAAATAGGATAAACTTTAGTCATCTCTTGTTTGAATTATGCTGATGTTTTCTTTTAATTGCTTTGAAATAATTTAATGGTCTGTCAGGAACAAAGTCATAACTTTGTTTATTTTTTAAATATTAGAACTTAACGAATGACGTTTTTGCTAAAAATAAAAAATGTATTTCAGGTATTGTATCCTTTGGCATTTGAGTGATGCAAGAATACATAGGCGGAGCTTAAGGATAATTGGGAAAATGCGTTACTAGCCCCAAAAGTAATAATTTTCGTTTGTTAAATATATTCGAATTTTTTTTTTTTGAGAATTTAAAATTAATGAGACCTAACCGGGTTTCGCATATTCTTTGCCTTTTCTTATATATCCACTGATATTTTCTGATATTTTTTCATCTTTTTTTTTTTGAAAAAATGAGATTACGGGCCTCTGGAGTGGCAAGAATCTTTCATCACTATTTTTCGTAGTTTAATCTAACCTTTTTCCGACTTACTTTCGGCGTAACAAAGACTTCAATCATACATGATATTAAGCCAGAAAAATTATTTTGTCTCTTGAAGTACATGTTAATTTCGCTGGCATTGAACAACATATCCTACATGGCAGTTATATTCCATTTTTGTTCATATAAAAGTGGTTTAAATGTTAAAAAGATCAGATGGTGTAAAATGATTCCGGAACCGTTTTAAAAAACCAAGACACTTGGATGTTTCTTTCGACATAAGAAAAACATGTTTTGTCGAACGGACATCGCACTGGTTTATCATGCCCAGAACATCAAGAGTTTCTGTCTCCAAAATTTATACCATTTGTTATTACAGAAGATGCAGCATGGTCCACTGTGCGTTTATGTGCCAAGAGAAAACGCCGGGTCTAGCGGGCATTAAAATCGACCCTATTCGCACGACCCCAATCGAAGATTAGCATCGAATCACTGCTAAGTGTGTCGTTCATACTCCGTCTCAGAGCTTTAATTTAAGGAAATTGAGCATTTGCCTTAAACAAAGTTGTTTTTTTTTTATATAAAAATTTTATTTTCAAAACTTAAATTTATTTTTTTTATTATTTGCTGTTTAAGGGCCGAAAATAATTTCTTTTCTGCTTAAATTCCTGTAATTAATTAAAGAAGCAATTAAGAAAAGAAGCCAAAAAACGATTGGCAAACATGATCTGTTTCTTATAAAATACTTAATGTAGGGATTCCTTCTGGATTATTATTTTACGGCTTATCACTTATCGTCATCTTGTAATTACGTGTGTTGCACGAATGCTAATGGTAGTGGGGATAAAGAAAAGGCAAAAAAAAACAAACGAAAGCAAAAGGCAAAACTAAAAAATTAAACTTCAATATGATGCATTGACAAGAATGATAATCCTAAAGATTACGCCAAGAAGAGCAACAAATTTAAATTTTCTGCGCATGTTGGTTTAGTGACGTCATGCTAAATGTTTTTGTATTGACTTAAAATTTTAAGCTCACGCATACTGCTTTCTTATTGGCTAACAATTTTAAACTTTTTTAGGTTTATGTACAAGGTATATTGAACAAGGTAGGAGTAACTGATCAGCTGACTTTTATTTCCGCCATATGTTTTCTAACTTAGCTTGGCAAATTTTTTATGTTATGTTATCCTCGTCATCTAACGAGAAATCATGCGCGTGTCGTAATCTTTCTTTTATTATTCTTGATGCATTGAAAATAAGGGATTCTTAAACTATTGCCTTTAATTCGCGCAAAGGTATTGAACTTTTAATTTGTTGTAATCTTATAAAAATTCAATTCAATCAAACTCAATTCAAATCCCTGTTTTTTAGTGTAAAAAAAAAATAGAAAACAAATTCCAAAACTGTCCCCTTAAATAGAAACAAAGCTCCACGTTAAGAAGCTCTTTCCCCAGGACATAAGTAAGCAGAAAAATAAAATTATTGTCTCGAGCATCTTTGCGTGGAATGGCAATGAATGATCATTACAAGTAAAAGTGTAATTAACAACCAGATATTAACAGCGGCAAGATATACGAGCAGAACCAGACAGACGCACATTCAATGCACGATCAACAATGTAGTTAAGATAGTAAATGGCATTTGGAATGTTGAATGTTTAATAATGATTACATTAAGAAGATTGTAACTGCATCTACTATTAATGTTGGAAGATGGGTTTGATTTGATTTAATTTTTAAAAAGATTTTCAAAAGAAATCTTTTAATTAAAAATAAAAAATAAATGTCAAAGTTCCTTGAAATGAAAATAAATTGAATAAATTTTTTGGTTTTAATTTTACTTTTTTTAAGTTTCTTCTTCTGTTTGCTCTAAAGTCTAAGACAGTCTGTACAAACATATAAGTATTAACTGTTGGCATTTAGTATGTTCTTCTTAATTTAAATATATCTTATTGAAACCATCTTTCAATTGATCTTTTTTAGTTTTTTTTTTTGGTTTTTCAGTTCTGAATTGAGAGAAGACCATCATTATAATATTGTTTGTTTGCTTTACGTTTAACTTGTGTTTTTTTTAAGGCAAGGCAAGGTGTATTAAAATTAAAACAAAAAGTCCATGTTTTTTCCAGGTAAATGTGTTTAAGTAAATTTGGAAATTTAATACTTCAACAAAATAAGTAAAAAAATAAAACAAATAAATAAACTAAATAAAATAAAACGGCTTCAAACGAATTGGCTTTTGGGAATAGTTGTTGTGAAAAAAGGTCACATTACAAATTTTGGATTTAGTACACCTTATGATATAAATTTTAACTTTGCCTCTCTGAAATCCCGTATATGTTATATTAATGGTTATTTTAGGAGTGAAGAGAGTGTCTTTCTTACTTTTTATATATGAAATTTGACACTAAAATAGAAACTCTTTTTTAATAGATGTGTCAAGCTTTATATAAAAAAAAAGAAAAAGGTGAGAGAGTTAAAATATCTGTCCGGAATCGCTGCCACCTGATACGTGATTTTCCATGGAATAATTAAAAAAACATATAAAAGTCAATATAGACGATGACAATTCGATCATCGCATTCAATATTCTTTTTTAAAATAAAAGTTATTTAAAAGCAGGAACGGAAAGTAACAATTGTTCTTGAATTAAAAAAAAAAAGAAATATATCGGGAAGCCATGGACAAGCTAAGCCTACAACAAACCCTAAAAATGCTTTTCTTTATCCTGAATAATATTTCTTTGAATATAAATAATTTAAAATTTTTATTTAAAATAAATTTTGTTTAAATAAAAGTTCCCTTTGTCAATATTCTAGTGTCCAATGTTATGCCATTTTGGCATTTTCATAACACTTTGATATTTTTTATTTTTTTTTATTTTTATATTATTAATTGTGCTGGTGTGTGTGTGCTTTTTGGCTGCCTGCTGTCGTTGCCCAAACAAATGTGTATGGCTGTGCTAACAAGACACATTCGTTGCGCCTTGTCTGACTACTCTACTGAAGCTGCAGTTTATAATGATGATGCTCATTATCATCTTCATATAACCCTTTCTGATATAGTTTAGTACTGCCTGTGTTGTTTGGCTGTTTGTTAATGTTTGAGGTATTGTTGTTACCAGTTTGTTGTTTTTGCTAAATTTGCCTTAAGACAAGGAAACTTAAAACCAAGAATACAAAGTTTATGCCATACTAAAGTCTCATATGCAAACGCGAATATATATATTTCGGCACTCTTCGTTAAAATAAACAAATTGAAGTGTGTTTGTATACCCTACATCACAAAAAGTGGTAAAAAAACATGTATCATTTTCCCTATGCGAAACTGGATCCGTGCTGCCAGTCAGGCAAACGAAAATCATTTATTCGACTCAAAAGGTGCTTTCAAATCGACCGGTAAAACTTTCCAGGATATTTTAGAGTAAAGAGATGTGCCCTAATTTAAAAGTCCTTACACATGTTTAAGCAAATAAAAAAGGCTAAATAACTGGTATAACAGTCAAAAAACTTAGCCTAAATGAGAAACATTTGATAACGTCGAATGCTGGCTCTTAAACAAACTGATAAACTATTACCAGTTTATCAGCAAAGGCCAAAGACTTGGTCTGACCCCCACAAAAAGTATTTAAGGGTGTCACACGGCCAAGGTGACCAAAAGTTTACAGTTAGATAATGCCGATAAATGATTTAAAAACTAGCTGCCAATGAGCCGGCCATTAGGTAACCATGTCCTCCATCTTCTTGACCCTGTCTGCGTCTCCGTACAAGAGGTAATAGTCAATCGTATAGGGTTGCCATATTGACGATTATGAACTAATATTTTATGTAGTGACTAGTAAAAGTACCGGTGAATAGTTTCAGGTATTCTTTACTTCAAGGTTTACAAATCTTCGGTCAGCTTGCTAATGCTACCTGTTGCAGGAATTTCGGGACCATACACGCTGCAATTTTAGCCCAGTTTCTGTTCGCCCAATACCTCAAGTGTTCCTCAACTCTCCAATAAAACTCACACAGTGGGGGAAGAACCAAGGTAGTTATCATACTTGCACCTGCCCCGGATTTCCTTCGTGCTTAATTTTTAAAACGTTCTAACCTCCCAGTGTTGAAAAAATATTCAAACAACAACAACGTCAATTGAAATTTTGTTTTGTGGAAAGGAGTACATTCACATGTACAAATACAAGACTCAAGTTTCACGACCGAATTTAAAGAAAAAAAAAAATATAAAAACAAAACAAAAGGAACAACGTTAACTTGCACGTAGTGTTTTGGTTTTTTGTTTTTGTTATTCTGCTTTTAGAGCCCACATCTCATTTTACTCTTAATTCGTTAAGAGTTTTCTCTCACACGTAAACACACAGCTAGTAGCAATTGAAACAGAATAATACATAATAAGAAGAAGCAGCAGCAGTAGAAGACTTTTTGATTGTTTTGTTGTGGTTTTTTTCGTATTTAACAATAACAACCGTTTTTTATATTCTATTGTTGCTGTCGTCGTTTTTAATTCTTTAACTAAGGGCCTATGGTCTAGGCGATGCATCGCGATGTATACTTTGTGCCTTTGAATTACTTTTCATATATTAAGTCGTTGGTTAATGCCGATAAGCAAGCAACTCTTGAAGCATTAAAAGCCAACATTCAAGCGATAATGTGGCCAGATTTATTGAAAAAGCAATAAAAATTGGACTGATTGAATAGACCGTTTAAGTCATAGCCGTTAGGAGCATATGTCGGAAATTTCATTAAAAAAATAAATGCCATGAAACTATATACCAGTTTATAATAAAAGAATTTCGTTCCAATATATGTATTTGCTTTGTATTATCATATTAAGTTCTAATGCAGCTAAAACGTAAATGTATGTAGTTAACAACTGTCAAACCCAATTAAGAATGCGTAATAAAAACAGTCAAAATCAGTGTTGGTAATTCAAAGATCGAATTAAGCTTTTAAGAAATTATTAAATATAAAGCTACAAGTTAAATCGCTTTCCTTTAACTTATGGAACACCTGTAAGCTTTTTATATAAAAAACCCTTTAACTTGTCTCATAATATCCTAGCTCTAGCTATTGGCAAGTTATAATAACGGGCCTTCACTTCAACTCCTTAACGTTTAAGTTTTTGTTTATTTCAAGCTGGTTGTACATTTTGGTGTAGCTTCATTTCATGCTTCTTTTTGTTTGTTTGTTATTTTCTTAATTTATATTTTCAATGCCAAAAGCGATTTTGGTTTTAGATTTCAATTTCAATACCATTATGTGTCGCTGCTCTTGCTTTTTATTGTTGTTGGTTTGGATAAATTTACAATAGGAGTCAGTCAGTCCTTGCCTCATCTTTTGAAAGGCTTCTTTTTTTGTTTAACTCTTATTGCAGTCGTTAGAAATATTCATGGTCTTTCTATGTTTTCTTTTTTTTTGCGCAAAGCTTTTACATATAACCATATCTTAAATTATTTATACAGTACAACTTCGATAGTCCGGACACATATAGTTTTAGGCCCGTTCGGATAATTGAGCTGTCCGAACTATAAAAGTGAAAATTATTAAAATAATCTAAGTGAATTTAAACATGAATTTATTCTTTTGTTTATGTATGTGTTTATATTTTGTTATATAAAAACAAACACATAAAACATTAAAGAGAATCCATTTTTAGGTGAAATAAAATAAAATATTTAAAATAAATAAAAAAACTGAAATAAATTAAATGTAAGCTGTCGTATGGTTTATTAAAAAACAAGTTATTTTGTGCTGAAAAGCATTGTTGGTATGGTTGATTTGTGCTTTTTGTTCTGAAGGACTATCGAAGTTGCACTGTACTTGTATTTGTTTCATTTGAACTCGCAAACTTAAGAAGACGAACGAACCTTAATTTTTCTGGGGCTCCCTAATGAGTTTCATTTGAGTTTTTATTTATTTCAACTTAAAAAACCATCTTTTAACTTGTAGTTGTTGGCGTAGAATTTAAAATGGTGTTTTGCCACATACAACCTTTTTTTTAGCGAACTAAACTTTAGTTTACCTTTTATTTCTTTTGAATTAGATTTTATATATTTTTTTATATTCTTGCCTTTTTTCAGAAAAGGTGTGATATTTTTGTTTGCCTTTGTCGATATGTATTTGTTATGTTGTACTTCCTACGGTTCGTTAAACTTGTGGAAACACTAATTTTTCAAATAACAAGATTCTATTTAGCACACTGAGTGCAAAAAAAAAATATTGAAAATAAAATAAAATAACGATTTGACAGACGCAGCAGCACCTTAAGAGAAGGATAATGTTAAAGTTTCATATCGTTTTCCTTTAGTTCTTTGACATAAAATCATGATTATTTTTTTTTCATAAAATATGACTTGACTGGGTATTATTATAAAAAAAGAAATAATAATAAATTATTGATTTTAAAAAGTTTGACACAAAAAATACCCGTTTGGTTATTTGGTTCTTTTGTTGTTGTTGTTGTTTTCAAGTGAGTCCATAAATATTAAGCAAAATATATCTATTAGAAACAAACTTGTCTAGAAGCAAATTTATGCTTTAAATTTGCTTTAATTTGCCATTTCATCTAACGCCATAAAATGTGTTATTTTATTCTCAAAAGTGATTTAAATTGATATAAATTATTTGGTATGTGACACCAATTAAGGGAAAAGAAAAAAAAGTAAAAGCAAAGAGATGCCAGTAGGGATTTTTATTGAGTATATTTAATGGAAGTTTTGAACTAAAAGTAATGAAATTACTTTGTGCCATATTTAAAATTGATACATTTAGGGGATTCACAAGGTGTTCTTTTTGTCCCATTGCCATATTGTTATGAAATTTATTCAAGAAGGGAATATCTAGTCGGTGGTGGATATATTTGTTTTTAATGTTTCACATGGTATACATCACACGCCTAATGACTCTATAATTGAACAGGGCATAGCACACTGAGGTTCTTATCATTAGACATGTGTTCCTCCAGCCAAATCTTACAATTTATATGAGGCATGATTCTTACCAACTCATCGTCCCCGGTCTTAAACAGCTCCGCCGGCAAGCCATCGTCTCCTGCCGCTCATTACTTTCATTCCGGATATTGAGGGTTTTACATTTTCTTAACAGGAAGGTTTGCCCTCTACACCATCATCGCTAATTGCAAAAGGGGTACCTCCATCGTACCTGTCATCGGATGTCAACAACTTAGAAAACTATTACATTAAGGTTTTCGGAATGCAATTGTAATCTGTCACCAGATTGCTCTGTTGATCTTTACAGGAGAAGATGCCTATACTATAATTTCCATGTGTGTGAAGATAAATATGCCGAGTTAAATATGTTTTTGACGTAACGACTAAAAAGTTAAATACGTGATGACGTAAGAAGAAAAACATATTTAACTTAAATATGTTTTTGACGTAACAAGAAAAACATATTTAACTAAAAAACGTATTTAACTAGCAGAGACCAAAACCAACATATTTAGCAGAACCAATTTGTAATAAGTTTTGGCTACACATATGAGATTTCTGTGAGGGATGATGTCCATTGTGGAAAAACAAGGTAGAGGCCCGGAATGCCACTATGTGTTAATAGTAGCTAAGGGTCAATACTACTAATCTGTATTATTAGAATATCCAAATTGTATTTGTGAAAAATGTTATAAATAATTGAAAATGAATTTGGCTGCACATATGTGATTTCTGTGAGGGATAATGTCCATTGTGGAAAAACAAGGTAGAGGCCCGGAATGCCACTATATGGAAATAGTAGCTAAGGGTCAATACCACTAACCTGTTTTATTAGAATATCCAAATTGTATTTGTGAAAAATGTTATAAATGATTGAAAATGAATTTGGTTGCACATATGTGATTTCTGTGAGGGATAATGTCCATTGTGGAAAAACAAGGTAGAGGCCCGGAATGCCACTATATGGAAATAGTAGCTAAGGGACAATACTACTAACCTGTATTATTAGAATATCCAAATTGTATTTGCGAAAAATGTTATAAATGGTTAAAAATGAATTTGGTTGCACATATGTGATTTCTGTGCGGGATGATGTCCATTGTGGAAAAACAAGGTAGAGGCCCGGAATGCCACTATGTGGTAATAGTAGCTAAGGGTCAATACTACTAATCTGTATTATTAGAATATCCAAATTGTATTTGTGAAAAATGTTATAAATAATTGAAAATGAATTTGGTTGCACATATGTGATTTCTGTGAGGGATGATGTCCATTGTGGAAAAACAAGGCAGAGGCCCGGAATGCCACTATATGGAAATAGTAGCTAAGGGTCATTACTACTAATCTGTATTATTAGAATATCCAAATTGTATTTGTGAAAAATGTTATAAATGGTTAAAATTGAATTTGGTTGCACATATGTGATTTCTGTGAGGGATGATGTCCATTGTGGAAAAACAAGGTAGAGGCCCGGAATGCCACTATGTGTTAATAGTAGCTAAGGGTCAATACTACTAATCTGTATTATTAGAATATCCAAATTGTATTTGTGAAAAATGTTATAAATAATTGAAAATGAATTTGGTTGCACATATGTGATTTCTGTGAGGGATAATGTCCATTGTGGAAAAACAAGGTAGAGGCCCGGAATGCCACTATATGGAAATAGTAGCTAAGGGTCAATACTACTAATCTGTATTATTAGAATATCCAAATTGTATTTGTGAAAAATGTTATAAATAATTGAAAATGAATTTGGTTGCACATATGTGATTTCTGTGAGGGATAATGTCCATTGTGGAAAAACAAGGTAGAGGCCCGGAATGCCACTATATGGAAATAGTAGCTAAGGGTCAATACTACTAATCTGTATTATTAGAATATCCAAATTGTATTTGTGAAAAATGTTATAAATAATTGAAAATGAATTTGGTTGCACATATGTGATTTCTGTGCGGGATGATGTCCATTGTGGAAAAACAAGGTAGAGGCCCGGAATGCCACTATGTGGTAATAGTAGCTAAGGGTCAATACTACTAATCTGTATTATTAGAATATCCAAATTGTATTTGTGAAAAATGTTATAAATAATTGAAAATGAATTTGGTTGCACATATGTGATTTCTGTGCGGGATGATGTCCATTGTGGAAAAACAAGGTAGAGGCCCGGAATGCCACTATATGGAAATAGTAGCTAAGGGACAATACTACTAACCTGTATTATTAGAATATCCAAATTGTATTTGTGAAAAATGTTATAAATAATTGAAAATGAATTTGGATGCACATATGAGATTTCTGTGAGGGATGATGTCCATTGTGGAAAAACAAGGTAGAGGCCCGGAATGCCACTATATGGAAATAGTAGCTAAGGGACAATACTACTAACCTGTATTATTAGAATATCCAAATTGTATTTGCGAAAAATGTTATAAATGGTTAAAAATGAATTTGGTTGCACATATGTGATTTCTGTGCGGGATGATGTCCATTGTGGAAAAACAAGGTAGAGGCCCGGAATGCCACTATGTGGTAATAGTAGCTAAGGGTCAATACTACTAATCTGTATTATTAGAATATCCAAATTGTATTTGTGAAAAATGTTATAAATAATTGAAAATGAATTTGGATGCACATATGAGATTTCTGTGAGGGATGATGTCCATTGTGGAAAAACAAGGTAGAGGCCCGGAATGCCACTATATGGAAATAGTAGCTAAGGGACAATACTACTAACCTGTTTTATTAGAATATCCAAATTGTATTTGTGAAAAATGTTATAAATGATTGAAAATGAATTTGGATGCACATATGAGATTTCTGTGAGGGATGATGTCCATTGTGGAAAAACAAGGTAGAGGCCCGGAATGCCACTATATGGAAATAGTAGCTAAGGGACAATACTACTAACCTGTATTATTAGAATATCCAAATTGTATTTGCGAAAAATGTTATAAATGGTTAAAAAAGAATTTGGTTGCACATATGTGATTTCTGTGAGGGATGATGTCCATTGTGGAAAAACAAGGTAGAGGCCCGGAATGCCACTATGTGGTAATAGTAGCTAAGAGCTATTACAATTTATAACATTTTTCACAAATACAATTTGGATATTCTAATAATACAGGTTAGTAGTATTGTCCCTTAGCTACTATTACCACATAGTGGCATACCGGGCCTCTACCTTGTTTTTCCACAATGGACATCATCCCTCACAGAAATCACATATGTGCAACCAAATTCATTTTCAATCATTTATAACATTTTTCACAAATACAATTTGGATATTCTAATTATACAGATTAGTAGTAATAACCCTTAGCTAATATTACCACATAGTGGCATTCCGGGCCTCTACCTTGTTTTTCCACAATGGACATCATCCCTCACAGAAATCACATATGTGCAACCAAATTCATTTTCAATCATTTATAACATTTTTCACAAATACAATTTGGATATTCTAATAATACAGGTTAGTAGTATTGACCCTTAGCTACTATTACCACATAGTGGCATTCCGGGCCTCTACCTGTTTTTCCACAATGGACATCATCCCTCACATAAATCACATACATATGTGCAACCAAATTCATTTTCAATCATTTATAACATTTTTCACAAATACAATTTGGACATTCTAATTATACAGATTAGTAGTAATAACCCTTAGCTACTATTACCACATAGTGGCATTCCGGGCCTCTACCTTGTTTTTCCACAATGGACATCATCCCTCACAGAAATCACATATGTGCAACCAAATTAATTTTTAACCATTTATAACATTTTTCACAAATACAATTTGGATATTCTAATAATACAGGTTAGTAGTATTGCCCCTTAGCTACTATTTCCATATAGTGGCATTCCGGGCCTCTACCTTGTTTTTCCACAATGGACATCATCCCTCACAGAAATCACATATGTGCAACCAAATTCATTTTTAACCATTTATAACATTTTTCACAAATACAATTTGGATATTCTAATAATACAGATTAGTAGTATTGACCCTTAGCTACTATTACCACATAGTGGCATTCCGGGCCTCTACCTTGTTTTTCCACAATGGATATCATCCCTCACAGAAATCACATATGTGCAACCAAATTAATTTTTAACCATTTATAACATTTTTCACAAATACAATTTGGATATTCTAATAATACAGGTTAGTAGTATTGCCCCTTAGCTACTATTTCCATATAGTGGCATTCCGGGCCTCTACCTTGTTTTTCCACAATGGACATCATCCCTCACAGAAATCACATATGTGCAACCAAATTCATTTTCAATCATTTATAACATTTTTCACAAATACAATTTGGATATTCTAATAATACAGGTTAGTAGTATTGACCCTTAGCTACTATTACCACATAGTGGCATACCGGGCCTCTACCTTGTTTTTCCACAATGGACATCATCCCTCACAGAAATCACATATGTGCAACCAAATTCATTTTCAATCATTTATAACATTTTTCACAAATACAATTTGGATATTCTAATTATACAGATTAGTAGTAATAACCCTTAGCTAATATTACCACATAGTGGCATTCCGGGCCTCTACCTTGTTTTTCCACAATGGACATCATCCCTCACAGAAATCACATATGTGCAACCAAATTCATTTTCAATCATTTATAACATTTTTCACAAATACAATTTGGATATTCTAATAATACAGATTAGTAGTATTGACCCTTAGCTACTATTACCACATAGTGGCATTCCGGGCCTCTACCTTGTTTTTCCACAATGGACATCATCCCGCACAGAAATCACATATGTGCAACCAAATTCATTTTCAATTATTTATAACATTTTTCACAAATACAATTTGGATATTCTAATAATACAGATTAGTAGTATTGACCCTTAGCTACTATTTCCATATAGTGGCATTCCGGGCCTCTACCTTGTTTTTCCACAATGGACATTATCCCTCACAGAAATCACATATGTGCAACCAAATTCATTTTCAATTATTTATAACATTTTTCACAAATACAATTTGGATATTCTAATAATACAGATTAGTAGTATTGACCCTTAGCTACTATTTCCATATAGTGGCATTCCGGGCCTCTACCTTGTTTTTCCACAATGGACATTATCCCTCACAGAAATCACATATGTGCAACCAAATTCATTTTCAATTATTTATAACATTTTTCACAAATACAATTTGGATACTCTAATAATACAGATTAGTAGTATTGACCCTTAGCTACTATTAACACATAGTGGCATTCCGGGCCTCTACCTTGTTTTTCCACAATGGACATCATCCCTCACAGAAATCACATATGTGCAACCAAATTCAATTTTAACCATTTATAACATTTTTCACAAATACAATTTGGATATTCTAATAATACAGATTAGTAGTAATGACCCTTAGCTACTATTTCCATATAGTGGCATTCCGGGCCTCTGCCTTGTTTTTCCACAATGGACATCATCCCTCACAGAAATCACATATGTGCAACCAAATTCATTTTCAATTATTTATAACATTTTTCACAAATACAATTTGGATATTCTAATAATACAGATTAGTAGTATTGACCCTTAGCTACTATTACCACATAGTGGCATTCCGGGCCTCTACCTTGTTTTTCCACAATGGACATCATCCCGCACAGAAATCACATATGTGCAACCAAATTCATTTTTAACCATTTATAACATTTTTCGCAAATACAATTTGGATATTCTAATAATACAGGTTAGTAGTATTGTCCCTTAGCTACTATTTCCATATAGTGGCATTCCGGGCCTCTACCTTGTTTTTCCACAATGGACATTATCCCTCACAGAAATCACATATGTGCAACCAAATTCATTTTCAATCATTTATAACATTTTTCACAAATACAATTTGGATATTCTAATAAAACAGGTTAGTGGTATTGACCCTTAGCTACTATTTCCATATAGTGGCATTCCGGGCCTCTACCTTGTTTTTCCACAATGGACATTATCCCTCACAGAAATCACATATGTGCAGCCAAATTCATTTTCAATTATTTATAACATTTTTCACAAATACAATTTGGATATTCTAATAATACAGATTAGTAGTATTGACCCTTAGCTACTATTAACACATAGTGGCATTCCGGGCCTCTACCTTGTTTTTCCACAATGGACATCATCCCTCACAGAAATCTCATATGTGTAGCCAAAACTTATTACAAATTGGTTCTGCTAAATATGTTGGTTTTGGTCTCTGCTAGTTAAATACGTTTTTTAGTTAAATATGTTTTTCTTGTTACGTCAAAAACATATTTAAGTTAAATATGTTTTTCTTCTTACGTCATCACGTATTTAACTTTTTAGTCGTTACGTCAAAAACATATTTAACTCGGCATATTTATCTTCACACACATGGAAATTATAGTATAGGCATCTTCTCCTGTAAAGATCAACAGAGCAATCTGGTGACAGATTACAATTGCATTCCGAAAACCTTAATGTAATAGTTTTCTAAGTTGTTGACATCCGATGACAGGTACGATGGAGGTACCCCTTTTGCAATTAGCGATGATGGTGTAGAGGGCAAACCTTCCTGTTTTTCCACAATGGACATCATCCCTCACAGAAATCACATATGTGCAACCAAATTCATTTTCAATCATTTATAACATTTTTCACAAATACAATTTGGATATTCTAATAATACAGGTTAGTAGTATTGACCCTTAGCTACTATTACCACATAGTGGCATACCGGGCCTCTACCTTGTTTTTCCACAATGGACATCATCCCTCACAGAAATCACATATGTGCAACCAAATTCATTTTCAATCATTTATAACATTTTTCACAAATACAATTTGGATATTCTAATTATACAGATTAGTAGTAATAACCCTTAGCTAATATTACCACATAGTGGCATTCCGGGCCTCTACCTTGTTTTTCCACAATGGACATCATCCCTCACAGAAATCACATATGTGCAACCAAATTCATTTTCAATCATTTATAACATTTTTCACAAATACAATTTGGATATTCTAATAATACAGGTTAGTAGTATTGACCCTTAGCTACTATTACCACATAGTGGCATTCCGGGCCTCTACCTTGTTTTTCCACAATGGACATCATCCCTCACAGAAATCACATATGTGCAACCAAATTCATTTTCAATCATTTATAACATTTTTCACAAATAGAATTTGGACATTCTAATTATACAGATTAGTAGTAATAA
Source organism: Melanophora roralis (assembly GCA_963583895.1). Taxonomy (NCBI): domain Eukaryota; kingdom Metazoa; phylum Arthropoda; class Insecta; order Diptera; family Rhinophoridae; genus Melanophora; species Melanophora roralis. Next base: position 1,514,349 of record OY757191.1, read on the forward strand.
CCCTTAGCTACTATTACCACATAGTGGCATTCCGGGCCTCTACCTTGTTTTTCCACAATGGACATCATCCCTCACAGAAATCACATATGTGCAACCAAATTAATTTTTAACCATTTATAACATTTTTCACAAATACAATTTGGATATTCTAATAATACAGGTTAGTAGTATTGCCCCTTAGCTACTATTTCCATATAGTGGCATTCCGGGCCTCTACCTTGTTTTTCCACAATGGACATCATCCCTCACAGAAATCTCATATGTGTAGCCAAAACTTATTACAAATTGGTTCTGCTAAATATGTTGGTTTTGGTCTCTGCTAGTTAAATACGTTTTTTAGTTAAATATGTTTTTTTTGTTACGTCAAAAACATATTTAAGTTAAATATTTAAGTTAAATATGTTTTTCTTCTTACGTCATCACGTATTTAACTTTTTAGTCGTTACGTCAAAAACATATTTAACTCGGCATATTTATCTTCACACACATTAATTTCCAGTCTGTTGTTCTACACGTTAGTAAAATTTTCTGGCATTGTTTCGACTCCTGTACATCTCGCTTTCCTCACACTCACAACTTTCCATTTCTTGAGTATTCCATCGGAAAATATGTTAAAATGGTGCTCAACGTGGGACCTTCTCTTCCTTTTCTCCCGATACCTCTCCTGCGCACTACGCGTGACTGCTGTCTGCAGAGTTGCCTGATATGCTGTCGTTTTTTTTGCAGTTGTTTTACGAATTTTCCTAACCTATCCTTTTTTTACTTTCCGAAATATGTGACTTTCTTACGTAAATACATGCTATTTTAGTTTCCGAGATATTGCGTGGAGAAATTGATAAATTTGGTGCCCTTTTATGCTTCGGTCTCAGGAACACTTCTTATAGTTTGACATCAATAACCGAATCGTAGGATCTGGTTTTAATCTGAAGACTTAATTTACACGGACGCACATGGCCATTTGTTATCTTCAAACAAATTACCAGATGTCTACAAGTGTAGGTTTGATATTGAGTCCCTTTAAAGTTTAAAGCGCAGCCGGACTATCAATTGGGCAACCGCAACCATTTTAGCTGTAATAAACGATAAAGACTTTCTTTATGTTTTTTAACGTGCGCTCCCTCAATGAAAAATATTTATTTATTTTTTTGCTTGTTGCTAATGTATTTATTTTTTTATGGAATAATTTCAAAAGTATTTTGTGTAAATATTAAATCAATACTTAAGTTTAAAATTCCCAATAAAACAAATATTTAAAATGTATCAATAGCTTATGAGTGGCATATTTTTGAAGTTCTTTTAAACCATTTTATATTTAAATAACAATAAAAACTAAAAACTAATAAGCCAATGCCACATTCAACACTTTTAAACTATTAAAAAGCTAAACAAATATTTTGAAGTTAAAATAAAATCGAAACTTAACAAAAAGATACAAAAGAAAAAAGAAAATAAATATTTAAATAAAAACATGTTATGACTGACGGTAATCTTCAAAAAGACTCTTTTTAAAAAATAAAAATTATCATAAATAAATTATTTGTTTATCCATAGAAAAATATTGCCTTTGCATTTTTGAGTTTTTTTTTTTTAAATATTCGAAAAATTTTGAAGAATTTCTTTATTGTTTTTATGCGACCATATTAATAATTTAGCACTTGTTAAATAAAAATGGATTAATTTTAGAAGAATATATTAGCATGAAACTTAAAAAAATTTGCATAATTTTGTATAAATAAATTGTTTTGTTAATAGATTTAAAATAAAAATTAAAATCCAAAGATGGAAAGTTAGAATCGCCAGAATATCTTCTTTATCTTTGCAGGATAATGTGCCTACAAAAAGCCAGGAGTTTAATTTTTTACTTTTTGGTAGAGTTTTTCAAACTTCGTTCTAGCTCCTTAGCTTCTCAGTACACTCACACTTATGCAGGGCTGCCCTGTTTGCCGCATTGTTTGCCTCATTATCCCTAGGAAACTTTTGGTTTTTGGGAAAAGGCTTCTGGTACCCCGTTTTCTTCCATGATGTGGTCAATGCTTTGTCCTTTCTTCAAACAATTTTGTTAGCTAAGCGAAGTAAATCATTGCTGCGTCTGCAGTTTTACAACGTCAAGCTTCCGTGCCGTGTCAGTTCGCACGTTTTTCTACATTTAGACGGGTGCGAAAATTTTCTGCCACAAGCTAATGATCCCATTCTATAGTTGCTTTTCGGATCGATCATACGTCTAATTCACTGGATTAATGCCTTCGTCTATAACAACATACATATATCAGTTTGGTTTCTCGTTGTCTGAACTGGTATCAGCCAGGTGGTCTTACGAATGCCGACATTTCGAAATCTCGCGCTACTAATAACCCTATTTGTTTTTTGCTGCGTCGACGCCCCTTTATCCCTATTCCGTTGTCGGATGCTTCCTTGTGAAGCCTTAACTTCCCGATTTTTGTACTAAAGATATTTTTCCTTCGATTTGGACGATTTGAATGTCATGGTCGGAGCAGCAATCATATGCTCTCTCATCCTTGCCTTCGGCCCATGGCTAGCCTCTTATACACCTAAATAATACAGTGCAACGCTTTTTGGTGCAGATAAAGCGCGTCCCAATTGCATCGCACTTTCTCTAAAGTGGCTATTTCTGTCTAATACTTTTTAAGTTCATACCCCAGTACGTACACTGCACCTTCTCTGTATATAGTTCAGACATTATGTATATCATAGTTATTCAAAAAAAAATTTGTTAAATCGTAGCACGGAGTTGTTATTCTTCATACAAAAGGATCAATTCTTTTTTTGGTAAGAAGGAATTTGGAAAAAAAGTTTATTTCTTAAACAAATTCAATTATAAACTTCATTAAAAAACTATTTTAAATGAAATAAATTTACACAGCAGTTCAAGGCCCATCTGTAGTTTGAGCTTCATACTCAAAAAGAACAAGATTTTTTAAAGTTTTTTTAAACCAATTCAATAAGATTAAATTAAAATTGCAGTAAATTTTTATCTTTGGTAATATGCATGTGTAAATATAAAAATTCAAAGGCTGTGTTATAAGCAAAAAAAAAATTTAATTACTTTCAATGATTTCCATTTTCATTTGTGTTGCCTTTTCTAAGAGTTAAAAGAAAAAAATTCAAGAGCATTCCTTAAAATACCGCACTGTGTAAAATAAAAGAAAAATGCTTGTAACTGAAAATAATAATGAAAATATATAAAAAGATACAAAAACATTAAATAATAAAAATAAAAACACAAAGTATCAATGAATAAACATGCCTCAAGAATCATTGAAATGTGAACTGGCAATAGTTTACTTTGTGGTTGGTTAAGGTTTTTGTTGCATTAAGTAAAAAATAAAAAAAAAAGAAAGAAATAAATACCATTACTACATCTGTGTTCCTATTAAAAAACAAACTATCAAACAGTTATATATCTAGTTTCATATCTATTCAACTATTCATCAGTTCATTCATTAAACCAAACAAACTATTCAAATCCTTTCCAGCCACCATCAATTAATCCAAACCCCCATCGGAACTCATTCATATCTATTCACCAGCAAATATTAAATTCATTAGAAATACTATCCATTACTGGTTTAATAAGTTAAAAGTTAGAGTGAGAGAGAAAGGCAGGGTTGCAGCAGATAGAAGAGACATTGACAGCTGAAAAATGCAAAAACAAAACCAAATCAAGCGAATTAAATTGAAGTTGTAGGTTGCAGAGTTTTTTTTTTATGAAAATTAATCACAATACAAGTGAAGTCAAACTTCGTAATTAGTTTTTGTTTTATTCTTAAGGTAAAAAATATGTTTTAGAAACAATTGATAATATTTTTTGTGAAATGTTTTTTTTTCTAAAACAAGAATTTGCATGCATCCATCAATCATTCAAAAGCTGGCCAGAAAGAGATGAAACTTACAAATACTTATAGATAAACTTGTTTTAGTGAACGGTTTTATTAAAAAAAATTAAATATCTTATAGATATGAGAAGCTTTTTTTGTATTAAGACCCACAGTATGGGAAATACTGAGGTAATCACCCATTTGGCATCTGCCTCAGACCCCTACTTGTCCAGTTTTTCCGCAGACTTATTTCCGGGTATCCCAAAATGATTCAGATTCCAGCACAGCCTAATATACCTGAGTCCCCGAATTGCCAACTTGCTATCCTTGACTACTCTTGGCTTTCCTGAGAACTTAAAACTCAATGCCTTAAGAGCGGTTTAACTGTTAACGTAGATGGTCATGTGGCCCATACGCAGGTACTCTCCCTAAACAATTATCGCAAATATTTCTGCTTGGAATAAATAACAGTGATCGTCTAGTCGCAATGACTGCAATTTCGATTTTAATGTCGTTAAGGATGCCTGCTTAAGTATCAGTTCCCGTCTTACAGCGATTTTTCTTACGCTCTCCGTTTAAAAAAGAAATTTTCTCAACAATACTGCCACACTTTTATTAAATTTCTTACATTTTGTAAACAAAACCACATGTTTTGGGGAAGAAAACTAAGAACAAAAATAAAATCAAAACAAATCTAAAAATGCAATTAAATTAAAAATTTTATAAGTTTATGAATGAAATTACTAATATTATTAAAAAAAATTAGTTAAAGAAGTACAAAAGCATAACAAATGTACAAAAACTTGTATTTAAAGAAAGACTTGTGAGCAAACATTGGAAAAGTTAAATGTGAGTTCATGAAGTTGCAGACGACGTTTCAATTATAGGCCTGTTTTCTCTTAGTGTCGTTTTTGCCTGAAGTTGCGGACGTGTTCTGTTTCACCATTCAAATGTAATTGAAACACTAGCGAGTCTGCCACATTTTAATATTCTGTCTCTTTTTGAGCTACATTGCCATCGAATAAATTGTTAACATTTTAAATTGTATAACTTAATTTCAAGGTGTGTGACGTTTTTTTCCAACGTAAAAACATTTAAAAAAATTTTTTACAAGAATGTGTGTTAAAAAAATAATTATTTTAACATAATATGTAAACGATGCTCAAATTTAACAACATTTTCTTTTATCTTTTGCAGTCATTTTCATTTTTATTTATACTTTAACTGGAACAGCTGATCAAATGTCAAATATAAATATTAATATAACAAACAAATTTTACAAAAAAATTCCTAAGTGTAATTTTGTTTTCGCAGCTACAGCCCTTTATATCTAATTAAAATAATAATACATTTTACTTTGTCAAATGCCATGACAAACTAAATTATTAGCAATCTTTAATTTATGTATAAATAAAAACTAATTTGCTTTGTATAAAGAAAATTAGTGTTTAAACAATGCAACTTGATATGGTTGGCAGGCAAAATATGTCTTTGCAAACAAGCCTAGCAATCACTATAGGGACCAGTTATACCTTCTTGTCAAACAAGAAAAAAAAGAGTTGATAAAGGGTAAATATTTTTGAGGTTAAGTTTAGTGAAAAAAATGTACTACTAAACTAATATGTATATAGAAGGGGCCCATATCCCTTATATGGGATACAAATTTTAGTAATATTTTAACCAGATTTTAGTACTCTTTGGGAATATTTTATTAAAATGGATATATGGAAGGCATTTATATCCTTGCTCCGATTTTGCTCAAAGCTTGCATGTTAATCTTTCTAAATGAATTAGAAACCTATCCCAGATTTTAGTACTCTTTGGAAAATTTATATTAAAAAGGATATATGGAAGGCATCCATACCCCTGCTTCGATTTTGCTTAAGTGTACATAGCAAATTTTATAAGTCTTTGAAAATAAGTTTAAGCTCGATGTCAATTTTTGTTTGTCTTTAGTTTGAAGGTGTTGCATTGAAAAGACAAGCCAGCTAAAATTGCAAAATGTGTTAATATAGTGGCCGACTGTTTAAATAAGGACACTTACTCCAGTCCCATTTCATTCTGAATTTTTAAATATCTACTTTAAATTAACTTGTATACATATATCGAATGCAGTAACACTGGAAACAATTTCTTAATAAAAAAATTTAAAATTATTAGGAAAAAAACCCTGCAGCCTTTAATTTGTCTACCCTTTTGTAGGATATTAGTGTTGACATGTAAAACTTACGATGTGAATGAATTCGTACTAAACATACAAACGTCATACCATTGCATGCTTTGAATCATTGGTTATATTACATCTTAATGAAAACAAACGTCATAACAGAAATAAAAATGATTATAAGAAGACAGGGGAAAATTCTTGTAAAATGTTGTTACACACTGTATAATTGGTTTGGACATGTTTATACGTCCATACATACATATATACATATTTACTAACATATAAACGCTCAGACATATACACGTAGAATAGAAGAAGCGTAATAGGCAATATTCATCAATCCCTCGAAAACATTGGAGTAACAAACAATCCGAGAAAACCTTTACTATAAAAAAAAAAAACATTTTAAATCCATAACAGGTAACATGTGTGTATATGTATGTATGTACGTGTTTGTGTCTGTCTGTCTTATTCAATCCAATTTATACAAACAAAACCAACTGACACTATCTTTTAGCTCATTGCCACTTAACAACGACTGACTGACAGGCAACCAACAACTAACCAACGAAACCCACCAACAGTCCAACATGCAACATCATTAACTCATTCGTAAATACATACCCAGCAAGCAAAGATAAGGGCTAAACTGATTTGTACAGATTTCTGTTATAAATGTCTGGTAATTTTGATTAACGACATGTCTGTAAGATTTCTAATCGATTTCTTACATCACATAGTAAAAAGGTACATACAGTTTTTCATTCCGTTTGTAATTTCTTTAATATCCATTTGCGAATCCATAAAGTATATATATTCTGGATCCTTAAAAGATAGGGAAGTCGATACAATTGTATATAATTATAATATTTTCGGTTCGAAAACAACTTGCCTAGATCAGGTGACTGGGTAAACAAAAAGGCCAATGTGAAGGGTATAAAAGATTCGGCAATGCTGAATATAGCGCTCTTACTTATTTTATTATAATATTTGCGGTCCGAAACCAACTTGGCTGGATGACTGAGTATACAAAAAAATTAAAGTGAAGGTTATATAAGATTCAGCGTAGGCGCTCTTACTTGTTTTTGTTTTAGTTTACGACTTGACAGATTTTTTTCGATTTTCCATCAGATTTTTGGCAAATTTCAACCAGAATTCTGTAAAAAACTTGCCAGCTACAAATTTCTTACGAAATGTGTGTCAGATTTTGCGTCAACTTTTAATAAGTTTCGAGTTAAGAAGTCTGACAGAATTCATTAGGAGTTGTGCAATCTGGTCAAATCTTCTTTAAGAGTTTGGTCAGTTTTGCTGGCTGGGTAAAACATACATACATACGTGCATTACATTAAAGTTGCAAATAAATGTACATATCTACATACGTACTTATGTTCATTGATATGACAGTACATACCCAGCAGAAAACGCGACTAGTCCATGCATACGTGTATGGACTATTCCATAAATGTGTAGAACTACTCCAAAAGTAATCCAATTACATGCAAAAACATGATCCTTTAAACAGTATGATGTCCTAGGACCGGACCATATCCGGACCATAACCCATCTTTGCATTACATCGGTGTAGTTTTAAAACATATTGTAACTAGGCCACTTCAGGTAAAATTGACTATGTGGTCATATTTTTTTTGCAGGGTAGCTAATGTGCTAATTGTAACACATTCTTGTGGTAATTAAGATAAAACGTACTGAAGCAAATGAGATAAAGAACCGATTTAAACAAGGAGAGAAAAAACAAGATAATAATCATGTAGCTTTTAAGCTTAAGTGATTTTTATTTTGTCAATATCATATCTGTGCATAAAATCAGACAAAAAAAATTATTAAATTAAAATTAAATTAAAGTGAGAAATTGTAAAACGTTTTTAGGGACAATAATGTCCGAGAAAACTAAGTCTTGGAAAATGTTAAATTGCAAGTAACTGATTAACAATTAATCGATAAACCCTACATGAATCATTCAGACGACTTACCTTTACGAAGCTAGCAGATATAGAGTCACAAATAATCTAACGATTTACTCGGCCTTTTGACCTAAAGTAATCAATAACTTTCGACGCAACAAAAGCCAAGTTTAAAGATAAAGCATAATGACCCTCAGAGCACTGTGAAATAGTATAAAAGTTGGGGCGACCTAGATAAAACAAAGCAGCAACGCATCTTCACTGCATGTGGGTAGGGGAGAATAAAGATCGCAGGGCATGCAAGGGTTCACCGAATTGATAAAGAATTTCCGGGTATTTCCACGGTCAAGTTTTTATGTTGGATGAATTACCAGACGTGTGTGATTTAAGAGGATTCGAGTAGCAAGCTTCTTAAAGCTTGTTCACGTAACCAATTTTTCGAGAACGATACTGATGTATTTTTACAAACATACAAAATAAAAACAGACTTTGTTTTGAAAAATGTGAAGTCGCAGGTGTTTGTTTATATTTAGATTCCTAATTTGCCACAGAACTTTCTATACGGATCATTTTAGGAAAATTTGCGAGAAATGGGCCGCTTGGTAAATTTTGATCTTAGCTGGTAATCCTGTATAAATTGCGTTCCCTATATATGAAGCTCAAGTATGCACATGTAATGAAAGGGTCGCAAAAATTGTAGAAATAACAAACGGATTCTTTCCAATTCGATTTGGTTTTGGCATTCAAATGTTTTTGCAGTCATAAAGTTGCAAGTCTTTAGAGTCATAATTTTTGCAATGATCTTGTCCAGTTTTTATCTCGAAACATCGCTTAATTCCTGGTGAATTTTTACCCAACCACTTCTCGAAGGTGACAGAAATCATGCCTTATGGTTTCTTATTCCCTCCTTATACTTTCTACAATAATCTAGAATGCCGCGAATCTAATGCTTGTCTTAGCACTGTCCAGTAATGACTCTAATCGTGGTCCTCTGACCAAATCAGCCTAGTTTCTACTGAGCTCGGCCTCATTGATATAGTCTTAGCTACCCTGCAGTTATTGCTGTTCCCTCAATAAACATTCGTCATAACGAACTTCCTGCAAACTATGTTGCAGTGATCTGGAACCCAATATAGTCCGACGTTTAAGAAGTCTATAAGTCCGTAAAAGGACCTTCTACGACACCTTGCTAACCTAGACTTAACACAATGCCCCGCCAAGATCCTAAGGGCTAAGATGGACAGTATTTTCGCCTGGAATGCAATGAGTAATCAGAAAGCCATTATCACAATCTGATGCCTTCTCTAATGATGTAGACGCCTGGTCCAGTGCTCATATCCTTTTAAGATCCGTCAGCGGAAACTTAACATCTTTCGTAAAGACTATTGGATCCCAATTAACAATGCTTTTCAGGGATTAATATTAGTGGTGTCTTTGAAAAACTGACCTTTGTGCCAATACTACGACACTTAAGACCAATTTTCCGTAATATCCTAGTGTTGCCATTGTTAACAAAAATTTTTTTAATTTTGACTTTCCTAGTCTGATCAAGCTTCTCGTCGCTACTTCCATCACCCAGTACTCAGTAACTACCATCTGGAGAATGACGTCTAGTTCCCCTTGAGGTATGCTTCTCATGCATTAGTAATGACAAGTGAAGCACATCTTTTGACTTTTGTCAGAAGGTTTCTAAAACAGCCCTTTTCCACCACACCCATTGTGTAAATGAAGTTTAACACTTTGTTTGCCCCTTTTGATCCTCTTCGCGTATTGCTCTTTTATGAAAGCTTGCTACCATGGCTAATGCTAGCTTCAACTTCAACCCATTGAATAAGTTTTCTGAGTAACTATGCATGTTTAAAATTAATTTTAACCGCATAAAATTTTGGCTTATAATCTCATTAAAACTCGCGCACACCTATTGCTAAAATTTAAAACTTTTTCTTTTCAAATTTCTCAATTGTTGTTATGTATTTCTCTAATAATTAAAAAAAAAAAACAGCATTTTAACCAACCCATTTTTGCACCCCAAACAGCAACAACTTTACATTTAATCTATTAGTGACCATAATTTTCAACCTCATTTCGCCTTTTCCTAAGTCACAGTATAATTTTCTTTAATTTTTTTCTCTTTACCTACACCCAACTTTAATTTAATGGCTGGTATAAAAGCAAAATATAACGACTATTCAAACAAAAACAAATACTTTAACAACAGTAACACCAACAACAACATTTACAGCAGTAATAAAAAATAACACATGAAATGAGAACGTGCAACGAACAAGCTTAACTAAGTTGAAATGATTTAAGCCTCGTTGTTAGCTTGTTGTATGTTAAGTGCTGGCTGTCTGGTTCGTTGGCTGCTAAAAAAAAAAACTAAGCAGGTTGTGTGCCAGGCTATCAAGAAGCCAGCTAGACAGGCAGACAGTCAGCCAATTCAACTTTTTTAAACTTTAAAGCCAGTGGATTCAAAACTTTTTTAAAATAGACCCCTTTGTGAAATGTGCTACCTAACGAGTTTAATATATGGTTCTGTAATCTCAGGTAGTAGAAGCACGATCTATATTTTTATTTTCTCCTCAACCTCACACATCCTATAATAATCGGAAGTTCCGGGTGCCATTTGCTCACCTTAGCTCTAACTGGACTATGTCCAGCAATGACCCCAACCGAAGTCCTCAGACCCAATCTGTCTAGGTTCTTGAGAACTCGCACCTTTTTCTGCTCATATGTAAAATCAAGGACCGAGCCATTAAGAGTGAGGTCTTCGGTAATTTTCTTGGAACCTAACATGGTCTGATGCTGACAAGATCCATGATCCCACTAAGGGCCATCATACAATTTTTTAGCACGACATAACGCAATGCGTTTTCAAGGCCGTTAGGGCTGCCTTACTGTCCTGAAACATGTAACGCTATACGATCTGCTTGCCTGGCCTTAAACATTCTTACAAATTTCCAGTGTTAAGATACACTGCCTTAAATGAAATACAGGCAGCAGCAACATCAACTTAGCCAACAAGACTTTAAGTCGAAGTAAGAGCAAAACAAGAAGAGGAAATACATATAACGAAAGTACCAGCATGTGTGTTCGTACATATGTATGTTTGGAAGATAGAGGTGTGCATATCGAGATGTTTGCATGTTTTTTTTTTAATTTGCCTGCCGGACTTAATGTCGTTAACTATAAGGTCTGCTTAGTTGGCTGCACTAACAGAGCTGGATATTCATTTATACGGATTTTTAAATCATAATGACGTTTCTTTTTTTTATTAAATAAAGATCAAAATTGTGATTATGATGATCATGTGGCTGGTGTGTGTTTTGTTGTTAATTTAAGTTGATGTTTTGGGTGTGAAGTTCTTCATATTTTTTAATCGTTGTTTTCATATATTTTTTCTTTGATTTCTTTATAACTATGCGTAAATTTATGACTTTCATATGGATGGCCACTATATACATATTTAAATCTTTAACATAAAAATATGCTCACATACATGTACATTCATACATACATATGTATAAACTTAAATAAAAATAAAAAAAGAATAATTTGTTTTTGTTGTTAATACAAGTTTGTTAAAAATATGTGTTTCAAAAATATTTTTCTTTTCTTTCTTTCGTTTGATTTCTATGGACTAAAATATTGTCTGAAATTTCTTAAGTCTTTTGTAAGCTGTTGTTGTCCGTTTGAAAAAATGTTACGCGTTCATTGGCTTCTTCTTAAACATATTAACCTATGAATTGAATTTGATAGAATTGCCCTACTTTTGACAAAATTATTTCTAATACCATTCAAAGTAATGTGAAAAAAATTGTGCTTAAAGTTTTGTTAAAACAAATGTACAAGGATTTAAATCAGAAATGTCCAGGTAAATCATATGGGCTGTAATGCTGAATAAATTAAGGGTTTGTCTCACTTAATGCAAACGAAAATTCTTTTCAAATAAATATGTTTTTTAAATACAAGAAAAATAAAGTCGGTCATACGAGTATTTGTATCGCGACTTTTTTTAGAACTGATCAGTGGCATAATGTCTTGTATATTGGGTCTAAATGGGCTTTGAAAAATTGTCTAGGGGTAAACCCGAACAAGGCTGAACTGGTATTGTTTACAAAAAGGTCCAGCCTAAAGATCTGTAAAATACCCATATAGAACATTCAGGGTGAATACAAAACGTTAATCAACACTCCCAAAGATAGCGTTTTGTCAACCGCAAAATAGTAAATATCCATGCATTTAGCGATGGCCCATACCGTTGGTGACGAGTGAAACATATGTATGTATATATTTCCTTCCCATCTATTACAGCACAGCATACAGTTGCAAGGCAATTCCGCACCATACCAATGCTCTTCCCGCGATTCAGATCCAAATTACAGCTACAATAGATTGGCCCACTATGGCAAGGCCAAAGTCGAAACTTCAGGAAAGCCTGACTTCCGTGTCGCTTACGTAAAGTACCTATTAGGGTCTTAAGTTCAAAAAAGTTCTAAAGTGACCCTTTTTTGATTTCCCTTATATTTAAATATTCAGAAAGCTCTTCTTACTTTGAAAGTATATAAAAATCACTTAAATAAATATCATTGAATCGACTCGGGAAGCTATTCTGGTTCGATAGGTTTAACTAAGGCTAAAGGTAGGCCTTTTATTATTGGGCATTACAAACGCACAATACCACTACCACTGAGCTTATTCAGAGCATAAAACAGATTTATATATCGAATATTTTTGAAAAAATTGATCTTTTGTTTATACTTTTTGTTGATTTATTTTTTTTTATTAAATTTTTTTTAACAACAACTGTCTCAGTTTATCCCCCATGATTTTTTAGAACATTTCCAATTATAATTTCCATATCTCAGAATCTGAATATCATCTTGTTTTAAACTCCTTTAACCATAATAAAAACAAATCGCTTTTCAAATTGACAAGAATAAAAAAACTGCAACAAAATGAATAAAGAAAAAATGAAATGCATAAAAACAATGTTAAAGACGACAAAAAAACTAAAGAACGAAGCGATAATAAAGTGAGTGTGATGTTGTTTTATGATCATAACTATAATAACACGATCAAAACGCATACATCATTTGTAATGGTGTGCCATAACACGGCTATAATCCATAAACAAAACCAAATTAAAGAAAAAACAAAACGTTAATATCTGTGGTAAGATAAGCTGCAACACACACAGCTGCATAAAAATTATCTCCATAAATTTTGGGAAGACCGTATTTTAAATGAGTCCTAAAATTGGCGAAATTATCGTAGTTTGAGATAGAGCGATACAAAAAATTTTCAACTCGATGATTTTAATTTAAAACTGTTTTTTGTGTTCGTTGAAAGTGATACGGGAAGTCTTTAAAAAAATGTATTTGGAGATTGAATCTATAGTTTCAAGAGCTAATATAGTAGTAGTATGTAGTATGTAGTTTTTAATTTTTACATCGATTAGTCACGAAAAAAATCAGTAATGAAGACAGACAATCTTTTGTATTTACTGCTATGATATGAATCAATTTTGGATTAATCATTTCTGGGTCGATTTAGCAATGCCCAACTGTCCGTGTTTTAAATCAAATTTCCGAAACTTCCATGGACCCATTATTGATGCCAATCTATCATAAATACTCTGGATACAAAATGGTTTTATCTCTTTTTCCACAGATTTAAAAGAAGAATGTGCAATGGAAACTTTCCTTGTCATTGCAAGTGCTTTTAGTAGTGTGACCACGCGTGCCACGAGCGGGTTATATGCTGGATATATACTCTCTAAAAAACTTTCTAAATAAGAGAGCTCTTACTTAGGGCCAGAGCCGATTGGATTACGCTGTACCCTTTTAATTTAGCCACCGAAAAGTTTCTGAACAAAACCAGCTTTGTGATAAAGCTACACCGCCTAAAATAAGCCAGTTTTTGTGGAAAGCTGGGTAGGGGTAAAGAAAGTAGGGCTGGGGGTTACTCTAAAAAAACGGTTCTGGTTATCTTCACCAGAAGATCCAAGATTTGTCAATGGAACATTAAAAGGTAAAATTCCATTGGAATAATATCAAGGAACCAAAAAAAGTAGAATACTTCAATGCCAATCGAGTACCAAACAATATGGTTGCAGAAAGCGTTGCAGGAGGTTTGGAACTCAAGTGAGGGCTTCTGATAATTCTCTCAAACGAAACGCGATCATAACAGAATTATTGGGAATTTTAAAGGTCTATATGATCCGAAAGACGTTAAATGTTCGTGCTATAGGGCCTGTTCGTAAATGCATCACTGCGCTGCATCACGAGCGCAAACTTTAACAAAAACGGAAAAAAAGTTTTAAAAAAGGTGAAAACATTTTTGAGGTAAATCAGAGCATTTAAATTTGAAATATGTCAACTTAAAGCGCAGTGATGTATTAACGAACTGGCCCATACTTGTGATGCAGTTATTTTTCCGACTCAGTCTGCTCAAGATTGTTTAATGGTCTGCTTCTGTTGAGTGGGGAGAAAAGTCGAGGCAAGACTAGAGCGATAAAGACATGGATGGGGTCAACGATTGAAAGAGTATTAGGTTTCGATATAACAGGATCTAGTGATGGCCACAAGTAAATGGAAATTGCGAGAGACCTTATTTATACTTATACCTAAATAGGGTCTAGTATTGTTAGCGATAACAAGGCAAACGTCAAGGGCCTGACATTCAGCTTCGACTAAAATAAAAAATCTTAAAGCTAGCTAAAAATCAAATCAATAAAATTTTCCACAAGTTTGGTTGCAATCATAAGGCCAAATTGTATAACCATTACAGCGAGGTTGGTTGTGCATATCGGGTATTCGTTTGCCTAGAAACACTAAGACCCCGAATTTTATATGTAAAGGCTTTCGGGCTTGGCCAATTCAATACAAACTTAACCTAACCTAACCAATTTTCAATTTGTGTTATATTTTCGTAAAGATAATTTCGGAATGGCAATATGAACATATGGCCACCCTAATATTGTTTTATTATTACTTTTCCTGATTTTTATCTCTTAAGCACCATAATCATTCGACGGGATGGTTGGTTAACTAGCTAAAATAAACGTTTAAAATGTAAGCAACAACACCAAAGAAAACTAAAAAAGACATCGGTCGTTTGTTATAGTGGAAATTGAAATTTTATTGAGACTGTCTTAATGCTAAAGTTAAATAATTGAGGAATAAAATATGGCTAAATCTGTTTATAAAACGTTAAACAAATTGCTATTGAACAACTGGCCAAGAAGAGGTAGGCAAACACAGACAGGCAGCTACAAAGTCCAGAATCAATTGGTAACGATTAGATTTATTCATTTATATACAGAAGGACGGACAGGCTTTTTAGGTATTAAGTTGCGTACCAGAAATAAGGTTCAGAATTTATATTGGCATGTAACTCAACATACTTATAAATCAATTTCCGTGTCTCTTTTTTGATTTTGATGCTGTTTTTGTTCTTTTTACACACATTTTGGCTTTTATCTCTTTTTTAAATTTTCGTTTATTACAGCGTATCGCTGTAAATGTAAGCAAGTTTTCGAGTGCTGCTTTTTTCCTTTTGAACAAATTGTTTGTTTGCGTTTAAAAAATGTTACAAAAAGTTTTTTTTTTTAAAAATATAAAAACAAATACAGTTCCCAAACACATTAAATGTGTTTGTAAACATTGTACATGTGTATGTACATAATGTTGTAATTGTTTTCTTAACATAGTGTTGCATTTTGATTGCATTAAGTTTTGTTTTTGTTTTGTTTTGATTTTAATTTTTCCACTCTTTTGATATTCTACTTAGAAACAGAGGTGTTTGTAATTCTATTTGTTTTTATGGGAAAGAGTGAGAGAGGTACAACGAAATGCTGTGTTTTGTCAGATAAAATAGACAAATATTACCAAAATGTGTGTGTGTGTGTGTTTGGTTGCTTGTAATTTTACTTTGAAGAAAATTGTAAAAAATATGTATTAGATCTTTTTTTTTATTTATTAAAATTAGGTAACAGTTTGTTTATTTTATATTTTTTTTAAACACCATATGGTGTTAGACATTTAACTAGAATAACAGCAATATTAAAAAAAAAGAAAAATCAATATTTACATAGTAAATCAAAGCAATAATATTTCTATTCATAAAGATATTTAAAACATTTTCATATACATACATATACAAAAATACTTACATGGGTAGGTAGTTTTACAATGACATGAACATAAAAATTGCACCTGTTTAGATGTAGGTGTTAGTTAATATTTTTAACATTTATTAATTGGGTTTAACAAATTAAAATATTTAAAAAAAATTAATTTTATTTTATTTTACATACCTACATTCTTACTTATTTAGATGGCTGTTACAGAACATTTGTTAACAAGCCGAACGTAGAATCGGTTTCCAGGCGCTTCGATCTTCTGGGCTTCTTCTCCAATTTCTGACACCAAGTTTCGAAATCTTGATGCTTGATTCTATCATCTTACTTTATTATATTTTATTTTTAAACAAATTTGTAAAGCCCGACCGAATGTCAATTTTTTTTTAAAACCGAACCTAGTCCAAACCCGACTTCGGTCCAAATTTTTTTGTTCGGCCAAAAGCGAACGCAAACCGAAAACAAACAAATTTCCCAGCAATAGTATGATCTTGTTTATGATTTTGCGATATAGGTACGTGAGGATAATTTTGGGAAGACGACATGACATGTGTGCACAAGAACATACAAAAATATTTAATTTAAGCTTTATTGATTATATGGCACCAGGGCTGTCAGTTATGGCGATTTTACGCCAAATGTGGCGATTTTTTAGTGCTCTTGGCTATTAAAATTTAGTTTTGACGCCATGGCGATATTGTTGGCGATTATTTTAACAAACGGCAAAGTTTTTCAACTAACTAATGACGAACAAATTTAATACAAATCAGTGTTGCAAAAGTTGTTACGATCGTACTTTTTTTGATGCTATTGGATGGTGGAAAATATCGTGTTACTCCTCTGGCTATTTTGCTTTTTGTAGTTAATATTTTAAATGGTTTAGTTTTGCTTCTTGCCAACTATTTTTTTCTTTCCATGTGATTTTCTTCAAAACTTGAGAACGTTAATATACTCCCTTTTACGAGAGCCTGTGAAAAATATTTTTTGTAATATTATTTTACAATCAAAGGTTTTGAATAGTAAATAATAAATAGGTTTAAAAAACGTGACTTTAAGATTACTTTAAAGCCTTTAATGGTGAATTACGTACAATATTTTGACCCAAAATGGTACAGAAGGAACAGATGAAGCTGAAGTTTATAGCTTACTAAATGCATCTTTTTAATTTCTTGAATTAGTTGCTATATAAGCAAAAAAACGTTTTTTTTACTTTCTATGTATAGATTCACACATTCAAAAACTATACTGAAGGTAATATTAACATAACTCGCTTATTACTCCTTTTTGTATAAAATAACCTTGTTTGCCACAGATTATAAATACAAAATTACTGTAATACCAATGCTGCATTAAGTTGGTGTTTTAATCTGAGCAAAGTTTTTAATATTTAACAACATGTCACTTAACAAAGTAACTGTCATTCTACGTATTCTCTTAGTTACACATATTTTCTATTCTTCCTTTCGATTTCTTGGTGTACAAAAAAAAATTTAATTTTTACTTTAATTAAATAGTTATTTCTTTTTATTAATTAATTTAATAAAAAAAAAACATTAATATTTCATATGTTTATTTAAGTAAAATAATTTTTGAGTTTTTTGCATCAAAAACAATAGATTTTTAATATGGCGAATTTTTTGGCGACTTTTTTTGTTTTTAAACTCAAAAAAATATTTTTTGGCGATTTTTGGCGATTTTTGATACCCGTTTTGGCGATAGACCCTGAAAAAAAACTGACAACCCTGTATGGCACAAACATTGATTATGTTTACCCTAAAATTTTGTTTTAGTTGACAAAACTGATTCTGTTGTCACTGGTACAAATGCTGAAAAAAGTAACAACGTATGTATTTTTGTTGTTGTTGTTCTTTAACTGATTTCCTTAGTTTATATACAAGTACATTAATATGTATATACCTCACATACATGCCCAGCCAGCAAAATTGTCAAGCAATGTCATTTTCAGGTAAAAAATCTAAATTGATTTGTAGGCAATTCTGTAAGACATGTTTGTGCAATGTGAATGGTTGGCGGGTTCGTTCATTGCGGCTCGACTATTATGTGAAGATAAGAAAATATGTGCTTAATATGAGAAACTTTCAATCGAGGATCAGGAGTGATTAGAAGCATAGCTATTACTATATAGCCGGCGTTAAGCTTAGCCAACACAAGGTTACTCATGAGCCTTAGAAAGTTGGATCTTAGAACTACATACTTTTGTGGTAAATGCTAGATACTGACAAGTTAGGGCTAGGATGAGCAAATAGGACCGCGGCACTTTGAAATTGTTGTATGCCTAAGGATGAGGAGCAAAAAAAAATTAAAAAAAAACCATGTTGTCTTTCAATTCCCAAGATATAGGAACCACAGAATCAAGTGGCTGGATAAAAAATTCCATAAAAAATTTCGGGGTGTGCACTATACAACATAATTGGGTTCATCATTGGAGGGATGGGCACTAAAGAGGAGAGCTGCATAGTGATATTTGTGTTGTTTTTCTTTCCCAGTCTTAGGCTACCTCTTTCTTCCTTTTCAGTCTTAATTTTTTTTTTTCTTTTTACTTGATGCTTTTTTTACCCTTTATAACTTACCCTAACCTTACCTGCGTGAGGAGTCAATCAATCAAGTGACTACTTAGAGAAACGAACCCCTTAGAAAAACAAGTAAGAGCGCTATATTCGGCTGTGCCGAATCTTATATACCCTTCACATTGGTCTTTAAATATACCCAGCCGAGTATTTTTGTACTGCAAATAATATAATAAAAAACCTTGTGCGAGTTTTAAAGCCCATAGAAAAAATAACAAAATTTTAACGTTCGTATGAATAATAGAAATAGATGAAGAAGATTTGAGGTCGAGAGTTTTTAAAGTTTTCGACATTATTCATATTTAAAGGTTAATAAAACATATTAAATGTTCAAGTCCCCCTGCTCTTCACCAACTTTTTCACCAAAATGTATGAATTATTTGATTATTACTTTTTGTAGAACATTTGATTTCGATATCTGTTATAGTTTCTGAGATATAGCATGTCGAAAATTTAACAAAAATTGTTAATATGTATGCTACCCCTTTTTTTGCCCCCACTCAAAAAATTTTTTATCTAAAGCGTAGGCTTTCTTGCCCAATTACTTTTTGTAAAACATTTCATTTCGATATCTGTTATAGTTTCCGAGATATAGCTTATAGAATATTTGATAATAATTGTCGATTTGTATGGGAGCTACCCCTGTTTTTGCCCCCAACCAAAAATTTTTTTCTTTAAAGCGTAGCCCTTATGGCCCAATTACTTTTTGTAGAACATTTCATTTCGATATCTGTTATAGTTTCCGAGATATAGCTTATAGAATATTTTATAATAATTGTCGATTTGTATGGGAGCTACCCCTTTTTTAGCCCCCACCCAAAAAATTTTTTCTTTAAAGCGTAGCCCTTAGCGTGCAATTACTTTTTGTAGAACATTTCATTTCAATATCTGTTATAGTTTCCGAGATATAGCTTATAGAATATTTGATAATAATTGTCGATTTGTATGGGAGCTACCCCTGTTTTTGCCCCCAACCAAAAAATTTTTTCTTTAAAGCGTAGCCCTTATGGCCCAATTACTTTTTGTAGAACATTTCATTTCGATATCTGTTATAGTTTCCGGGATATAGCTTATAGAATATTTGATAATAATTGTCGATTTGTATGGGAGCTACCCCTTTTTTAGCCCCCACCCAAAAAATTTTTTCTTTAAGGCATAGCCCTTAGCGTGCAATTACTTTTTGCAGAACATTTTATTTCGATATCTATTATAGTTTCCGAGATATAGCGTATCGAATATTTGATAATAATTGTCGATTTGTATGGGAGCTACCCCTTTTTTTGCCCCCAACCAAAAAATTTTTTCTTTAAAGCGTAGCCCTTATAGCCCAATTACTTTTTGTAGAACATTTCATTTCGATATCTGTTATAGTTTCCGAGATATAGCTAATAGAATATTTTATAATAATTGTCGATTTGTAAGGGAGCTACCCCTTTTTTTGCCCCCACTCGAAAATTTTTTTCTTTAAAGCGTAGCCCTTAGCGTGCAATTACTTTTTGTAGAACATTTCATTTCGATATCTGTTATAGTTTCCGAGATATAGCTTATCGAATATTTTATAATAATTGTCGATTTGTATGGGAGCTACCCCTTTTTTTGCCCCCACCCAAAAAATTTTTTCTTTAAGGCGTAGCCCTTAGCGTGCAATTACTTTTTGTAGAACATTTCATTTCGATATCTATTATAGTTTCCAAGATATAGCGTATCGAATATTTGATAATAATTGTCGATTTGTATGGGAGCTACCCCTTTTTTTGCCCCCACCCAAAAAATTTTTTCTTTAAGGCGTAGCCCTTAGCGTGCAATTACTTTTTGTGGAACATTTCATTTCGATATCTGTTATAGTTTCCGAGATATAGCGCATAAAATATTTCACCAAATTTGTGCAATTGTAGGAAAAATACCCCTTCCCCTGGTCCTATCTGAAAAAATTTTTTTTATTATTTAGGTCCCTTCTTTAGGAGTATCCGTGCCAAGTTTTGTGGCAAGAGTGACTATACTTACTGAGATATATAGGGATATATGCACGGATTTTGTCCTAAAAAAAATGGGTTGCTCTGGGTTTTCGCTTATATCTCGGTAAATAGTAAACCGATTTTGCTGATTTTAAATAGCGATTGTCTCCAGGATATTTGTAATAATTTGACACCATTAACTGGTCTGTATCTTTTTATTTGACTCCGGAAACTTGATTTCAACAGACGGACAGACGGACAGACGGACAGACGGACAGACGGACAGACGGACATCGCTTAATCGGCTTCCCTATCTATAAGGATCCAGAATATATATACTTTATGGGGTCGCAAATGAATAATAAAGAAATTACAAACGGAATGACAAAGTGATATATACCCTATCACTATGTGAAGGGTATAATAACACACATATGTGCACATACACAAAAATATATATGTATTTATGTATGTGTGAATATGTGTCTGTCCTTAAATAAATAATTTACATTAAATATTTGCTTTTTGTAAACAAAAACAGAGCGAAAAAGAAGTAACAAAAACTAAATTAAAACATAAATTTTGGCTTGATTTTGTGGTGGGTTGTTTGATTGGCTTCCTTGTTGGTGCAGACAGACTACCAATTAAATAATCATATATAATTTTGTTTATTTTATTGGAATTACACACACATGTGTTTGTGCATAAATTTTTAACTCTTTCTGGGTGCACGAGTTGGTTTTTCGTTTTCGTTTTTCGTATTTCTCTACTTGGATGGATGAAAATCTGGTTGGTTGACTGGTTAAACATCATGTATTATTAAAACGTTTCTTCTTTAAATTTATATTAAACTTAATTTTTATTCCACTCACATAGTTGACGCAGTACTTGGCAATGAGTTTTAATATATGTATAATTTTCTTAGGTTGTTGATTTAAGGTAGTAAATTTAAATCATGTTGATGTTTATTTATGCTTTTTTTTTCTTAATTTGCCTCGTTTGCATATTTATGAGAATTTCGTTGATCGATCATTGACAACTTAAAAAAAACATTGTCCTTTTTAGAAAGATTTAAATAAGACCTGTATTTTTTTTACTTGTATTCTTGTTATTACAAAAATTTATAGAATCAAAGTTAAAGATGTCATAATCAATCAGTTAAAGTAACTCTGTTTGATTGGTAATTTTAATAACAGAAAATATTACAAAAAAATATTAAAAATTACATTATAATAATAAATTGAAAGTTTTCATTTAATTGACAGTTTGTTTTATTTTTAAACATATACGCATAAAATGTTTAAAAAAACCCAGCAAAAACTTGGAAGTGATTAGGCATTACAAATTTCTTACTTTTTAACTACTATTACATACCGTCTGTATTACTTAGCAGTTGTTAGATAATAAGCTATTTCTTATCTATAACTTAGGCAGATAGTTTCAGTTTGACAATTTTTTAACTTATTCTAATTTAATATTTTAAGCAAGTTTTGACCAAAACACCAAAGAAAAAAACTCTAAATGCAACAATGAGTAACTGGGGTCCCCAGGAAAAGGTTATTTTAATGCCAATAAAGTAATAGCTTTTGTAAGTCCCGCTTTGTAAGCGAGCGTGGTAATTACTTGCCTCTAATGTCATCGCCATGTTAAAATAATAGATTAAAATGCTAATGAATAAGAGTTTTTTTTTTTTTTGGTTTTAACTCATTTCAAAGCAATGTAAGCTTTTGCTGGAATTTTTTTAGTATTAAAGTCATAAAATTCAATTTTTCCTGTCGTATAACTTTGAATTGATTCAGCATTATGTAAAATTAACGTAAAATTAATATTATATGTAATAAAAACGACAAAAAATATCGCTTAAAATGCTACCTAACTAAGGTTGATATGATATCTTTTTAAATCTTACTTTCTTTTGATTATGTTTTAGCAATTTTTTTTCAAGAAGAAACATACCCTTGAATTTACCAAGAGATAATGTTACCTAGTACCACCTTGATAAGACCGATTTCTTATAAAATAGAAGAATAATAGGAAAATTTAATAAATAGATAATATATAATTTTTTGAAATATTTTTTAATTAATCTTAATAAAACTATTTATAAAAAAAATGCATTTTTTCAATATTTTTTTATAGAAAACAAAGTAATATTAAGAATTTTTTTATCTTTTTCTTTTTAGGTAAGTTGACACTATTGCATTGTAATGTTTGAAACCCATTAGAGTATTGGTAAGTTTGTAAATAAACAGATTCTTTAGCAATTAGCAGAGCTAAGATCGCATTTCTGATCCATTTTTGTTATTGTTTTACTGTTTAAGTACTTATATGTGTGCTAAAAATAAAGAAAAAAAAATAATTAATTCAATTAATAATTTTTTAATTGGAAAGGCACTTTGTTTTCAGAAGTTGCCAATTTCTTTTGACAATAAATAAGTCTTTTAACAATTATTTAAAGCATATTCATATATATTTTTTACTGTTTTCCGTTGTAACTCTATCTGTGCAGAACAGGTCGCTTAATTCGTTGATTCCTAAATAGAAGCTGAAAGGCAGAGAAAGCAATTATTTGTACTTTCAATACCTTTTTTAACATTTATTAATATCAGTTTTAGTAAAGATTTAATTTTGAAACTAACACTCAGATGTATATTAATAAAGTTTTATTTCTTCAGGGTTGTATTTCAGCAGTTAAATTGTTTAATTAAGCTTAAAAATGCAACCCTGAAAGTATCGGACAACTACCTATTGAGTATATACATTAGTATACATATTCTTAAGAAATTTTATAAACTTTACGCGAACATCGTTGAACTGTTTGAAAATTTTTTGCGTACTGTACTGCTGCAACAGTATGCTTTAAGTGTTACCATGGCGCTAAACGTTTAGCTAAACGTTTAGGCCCGCAGCTCTATTTTGGTAGCAAAAAAATAATTTTTTTACATAACTTTTTAAAAATCTAATAATAATGTTATATGCTAAAATGTTTAGCAAAATGTAATATTTTTTTTTTTTTAAAAACTGTTGACAATTTTTATTTAACTCGGTTTGTTTATTGTGTCAAATATATCTACTGTCAATATTTAATCGAATAGAAAATTCATGTTATGCCGGAACTGTGTACATATTTAAAATATCTAACCTTGGTAGACGTAAATTTTAAATATTTTGGGGTAAAAAAGGATAGTAGCATTGAAAATGGTGGTGGTACCGCTACCGCTTCTCGTTCGAGTTCTTTGAAATTAAAAAAAGTCCTAAAAACCGCTACGATTAATTTATAAGTTTTAAATAACATTGATGAAAAATTTCTGGGAATCGAACAAATAATTCAAATATTTGTTTACCTCTTTAAATTATTTAACATTTTAATTTAATTTTTATACTAAAGTTTTCAAATAATCTACAAACAAAATGCTGATGTTCTTGAATCATATTGTTTTTGACCCTTTGATGGTTCTTCATTGCTCTTTCCAATGTAACTTTATTCGTTTGAAGACAAACAAACAATAAAATAATTAAATTAACTCAAGGTAGTCCTATTTTAATTAAAATAACATTACAGAGATTTTTTTAAAAAATAATTATTTACTTGAGTCAATTAAAAATAAAAACGAATAAGCTCAAGTGTTTGGTGTTTCCTTAAGTATTTAAGAAGTTGTTTTTACCTTTTTTTTAAACTTTAATACACTAGAGAACCTTTTAAGTGCATACAAAAATACACATTTTCTAAGCCCTTTTTTAATTAAAGTTTTTTTGCAGTTTGTTGTTTTTGCTTTTAGTTTCCTCCAAACTAATAACATTTCATGCTTTCCAGATATTTTAATATTTCACACACTTTTTCATGTTTTGTTTCTTGCATCCTTAAAATTTATTAAAACTTTTAGCGTTATTTTTTCTCTATACATTTTTATTTTTTACACGTTTCCCCATCGTTTGCAGTTAACGATATTTAGTATTAAATTTCTAAAAATAAAAATGAACAAGAATTGTTAACAAAAAGTTTTTTACTATAAGGGCTCTGGCAAATTTTTTTTACTCTTTTAAACTTTGCTGAAAGTGAAGAAAAAATGTAAAAAATTGTTGGAAAAATAAATATTCTTACAAACAGATATTCATTCCCAGTTAAAATACATAAAACTCATGTAAATGTTTTTCAAAATAAAAAATTTTAAAACCAATAGAAGTTTTATAGTTGAAGCATAAAACAAGAATTGCAAATAAGTAAAAGTTTTAAAGCCAGATTTAAGATGAATTTATATATTTATTTTATTTATATTATTTATTATGCTTTGCGGTGAAAAGTAATTTAAAGAACTGTGACTAATTTAAAACACTTGAAATATTTTTTTAATTTAGGTGTGGCAACCTAGTAGCAAATGTGAAATTTGACATTATAAATAACTAAAAAAATGTTTTTTAGAAGTAAACAATTTCAACTCAAATTAAGAGCATTCAAATTAAGATTAAAAAATTTGATAGAAATGTAATTACATATCTCAATGGCTTTTTAAAATTTTTTTGGTAACTGGACTTACGTCACTTTCAAATTAAACCGTTTATATATGGATTTAAATAAGCAATCACATCTAGTATTACAAAAAAATTTTTGATAGTGTTTACCTAACTTAATTAATTTTATTTATACAAATTTACAATGGAAAGCATTGAAAACTGCCTTCTAATTAACAAACCACAAATGCCTACAACATTATTATTTAAAGAAAAGTATTCTCCGCTTTACTTTAAATTTATTCAAATTTATTCATAATTTTTTTCAACTCAACTTAAATAACTCAGTATTAGCATAAGAGAAAAAAAAGAAAGGAAAACCAAATTAAGTCCATATACAGCTCTCGAGTAAAATTTGCATTATTCATTAATTGTGCAGCTGCATTTTGAAGAAATGAAAGGCATCACTCGCCCACCAAAAATAACTGCATAAACTCCCAATTCACTTTAAATTGAATAACTATGTGTAGGTGGTGTTCACGATGATGATGATGCTGCTAATAAAAGTGGTTGTGGTTATTATTGTAGTCAGTGGTTAAGGCTGTAGTATTAGTATGCGTTAGCTTGGTGTTGAAAAACTCTTCCTACGTGTCCTAAAACCAAATGATTTAAAAACGAACAGTTTGTGTAGACGCAGAAGCAGCTTTTAGGATATTTTTACCACATCATTGTGCAGTTGTTAGTTTTTTATTTTTTTTTGTTTTATTTTGTTTTGGGTATCTTGCAAAATGTCCATCTGCCTGTCAATTGCCTGGTTATGTTTGTAAAAATCTTTTTTTTTTGTATTTTATTGAAGCACAGTGGGTTAAGGTGGTGAAAATGTTTTCGAAATCTTGCGAATATATTGTAATTTATATTAAATTATTGCCTTTGCTGCTTTGTGGTTTCTTTCTAGTCCCTTGAAAGAAATAAAATGTTATTTTTAATCTAATTCTCTAACTACAGACTAAGAATTTTTCTTTTTGTTTGTTTTTTTTTTTTGCTTAAGTAATTGCATACATGTTCACACATGTTGTTATTATATGGGCATTTTCATGTCATCGTACGTGACATTATTACGCCGCCTTCACAGTGGTGCAGATTTTGCAAAAATAGTGGTAAATAAAAAATAATTTCTTCAATTTGTTACATTTACAGGGTACTATAATTAAAAAAGTAATCAAATTGACAACCTTGTCAGCCAAAATATCGGGCGAAATTAGTGCATATCGTTGGTAACATAAAACGGAAGTTAAAAAAAATAATACAGATCTGTTTGGTAAAAACCAAATATTAATGATGATGATAATGTCGATGGCGATGACGTTAATAAGGTCTGATCGACTCTGTTGTTACTCTAGGAGTGATGTTATCAACAACTTTCATGATGTTTATGCAAAAACTTTATTGCTGTTGCACGGTTTGTTATCGTCCCGATGCTTGTGTCATGATTAACATTTATTGTTTTAACTTAAGTTGTGTTGTTGGGCATTTTTGCAACTTAACAACTTTGTTGTTGTTATTCATCATGTTTATATATGTCAAACAGTTAAGTTGATTGTCTGTTCGTTCGTTGCTTGTAAGTTTTCCATTTAAATTATTTAGTTTGAGGGCTTTTTTTCTTGTTTAAATTATAGTCTTGTTATAAAGGTGTGTTTGTATGAAAAATTAATATACATAAGTAAGTAAGTTTGTATGTGCATTCAAGTATGTATGTGCTAAAGCAAAGACTATAAATTTATAAAGCTTAAATTAAACGTGCCATAACATAATGCCATAACCATAACCGTTGCCATTGTATGGTTATGGCGTAATTGTAAGTCATCTTAAATCAAATACAATCTTGCCCATAAGTTTGGTTTGAACAGCTGTTTTTTGCGGTTATGGTTATGCCACGTATAATTTAACCTTAAATCTATAGTCTTTGGCTAAAGACTGGGTTGTTTGTTTGTTTCGTATGTTTATTTTTACTATAAGTAAATTAACAGCTTGTATTGCCTGCAGACAAAATAAATACATATTGTTGACTTTTTTAAATGAAACATATTAAAGTGGTTTTCTTTATCTAAAAAACCTAAAATTATATGAATAAATCGTTGCTGTTATCACGAATTATTTGGTAAAAGAATACTGTGGCTGTGTTAAATTGGTTATTAAAACATTGTCGTAGATTACTTAATTTCGATATTGTCTTTTGATTTATCTAAAAAGACAGAAAACAAAATTTTGAGCAAATCGGCGCTAGAATTGGTCTTTGTTTACTACCTTGAGGAGCTGAAGATGTATTTCTATAGGCTAGGTTAGTTTGCAAAAGGTGATAAAAAGAAGCATAACTTTTTACATATCAACACTCGATCTCCAAGCAATACTCCAAAAGAAAAATTAAGAAAAATAAGGCATCAAGTAAAGGGGAAAAGAAGTAGCTCTTAAGTCAAACAAGAAGGAAAAAGACAACTCTACGGCTTGATTTAAGTAAAAATTACTTGGTTTATTTTTTGTGTGTACATATTTCCTCAAAAGTTTTCAGTGTAGAATGGCAGGGTAAGATCAGCGGCTAATTTGGCAGCCAAAATCTCGGCCTGCTAGATACTACAATCATTAAAAAGTATATAAAACCATCCTATGCAAAGTTCTCAAAATAAAATTGCAGCTTTGTTTACCATCGCTGTGGATCTTTCTTTATGCATAAGAAACCATAAACTTGTTAAAATTACAACAACATCCTTGTTATAAACGTCACTATCATCAACTTGATATCATCGTCGTTATTCTCATCATAGTCCTAATCAGCGCTAAAAAAAACTCAACCCAAACAGCAACAAGAACAACATTATCAGAAGCGAACATAAACCTTAAAGTAGCAGTTAACATAAACATGCCTCTTGTAAATGCTACAACGATATGCAACTTTTTTTTAGTATTTATTTAAGTTTTCCTTCCTGTCTGTCTGGCTGTCTAACAATTTTTATTTGCATTTAAGGCAATTTTTTTTGGGATGCTTAATATTGCCAGACAGACACAAATACGAATAGGGTGTTTAATAAATATAACATTTCGTTAAATTCTTAACCACTTCCACTGCTAAGAAGGCAGAGATGTTATTGTGTAATGAATTTCTGTAGTTAAAAAGCAAGGAAATCTAAAAACAGCAGCTAGCAAAGGCAAGTAGCCTTAACTGAGTACGCAAATTCATGGTTAAATTTACAACAATATCCAAAACAAAAAAATATACACAAGATATGCCCTAAGAAGGCGAAATAGCTAAAAAAAAAGAAGGTGCTCGTGTAACAAGCCAACTTAATGCAAATACATGCCTTAATAAGCATTAAGTCAATGAGATAAAAAGATAGACAGACTTGCAGACGAGACATTTTAAATAGGCAATCACTACGTCTGTATGTATGTTTGTTGCACAAACAAACATTTCAACATTGTCGAGTCGTGTAAATACTTTTAAGTTAACGAAAACATAGTTTTAATCATTATTTCATCAACGTTTTTATACCCTTCTCATTAGTTTGTAGTCTTTTCGACCCCATAAAGTATAAATTTTCTTAATCCTTATAGATAGGAAAGTAGACTTGGCGATGTCCGTCTGTCCGTTAATCTGTTGAAATCAAGTTTCTTAAGCCCCTTGATATTTCTCGGACATGTTTGTGGTATAAAAACATCAGGTATACTTGCCAGAATTATGCTATTGAAATTCAGCAAAATCGCCCGATAACTGACAGAGATAGAAGTGAGCAACCACGGCTACCTCTGTTTGTTTCTCTAAAATTTGTACATAAAAACCCTTAAAACTGCCTCGCAGTTGTCCCTACATTGGTGCAATATTAGACAGACTCCCATTAATTTCTCCTTATGAACATCCTATCTCCGCCATACAAAGTTTAATTTTTAATTTTTTTTAAATCGCTTCCAAAGCTTTCAGGGTGCTTCTACAAAAGTCAAATGTAAGACCGACCCCAATTTTTTTTTGTCCCAAACATTTTTGTGAAACATACTTAACCCCTATCTCCAGCTTCTGATAGAGTTGCCACACAAAATTACAAAAAATTAGAATAAAAACCGCTACAACTTCCCCAGAGTCGGCCTTGGAGAAATAAAGTGTACGACCCAAATTCCTGGAACATACCTACCCCCCTATCTCCATCACCTAAGTGGACTCCCATACAAAGTTTGGAAAATTGTAATAAATCCGCCCCTACAGCTTTCAGAGTGCCGTGGATAGATCAAATGTAGGACTGACCCCAACTCATTTTTTCTTGTAAACATTTTTCTACAACATACGTACCCCCTATATCCACCCCCTAAGGGGGTTGCCATACAAAATTTGCAAAAATTAGGATAAAAACCCCTACACGTTGTAAAGGGTATAAAGATTCGGCACAGCCGAATATAGCGCTCTTACTTGTTTTTTACTTGTTTACTTGTTAAAATTTTTATGTACAAAATCCTTTAGCTACAGTATATTGTTGTTGATTACACTTCTGCAGGTTTATGCACGTAGTAAGTAGCTTATGAATAGAATTTTAAATTAACAATTTGCTAGCAAAACCATCACCACCCTTGACGAAACAACTTTAAATCATAATAGCTGGTTTAAATCATAATAACAGATTTTAACCGTTTATCTTAGATTTGTTGGGTACTTCAGAGAGAATTTTTGCAAAAATAAATGAGTTAAAACAAGTAAGCTTTTGGCAACTGCAGTTTTGAGGTTGTAAAACATTTAATTTATTTAGGTGCCAGTGCTACTATCGGAAACGAGCTAAGCTTGGAAAATAAGAGGAGAATAACTCTTGCCAATAAATTTACTTTGGGCTTAACAGGCAATTAAGAAGCAAAAGACTCCTACTATATGGTTCTAAAGCATTGATTATGAAAAGATCGGACAAGACATTATTGGACGTGTTTGAGAGGAAAATTATCCGTAATATATATTGGGATGGGTTCCAAATTAAAATGGCAATAAGCTATACAAGCTATATGCCGACGTTGTCAAACCGATGAAATGACCAAGTGCAACAACACCTCTTAGTTTCAGCAACTGGCGCTATTATGCGAAAGACAGGAATATCCGAAAACAAAATGTGTTGACGAAGGGGCCAAATCGTCGCATTCGATTCGAAATTTTATTCGATCATTTGTGTTGTCAATGCTTTTAATATAGAATTTCTAATAAGTATTTTTTATTTTCAATTGAAATTAAATGCGGCGATTTGTCCCCAGGTTTGAATGGATTGGACATTTTAAATTGCTTCTTTCTACTGCTTTCGTTGGAGTCTTTTTCATTGTCTCGGCTATTTCTATACAAAAGATCCCTTAAGATTAAATTTTAGGTGTTTCCTTAAAAAGTCAAAATTCTTAAAAAAATTTAAAAAAAATACTCAAAAAAAAAGCCTAAAATATTTTGAAAAATTCTTTGAGAGTTTTATTTAGCAAAAGTGTTTTAGACTTAAAATTAAATTAGCAGCACTGTCAGAGATTTATTTAAACTCTACAACTTTATACTTCTAAAGATATCCCTACCCTGTTTAGTGATTCTTTTTTGAAAAATTAAAGTTTTTCATAAATAAAATTTAGAAATTATGGGAAAGAAAGATAAAAAAATCGACCCTACCTAATAATTTTATTTAATTTATGATAATTATAGTACTTGTCGAAAGATTTACTCTTCACAAAACTTCACAAGTTTACTCCTTATTTAGTTTTGTTTTGCATCTTTTTTTTTTTTTGTTTTTCATTCTTCTCTTAAGATTTCTTTAAATTGAATTTTGTAAATCAGGCAATTATATTGCCATGTTTTAGGATGCAGAGAAGCGTTACACACACAGTTGTTATATGGTAATCATGTTGTGTGCATGATTTACCCATTGTTTTCAATTTAAGTTGCTGATTTTTAAATCTCTTGCATTTTAGTTTTTTTTTTTTGCCTGATGTCGTAGAGCTAAAAAGTTTATTTCATATTTTTTTGTTTTGCTTTCGAAAACAACTTATTCATCGTTTCGTCAATCAGGCGATGACATGCAAGAACCGCCTTAATGCCTTCAAAACACTCCTTAACATAAACGAGTCAGTTGTCTACAGACAACACAAACTCAGCCAGGCAGGCATTTAGCCAGACATGCTTACAAGATAACGACGAACAACAGGCAACAAAACTTAAAAGCTCATAATAAAAGACAAACTGACCCATAAGAATAAGTAATTTTCTCCATTGCTTTTTGCTGCCAAGTTTTTGTGTTGCAACTTGCTGGCAATGTGGAGTATGTTGTTTGCAAACATATTTAAGATTACAATTTAGTTAACAACAGCAATCACAAATGCAACGTAAACATAAAGCAACAACAACAGCTCATTTAGACTATTATACATGCCTGCATGCTCTCGGCCTAATGAAGGCTTGAAAGTCTAAAAATTGCTGGCCATTCTGATTTTGTTTTTTGTGTAGTGTTTAACTAAATTTTTAAGTGATCAGTTTAAAGATACAGGATATCCTTAAAATATTCTTTGTCGAAAGACTGTGACAAGTTATTTCGTGAACAAAAAATAAAGCTTAAAAACACCTTAAGGTCTAAACAAAATTATATTTTGTTTTCTTTCTTAATTTTGCGAAAAATTTATTTTATTTAAGGATAAAACTATCTACTAAGGGCCTTTGCCGACAGAAAATTTGAACTGATTTGAATCGTCTTTGTATCAAGTAAGAGGAAGAGAAGTAGTAATACGAACAACAATAAAGAAAAAGTCTGAGAAATATAAAAAGTCATTTAATAACTGCTCTTTATTGCCTATCTCCTAGCCACCTGATTCCAATGATGAATCCAATGATGTTTCTAAGTTTACACTACGAAATATCGCCCAGCTCTGCGCGGAATCGTTTACCCTACCACTTGACCCATCTTTCGTGCAGTGACAGGCAACTTGCGCTATCATCTCTAGTTCCTCTCCGTCCTTACACATGCTTCAATAATCTAGATTGCACAGTAGCCAGTTATTATCCCAATTATGGTTCTCAGGCGCATTCTCCCGAAGTCCATGAACAGCCTAGTGCCTGCAGCGCTCAGACCCATACGCATAGCCTTAGCCACCCTGCAGTCACTCCCGTTCTCCCACTCAAGATTCGTCATTTTTAGCATTCTTGCCCCTAGATTCCTATGGACAAATAGTATTAGGCTTTGCCACTTAAAGTATATCATGATACACAGTTACTACTTCACTCAATCTCCCAGTGTATTTTCATTGCAAAAATGTATTAGTGAACCCAAATTAACGGTTAATTATATCAACAAGCAAGACAGTGTTGCATTTATGCAAAAACACATCTCTGCATAATATTAGGGTAAAAAGTACTCCGAAGAGAGAGAACGACTAATGTTGAAAACCAATTTTTGTTTTCCATTTGCAAAAGAAGGGTTAATTGGTTTTGTATTTCTCCTTTCCATATTTGGTTGCTACTAGATTTTTTTCATTTCTTTAAAAGATACATGGATGGTTTGTTGCTGTTTGAATGCATTTTGTATTCCTTTTACATATTTTATTTAAATTACCATCACGCATCTTAACGAAGCAATGAAAAAATGAATCCACTTAACATCAACTTAACACATATGCTTCGTTGCTTTCGATGCCTGCTGCTTATGTTGTGCTTATGCTGATGTGTCTGATGAAGATACTTTTTCTGCAGCTAAAGATGCTGATAATGCTGTTGCCAATAGGTTAGCTTTAGTATGTTGGAACTTCTTCTTTATACTTTTTTATGTATCTTTTTTTTATTTGGGTGTCTACTCGTATTAACATCATCATCATCATTAAGAACAGTACCAATATTCTTTTCAGCGAATGTGTGTATATTTTTTAGGTTTCCATTTAAAAAAATTCATTCGAACTGTTATGTTTGTATTAACTTATTCTAAATTACTTCTATACATTTCTTGCTCTTCTTTTGTACAGAATATAGATCTCCAAACGTACATATGTACATATTTAGATAAGCATTTAAATGCTAAAAAAAGCTCCTGGCTTTGATAAAATAAGCAACAAAGCTCTTATAGAACTACCTTGTATAGCAAAAAGGATCCTTTTTATTTTTAACGCTATAATAGAGCTTGAACATTTTCCGCCAACATGGAAAGTTACTTTTGAAAGATGAATTCTAAGGCTGGAAAGGATCCTTTGAAGGGTTGTTCGAGAAATAGCTTTAAAACAAGCCCCGATCTTAAATGCCAGAAAATTTATTCCAAATCACCAATTTGGCTTTAGACGTCAACGTAGTACCATCGAACAAGCCGACAGATTGCTACAGGTTATAAGAAACGCCTTTGAGGAAAGGAAGTACTGTTCCACGTTTTTAATAATTGTTCTCAAGCTTTCGATATAGCATCGCATGAAGGCCTGTTGAACAAATTAAAAAAATTGAACGACATTAAAACAAAATCCCAAAAGTCATTACCGGTGCTTCTTGGTATATTAAAAAGAGCATCATTCACAAGGATCTACAAGTTCCATTTGTTAAATGCGTAGCTCTAAACCAGTTAGACAAGTACTTAAATAAACTGGAAACACATCTAAATCCGCTTACTTGCAACATCTTACAACAAGTTATGTGTGTAATTAGCTAAACTTAAAAATTCTTCAATTTGTTACATTGAGTGTGAAAGGTTTTCCTGGACTTGGTTTTTCCAACGAAGTTTCGGTAGTCTTATTTTTCGTCTTCCATCGAGATCATATTCAAACATATCCAAGCCAGCGCAGTATTCATTTAAAACGGTTTACAAAAGGGAACTACGACAATTTGCTGATTCTTAACACAACTTTAAATGCTCCTTACAGCACATTAAAATTTGTTTCTCCTCAAAATATTTATCTTAAACGGACTTAGGCTCGGTTACTGAGAATGGTTATTTTCAAAAACTTACATCTAATATCAATTAAGTTTTGTAAAGAAGATTTCAAATAGTTACTTTAAAAATTTTGTTTTCTTCATAAAATTGTTTTCCCCAAAATCCCCTTAAAATCTTTCACTTATGCTACAAATTCAAGACTTGCCATCCCTTTAGATTCTATCTGTATCCCCTTCTTACTTTTTTTCGATTTAGTAAAGTCTTGTTATTTTTGTTTTACATTTTAATGCTTAAGCTTTTCTTTTACATTGTTTCTCATTAAACATCCTCGTCATCATCATCGTTATCATTATCGTATTGTCGTTTTTTCCGCATCCCTGCATTCATTTTTTATCTTGCCACGAAAAGTAGTTAAATCACGTTCAAATTTTCTTTTTTTATTTTGTATTTTGTTATATTCCTTGTGTGTTCCTTTCCTGATTTAAAAGTTAAGGGGTTTGGTGGTTCATGTTGGAAAGACATGATCTTTTTAGTTGTTTTATTTGAATTGCAAATAAGTACGAGTGTATGTGCAAATCTTGAGCATAATATTATTATTGTTGTTTTTTTTTATTCAGTCGCAACAAACTGTGGGAAGGATTTCTTAAAGTCAAATTTGGCTTGAACGATTTTATTTTGAAGTTCCTTTACTGGGTAGAAAAAGAAGTACAAAACACCAACAAAATTAAGTTAAAAGAAACAACAAATTGTTATAAACAAATCCCGGACATAAAGCTTTTCCTATTGACGTTTAATACATCAGCAAAAATTCATAATAAACTCTCTATATTGATAATGAAGTCGCTTAAGCTTAATTAATTTTAGTTTTAATTAAGTCTGGCTAAGCTTTTCCTTTCTTTCTCAGGTGTACCTAATGTATGTACGACTTTCTTTAAATCAAAGATCTTTATTCTTCAATTCAGGAAATCACTTTTTGTTAGTAAACTTTATCTGGACACCAATATTTGAACCAACTTTATAAATACCTTTTTTTAAATAATATGAAAACTGTGAATAAATCTAAATCGATCATCGCTTATTTAGTCTTGTGTTTTTGTTCTAAAAACATATTTTTTACCTCTTTAATTGTGGTTCAGTGTATAAACACAAATATTGAAAACCAGCAGCAAACTAAATAAAAGCAACAACAAGCAAAACTAATAAAACAGACAAAATTAAAAAAAAAACAAATAAAACTATTCTAATGAAAATATAAAAAATATTTTCATCGACTTTGTTAGTAGAGTTTTGGTTCCAAAAAGTTTGTTTGTTAAAGTAGACTCTAAACTAATTAATCATGCCTAACTTGGTAATTATGTAGGCTGCATTAAAAACATAAACAAACATGCACATGCACACATGCATCAACTTAAACATATACACAACACATACATCCTACTTAATCATATTGAAAATTATAAAGAAAAAATTTTAAATTAAAGTTTTATAGAAAAACTGTGGTTAGAATTTAATAAAACAAACAACGCACATAGACCCCATAGTTGCCAGATAGTTTTGATCCAATATCGTCAACTCTTTGAAAAAAAATAAATGGAAATAGTATATATTAGGTTTATTGTACTGTAGAGTATTAGGGCCGAAGGGCCTTTAAAAACCTTTCATTTGGTACCAATGTTTTGAGATTTAAATAGCAACTTGTGATTAACGTAGCGAAGGATTGACATAAAACTCACAAACAATTTTTCTGGAAACACTTATTCATGATATTATATAAAAGTTCAAAGTCATAGAGCACTTTGTGAATTTTACTCACGATATAATCAACTCAGTGCTGTTTTTAATCATTTTGAATACCATTCTCCAGTAGTAAATGGTTTTGTGAGGTTTACACGCTGGCGGCATGATCGGTCTTTTCGAGCAAAGAGCTGCCGTTACAACAATTGGCGAGCACTGTCGAGCCAGGCAAACTTTTATTTCCACAAATAAATCGGCTAAACATCACTAACATTTTACGCCAACAAGACGACACAACTTGTCATACAGTCGATATATTGCAAAACTAATTTATTGACAATTTTTTCTAGAAGTGGTCCTGTTTACTGGCACCCTCGTTAGTACGTTTTTTTAATGTCGCTTTGGTAAGTCATAGGCTTATGCCGACAAATTAGCAACTCCTGAAGCAATCAAAGCCAATATTCATGCTATCGTTAACGCCATATGGCCACATTTATTTAAAAAATTAATTAAAAATTCGACAGGTCGAATGGACTATGTAACTCGTAGCCGCGACGGACATGTAAAAAAAAAATAAATAGAAAATAAATGGCCTGAAATGATCTATCAAATTTAAATAAAAAAATTCATTCCAACAGTAATTCTATCTTATATTATCATTTTAAGTTATCATTCCACAAAAAAAAAACACCCTATTTTATGTACATATGCACTTGTTTAGAAGTGTTTATGTGTTGATGTACATATGTATGTACTCCACGTTACACGTCTAAATATGAACAATTAAGTGTGTAAGTGTGTGCTTGAGTAGAGGCATGCAAATGTAATTGGTGCAAGAAGGTTTACATATTTATGGAAGTACGTATGTATGTTTTAACGAGGGTTTTCAAATCCCTCAATGTTCTTACCTTCTTCAATCTAACACGTTTTTATGGGAGTTAAAGGAGGTTAAACATAAAATATTTAAAGAGGTTAAAAATTGCAATATTGTTCTTTAAATATTACCTTTTTTTTAATTCTACATTTGCTGTGCATTTTATTATTTCTACAAACACATGTACATTAAATAAATATGTATTTAAGAATATTTGCAAGGCTACCTATGTATGCATTTTGTGTATACATATGTACATAATATATATTTATGTAGGATGTAACAGAATAAAATTAATGGAATTTAATATAATGTACATTTAAACCATATTAAATTTAAATTAAATTTCATTTGAAACATCAACATATAAAATCAGAGTCGTAGAAAAATTAATTAAATATTTCAATAATATAGCTAAAGCCATGTATGTGACCTATATTTTTCCATTTAGGTTTCGAAGGGCATTGGTAAACTATTACCACTTTCTGTTACTTTACGTGAGTCCACAGAAAATTACTTACTTACTTAAGGTTTAATTATATGTGACTTACCATAACGCCATAACCATAACCGTTGCCATAAAAACCAAAACTCAACTGGTTTCTATGGTTAAAGTTGTTTTCTGTATGACGATTTACTCGTCATTCCTGCCTCCATACACCTCAATCTCCTCACATTGCAGCTTAAGTGCATTAGGCGTGATTGCCGCTCCATTTGTCACACTTTTAGCTTCTGTGATGGATTGACACTTTTAATAATACCATTATTTCCATTTTGTTATTCGTCAGTTTTTGCCATGGAGTTGTGTATATGTTGCCATAATCCGTTGTTATTAACGAAAAGTGGAACGGTTTTAAAGAAGAAGTTGAGATAACTTTGTGGAGTATACATCGCACTGGCTGGGCCA
Source organism: Melanophora roralis (assembly GCA_963583895.1). Taxonomy (NCBI): domain Eukaryota; kingdom Metazoa; phylum Arthropoda; class Insecta; order Diptera; family Rhinophoridae; genus Melanophora; species Melanophora roralis. The sequence goes on from OY757191.1 coordinate 1,551,809, forward strand.
ACCATTAGGTTTACCTTATGACATACAACTTCATGAACCCCAACAGAACCAAAAAAAATTAAGACATGGCTAATTGCACGATCAGGGGATTTTATTTAATTTCCCGAAATAAAGTTCTCGCCAAATTTTTATTTTAAAAAAATTTTCCGTGAATGTTGCTATATTTAATGGAGTCTGTAGGGCCTTTTTGTGGATCGACATCAGTTCACACTCGGGAATTTCTATTATAAATAAACCGACTGAAGCAAAAGTGAATATTATTTCGCAATAAAACATAAGTTGCTCGAATTGTTTTTTAAATTAAGTTTGAAGAACTTCACAGCGTTGTTTTAACATCAATTTATTTACGGTTATTTACCAGAGTATACAGATCATAAATTTCAGAAAGTTTATGCAGTATGACGACAGTTCCCTTGAGAGTTCACCTATTCGTCCCCCACTTAAACATTTTTCAACTACTCATCTAGTTACAAACTATTTACTCATTGTTTTATAATACATTATTGTGACAATATTTTTATTAAATTAAATTTTTTTTAATATTATTTTTGTGCATATTTTTCCATTCATGTAAGTATGTAGGCATACATAAATGCCTACGCTTGTGCTTGTTCTTGTTGCAACTCTTATATTATCATAAATTAAAATTTACTCATGAACAAAATTAATTTTACATCATGATGCCAAGTAAACTACTACATACCACTGGTAAGTTGTATTATGGAGTTGGTTATACAGAGTAAGTTAGTGACACATACATATGTAGAACAACTTAGAACTACTTAACATTAGCGTTGCCGAAATCACAATTGATTTAACACAGTCAAATGTATAAAATTTTTAAAACAATATAAAAATCAATTTTAATAGGCCATTCTAAGATTTAATTCCAACCAACCAGTGCCAGACTAAAATTAAAGTTCTAAAAATTAAGGTAAACGTCAATTCTGACAGTTTTTCCGTAAATTATAACACTACTTTTGCAAATGAGTTTGTATGTAAGTATATCATTTTCATATTTGCATCCGTTGGTATGTTAGTAAATATGCAAGCAAATGAGTAAGTGAACCATACGCTAAGTGTGCCATCTAGCCACCAAGCAAGCATAATTGGATATTCGTTTTTATACCCTTCATGTGGCAATAAGGGTTTGTCATTCCATTTGTGATTAAAACAATACTAATTTGCAATCCCGTAAGGGGCACATATATTGGATCCTATTCTATAAATAAGGAAGTCAGTTTATCCTAATCATCTGTTCGTCTGTTGAAATCAAGCTTACAGAGAAATTTTTAAAAATATTCCTGAGATGATCGCTGCTTAAAATTAGCTAGACCAATTATTAAGGAACCGTGATAAAAGCCAATACCTGATGAATATATGGTGCATCCTAGGGTGGTGCGTCACTTCACTCAGAGACTTAGTTTTATTTTCTTTATTCCACATACAAATATTTAATTCCACCAACTGAACTTAAGGTGAGCTTTGCATAAGCACAGGCAAAAAAGGCTTTATGTGAAATTAAAGATTTTTTTTTAAGAATTTGTAAGCAAACAGAAAAAATTAAAATTTTAATTAAGACAATTAAATTTTTAATTAAAAATACATTTTTTTGGTTAATGAGTTAATTGAAAAAAAAAATTTGGGAATATTTTTTTCTGTGCATATGCTGTTTTTATTTGATTAAAAAATTTTAATAAACTTCATTTAAACAAGTAGTAAATTTTTATTGTAGTTTCTAACATGGAAAGTATATAAGGTTCGACCTAGCCGAATATAACGCTTTAACTTGTTTGGTTTTTAAATCATTACATCGCCTTACACCTCCCACATACCTTACAACGTTATAAATTTCAAAAAGCACCTTTAATTTACCAGTTTGCTTAATGGTGGCTCTTTCACTTGCTCTGCATTTAGATGGAGATGATGCTTGGGTACTTAAATAGTAAATTCATTCTGGCAGCAACATTGAAAATGTATATGTGTCTGGTTTATGTGTGCATATCTTTGGTTGATTTTTGTAGTTTGATAAGTATCATTGGAGTAACCAACGCTTTTTCATGCTCACTTAATGTCATGCAGATGAAGGTAAATTGTTGTGCAACATAAAAACTTCCTTATTACGTTATGGTTCTAGCAAGTTGGATTATTCCTAGCTACGTCAATGGTACGTGCATGCACTAGAACAAAATTAAACCAACTTCCGTCCATTTTCACCCATTAAGCATTGAAGTGTTGTACTTTTATTTATGTTTTTTTTTCTTCTGCACATTTTTCAGTTTCCATAAAATATTTTTTTTTCTTCATTCATTTGCAGAATAAGTTTTTTCACATTTTACTGCTGTTGTTGTAGTCTGATGCTGTAGCAATTCTTAACCATTTCGTTGCTTATTATTTGCTTGGGAAAATGTTATACATATTCATAATCCTTGCCTACATTCTCATTTTTAATTTATCCTCTTATGCTACAGGGGATTTATTTATTTTCTAATATTGCATTTTTCTTATGCACTCAAGAGCAACATATTCTCTTAAGTGTTATTTGTTAAAGTTATTTTAAATAAAATTGTAAAAATTTTTTAAGGAAGTAATTGCAATAAATTGAAATTTAAGTTAAATATTTAACAACTTTTGACTCAGTCATTTATACTTCTGATATTCTGGTAACAATCTTTTTTACACTATCCCTTTGCAGTTTTTATGATACCCCACAGCTTCAGCACCGCCATTGCGCTGCAGCATTGTCGACACAAGGAGAACTTTCTTTGGGCAATCGGGTCATTTAACCGGAGTGAAGCATTGCTATTTGTTGTATTTTCCGCTTTCCGACGTCAAACTTCCCATATATCCCCATTGCTAAATATCTGAACCTCTATAAATTTTTGATAGTTTTTGATACTTTAAACAAAATATATTTTGGTGTTGGATACAAACTTTTACCTGTTTTTGCTTCGTTTTATACCCTTCATTAAGTAATGTAGTGGTATAAATCAGTGTGTCATTCCGTTTGTAATTTCTATGATATTCATTTGCGACCCAATTAAGTATACTTACATATATATTCTTTAACGTTATAGATAGGGAAGTAGATTTAGCCATGTCAATCTGTCAGCAACATTCGAGATATAAGCAAAAACATAAATACATTTATGTCACTATACATTTCACTACATAAGGCGCTGTTGCCACAAAACTTACCACGGATACTTTGAAGATGGCGAGCTATTTTGTAGATTTGTTTGCAAAAGCAAAAATTGGTAGACTCCCTTCAATTCCATAAATTTTATAAAATTGCGCCCTTATACAAGCAGACAATTTTATAACATTTTTAATACGCTTTATTTTAAAAATTAACAAAGCTATCGAATTTAAACCTGCCACAACATAATTTTATTTTGAAAGCAATTAAGCCATATCGGCTCACTAGAGATACAAAAAGACAAATTTAAGGTTCGGCCCTGCTGAATATTTCGCTCTTACTTGTTTAAATTTATAATTCTTTAATAAAAATTGTTTAAACATTTGCATTTTAATCAAATTTTTAATAAAATATGACTTTTTATAACATAATTTGTTTAAAAAGAATTGTATGAAAAAAACTAAAATATAAAAAATTTTTTCATTACATTTTGTTTTTGTTTTAAGGTGTTGCGTTTTAGGAAATAAGGGGTTAAGTTTTGCTCTCAAAGCTGCCAGAGCTGCAGAACTCTACTGTTATTACAATCTAACTGTATTATATTTTAAGCTCTTATAGTATTTGTTGTTATTATTAATGATTTTTTGCTGCTGCATTTCGTATTTGTTTTGCATTTTAGTTGTTATTTAAAAAAAAATGATGACGTTACTATAGTCCCGATGGCTTCTTCTGCTGATTCATCATGTGTATGCATTAATAATTAAAAATATTCCTGCGTTTGCATTATAACCATTCATTCATTATTTTATGTTTTTTCCTGGCTTTTCTTTTTTTGTCATTTTAAACTTTCTGTATTTAGAGTCCTTGCTGTTATGTTGGTTATCGCCATTGCCATCATCAACGATAGCAATAGCAGTAGCAGTTATATCAACAACATAAAATCTACTTTTCTTATAAAAACCCAACAACTTTATATGCATAAAAATTAATGCATCCACAAAAACATTTACAGAAAATCCCTCATCAAGCTAACAAGCAAAAGAGAAATAGCTTGAAAGCCATAGCATCTTATGTTTAAGACTCTACAAATGTTTTTTAAAACTTAAGCATTTTTTTTAAATTAAAAAAAATTTTTTTAATTAAACTAAAGTAGGACTACTAGACTAACATTAGTCCACTTCCGTTAAGATCAGCAACTGAGTCGGTTGTTGTTCAAATCATGGCGTGTATGGCTCTGTGGTCTGGTAAGTTTGGTAGTTGTCGAGTTGGTTGAAGAAAAATCAATAGATTTTGATTTTTCAAGACTTACTAGTCTTTCAATTCGATTGTGGCGCGTGTGTGTGTTCGAGTCTCCCGATCAGCTGTCAAAATTCATGTAAAAAAATAGTAATTTGACAGTTAAATAAAAAGCTTTTAAATCGGATTATGAAGTGTCAAGTCAAAAGTCAATTTAACGATGTCGTCTGTCTGCATGTTGATTGGAAATGTATATTTATTGAATAAATTAGTTTTTGTCGATTGCATTTAGTACTCTCAACATATTATTTTTGTTATTTCATCATTTTTAAAGAAAAATCAAATACATTTATCAAAAAAAAAACATCAAATTGTTTATTTAGCTTAAATCCTTCTTACATATTCCAACTTAATGAGGACGATGAATGGTAGCACAAGGATTAACTAAAAATAATAAGAAATTTTGCAAATCCTTGCTAATGAAATACATACATACATATGAACATATTTATGCACTGGTACTTAGCTTTGTTTCTACTGGCTGCTTACATTTTTAATCACATTCAGATACTTTATTCTAATAATAACATGTTCAAGTAAATGCAAATATAACTCTTCATATGAAATGCGTTATGATTGTACTTATCCTATGCATTTAAATAAATATTATTGTTTTCATATTTCCATTAAAAAACAAAAAACGCACACTCTTGGAAAATATTACTTTAAAATATGTGCATGCAAGTTGGCCGTGTTTTTTCTACGCCTTTAAACCCATATGACAGATATACATACGTGCATTCATCTATAACCCTAAAGAGTAGAAAGTTTAACTACCCAGCAAAACCTTGGAAGTGATTAGGCATTACAAGTTTCTTACTTTTCAACTACTATTACATATCGTCTGTATTACTTAGCAGTTGTTAGATAATGAGTTATTTCTTATCTTAAAATTTAGGCAGATAGTTTTAGTTTGCCAATTTCTTAACTTATTCTTATTTAATATTTTAAGCCAGTTTTAACCAAAATATCAAAGAAAAAAAACTTTAAATGCAACAATGAGTAACTGGGGGGGGGTCCCAGGAAAAGGTTATTTTAATGCCAATAAAGTAATAGCTTATGTAGGTCCCTCTTTGTAAGCGAGCGTGGTAATTACTTGCCTCTAATGTCATCGCCATGTTAAATTAATAGGTTAAAATGCTAATGAATAAGAGTTTTTTTTTGGATTTTAACTCAATACAAAGCAATGTAAGTTTTTGCTGGGCACTTGTACTTGCACATGCACTTGTATGTCAAGCAATGTGTTCACATTTTTAAAACCATTATTTAAATATTTATTTGCAACAAGGCTACAAGGACATAAGTACCCCGTGTATTCTTTTTTATAAAATTTCTCAAAAAAATAAATAAAACATTTAAGATTTTTGCCTCTTAATTATGTATTCCTTACATTTTGCTTCTTTTCTTACAGCACACACAGGTTTAGCATCGTCTTCCCCATTTTTTAATACACCTGCCACCTTACTCTTCACCACATATCATGACATTCAGGTGGCAAATATTACGAAACCTACCGGTGGACCACAGATTGATATTCTTGTTAAAGATCTCGCCGAAACAATGGCCATAGATTTTTATTACGCCAAAAGCTTGGTGTGTTGGACCGATTGTGGTCGCGAAATAATTGAATGTGTTAATGTTAATACGACGGGTCCGATATTGAAGGCGCCCAAACAAACTGTGATATCGACGGGTTTGGATAAACCCGAAGGTTTGGCAATTGATTGGTATACCGATAAAATTTATTGGACCGATGGTGAAAAGAATCGAATTGAGGTGGCAACACTAAATGGTAAATATCAAAAAGTATTATTTTGGACGGATCTCGATCAGCCACGAGCCATAGCTCTAGTACCTGCAAAGAAATTTCTTATCTGGACCGATTGGGGTGAATATCCAAAAATAGAAAGAGCCAGTATGGATGGTGATCCCTTGACACGCATGACTTTGGTTAAGGACAACATATTTTGGCCTAATGGTTTGACAGTTGATTTGAAGAACGACCTAATTTATTGGGCCGATGGTCATTTAAAGTTTATAGATGTCATGAAATTGGATGGCAGTAATAGAAGAACAATTGTCAGCAATCTAAAGTATCCCTATAGTTTAACCTATTTCGATAGTCGTCTCTATTGGACAGATTGGTCTCAGGGATCTCTTAATGTTTACGATTTAAAGTCTAGAGAAATGAAGGAGTTAATTGATACACCCGAAGCTCCGAACTCGGTGAGAACGTGGGATCCTTCTTTGCAGCCTTACGAAGAAAATCCTTGTGCCCTTAATAATGGCAACTGCAGTCATCTTTGTTTACTTAGCACCAATGCTCAAGGCTTTAGTTGTGCTTGTCCAACGGGTGTGAAACTGCTATCGGAAAATACATGTGCCAATGGTTCGCAGGAAATGCTTTTCATAGTGCAAAGAGGACAAATTAGCAAAATATCTTTAGATTCTCCGGATTTTACCATCTTTCCCTTACCTCTTGGAAAAGTAAAGTATGCAATCGCTATTGACTACGATCCGGTAGATGAATATATTTATTGGTCCGATGTTGAGGCTTTTTCCATTAAACGTGCCCATCCCGATGGTACGGCTGTTGCTGATTTTGTTACTTCTGAGGTAAGACATGCCGATGGTTTGGCCGTAGACTGGTTAGCAAGAAATCTTTATTGGACCGACACGGTAACCGATCGCATAGAAGTATGCCGTTTAGATGGTTCCGCCCGAAAAGTTTTGATTTATGAACATTTAGAAGAGCCTAGAGCAATTGCCTTAGCTCCTACCCTGGGTTGGATGTTTTGGAGTGATTGGAATGAAAAGAAACCTAAAGTGGAACGGGCTTCTTTAGATGGTTCGGAAAGAGTTGTTTTGGTTTCTGAAAACTTGGCTTGGCCCAACGGCATAGCTTTAGACATCGAAGCGAAAACAATTTACTGGTGTGATGGCAAAACTGATAAAATAGAAGTGGCCAATATGGATGGATCTGATCGACGTGTAGTTATAAGCGATAATCTTAAACATCTTTTTGGCCTGAGCTTGCTGGATGATTATCTATATTGGACAGATTGGCAAAGAAGATCCATTGATCGGGCCCATAAAATTACAGGCAATAATCGTATTGTTGTTGTAGATCAATATCCCGACTTAATGGGCTTGAAAGTAACACGTTTGCGAGAGATAAAGGGCAGCAATGCTTGTGCAGTACGCAATGGTGGTTGCTCTCATTTATGTCTTAATCGGCCCAGCGATTACGTTTGCCGCTGTTCTATAGAATATGAATTGGCCAATGACAAGAAAACTTGTGTTATACCGGAAGCTTATCTTCTATTCTCCAAACAAGAGTATATAGGCCGTATATCTATAGAGAATAATGAAGGCAATCATAATGATGAAAAAATACCTTTTAAAGATGTACGTTATGCCCACTCGCTAGATGTTGATGTGGCGGATAAGCGCATCTATTGGACTGATCAAAAATCCAAATGTATTTATCGAGCTTCTTTGAATGGCTCCTATGTACAGCGCATAATTGATGCTGGCATCATAAGACCAGAAGGTATAGCAGTCGATTGGCTGGGCCATAACATTTATTGGACCGATTCGGAGGCCAGACGTATTGAGGTGGCGCGTTTAGATGGCAGCAGCAGAAGAGTTCTGTTGTGGAAAGGAGTTGAGGAACCCCGATGTTTGGTTTTGGAACCACACAAAGGTTACATGTATTGGACCGAGTCACCTTCAGACTCGATAAGAAGAGCTGTTATGGATGGCTCTGAGTTGCAAACAATTATTTCAAGTGCCAATCATGCCACCGGCTTAACCTTAGATCCCGAAACTAGGCGCTTGTATTGGGCTACACAGTCACGCCCTACTAAAATCGAATCAGCTGACTGGGATGGCAAAAAGAGGCAGGTGTTGGTGAGCACCGATATAGATGAACCTTATGCGGTGTCGCTTTATCAAGACTACGTTTATTGGAGTGATTGGAATACGGGCGATATTGAGAAAGTACACAAAATAACAGGACAAAACAGAAGTCTAGTGCATAGTGGCATGTCTTACATTAGTTCTTTGGTAGTTTTCTATAACCAACGCCAGATAGGCACGAATCCATGTAAAATCAATAATGGCGGTTGTTCGCATTTGTGTTTAGCTTTGCCTAATCGACGAGGCATGACCTGTGCCTGCCCCAGCCACTATACGTTGGCTAAGGATAATGTTTCATGCATACCACCTAAAAATTATATCATATTCAGTCAACGCAATAGTTTTGGTCGTTTAATGCCTAACACCACAGACTGTCCCAATGTGCCATTGCCAGTAACTGGTAAAAATATCCGAGCTGTAGAATATGATCCCATAACACATTTTGTCTATTGGGTAAGTAAGAATGGAACATTCCTAACTTTAACATAAATTTTATTATTATTATTTGTGATTTTAGGTTGAAGGTCGCAGTCATAGCATTAAAAGAGCTTTGGTTAATGGAACAAGACCTTTAGTTTTAGTTGGCTCTGGCTCACAACCATTCGATATAGCCATAGATGTTATAGGACGTTTGCTGTTTTGGACCTGTTCTCATTCAAACAGTATTAATGTTACAAGGTTTGTAAATTGAATAAAGTTTTAGTAAATAAGATTTACAGTTATTTGCTTTTTCTTTAGTTTTGCTGGTGACTCCATTGGTGTTATAGATACCGGGGATTCCGAAAAGCCTCGTAATATCGCTGTACATTCCATGAAACGTTTACTTTTTTGGACTGATGTGGGAAGTAAGCAGGCTATAATACGTTCAAGAGTTGATGGAGCTGAACGTGTGGTATTGGCATTTAAGCTAGAAGGAGTTACCGCTTTGGCAGTGGACCCACAAATCGATATGATTTATTATGCTCATGGCAAACGAATTGATTCAATGGATATAAATGGAAAAAATAAGTAAGTTTAAGGGAAAAATTTTAAGAATAATTGAAATATTTTGAATTATGTTTTATGGTTATTTCAGAAAAATCTTGGTATCCAATCATATTTCACAAGTTATATCTATTGCTGCCCTGCAGGGCTTTGTTTACTGGTTAGATGACAAAACTGGTGTTGAACGCATTACCATCAATGGCGAAAGTAGACGCGCTGAAATGCAACGTATGCCTCAAATCACCGATATTGTTGCTGTTTGGACTCCTGAATCGAAATTATTTAGAAATCACACCTGTCTACATGCCCGCACCAAATGTTCACACATATGCATAGCTGCCGCAGAAGGCAGAAGCCGGGAAATATGCTCTTGCCCCAAAAATTTAATGCTATTAGAAGATGAACAAAATTGCGGTGCTTTGCCAGCTTGTGGACCCGATCATTTTACTTGTGCTGCCCCTGTTGCGGGCAGTGGAGCCAATAGTGACCTGAATAAAGACTGTATACCGGCATCATGGCGTTGTGATGGTCAAAATGATTGTCCCGATAAATCAGATGAAGTTGGTTGTCCTTCGTGCCGTTCGGATCAATTCAGTTGCCAGTCGGGTGAATGTATAGACAAAGCTTTAGTATGTGATGGCACCACAAACTGTGCCAACGGACACGATGAGGCCGATTGTTGCAAACGTCCAGGAGAGTTTCAATGTCCCATTAACAAAGTAAGTAAAACAGGGAATAAAATTTCCCAAACGAAACTAATTATTTGTAAATTTTCTTTAAAGCTTTGCATATCTGCCGCTCTGTTGTGTGATGGCTGGGATCATTGTGCCGATGGTGCAGATGAATCGGCTGACATTTGTTCTCAAGCCAATACCAGACGCATGGCTCCTTCCTCAGACAAAAAGGCCTTTATGATTTTAATTGTAGCTACCATGATTACGATATTTTCCATAGTTTATTTATTGCAATTCTGCCGCACACGTATTGGTAAAAATCGCAATGAGCCTAAAGACGATCAAGCCTCCGATCCTTTAAGCCCATCAACTCTTAGTAAATCGCAAAGGGTTTCAAAAATTGCCTCCGTGGCAGATGCAGTACGCATGTCAACTTTAAACTCGCGCAACAGCATGAATTCATATGATCGCAATCATATAACAGGTGCTTCTAGTTCCACAACAAATGGCTCTAGTATGGTGGCGTATCCTATTAATCCGCCACCTTCACCAGCCACACGTTCTAGAAGGCCCTATCGTCACTATAAAATAATAAATCAGCCACCACCACCCACACCTTGTTCCACAGATATCTGCGATGAGTCCGATTCCAATTATACCAGCAAATCAAATAGCAACAACAGTAATGGCAACACAAAACTTTCTTCATCGTCGGCCAATGCAAATTCCTGTTTGCAATATGGATATGATAGTGAACCATATCCCCCGCCACCAACACCGCGCTCACACTATCATAGCGATGTAAGAATATTGCCAGAATCTTCATGTCCTCCCTCGCCTAGCTCAAGGTCATCGACCTATTTTTCACCCTTGCCACCACCTCCCTCACCGGTACAATCACCTAGTCGAGGTTTCACGTAACAGTTTGAAATTTTTATGTAAGTTGATTTATGTTTAAGTTTTTTTTATTATACATAGATATTAATGTTTAATTAAAATTTACGTTCATAGTAAATATACTTCCATATGCCGTAAGCGAAATTAAAAAATCCTTTTACATTTTTATAAATTTTTTTAACAAAATTAAACAGGTTTTAATAACATTTTCATTTAAATTGAAGCCTTTTAAATAAAAAAAAAAATTTTTTTTTAAATGTGTAAAAGTTTTAGAATTTAAATAATATTTTGGTATAACTAGGTAAGAGAAATGTTGTAAAATACTTTAACATATCCTTTTGAGAAATACTTATTATGTATATATTATTTTGAGGCCATTTAAAAACCCCACCACCCCAATAGAAAATTGTATTTAAGCAACGAAAATTAAAATTATAAAAAATTTTTATCGAAAATGATCTGCAATACAAACTAATTATTAAAATTTAAAAACTATTAAATTAAAAAAAAAAATATTACTTTTTTTAATTATTTTCTTTAATTTAAATTATAAACTAACTATTAAGTGATACATGTAAAGGCCATTGTTTTGTAATGAAAGCAACAACATAAATCTAATAGACTGCATATTTTTATTTAATGAAAACAAATAGCAAAGAATTTAAAAGGAATTAATTTAAAAAAAAAAAATCATATTACATTGATAAACAAGAAATGTTCAAATTAAAAATAATAATAATGTGCCAAATTTAAGCAAAAAAAAAAAAAAATTAAAATATTTAATATTAATATATACTTTTTAAACTAACATATCGGAAAATAAGTATTAAAACAAAAAAACGATTTATTATTTATATTCCGTTTTATATTTAATACTGACTGTCTCTCTACCCCTTAACTTTCAATTTTTTCCCTAATCGTACTTTAGTTGCTTAAAATTTAAGCAATTGTTTGAATTTATTTAAGTTTTTAAAATGGAGAATCCAGTAAGATTTAATTTTTAAATATTTTTTATCTTACAACATGTTTAAAGCTACAGAAATTTGGCAAAAATTTGATCTGGCAAGATTAATGGTTTTTGACACCGCTAAACTTGGTAGTTGTCACGAGTAATGCATAAACATAATGCGATCCCAGTAATAAAATGAAACCTAAAAGGGAGGTTTTATGTAAAAATCTAGCAGTTGACTATATGTTTTGCCCGTTTTTAGAAAAGATAAAGAAATATATGCAATAGTAATGGAACGAAACCGTTTGCCATAATTCCATGCAGTCTAAAGTGTTTGTTCTATTGCAGTCCCTAAATATGTGCCACTTTGTATTTCAAAATTTGGAATTGTATTGAGGTTATTTTTAATTAAATTTCAGAAGTGATTAATTCTATTTCAACAAAATTTTATTTCACTTTCAATTCAATTTCAAACACTTTTATGTAATTTAAGATATTTTTCGATTTTTTTATTCGATTTCAGCAATTCTTATTTGTAGTTCAGTATTTCTATTTTAATAAAAAAAATTAATTTATGAAAAAAACAAGAAATTAAATTAAAGTAAAAAACTTTCTAGAACTTAATAAACAAGATATTGGGAAATTGTTGTAAGATCCTGCTTGTGTAATTTAGTAGCCAAGGGCATGAAAAAAATTGTAAACAAGACAAATACCTATTATTAACATTTGGTAAATTAATTTATTTAAAGTTTTTTCATGTTGACTGCAGCTTTTAGAGTAGACATCGCCTGAGACTTAAGTAATAAATCAATTCTGATTCTCCATATCTCTTACACAATTTTTTTATTTTTGTTTTTTTTTTTTTTTGTAAATATTTATTTATTTATTTTAACTTTTTGTTAAACACTAGTTTTAAAACATTACGTTTTACAAGAAAGCAAAACGTTCCGTGTCATTTTCTTTAATATGTTTAAAGTTACTACTAATTCTAATATTAGTTTAGTTATAACTTAATTATAAGTATGAATTTAGAATTTTTTTAATAGTTAAAAAAAACGCCAAAAAGTGCCTCAATTTAATAATTTCTCCCCTTTTAAATAATTAATTTTAATCACTTTTTTTTTTCTTCCACCACACTAAACCTTTATAAAACAGCAATATAGTATAAACATACAAAAAAGTTATTATAAATACATAGTTATAAAAATATTTAAAACACATTAAAAGAAATTACCCAGAAATTACATTGTAATAAAATAAATAATACTTTAAATGTTTTAAAACGAAAAGCTTGTGGTTAATGTTTTCTAATTAACAGGTAGGTATTAGGGAATGGTAAGCAAAGCTGAAAATCGACTTCCGTTTTTAGGATAAACTATTTTAATCTCGATTTTTAAAGTCGATTAATCGTAGCTCATAATCGATACACATTTTGCAACGTTTTTATGCAACACGTTAACCATTGAAGTTTAATGCCAACCATAAAAAACGTTTCACAGTATGGTTTTGAAACCTCGAAATCAACATAAAATGAAACCATAAACACAACTACATACATGCCTGGTTGCATAAACATGTTTCAAAGTGTGTACCTATCTTTAAAATTGAATGTATGACTTTCAACCAAATATTACAATTTAAAATCGCAAGACTGTTAGCATATGGGCGAATGAATACCTATTATGTGACATATTTTCATTATATTTAGCAAGTTCACATACCTTTATGGCATTCCTCGTAAGTAGCTTGAATAAGAAAACAAGTTCTCTTTGCAGAATGTTTTTTTTAATTTAGTTTTCTATTAATTTTATATTGCTTATCGTTAGCTCGGCCAAGTAAACTCTCTTGGTTATCAAATAATCACGCATTAATTTGAAAAATGTGAATTGATTGGTCAACGTAATAAAACTTAGAGATAACATAAAATGCCATTCAATGGCGTAATACAACAAAGAAATTCCGGATAAAATAATACAAGTTTGTATGCAAGTTAGGCTGCCATAAATTAAGGATGGGCTGTGGAAAAGTTTCTAAAAATAAAAAAATAATAAAAATTATATATTTGTATTCGCACGTACATACGCATTTACTAACATAAATTCTAGCATGTGATACACTTCCTGGTGTGGCAGCCGTTACAGGGCCAATACTGCGATATAAGTCTCCATTACATTTGACCAAAGTATTATGACCCCAGAGAGCATTTTTTATCCAATTAGAAGCATTGGCGCTTGTCACACTATCCGCACCCAAATGAAATTCCAGTTTTAGCCAAAACCCCAAATGTAGAGCAGCTCTATGCAATATATCGCTGTATTTCGAGGGAAAACTAAACACCATGCACATGGTGAAAACACTTAGAAAAACCAAAAGTATATGTATACTCGACCATATAACATTAAAATGTACTGATGTGGCAAAGTAACAAGGTAAAAACGTTGAGAAGTAAGCATTTAAAAATGAAGTAAATAAAACTTGTTTAAAACGGCAATTAAAATCATTGCGTAAAGTATCAATTTCGTAGCGTATGGCACTAGGATTTGCGGAACAAGAATGTAGGGGAAAACCATTGAAATATGCACCTTTAATTTCGTAATTAAAGCGTAAAAAAGGCTCTATAGTCAATCCAAAAGCTAAGAAATATACAATAAATCTAAAAATAATAGGGTTTAAAAGCGCAAGCAAATTAAATAGGCATAAGAAACAGAACTTACGGATATATTAAAAGAAATAAGGTTAAATAATTATTGTTGTGGTACAATAAAGCTATGCAAACAAAAAGCAGAGCCAGAATGATATTCTCTATGGCATATTTGCATATTCGCATCATTTGTCGCAGATGTGTAGGAAATAAAACATCCATTGCCTTTAAGCACACACAATACAAAATTCGTCTAGCATTAATGGCCACAATTAATATAGTGAGATACCGTTCAATATGATTTAAATTCTAAAGGATATTAACGAGATTTTTTTTATCACAGACAAATTAATCTGAAACCATTTGCTTACCATCGTATTGGTTATTTGCGAATGAGGTAACCACCAGTTTGTCCGGTATATATTAATAAATTGCATGGCAGCTGCACATGTTGTAAATAAAAACATTAACAATTCGTTTAGAATCTCTGAAGAAACCGGATAATCTGGAAATGGTATGTGCTTAGGCATTGGAGTGGCAGAATGTGCCATGCTTATAGTATCTTCTTCTTTGTTATCCCGCATTTTCTTGTACAACTTTTTAAAATTGCTAGTTTTGCATACTTCAAGCAAAAAAGTTTCAATGTAAACAATGCCTATCAGATGATAAATAATATCACCAGATCAAACAACAAATATATAAATATGGCCATATCGAATTTCAAATAAATTCATTTTTGGGAAAATATTACAATTAACCCTCTATCGAGATGAATTTTTTTTAATACAAATTAATTTTTATATTTAGGGTGAAGCTCTAATTTTTCGCATTAACGTTATATATATAATCAATATCTAACACAATTTGTTTAAAAATGTGCCGTCAAGCAAAACAAAAAGACCACATGACAATGTTTTAAAAAAATATTAGGACCACACCAGGGATTGTTCTATTTTTTCATTCCCTATGAGAATTAAATATTTGATCCGCAATTACACGCTGCAACTTAAAAAAAATAAATAATCGATGTTTTTATTTAAACACTTTTTCAAAAATATTTTTTAATTATCTACATATCGTCAGCTTAAATGCATAACCACAATGACAATAATTTTTTTAATCTTACGAGAAAATCTTGAAAGAGAATGCCGGAAAAAAGAAATAATTTTTAAGCACTGCCTTTGTAATTTAGAAACTGTTTTTTCTTCTCCTGCAAAATTAAAAAAAAAAATGTTACGTGAATTTGCATTTAAGCTAACGATGTATTTTTTTGCATGTTCATATTGTGCCTATGACTACTGACTTTTTTGAACTTCTTGCGAACGGCACTCTTGCTCTCTTTTCCTTTTACCTATGGATCGCTTCTTTCCTTTTTCTTTTTTCTCTTCCTGACTCTTCTGAAGGGATTCCGGGTGTAGGTGACGAATTGGACTCGCCACTACCCTTTGCAACCTAGCCTAATAAGTTTTAAATCTTTTATTCTCTTGTAAAATAATATTTTGTTAGTTACACTATTTTGCATTTTAGCTAACAAAATTTTTTGATAGTCGCGGCTTTATTTTTATATACATACATTTGTATCGGCATTCCTATGTATTATATTATTATTATTATTATATCACTATTAATTCGCCTTGAGTCCTATTTCTATTTAAACTTGTACCAATTAAATTTGCTACTTATAGGTGTATGTATATTAAATAATATATTAAAATAACACACTGAAAATAATTCTTCTTGCTCAATAAACACTTTTTTATTCTACTTTTTACAATTTTTTTTATCTGCTAAGCTCCATGAACTACCCTGAGAATGGTCACGTACTTCAATGCCATATTGTTGCAAACTTTTTCTTATATCATCGCATATTTTAAATAACTCCTTATTTTTATCTTTTAGTGCATATTTACGTATATTTTGTCGAATAGTAAAAATAACTTCAAGTAAAATATTAACATCTAGTGTGTGTGTCGAAATATCTTTGAACTCAACAATTGTAAATCCAAATGTTTGCAAAATATTTTCAACATAATTATTTACCGCAGCAACAGCATCTAAACAAGACGATGTTTCATTTTCTATTAAATTATTTGCATTGGTATTAATGCAACGACTTATTCCAGAGATTTGATCTAGAAGTATACTTATTGCGCGAGATGTATCAAAATCATCTCTTATGCAATAATCTATATTGGATTTGGCAAAATTTAGATTTTGTATTATTGTACCGGCACTTAACGTGGAACCTTGCTTCTGACCATTTAAATAAGCTAAACAGTCAAGTTTAAATGTTTTAAATTTGTTTAAAGTATTTCTGGCGGTTTCCATTAAATCATTGCTGTAATCCATGGAATTTCTATAATTTGACAAAGCACAAGCCATGCGGAAATCATCAGCACAATAGTCCTTTAACATGTCATCAATTGATATAGTATTTTTTAAAGATTTTGACATTTTTTCAGAATCTCCTTTTATATTTAGGTGGCCAGTATGCAACCAATAGTTTACCCACTGTCGAGTGTTGTGGAACACACAACTTTGAGCTTCTTCATTTTCATGATGGGGAAACCTTAGATCCATTCCACCAGCATGTATGTCTATAGAACCGGCAAATATCATATTAGCCAAGGTGCTGCATTCAATATGCCATCCAGGTCTTCCAGGACCCCAAGGTGATGGCCAACTTGGTTCAAATTCAGATTTTTGAGCTTTCCATAAAGCGAAATCGAAAACAGAATTTTTATTTTCCGACTGTAAAGTCTTATTTTCATTTAAATTTAGATTTTGCAGTTTTCCGTATATGGGAAATTTGTTTACATTAAAGTAAACAGATGAATCTTTACCCACATATGCGTACTTCTTTTTTGCAATATCCTCTATGTAACTTGTAATTTTTGGTATATGATCTGTGACTCTTACCTTTATATTTGGCTGCAACACATTCAGTTTTCGCAAATCTAACCAAAATTCTGCTTCATAAAAGCGGGAAATTTCTCTCCAATCTTTACCACTCTCCTGACTTTTACGTATAATTTTATCATCGATGTCTGTTACATTCATGGCACTAACAATATTTATATTAAACAGATTTCGAAGTATACGTTGTATTATATCAAGTTTAACATAGCAACTAGCATGACCTAAATGTGACGAATCATAAACTGTGGGTCCACAGGTGTACCAAGTCAAAAAGTTTTCATTACGTAATATAAGAGGAACTTGACGTCGAGCAGCGCAATTATAAATGCGTATACCGGTATCTATACCATCCGGCTTAAACCATTTCTGTTGTGTACACATGGTGCGCAAGGAGTTAATAAAAAACTCTGAATATTTTATCATCTTGCACTGAAATATTAAAACTGTATATTATTTAAAAAACAGTAAAGGTTTTCTATCTTACCTATAATTTAGCACATACATATAAATTCATTCTCTCAATATTTTACACAAACATTTAACCCAATGTCACCGACTATATGTGCCAGTTTCTTCAAAAATCTACATACTTATTATAACAAATTTTAAACTGGTTTTATACTTTTATTATCGCCACATATCCCGTGTTCCAGAAGATTACGTTCTTGTTCGGACAATTTAGAATAAAAGGAAAAATTGCTACCTAAATTTTCCAAAGTTACCCAAATTACCTGGAACACAAAAACACAAGTTTTGTTCTACATTTAGTGTTGCCGCGAACAAAATGTTAAATGACACATGGATCATGCTAAAATTACACATGGAATTACGAATTTCCTTTTTTTTATAATAAGTTTTTTTAATAACGATTTAATTTTTTTTTTAAATTAACGATTCATCTATTTTTATTTCATAAAAATAACGGTAAAAAACAACACAAAAAATTCATACTATTTTTCATAGTAATTTACACATGAAAAACAAAGTTAAATTCATCAAAATACATATATTTATGAGATTAACAAAATAGTGCTCAGAAAGTATATACAAATCTGTAAATCATATTTTTATAATAAAAAAGGGAATGATTATACACAAGGCAAATTTTTATTTAAAATCTTTTGCAAAACGCCCAACTAATTTTTGAGTTTTTAAAGTAAACAAAAATCAGCTGGTTTTAAAGTTCTTGTCCGTAGTTTTATACGGGATGTATTTTACATATGACGTCAAATTTCCCACTGCAAAATTGGGCATGCCGTGTGGACGCGTTAAAACATTGCTTATGTGAAATGCATATCTAAAACTCAGATGGCAAAAACTTCGATTAAAGGGCGCTCTATTTTTTATCTAAAAAAGCATTTATTATCTGCTGTTTATGCAAAAAAAAACAAGGACAAGTTAGTTCTTTATTTTGGTTTGGAGGTTGTCAGACGAAATTACATATGTAACTGTGAAAGCAAAATTATAAACCGTCGTTAGAATGGGAGACATATGCAATTACATATGTATTGCAAAAGTGACAGGTCATATGTAATATACATCCCGTATAAAACAACCCCAATCCAAGGCGCATAATCAGGTGGGATCGGAACAGTCATAAAGGTGTCAAAGACAGATAACAAAAACTAACAAATTTTCTTCTTCTTTTTGAACTTTCCTTAGAATACTACAGTTGTTGTTTGTAAAAAAGAAAAAAATATAAAAACATAATTCGACATACTTTGATGAATATACTTCATAAGAATTATTTCTCCACAAAAACATTTATACAACGAAATACCGTTGATCAGCCCATTCCACGGGACAAAAAAAACTGTTATTATGGTGCGATATGTGTCTGCATTGTCCACAATGATTACGCCGTCCTCATTTTTAAAGGAATATGGGACAGTGATGTCTCGGCTCCACAAGCTGCACCAGATAGTCACTCTTAATGCGAGCATTTGCTTCTGTAAGACAACGTTTGGTTTTTCCGAGCCCCAAACACGGCAATTTTGCTTATTAACGTACCCAGCAAGTAGCGTGACCGTTTGTCGACTAAAGTGTCAATTTGGAACCTTTTTTCAGGCCTGCGTATTTTTGTGCGAATTTATTAAACTGATACTATTTTGCAACTTTTCCCTACTTTTTCCGACTTCTGGCCCTTTTTTGTTTTGACAGTTATAAAACTATGCTTTTTACGTACGTGTGCATGGCATTGCAGATTTAGTAGAATGTCAAACTAACCCTACCTTATTTGTTCATTTATTTTTGTTTGTTATTATTTGAGATTTTTTTTTCCAATGGCATAACTTTCCAAAGATTTTTACGTTTTATGAAAATTTTAGCACATTTTCTTAAAAAAAAGGATATTTTTTTGGGAGTTTTAACATTTTTTTAAAAATTAAAAGAAAGCGACAAAATGATGCGTTATACGGAAAATGAAAAACTAGCTGATAACACTGCCTGTGCTGGAGTGCGAGCTGACTTAAAAATGTGTTTGTTGGAAAGTGATTGCTGCAAAAAGGTAAACAATATTGTACAAAATAAAATATACAATTTCTTAGGCAGTAGTGTTTTTAGGACAAAAGAACACCACGGGAATGTCTACAGGCTCATTTAGTACCCGATGAATGTCAAGTTCTCCGAAATACATTCTTTGAGTGCAAAAGATCTATTGTAAGTTCTGCTGTAAAGGACAAAAATAGTTAACGGGATTTTATTGTTTTTATTTCAGCTTGACAATCGAATGCGTTTTAGAGGTCATAAAGGCTATTAGCAATGCTTTTAGTAAACTACCAATTTACATATACAAATTGCTATAAAATAGAAATAAGAAAAAGTAAATTTCAGATTGAAGCTGTACAATAAAAAGGATTACAAATACTGTCAAGTCTCGGGTAGTTGTCTGCATATACACTCCATCAGGGAGTAAAATGTCTCTACGGCAATTGAAATTTCAAAATTTATTGGAAATCGTAAATAGTCATAAATAACTCCTACGATCGGGTAAAATTTTAATTATTATTGTAATTTGCTACCACCTGTAGATGGTTTATCCATGCCATAATCCTACAAGGTAACTCCCAATTCGCACGATGAAAGTACTTAACCTTTCCATACCCGCGTCAATTTTTGTAACACTTATACCCGCGCACGGTCTCAGACCGAAAGTTTAAACTAGATAAAATACTAGTTTTTTGAAACAAAACTTTAAAAAAACTGTTTTTATTTAAACTCGATGATAAAATAAAATTAATTTCATTAAATTAGTTTTCAGTAATTTTATTGATTTTCAGTCGTTAACATATCAGTCTTCCAAATCCATTGTTTTTTCTGATACGCTACAAAAACACAACCAAAACATATTTTTTTCTTCAAATAAACAAAAATTAATTTAGAAACTTAAAACCACTCCTTGTACAATACATAAATCACAGGTTGATTTAATTATCAGCATTTAAATAAAAATTAGGGCATATCCAATCTCATAAAAAACAGCCTTCAAAAACGTTAGTTGTGCTGCAAAAAACAAAACCTAATTTTTTCCCCCTTTACAAAAAACAAAAAATAACTTTCTTAGCTTAAAAAATAATTTTTTTGCAATAATAAACAATAAGATAACTTATTCATTATCCTTATAGTAACAATTAGAACATACATTTTGACCCTCATATTCAGAACTCGAAATTTCTTCCTCCAAAAGTAGTCTGATTTGCTCTTAATGTATTTTGATAATTAAAGGTACCTGCAAAATAATAAAATACACAACAATGAAGAAAAAATACAAAGAAAAAAAATTTTTTTACCTGCACAAAAAGTTGCACATACTCGCGCCGGTATCACAGACCCAACGTTAAGGTTAAGCTAAGCTGATTAGGTTGATGGCAACAGGGTGAAGTGAAATTTAATGAGTACAGACTTGCTTGTACTTGCAATTCAGCTTGCTTAAATTTGATGGACAAAAGAAAATGTAAAAAAACACAGTAGTGGGTGTGTATATTCATGAAAAAATCAAAACAATTTAAGCAATAAGACTTGTACCGTGCGAACGCCAGTGAGAGTTCAAAGAAGAAAATAAGCAGTCTTATTTTCTTGCATCGTGCGAATTGGGATTAATCGTGAGAGCCCATCTGTTCGATTTTTTGGTATAAAGCAAGGCAAATTCAGCAAGGTAAGCCAAAGGCGAATTCGAAAAATTCGCCCTCTGCATTTCCGTTTTGTGTTTAAACGGTACCAAGGTAATAATAAGAGACAAGCTGTTTAGAATCAATTTGACATTATTACTAGAAAAAAATCAGAGAACAAATTCCAGCTGTCAAATAATAGTCCCCACGACTTCCAACTATGTACAGCCATAAAAGCTAAAAACATTAATTAATACAAAGTAAATACCTATGTACATGTATTTAAAAAATATCTTGGTGCCCGAATTGAAGAGATGCGGCAGTTTTGCCTTTGAATTCGCCTTGGGTTAACCTTTTTGAATGTGCCTTGATGTGCCCATCATCATATCATGAATATTATCTGAAACTGCACATATACAAAAACAAATGCAAAAGCATGATACAACTAATCACAACAAAAACGAAAATTTTCTTCGCCGCTAATTAGTTGTTGAAAATCACCACCACCTGTTACACTGATTCGCCTAGTAAAGCCAGGGGTCGAATTACCGCTCTCGATATCGAGCTTATTGTATCGAAAATTTTTGTTTTGGGATTACGGCATTCGATATCGAGCTAAAATAAGCAAAATTTGAGATGATGGCTTTCGATATCGAGCCGTCGATCGAGTGCTATCTCTGCAAACATTGTTCGATACCTAAATGTCAATCGTAAACAAAAAAAACGTAGCTTTTTTCAATTTGACGGCAATAAAAAAATTTGAAATAATGTAAGTTTGTTAAAATTTGTGAGTTATAATAAGTGTAGTTATTATTTTAATTCCAGAACAAGTGTTAAAAATATAAATTTAAAACAAAATTTAGCAAAAAAACTTTTAAAAAATTGTGGACAAGGGAGAATCGTTGCAAATAGGCTGTGGGAAACACTCTGCGCTTTTTTCCCGCATTTGCCTTCGAATACGAACCAAATCATTTTCCTCTTCTAACTCCGAAAAAGACAAATATGAAGACATTAATACAATATCCATTTTTATATTTTCACAAATTTTTATTTAAAATTACAAAAAACTTAAATTTTGCCTTTAGCTGTTTGCTTTTTGTTTTTTTTTTTTTTTTTTTAACTATAAAATTTAATGGCAGAGGTACATAACCAAAAAGCCAGGGTATTCACGTTGATCCAGACAAACGAAAACAGTCGACCTATGCCTTCGAATAGGAAGCTGTTACGGCCTGGATACTTAGTTTTTTTTTTTGAGTTTAATGGTTCTCCTCCATATTCAAAATGTTTTTTGCATGCAGTCAAATAATGCAGCCTCTGATAACTGTATCGCGGTACAGTTATGCGACGCCACACACTTCACCACATGCGAGAGTTAGACGCAAAATTCTCGAAGTGCGATAAAAAGGGACGGCCTGGTTGTCTTTAAAAAATAATGACCAACGACGCGCGAGCTCTTTACCTCACCAGAGCTATTTTACGACTGTTTTGTTTTGTTTGTTTTTTAGATAAACATGTGTTGCGACTCTATTACAAATTTTTCAAAATCTTTTACAATTGGAATAAAAACTCGATTCGATATTGATCGAATGCCATCATGAGGTAACTCGTTCGATATCGAGTTTTATATTTGTTCGACAGCGTATTCGATATCGTAAGCGGTAATTAGGCACCAGCTTTTTAATTGTACGTCTTGACGAAACAAAATTTATGCCCAGACAGATGTCAGAATCCAAATAAATAAATCCGATTTTTTATACTGGGTTTTTTTACATACTGAGTTTTCGTTTGTCTGAATATGAATTTGTCTCGACAAGACGAACAATAAAAATATAAATAATGCCACACTGTAAAAAATACAACACTGTGCTTTGCTACTACAAAATTTCAAAAAGGAAATTTCATGGTACAATTACCTTGTACCATGGGAAATTTATTTGAAAAAACCGAAGCGCCATTTCTATGTGTTATCAAGCGGCACAAAAATTGTAAACATTTTGTCTAAAAAATAAAATAAATTTTATTTATTTTTTGTGTTTGCTAATTAATTAATTATGGAGCTTCACAGAAGTTTGTATAAAGATCAACGGTTACAAACGCCACATCACAAGAGAGTAAACCGTGAGTTACAAGTGGCCAAACGCAATAAGCAAAGAAGGGAAAGATTTCAAAATTCAAGAAATATCTCGTTGAGTCCTGTAAAACCAACAGAAGTATTAATTCCTATAAGCTTAGCAAATAAGGAAAACGCTTGCGAAAAAGAGGATCCGAGCTCAATGCGTGTGGCGAAATTAATATGTAAAGCCAATAATCCTGATAAGTTATCAAAACAAGAATCTTTTCTGAAGCGCTTTGTAGAGTGGAGAGAAAATAAAAAGGCTATCAAACAGCTTGAGGCAAATAAGAAAAAACCCTTTGTATCGGCTGTAAATATTGTATGCAGACAGACAACTACGTCCAGTGAGTTAGTTCCCAGGGGCCATCATAAAGAATTTCGCCCACCACTTAATTTGAAAAACCCCATAGAAGAAAACGAAAAGGTAAGTTAAAATTGTTACTAAATGGATTTTCATATTGCTTGTAAACTTTGTTTTAATTAAAAGCGTAAAGTGACAAAAGAAATACCATCTAAATAACGTGGGAAAAACTATACTGAAAACTCGGTAAAAAAGACAGATTAAACCTTTTTTAAGATATGAATTCTAGAAGAAATAAAAATAAATAGGCAATAAGTGTTACCAATAAGGCCCTTGTGGTGCTTCCTCAAATAATCTTAAATAAAAAGGTTATGCAAATTTATTTTTTTTTAAGGCTCTTTATTGGATGTTAGAAACTGGTAGGAGAACCTCCGATGAAGCTGCTGGTGAGTTAGTCATCTTTATTGTGAATCGAATTGAATTGTTTGCCTTTTTTTTATTGTGGAATAGTTAGGCCACAAAAAACTTTTACTTAGAATATTTTGAATTTTGTTGTCTTTTCGTACCTAAATCTAGTGCTTCTTAATATTAAAATTGGAAAAATTAACGCTTTATTTCTATTAATGGGATACAACATGAAGCGATGAATTCAAATTTTTAATCAATGTACATAGTAGGTATTAACTTTCTTAGAAGGTTGAGATAAAAAAATTTCAATATATAAAAAAAGTTTGAATGCAAATCTTAATAAAAAAAACATTAAAATTTCAATAAAAAAAGGAATTTGACATACATATTTAGCCAGAATAAGCAAAAAAACTATTTTGAAAGGAATCAAGCACGTTACGCCGTTTTTTATATAAAATTCATTGATATGTATCGGCATACGTTCACGTGATTATAGCTAAAATGATAAAATGCAGTTTATAAGTTGCATTGTTTTTAAATAAATTAAGCTTTACAAACACATTAACTTTTTTTTTAGGTTGATAATAAAAATAAGTCGATCGTTAAAGGTAGGCAATCAACTTTTACAGTTGTACCAACCCCTCCTCGGAAAGTGAAAAATGTGGACGAAAAACCTAAAAATTTTCCCGTTACTAGGAAAGCCTTACCCACAAATTTACACTCAAAGGTTTCAAATGCAAATAAAACCCCCAGCAATCCGACGGCAAGTTTAACAAAAAGTAGCTGTAAACAACCAATAACAAAATTAAATAAAGCACCAGCAGAAAATGTAAAACCGAATACGTTAAGAAAAACTCCTGCTATGAATGTAACGTTGAAAGAAAAACCGACAACAAATGCAGTTGTACTTCAACCCATTTTGAGATCAAGTTTAAGACCTCGTGCTTTGAAAATGCCACCGCCTCCACCTCCACCTATGCGTCCAAAATCGGTTGCAAAAAATTTTGAAAAAAATAAAAACCCGGAACCTATTGCAGCAAAGTCGGGTGGAGCAGCGGCTAAAATAAGAGCAGTGACTTCAAAACGGTTAGAAAATACCAAAAATACAAAAAGATCACCTTTAAAGATTGGTGAATCACGTTTAACTCGAAATCTTAAGGCAAAAAAACCGCTTAATAGTTCAAAAAAGATGATTACTCTCAACAAACAAATTAATGGCAAAAATATTACCAATCTTCTTGTAAACAACAATGATGTAGGGGAAGAAATGATGTTACAAACACCCAAAGACTTTTCTTTAAATCCTTTTGAAGAATTTGTTACATCAACTAAGTTAAAAAACTCTAGCCAAAATTCGAAGATCTTACATGACGAAGGCATCAGTCCTGTAGAACCTCCAAAAAAATCCCATGAGGTTAAAAAATTCGATTTTCTTAGATATTCAGAAGCACCCGTCGTCGACGATGATGTAACCGAGCAAACAACTAATGACAAGCAAAACATGAAAAATTGCATTCCTCTTTCGGATGAAGTTAACAAGACTATTGATTCAGCAGCTGACGAAAAAACTCCTACGAAAACTGCATTGGAAGAGCAACTTACCAATTATTTGAGTCCTTTCGTGAGTGTCAGCCGTGGAAAAGTCAGCTTAAAAAAGGAGACGGAAAAACGCCATAGTATATATTTACAAAACGACATTAAAAATAATGGTAAAGAGTCTTCGTGCAGCAATAGTCCTAGAAGTCCACCAAAGTATTCCATAGAAGTTCGTAGAACTTTTGAGGCTGTCCACTATTTTCGCAAGCAATTGCAGGATGAAATTGACAGGCTACATCAACTTTGTGATGTTTGGGAAGCATATAAGAGCGAAAATATCGAAAAGATTAATAATGCAAATGGCGAAGATATGATTAATGTAACAATAGGTCAAACTCGCCTCTTGACAAGCAAAAAATTTATGCAGTTTAAGGGCTTAATAGATCGTTGTGAATCAGGCGCCACTGGTATAGGCGCTGTGGAATATGATGGAAGTGAAGACACAAAGCCTATTACTGCAGTAGACTTGGAAGGATTTTGGTCTATGTTGGGGCTGCAAATTGATAATCTGGATAAACGATTTGACAACTTAAGTCGCTGGAAGCAGAACGATTGGCTAGATCCCGATGAGCTCAAACCTAAAATAAAGAAAAATCTCACAAAAGTAAAGAAAAATAAAGTTGCTCCGATTGCAAAGGCCAAACCTAATTCGGCCTTACAACAAATGTTACGTAAAATGCAAGAAGAAATGCGTAAAAATAAAAGAAAAGCCAGCCAAGAGGAAACTTCTGGTGCAGTTGTTGCTCGAACTCCAACAAATCAAAAACGTTCATTAAATAACAGTTCAACTGGCCGTAAGTCCACCGGCAATAGATCATCATGTCGTTTATCTATTGTAGTCAAAGATCGGAAATATTTCTCGCCTGCAGCTACTGTTATTTCAGTTTTTTCACCAACAATGCAACGAAAATCTTCTCAGGATTCTCCGAAATTTTCAAAACATATACAAAAGTTTAATAAAGCCTTAGATGATATGCAAACGTCTATCGATCTAAGAAAATCCGTTTTAATCAATGGCAATACAAGACGCATGAGTTGTAATCCAAAATCGCCCCAAGTAACTGCAGTTAAAAAAGAACAACTGCCAACGCCAGGATTATCCTTAAAGCTACCTTATAATTCGCCAGCACCAGTGGGACGTAAATCAATTTTAAAGACGCCTGGAACAGCAAAAAGTAAACAGCACAATGTTATATTTAACGAAAAGTTACGCGTAAAAAAATTTAATTTTCTTATCAACGAAGATGACGCTCTAAATGACGAAAAAAATGTATTTCTAAATGCCAACGAATCGCATGAGGAAGATTTAGCCAATAATGAACAAGGTCAGTAAAGTTAAAACATTGATGTTAATTTGTATATATTCATGCTATATTTAATTTTACGGTTCTATATTTTTTTAGAAGAAGAACCAAAGCGTACATTAACGCTGCGTAACCGTAAAGTACGTTTGCGTCCCTCCAGTGAAATTGTCATACCACTTAAGTAAAGGTTTCCAATTCTTTATTACCTTAACAATACTTATTATAATTTTTTTTTATAAATAAAGCTAATTTATAAAAGTTTTTTAATGGTTTCTTTAATGTTATATACTTCAAAGGCTATGAGTTTACTTTAAATCAAATGTTTAAATTAGTTATTTTGTAAAAGACAAACCGTTTGTTGTTGTACTAAACATTTATCAACAAAAAAGTACTAAATTAAGTGTGAACGCTGTTATTAAAAAATAAAATTATTTTCTATTTAATTGAAGAATCAATTTTAAGTAAATATGGTCAAAAATCTAAAAGTACGCAAACGTCACTTATTTGAATTTTACAGGACAAAACGTAGTTTTGACCTTAGCATTGTTAATATATAACAAGAATTAATAAAGAAATGGTAGCAGTAGTTTTTTGCTTATTTACCGTACATTAAGAAAGTATCCCATTGCATATTTATAATTTTATGTAAAATTTTTTGATATTAAAATATTAATGCATAATGTAATTGTTATTGCGAGATTCCGATTTTAAAATAAACTTAATTTTGACTTCAAACTATTATTTTTATTCCTAAGACTTCAATTAATAAACGTTTAACATATGGAAAAAAGTTTCCTGGACAGAAATAGATTTTTTAACTTTTTTTAATAACTTAACGATAAATCAAAAATCGTTACTAACAATCAGTTATGTTCTGAAAATAATTTCTTGTGAAAAGTGATTTAAAATCACAAGAAACACAAATAACTTTTTAAATTTTTGTGCTTTTAAACCGTTTGCTAAATGCTTGCCGTTTTGAAATCACTTGGTTATATTTTCAATAAACTAATTTTTAATTTTGCAAAAAAATATAAATAAATAAATAACATAAAACTTCAATTGTGATTTTAAAATTACGAGTGATTTGAAACCACGTGATTTTTAGAACATATCTGTATGTTTTGAAATATTGTAGCCATCACAAAGCTAAACAATTTTTTTATTTGCACATCAATACAATTTGAACGTGTCTAAGCACTCCAAAAAGTCATGAAGTCTTGGAAAATTGCCGTTTTTACCCAGATTATACGTTTAGCTCTACTTTAAAGGTGTATTAAAACTATATTTTGTTCTGCAAGATTCGTGACCAGTTCTTTTTATGGACCTCAAAATTTTCGGAAGATCAATAGACCTCTCAAAACATGGTGACATCAGTTTATGTTTAAAAGCTGATTTTACTATATGCAGCAATATTGTAGCTAAGACTCCATTTAATATATATTTTCATATACATTCAATATACATACATAGTATATGCATGTATTAAATACAAATTTTTTTCTTGGGCTTTTTCTACTCTTTAAAAGTGGAATTAATTCTATATTGTATACTTTTTGTATTGTAGCCCTAAACTAATTATAAGGCAAATTTGCCTTAACGAGTGGTAGAAGTTTAATGATGACGTCGTCATTACTTCAAAGTTACATGCGCATGTAGCTTTTTACATTTCGTGTACTGCAGGCTTAACGCAACTCTGTATTATGAACTCAAGCATGATTATCAACTATGCTAAATATATGTATATCAAACTTTTTATCATGAAGGTAAAATATATTTTAATAATTATTATATATACTATTACTATATGTAACAGAAAAAAATCTACTCTGATAGATATTTAAAAATAATATAAATAGCTTTTGCAAAATATCCCTTTTTCCTGTTTTACACAAACAGCAGTGCTACCAACTTTGACTGAACTTCAAAATACAGCCCTGAGATTATATATACGAATGTCATCATAAAACAAAAAATCCATTTTAATAATAAAATAAAAAATTTCCTTCTCACACGATAACGCAGAATACAGCAAAAATTTTAATTTGAAATTTTTTTCAAAACATATTTAGGAAAAATGTGCTAAAACCATTCGAAGAAAACATAAAATTAGTGCTTAAGTGAAAAGTGTAAACGTGCGTTGAATCTTTGGAACAATAACGCGCCGATTTTGTGGGGTTACTCTCCCATTAATTCAAGTTGTACATAGTGCTGTGCAGTGTTTACTTAATAATCTGGTGAACTTTTTTGATCATTTAATGTAACGTTCTTGGTCTGCCCTAATACGTAATTTAATGAAATTGCATTAACAAATCTCTACAAATGAATGCAAATGAAAAAATGGGTAAGAATTTTAATTATTTATGTCTTAAAAAAGAAACATCTTTTGCATTTCAAACTGATTTTCAATTGTTGGTTGCTGTTGCCTGTACCACTATGGCTCACTAAGTGGCTGAAAAATGGACTACAGTAAATTACATAGATGTAACTACATCTATAGTTTTTAATATTAACATTTTTAAAATTTGTTATTTATTTAAATTAAATGTGTCATTGGCGTTTTTGTTGGGTGTACAATTATGTGCATAGTTTCTCAACGGCCACTGATACGTTTGTGTTAACGGGATTTTACTTGCATATTTGAAAAGAAAATAACAATATACCAAAAAGTATATGATAATGTTCGATAAGGTTTTTACTTAAATAAAATTAAAAAAAGCGTGTTTTTAATAAATTTAAAAAAAAGTATTTTAATTTTTATCATTTATTGCCTTCAAGTTTTTTGTATGTTAAAGACGTGCTACCATATTTTGTTTAACGTAAGCATGCCATATAAAAAATTACTTTTCAATATTAGTAGAAAGCGATCTGGTCAAAAATCATGGTAATGGGGATATTTTTAATTTGACATTTTTCTTTGCACATTTTGAGGGTTAGTTTTACGCAATTGTCTGATTTTTACAAGTCGACGAGAAAAATATAAAATTTTTTAAAAACAAAAAGAAATTTATATATCAGTAAGTTAAAAAATAAATCTTAATGGTTAGACAAATGTTTAATATAATTTTTTAATTAGTTCCGGTTAAATTTACAAGTAAAGATACAGTCCGGCATTATGTCTGCTTTGTGTGGTATACGTCAAGTTAGTGGTGTGGCCTCAACAGTATTGGGAAAATGTTCATCTTTGCGGCGTTGTCTTAGCACTGCACGTATCTTGCGTTTGACTAAGGGATCACCAGCAGCTTTAATACAAATGCAACGTTTTATTCCGATGTCGGCTAACACTAAAGGTTTCCAACAGTTTGTTCGCGAGTATGCTGCCGAAAAGAAGGTGTTTGAGCGTACTAAGCCGCATTGTAATGTCGGCACAATTGGTCATGTAGATCATGGCAAAACCACATTGACTGCTGCCATTACTAAAGTATTGGCAGATAAACATTTGGCCGAAAGCAAGAAATACAATGAAATCGATAATGCCCCCGAAGAAAAAGCGCGTGGTATCACTATCAATGTAGCTCATGTTGAATACCAGACTGAGAATCGCCATTACGGTCATACTGACTGTCCCGGACATGCAGATTACATAAAAAACATGATTACTGGTACCGCTCAAATGGACGGTGCCATTTTGGTGGTGGCTGCCACTGACGGTGCCATGCCACAGACTAGAGAGCATTTATTGTTGGCCAAACAAATTGGCATTAATCACATTGTAATTTTCATCAACAAAATTGATGCTGCAGATCAAGAAATGGTTGATTTAGTAGAAATGGAAATTCGTGAGTTATTGTCTGAAATGGGGTACGATGGCGATAATATTCCTGTTGTAAAAGGATCAGCCTTGTGTGCTTTAGAAGATAAAAATCCTGAGATTGGTTCTGAAGCTATATTAAAATTATTACAAGAAGTAGACAACTTTATTCCAACACCAGTACGCGAATTGGATAAACCATTTTTGTTGCCTGTAGAAAATGTTTACTCCATTCCAGGCCGAGGTACTGTGGTAACAGGCCGTTTGGAAAGGGGTGTAGTCAAGAAGGGTAATGAATGTGAATTTGTGGGCTACAACAAAGTATTAAAATCGACTGTTACCGGCGTTGAAATGTTTCATCAAATACTGGATGAAGCACAAGCTGGCGATCAATTGGGTGCTTTAGTAAGAGGCGTTAAGCGCGATGATATCAAGCGTGGTATGGTAATGTGCAAACCCGGCAGTGTTAAAGCTCTTGATCAATTGGAAGCTCAGGTTTATATTCTCGCTAAAGAAGAAGGTGGCCGCACGAAACCTTTTATGTCTTTCATTCAACTACAAATGTTCTCACGAACCTGGGACTGTGCTGTACAAGTACAAATACCCGACAAAGAAATGGTAATGCCCGGTGAAGACACTAAACTTATTCTTCGTTTAATACGCCCAATGGTCTTAGAACAGGGGCAACGTTTTACATTGCGGGATGGGACTCTTACTTTGGGTACTGGTGTTGTAACCAACATTTTGCCTCTATTATCCGAAACTGAACGTGCTTCATTGACAGAAGGCAAAAAAGCACGTGAAAAGAAACAGGTTGCTAAGAAGTGAATAGTAAAAAATATGTATATAAGAGTTTAAGCAATACGTTACCATTTTAACTTTAAAATTAAAAAAAAATCATTTTTGAAAACTGGCAGGTGTTTAAATTTCGTTTGAAAATCATTTGCATACTGTTAATTCGATAGTTGTCTTGCAGCAGTGGTCAACCTGTTTTTGCTAGGACTTTAAACAACAAAATGTTTTTTATTTTTATGCTAAGTACACAAATAAATTTTATTCGAATGTGGAAATAAAATTTAACAAATTATCTTTGTATCTACTTAAACTAAAAAAGCGTTTTATTTGTATAAACTTGAAATTTAATACTTGTAAATAATATGAAAATCTTTAGTTGCCGACTGAGGCGTAAGCGGATATAATTTTTTTGTTGAAAGACGAAAATATATCAATAAATAAGGAAGTTGAAATTTTTGATTATGAATTGCTTTAGAGCCTCAAGTGTAATGCTTGGTGAATTTGAGCATTTAGCTTAAACTATGTTGCAAAAAGCTAATTGAATAATGGATTAATTTCAAAAATGCTATTTTTTTAAATATATTTAAAAATTCTGCAACAAAGGGTTAAATTTAAAAATGTTAAAATTAAAAATGAAATAAAACAAAAACGCTTTTAAATTTTGTAAAATTTATTTTTTTTTGCTGTAAAATACATTTTTTTTTTGGTTAGAAAATTAATATTTTTCATTCAACTCAGCAAAAAAAAAAAAAAAATGAAAGTTGTGTTTAAATCATAGCACTTTCCTTGAATACCAAAAAAGTTCCGAATTAATTGTCTACCTAGAAAGGCAATGAAGTGATCTCTGCACTTGTCATTTGCATTGCAGGAAGGGAAATACCCAGGGCCATAAATTCTTTTAAATTTCCTGATGTCCTGCCGATGTCTCCTGGAGGGTTATTATGTAAATCGTGGTACCTTTAAGTTTTGAGAAAGCATTTTAAAAATGTTAATTTTCTGAACGTGCGTAAATAAATTTTCGATTCGAATCGAATTACATAATAACCCTCCTGATCTTTCCACTCTCCTTTACGGTGAACCATCTTGAATCCCTCTTGGCCATCTTATGCAGATAGGCCAAGGAAGCTCTAGTGCCGTTCATCGCCTTTTCCTTTTTTGTTCGGCTGCTTGTGCCCAAAGAGGGCTATACCTTAGTCGGAGACATCACGGGTTCTTGCCGGACTAAAATTGATAGACGGGCTTCTGAACACCGTCATTAGAATCTGCCCCTAGGCTCCGGCCAGGAGCCGATATCACAGTGATATCTAACTCTTCGTCAGAATCCTCTGCTTGGTCATTAATGCTGTCATCAATGACCGTCAGCAGTTCTTTCAGTCCGAGAGAATTAGAAGAGTCTGATCTGTACGAGTAAAGCTGTCAGACTTTCTACGTTTTTTTAATATGTTCTCCATATATGTAAGTCCCACAAGTACGCACGTAGAGATAAGGACCGTCACGCGTAGTGGCGGCATACGCGGACTAGGCAACTGAAGAAAATTACAACCGACCCGTGCTCTAGCGTCCGAGGGGAGCTGTTAAAGGTTAATTTCTTTTGGCACAAATTAACCTTGGCACTGCTACCAACCACCTTGCCATATAAAGTGTAGCTCTGTACACTACGCTCGGCCCTCCCTATCCGTCACCTAGGGACGCGTCCGATTGGAAAGAAAAGGAGAGGACCAATAGGCAAGGTTTCTATCTTTTTCTACGATTTTGTTATATATTATTATTTGTCTACTGTAAAATACTTTACTGTTTAATGTTTTGTATGGTTTTCATATTTTTTATATATGCTCTGGAAAAACTAATCATTGTGAAAAAAAATAGTATTATTGAAACGGGCAAACAATATATGTGTATTGAATACTAAAATAAAACCTTAATAAATATTATTAACACATTTCCTAATAAAATTACGTTGAGTTCTTCCATTAATTAACTTATATTAAATAAGAGGTTATGGGTCCCACGGAAAAAACAACAGGTATTGTCCAGTTTGCTGGCTCGAATTTTTGTAATTGGAAGTTTCGAGTAGAAAGACATCTTTCAGCGGTAGGTTGTTTAAAAGCTGTTGTTGAGTCAGCACCTACCGAGTCTGTAAGTGAAAGAGAATTTCTTAAATTGGATTCAAAAGCCCAGGATGTCATAGTCTCGTTTATTCATGATGACTACATCGAATATGTAAGAGACAAGAAGACTGCAAAGGAAATGTGGGAGGCGCTGTGTTCAACTTTCGAAAAGAAGTCCGCCCAGAATCAAACATTAGTAAGGAAAGAACTTGCAAAATTAAGATTGCGTGACGGTGATGATATGACGGGTCATTTATTGAAGTTCGATGGTTTGATTCGCCAACTAAAGTCTGCTGGAGGAAAACCGGAAGAGGCAGATTTAGTGTCCCAATTGTTTTTGACTCTTCCTGAGTCATATGATGCTGTTGTAACAGCATTGGAAAACCTAACAACTGAAGAGCTGAATATGGCAACGGTAAAGCAACGATTGCTGGCTGAAGAATCGAAGAAGAAACAAAGACAGTCGGAAACAGTTGAGGAAAAAATCACTGCCTTTACTACAAGAAAAAAGAAGGTGAAATTTAACGGAAAATGCCATAAATGTGGACGCTTTGGTCACATGAAAAAAGACTGTCGTGTAAAGGAAGCCCAAACGGCAGCTGGTATAAGTGTTAGTTTTATGGCTGATTCAAATACAGTATGGAAAAATGGCACTAATACAAATTTGGTATCTTTTGCGTTGGATTCAGGTGCTACAGATCATTTTGTAAATGATATAAGTATTTTTTCGGAAATAAATAAACTTAATGAATCGCGTCACATAAGTGTTGCTAAAAATGGTGAATTCGTTGTGGTAAATAAAATTGGGGAAATCAAAGGCTTAAGCAACTATAATGTAAATGTAAACTTAAGAAACGTTTTATATAGTCCCAATTTTAGAGAAAATCTGTTAAGTGTCAGTCGTATTGTAGAAGCTGGTATCAAAGTTAATTTTAAAAAGAATGAAGCTGTTTTAGAGAAGGATGGAAACATAATAGCTACAGCAAAAAGGATTGGTAACCTATTTGAACTAAAAATCAAGATTTTAAGCAAACAAGCTTATGATGATTTGATAAAATATGATATGGCAATAGGCATACCAAGTCAAGAACCTATAAACTTTTGTGAAGTTTGTGCACAAAGTAAACAATGTCGTGATCCATTTAACGGAAGTCGTATAAAGGCCACTCGTCCTATTGAGCATATTCATTCGGACGTTTGTGGACCTATTAGTCCTGTGGCGTATAATGGTTTTAATTACTTTGTTTCTTTCATAGACGACTATACTCATTTTGCCTATGTGTACCTTATTAAAAAGAAATCTGAGGTTTTTCAAAAATTCAAAGAATACAATGCTCTAGTTAATGCTAAGTTTGGTACAAAAATTTCTATTTTAACGTTAGACCAGGGTCGAGAGTATAAGTCAAATGAAATGCTGGATTACTGTAAGAAGGAAGGTATACAAATGAATCAAACAATTGCGTACACTCCTCAACAAAACGGTGTTGCGGAGAGGTTTAATCGAACAGCGGTAGAAAAAGTTCGTGCAATAATGATTGAATCTGGCGTACCAAGATCATTATGGGGTGAAGCATTATATACTAGTACATATTTGATAAATAGAAGCCCAACTAAATCGTTGACATGTAACAAAACACCAGCTCAAATGTGGTTTAATGAGAAACCTGATTTAACGAAACTTAAGGTATTTGGCTGTTCTGTTTATGGTTGGATTCCAAATCAAAAGCGAACGAAGTTGGATGCAAAAAGTTGTAAATATGTTATGGTGGGTTATTGTCCTAATGGTTACAGACTATGGAACGAAAAGAAACGAACTGTAATTCTTGCACGCGACTGTAAATTTGACGAATCAAACTTTCCATTTAAAGATATTAATAATGAAGAATCAAAAACACAATCAATAGAACGTGATAATAGTGATTTGACAAATAGCTTAGAAATTCAATCTGTCAAACCAAATCAACAAGAGGGGGAAGGAGATAGTGGTGTTGTTTCGGTTAACCCCAGCGTTGAAACAATGGCACAACAAGAAGAAGAACAACAGCCTGAGGTAGAAACAGAACTGAGAAGGAGTACGAGACAAAGAAAACCTCCAACAAGATTAACTGAGCTTTATGAATCTATATTTGAAGCTGTTTCAAATGATGGCGTTCCTAATTCGTTTTCAGACATTGAAAACTCATTAAATCGAGATCAGTGGATTGAGGCGATAAAAAGCGAACTAGATTCCATAGAGAAAAATAAAGTTTGGAGAATGGTTGAAAAACCAAAGAATACAAAACTTCTTAAATCAAAGTGGGTATTTGCTATAAAATCTGATTCCAGCGGAAACCCTTTACGATTTAAAGCAAGGTTGGTTGCAAAAGGATTTTTGCAAAAATTCGGAGTTGATTATATTGAGACGTATTCTCCTGTAGCGAAATTAAGCACATTACGTACCGTGTTAGCTGTTGGTGTCAAAAGAGGCTACATGTTTTACCAATTGGACGTTAAAACCGCTTTTTTGCATGGTGAGCTCCAAGAGGAAATTTATTTGGAAATACCAGAAGGGATGAAGACAAAATCAGGAATGGCATTAAAGTTAATAAAATCTTTGTATGGATTAAAACAAAGTCCAAGATGTTGGAATAAGAAAATCAATACGGTTCTTCAAGAACTCGGTTTTGTAAGGTCACAGCATGATTATTGCTTGTATATAAAGTGCGTTAAGGGAAAAACAATATTTTTATTGATTTATGTGGATGACGTTTTGATCGCTGGAAATGACTCAGAAGATATCAACTGTGTTAAAAACAAATTGTCTGAAGTTTTTGAAATGTCTGATTGTGGAAAATTAACCTATTATCTTGGGATGAAAATTGAGTACGATATAAAGGAAGGTAAAATGTATATCAGCCAAACTCCTAGTATTGAGAAAATACTATCAAAATTTGAAATGACTGAATGTAATCATATTGATACTCCAATGGAAAAAGGTCTTCAATTATCATGTATTGATGAAGCTTGTGATAAACCATTCCGAGAACTTTTAGGAAGTTTGATGTATTTGATGCTATGCGTTCGACCAGATATATGTTATGCCGTTGGATATATGGGTAGATTTCAGGAAAACTTTGGTGAGATACATTGGTCAGCTCTTAAACGAATCCTAAGATACCTTAAAGGAACAAAATTACTGAAGTTAAAATTTGACAAGTGTAGTGAAAGTAAAGACGTCCTGGTTGGTTATGTAGATGCTGATTGGGCCTCTAATACAAATGATCGAAAGTCAACAAGTGGATATATATTTTATATATATGGTTGCCCTGTGTCTTGGTGCAGTAAAAAACAAACCACAGTAGCAGTTTCTTCAAGTGAGGCTGAATATGTTGCTCTAAGTTTGGCTACTTCAGAAGGCATATGGTTAAAAGGCGTTTTAGACGACATGAAGGTTACAACATCTGAACAACCAATCTTAATTTATGAAGATAATGCTGGATGCATTGCTATGTCCCAAAATTCGGAATGTAAAAGGTCAAAACACATTGACATTAAACATCATTTTATTCGGGATCATGTATCAAAGGGAAACCTGAAGGTACAACATATTTCAACTAAAGATCAAGTTGCTGATGTGTTTACAAAATCTCTAGATAAATATAACTTTACAGCAATTAGGGATTTGTTAAAATTATCTAATTGAGAGGGGGTGTTATATATTATTATTTGTCTACTGTAAAATACTTTACTGTTTAATGTTTTGTATGGTTTTCATATTTTTTATATATGCTCTGGAAAAACTAATCATTGTGAAAAAAAATAGTATTATTGAAACGGGCAAACAATATATGTGTATTGAATACTAAAATAAAACCTTAATAAATATTATTAACACATTTCCTAATAAAATTACGTTGAGTTCTTCCATTAATTAACTTATATTAAATAAGAGATTTTTTAGAAAGTTAGCTATTTTAACACATACATACGTATGTCTTTTATTATCTTGTTTGGAAAAAAGCGCTTAAAGTTTGGTATCGTAAATAACTCAATAAATTTAATATATGTACATATTTGCTTTTAAAAACCTGGAGGATGATTTTTCTTAATCAATAAATGAACGAAGGGAAGTAAATGCCTGTCTTAATTTCAAAAAAAAAAAAAAAAAACAACTTAAAAACTTAAAATTGCTCTTTATTTAATATTTTAGATACTCTAGATGATTCTACAGCACTACCGGAACTAAGTTTTGACGATCTTTTAGACGCTTCGCCTATTAAAAAGAGTAGTGTGACGAACTTTTTTGATGACAATGATGCTATGGAACAAGATAATGAACAAAAAAATCGAACTGATGATACACTCAATACGCCTGGACCTAAAAAACCACCACCAACGATACAAAAAAATGTTAATGCCACTTCTATGACCTCATCAAGCACGACAAAGACATTAACTACAGTTAGAACGCAAGCGGTTAAATTGGGAACCAGTCCTAGCGCTTTAATTAACGTAAACAAAAATAATGGAGGTGGTGGCAATGTCAGTGACACTAGTGGCGTCGGAGTATCTTCAGTACCAATTTTATTAAACAGCAAGAATTTGTTACCCAAAACATCTAACCCCATTGCCAACAATTCTGCCATTAAGGTAACACCAAAATTAGTGGGAGGCAACACTTCTACAGCAAGTGTGTCGTTGGCTGGTAAGACGGCAGTAAGAACATCCAATGGGCAAATAATTTATATTAAAAAAGCCACAGCTACGTCAAATATCAAGACAGCTGGTACAACAAGCATAGTAAAATCCTCGGGTTTAAGTGGCAACAGCCCAAAACCTGTAACTATACAAGTCTTGCGTGCCGCTGATGGTAGTTACGTGCCTATTAAAAACGCAACAGCTGGCTCCAGTGGAAAAAATACCACCTTGACTTTATCACCAACCAGTTTAAGTGGCAAAAAACTCATAACTTCTTCCGGAGGTCACGTTATTATTAAAGGCAACATCAAGTCAACAGATATGACGGCAACAACATCGTCGGCGGCAAAAACAATAACAACAAATGTCACAACAGGTGTTAAAACTGTAGTAAAACCACTATCTTTTAATACCACCACAGGTCAATTGAGTGATTTAAATAAATCGAAACCTATAATAGTTCATGGTTCAGGTGGCAAACAAATTATAGTGTCAAACCAAAATATTGTTAAATTGTCGCCAAAAGCTCAGCCTATAACCACAACGGCCGGTGGTGGGGCGATAAACACGTCCACAAGTGGATCGGGACAATTCCAAGCCCTACAAATACCCGGTAAAGCGGCTGTACAATATATACGTGTGCTGCCCAATACAAAAGTGCAAGGCAAAACTTTGAATACATCGACGGCATCTGCGGCTCCTACAACAACTGTAGTCTCAGTTAGTTCGACAACATCTGCAGCAACTTCAAAAACTACTAATGCCCCCAATCAACCAGTTAAAATATTAAACTCTTTACCCCAGAAATTTACTGTTGTACAAAAGAGTGGTGGTACTACTAAACTATTTTTGACACAGAAAAAAGATGCCTCAAAAAGTGGCAGCAGTGCAGAGTTTATTCCCATGACTTCTAAGGTTAAAAAAACCATAGTAACAGTACCAACCATTAAGTCGGTAAGCTTAGACGCAAACATAAATCCAGCTGTACAACGACAACAACAGCAATTGTCAATAAAATCTAATCAACCAACTTTATTTAACACCAATCAAACGTTGGCAAGAAAACATAAAATTTCAGAAATTAACACTGAAATCCAAAGAATGACAACAACAACAGCAACAGAAGATAATAATGTAGGACCACCGGAAACAAAAAAGGCTACTCCAAATAATCGATATGTAGTTGTTTCCTCTAACAACACACATTCGAAAATACTTAACAATATCATAGAACAACCAGGACGCATAACATCGGCTTCTTTCTCCATACCCACGCGTAACACAAACACAACTAAGAGCGCAAGTGGTGGCGGTAGTGGTGGTTCAACGGTGCTGGCCACCCAAGTAACACAGAACGGCAATAAATTGTATACAGTACTAAAGCCTCCAGTTGCAGAGCATGATACCAACCAAAAAGTATATAGTGTATTAAAAACAAACAGTCAAATAGCCACATCGTCAGTAAAATCCGATATAAAACCGTTTATAAGTACAAAACAACTATTCAATTTGCATCATAAACTGTTACACAATAAGCAGCAACAACAACCAGAAACAGCTTGTCAGAATATAAAAATCAAAGAAGAACCTTTAGACTCCTACTCAAACACTGATAGTAATACAGAGACAACAACTGTACAGCCCTTAACTGCACTCGATGAGGAAAACGATAATTTGGATTCAATGGCAGGAGGTGTTCGACGCAAACACTGTAACTGCAGTAAATCACAATGTTTAAAATTATATTGTGATTGTTTTGCCAATGGTGAATTCTGTCAAGATTGTACGTGTAAAGATTGCTTTAATAATTTGGAAAACGAAGATGAACGCCAGAGGGCTATTAAGAATTGTTTGGATAGAAATCCAAATGCTTTTAAGTAAGTTTGCATACATGAATATACATACATACATATTTATTTACATACTAAAAGCTATTTATGAAATTGATCCGTTTTATTACTTTCTGTGTTAAAACGAATATTTCATTTAATTTGCCAAACAATTAAGCGATGAAATATGGCGTAGATGTTTAATAATTTTTAAATAATTACATTCAATATTAGTCAAAAGAAAGTAAAAAAATCCATTTAATCTTTCTCAACCCAATTGCAAAGCAACGATTAATTTTTAAGAATTTAATAATCAGAAAGTAACTATATATATGCAAAGAGCCATAAATAACTACTTTTTATGCAAAAAATTCAATATATTTTGTTTTGCATATTTATTTCCAAAATTATAACGGCTCTTGGTTTGCATAGTTGTATAAATATTTATCATTAAAATTTGCAAATATTCGATTATAGCAACTTTCCATCTCTGCCGCTAGTAAATGCATTAAAAAACAAGGATGCCATATCGATAATTTTTTGCAGTTTTAAAATAAATTCAAATTAGTTTCAAAACTTAGTAGGCTTTATTTAATTAAAGACAAATAAACATTTTCACAGTTAAATTGGTTAGCAAACAACAATTTATTTTAAAAAATTTGTTTCTAACACAGGCCAAAGATTACTTCTTCGAGGGATCAAGCCGATATGCGTTTACATAATAAAGGCTGTAACTGCAAACGTTCAGGGTGCTTAAAAAATTATTGTGAGTGTTATGAAGCTAAAATCCCTTGCAGCTTAAATTGCAAATGCATAGGTAAGTAGATAAAAATACGTGTAAAGGACAGGTTTGTTTAAACTAGATTTAACTTGGTTTGTTCCTTTGATAGGATGTCGCAATTTTGAAGATCGACCAGATCTAGATATGGATCCTATTGATGCAAAAGTGTTGGCAGCCATAGCAGACGCGGATAA
Source organism: Melanophora roralis (assembly GCA_963583895.1). Lineage (NCBI taxonomy): Eukaryota > Metazoa > Arthropoda > Insecta > Diptera > Rhinophoridae > Melanophora > Melanophora roralis. Next base: position 1,593,186 of record OY757191.1, read on the forward strand.
AACAAATAACCTGACTTTAAAACGTAACTATGAAAAATCTCAAAAAGATGCTGGAAACTCGCTGCCGGGCGTTAAAGTAAAAAGCGAAAAGATTTCAAAGGAACCGATCAAATCATTTAGTGGTTTTGAAACAATGGCAGGTACGGTTTCACCCAGCTTGGATCGTCAACAGTGTAATTTCATTACCCAGGAAGTTATAGATGCCACAATACAATGCATGATAACCCAGGCCGATGAATGTGAAAAAAATAGTTTGCCAGCGTATCAAACAGAAAAAATGGTTATGGAAGAGTTGGGTCGTTGTTTGGTTGAAATTATTGACTTTTCCATACGAAATACAGAAAATAGTTATACCCAAGATTAAACGTCAATGTTCATAAAAATTTACGTTCATAACAATAAATGGTGTAAAACATGTAAAAATAAATATGATTATAAATACGTTTAGGCAGCCGCTTGTTTGTTAATATAGTTTTTATTTTAGTTGAGAGTTTTAAAGTTATGGATATACATAACTAATAATTTAAGGGCCCATGTGGGAAAACCTGGCAGTTTTTAAATGCAAAACAGTTTAAATATCGTCAGCTTAAATGCAAGAATACGTAATAATAACAATTTTCAAGATTTTTTAGAAGCAGCAAATACATTTTTTCAGATAAGCTATACTGTAAAAATCTTTAAAAAAAATTTTTAACGATTATTTCTTTGTCACGTTTTACTGCATTTAAACTAATAATATTCTTTATATATTTATACATATATTAATTATTGCACTGTGTAATAGATGATAATTTTTTTTGCTAACCTTCTTAATTGTGTGTTATTAAATTCAAGAATTTACAATATTTTTTGATATTTTACTAATAGAAAATTTATTTGTATAATTAAAATATGACCCACAATGTTAAATGTAATTTTTAATATTAATAAAAGTTTTTAAATTTTGTAGTAAATCTTTACTTACCAATTAATATTTAAACCAGTTGCTAAAATGCAAAGCCAAATAACCAATTTAACGCTCCTTTTGACTAATTTTATTTATTTGGGTTTGCATTTAATCCAACAAGATAGCATATTTATAAGCTCCTTAATTAACTGTAAATAAGATTAAATATAAAGAAAAAAAAAACAATGAAACTAAAAGGCAAAAAATTAAAATTATAAAATTATAAAAAAACAAAATAAAAAGTTTTACCTAATTTGGCTCCAATAAGATTGGTCATATGACACTTTTTAAAGTTTTTACATTAAGCTTATACATTTAGGCTTTTGCTATACAAATATTTCTTACTCTTCTATTTCAATGTTCAAAATCCGCCACTTATAAAACTTAATTATAAATCACAAGCAAATTTATCTCTTAAGAAATTTACTCTAATGTAAATGTAAAAACAATAACATTTCAAATAAATATTAATAAATTTATGCATACATATGTATACTAAAAGATGGAGCGATATTATTTCTTATTTTTAAATAAGAAATAAATTTTTTGTAAGGTAAGTAGTATACAAGCGTACCAGTCTGGCGGTCAAGTTCCATTTTTATGTTTATTTGAACCTTTGGTCGAGTCGAGAAGATGATATCGGTCAAATAGGCGTCGTCACAATTAGTTGCAATACGGGCTCGTTTTATGGCATTTTTAATTACTTCGGCGAGAACTTCGGGAGTCACATTCTCGCACTCAGTTTGCATGTTGTTCTTGAGGGCTTCTAGGGTCTCGGCCTTGTTCACGTACGGTTAAATCGGGCGATCTTGTGGGCCAATGTTAAACTTCAAAACGAGAGCCGGGAACGACGCCTTCAGAATACCGGTTGTGGCTCGTGTAGTATGTGCTGTTGCTCCGTCCTGTTTAAACCACATGTCTTCCAATCCTAATTTTATTGCGGCAGAAAAAACTCGGCTAACATGGCCCTATAGCGTGCACCGATGGCCGATGACTCCTCCAGCGTAAACAACGCACCATGCAGTCACTTAGAGCGGGTGCACTGGCTCCTCGTGCATTACTCGTGGATTTTCGGTGCCCCAGGAGCGAAAGTTTTGCGCAGTTGGTGCCAGCCAACCGGGGAATCGGTGACGAAATTCGCGCTGCGTCAACACCACAGACGAATTGTTACGCAAAAAATAGACATTATTATGCCGCGTTCTTGGAAAGTGTATCGCTCCATGGCTTGTTTACTTGTATTCTACGTCTGCTTGTTCAGAAATGTCAAAACAGATTTGGCATTGGTCGCCATTTGCAAAAATAAGAGCATCTTCCAATAGGGTGATTTCTTTTGACCCACCTTGTACATAGATTAAGTATCTAGTAACACACCGCTCATTTGCAAAAAACACCGTCAATACACAAAAAATTAATATTTAAAGCTAACGACGTAGAATGTTGAATTGTTACATTTCAAAAATTGAAAGTTATGTTAAACACATGGTAAGTTATGAGTCGTTATATTAATTAAAAATATCAATACACAAGTGATGATGTATGGGGGAAAAAGAACGCTTACCTTTCCTTCACGAAAATAGAAAAATTAAAATTAGTTTTTTTAGTGTAGCTCAGTTTTATTCACCAACAACGTATTCATTTCCTTTAAATTTAATCATATTAATGATTGGTATTAATTTTGAGGTTATAAATTCATTTATAAATTCTTAAAACTCTAAAATATAAGGTTTACATATTTCAAAATACATTTATTACAATTTGTTTAAGCAAACATACATACATATGTATATAATGTATGTAGGTATAATTTAAATATTTAATTTAGTTACCTTTTTTTAAAGGCTTCCTTTTAGTATTTTTTTTGGCATAATTTTGTTAAATAAAATGTTTGGTGTAATGACAAAGTGGTTTCTTTCATTGTAATTTTAAATGTAGTTGTTAAAGCTAATTATTAATAATGTAATAAATTTACTTGGTTATATTTTAATATTTTGTTTATTTTATAAGTATTTTGACTATTATGCTCAAATGCAAAACAATTTCTTTTTTTATCTCTCTTTAAGTAATTTTTGCTTTAATATTTTTTTAAGAAGATTAAATATAGGTAAAGTAAGTTAATATATGGTCACAAAGAGCTTATTTGCTAAAATATTTTTTATACATATATATTTAATTTAAATTGTTATAATGTTTATAAGTTTATATATGTAGGTAATATATGTATGTAGTTTTTTTTATGTTAAGCATAAGTAGTTTATTAGTGAATAGTGTGTTTGACCCCATACCAGCTTTTTTTCATTATGTGCAAATATGCTTTTGAAATACATAGTTAAGTTAATAATAATAATATAATATTTATAAATATTATAAGGTTAAATGTTAATAAAGTTTAAATATTTGTATTTATTTAATATTCTGAACTTATATTGTCTAATTCACACAATAATACTCATTTACGGCTTGAAATTTAACTAAACCGTTTTAATGGATTTTTGATATTAATTTTTTTAATACATATATTTTAATAACATTTATTTATAAGTATAGTGGTGTAATGAAAACCGTTCAAACTTTAATTTGTCTTTTATTTGATAATTACCCTGTACATAAGCTTATATTTTTGTGTTCATATACATACATATGTAGTTCTTTATAATTTATAAAAATGATTGCATTTTTGTGGCAATTCTTGGCTTGTTTTCTATTTAACATTTACTAATTAAAAAAGAAACGTTTCAAAACATCAATACATTTAAAAATTTTGTTTTGTTCTAAATATCAGCAAGTATTTCAGCTATTTTTTATGTACAATTAATATTATAGCTTTTCTAAATACCTGCTTTCAACTACAAATGTTTGCTTTTAAACTTTGGTTTTGCAAAATTTAACCAAAAATTTACATTAAACATGGTTAAACTCTAAATGTATGCCATTGTTTTTCATTGTGACTTACATATAAAAAAATATAAAATAATAATAATATTTATAAGATAATTTTACAATATTTTGTTCTAAATTTAATGAAAACTGTTTAAAATTTTTTAATTTAACATTGAAGAAGTGCTAGTACAGTTGAAGTTTTAAATGAAATTAAAAAAGAACAGACATTTATAATGAGAACTAAGCTGTAGAAAAACGCCATTTTAAATATGTACATATGTACATATATTTGACGCTTATTAGGATAACAATAACTAAGCATAGAAGATAACAGCACTTTATTTTTATGCATGTGTTTGGATGTTTTTGCTTTATATGGGTGGAGACAAATGCAAACAATCAACTTATTATTATTTTTCTTTAATGTTTACTATTGTAACGGTTTTAACTAAATTTTTTGTTGGAGTTTTTTATGTTAAATTAAAGTTGTATTAGGTTGGTTCGTTTGTTCACCTGCGATTTTTTGCAATTTAACCATTTTTTTGTTAACCTTCGAGATGTTGCCTTGTCTTAATTAAAGTTTTAACAATAAAGTAATAAAATAGCAAAAAAAAAAAATAAAGTTTTTTCTAAGATATAATTATTGTTGTAGAATTTTTTTAAAAATATGACATAAAAATGTTAAAATTAAAAATTTTCAAAACTTCCAAATTTACATTTTATATAGGTATTAAAAGGGAAATATAATTTATTCTTTTCTCATAATATTTGTATTTACAACAACAAAAACTTGCAGCCATTCAAATTTTTGTTGTAAAAATACCTAAAATTTAGTAAATAAATTAATTTTAAACAGCTTTTATTAAAAATTTATAATATTATGTATATCAGTATGAGTATTTTTTAATATATTTTTATATAATTATAATATTATAGTTGTGTATATAAACTACTTTATTCCCTTTTAGTGTCAGATAACTTGTGCATTAAAGCAGAATTTTACATATTATATTTCTTATATTTTTATTATATAAGCATAATAATATATAATAATTTCTTCATTTACGTTTTTATATATAATTTATAACATTTAATTATTAACAATGTTTTATAAAATTTAATTTATAAATTGATTTGATAAAGGAAAATTTTTAAACAGGGTTTTTTTGTTTTAAAGTCAACCCTTTTGCCATCGCTGCTCCACTTAAATTTGTAACATGTTTCAATAAGTTTCTGAAGACTGTAATTTATAAGATTTTAAAGTAAACCACCCTGTATTATTTTCATTTAATTTTTTTTGGATTTTTTTTAGTTGACAAAAAGTCATATTTTGTTTAAGAATATTTTGAGTCACTTTATTTCGAGCAGTGTGTATTCAGTAATTCAAAATTCTTTAAAATTCTGTAAAATCTATAAAAATTTGCAATGAGTTTAAATTGTCAACGTAACATATGTAAGTTCTTTATAAAGAGAAAGATAACGTTTTATTATTTTTTTTTATTCGTTTCTTTTGTTTCTTGGAAGATACTTTGCGTGACTTTCAATTGCCCTTTTTAGCTAAAGAGAAATTAAAACGACGTCAAGCAGCAGATCTTTTTGAAAAGGATCCATTTAAAATTCAATCGTATAACTTTCGCTATGCTGATAGACCTTCATTTCCTGTATCCACTTTGCAGCCAAAAGTTGTTAATCATGAGCCTTTAAGGGATTGTAAAACCTACTTTTATAACCAACACTTCACTAATGCTAATAACTCAACTACACCAAGAAGTTACAACAAACAGAATCAGGAAAAGGATTTCAATCTTACAAAATTTCAAGAATATCGTAGAAAAAAATTTTTGCATGAAACGGGACCGTATAAAAATTGCCATGTAGCGGTGAGCAAAGGGACTTCTTACACCATTATGCAAAAGCCTTATGACAGCAAAATTTTGAATTCGTTTCATGACAATCGCAATGGTAGATCATTCCAGGGTTCTGCCATTACGAGCAGTAATACATCCCCTATTAGTCAAATTGGAAAGTCTTATTACTTTAATAACAATCAAACAAATTTTAAAGTAAAAAGAAATACTTATAAGACCTCAGTCAATAACTGTAATAAAACTGAACCTGAAAAACGCCCCTGTACACCTCAAGCAGCCAGCAGAGTACATCAATCGTTGGCCTCTACATCCAGGGGTAGTTGTGCAAGTCGTAGACGCAGTTTAAGTTCAGGCTGTGAAATCAACATAAACATCAAGAGTTTAGAGGATAATTCTATACAGGAAAATTTTAATATAACAATCGAAACCGATTCTGACTGCAAAAATATGAATGTACGCCGCCAAAAGTCCATAAACAATTTAAGTCCCATAATTAAGGGCAGTCGGGAACGTTTTAATTCTTTAGATAACTTTGTTATAGACAAACGATTGTCTAAATTCCAAAGCAAACAAAACTTACAAAATGAAATAAGAAAAACGGAACAAGATCGCATTAGGGAATTAACTTCCATATATAGTTTGGGAATTCTTAATAAGCCTACCAATAGCAGGCGACAATTTAAATCTGTTGAACGTTTACCCAGCCTTATACCATTTAAAACAAATGTATCCAAAGGTGGAAAAAGTTCCACATTTTTAAATGAAAATATTGCTAGTAAAAGAACTTTTTCGTCTAAAGTCAAAGAAAATCTAAGTGTCTACGATAATAAAGCTGCAAACAAAAAATCCAACACTAATAACTTTTGTAGCAATTCCTATTTGGCAACGAATGTAGGCTCAAAGATTTTGAACTCCTCTAATTTAACGGCCCAACCCTCAAGTTCCAAGAAGCCTTATAGTTACACAAAACAAATACCTTTGATGCCTTCCTTGAATTCTTTGCCTTCATCTACCAAAAGGTGCGATTACAAATCCACAGATCCTTTAAGGTTGCGTAGCAATACCAAATTGCCGCTTAATTTGAACATTAATGTTTTTGCGGATAAATTGAAATTATTTAAGACCTAAACCTAAAATTTAGGGGAAGAAACAACAAGGGCTTAATAATGCAAGTTAAGATATTAAATAATTAATTTTTTATTTTTTTAAAACCTAAAGAAATATTGCCTTTTAAAATTCACGTATTCCTCCTAAATTATTAAAAAGTTTGTAAATACACATTTTGATTATCAATAAAAAATTAAGGGTCTTTCATCAAATGCAAAGTTAAACTTTTTTAAGAAAATATATTAAAAAAAATTAGTTTTTTTTTTCAATATGTTAATATGAAAGAAGTTAATCTTTGTATTTAATGAAACATACTCAAGTTTTTGTGTAGTAAAGCAATAATTACAAAACATGTTTGAGGCAAAAAAATTTTGGGTTTTTTTCCAAGTATTTAAATAGAAAAAAAAAATTTTATATATATCAAATAACACCATAACTTTTCAGTTTTGTATTTCATAATCAATATAGTTCAATTTTTTTTTAATTTAATATAAATAAAACATAGTTTTAATTTTAAAAATACAAAATTCTCAGTGAAATTTTTAATAAAATTTCCCGAAATGAGTAAGAACTCTAAATTTGAAATAGAAAATCTAAATTCAGAAAAATAAAATCAGAGAATTCTTAAACTGAATTAGGAATTTTTGAAATAGAATAAGAAATTTTTTAAATTAAAATAGAAAATTCTTAAATTAAATTGAAATTGCTCAGATGTGAAATTAATAATTCCTAAATTAATTTAGGAAGTTTTAATATTAAAGAAGAAAGTTTTAACATTAAAGTAGAAAATTTTAAAATTGAATTAGAAAGTTTGCAAATTTAGTTACAAATTTGTAGAAAGAATTAGAAAATTATAAACCAAAATTAGAAAGTTCTAAAATACAATTGGAATTGGTGCAGTTAAAAGCCTACATATATCGATATCTTAGAGCGTTACAATAGCTGCGCTTAAGAGCCCGCAAATTAGTTAAAATTTAAAGTTGAAAGTTTAACGTTAAAGAAAAAAATAGGGTAAAAATGTTTTTTTTTGTTTGTCTTATATCTTATATAAGCAAACTGTCAAAACCAAGTGTTTTTTATATATTTTGTATGTTTAGGCTCATATTCATAATAATTATTGAAGGTTAATTGGAGGCTCATTGAAAAATTTGTCAAATAAGCCCTAAATAAATCTACAATATTTACTATTTATAATGGCCCTAAATATACAGGATCTGCCTCTTAGAATGCATTAAAATATTTTTTAAGAACACAAGATTATACATATTTAAATACAATTACAAGATTAATACTTTGCGCAAAAACTGTTCTCAAAAGCCTTCTTCTAAATTTTTATTTTCATAAACTTTTTTTATCGTTCGAAAACATATTGACTCATCTCAATTCCAGTGGTTACATTGACAGCAATTTTCCTTACTGGGAGTAGAAATTTTCAATTCTAAAAAATTTCTGTTTTTTGTGATTTTTTTTAAATGTGACCTTTAACTTAGTTTTTAAGGTTTTAGATATTTGGCGGATTCACAAGGTAAGATAAGGATGCCTATTGTAGTATTGATATATTAAAATGAAAATGCATTTTTTTGTAGAAAAATATAACAATAGGACAATAGGATATTATATGATAACTTGTGAGTCCACCAAATAATTAATGAATTTTAAAACAAAAATTAAAAAATAAAAAAATTCAAATAATAATAAAAATAAATAATTAAACTATTTTGTTAGTTTTTATTTATAAAAACTCCTTTGCAAGGCTCCTTTGTTTTTAACCAGGGTACGGTAATACAGGTAGTATTAAGGCGAATTCATAAAGATTGTCATCTGCATTTTCCTTTTGAGTTTTGAAAAAGAGAATGTCGAAAACGTTTAAAATTTCATACAAAATTAACTTTCTCAAATATTCATAATCAGCTGGGCTCTAAATATTACCTGTATTAGTGAACCCTTGTTTTTAAGAGACCTTTTGCTTAAAGTTTTTCTTTTTAGAACCTTTAGGATAGAAATTGAATAAAATATAAAATTAAAAACCTTGTAACGAATAATTTGCCTTTCAGCTTAGAATTTTAAACAATTCTCATATTTAGATAATTTTTTATTTATAACACCCGTTTAAACGAACTTTTTTTTTAATTTTAGTGGTCTTTTAACCATTTGCTTTAAGATTAAACTTTTAATAAATTTGTAAATGTTTTAAAAAATAACGTTAAAAAATATAAAATTTTTAAATTTAAAACATCAAAAGCGTTTTATATAAAAAAACCAAAAAAGTTTTCATATGATATTTCAGATATTATTGGTTGAATTTTTTTTTTTTTGTAATATTTTTTAAGCTTGAGATTTTTTTTCGTTAATTTTAGATTTTTATCGTTAGCCGTTGTGAGTGAGCGTTAAAATTATTCGTCGTCCTCGTAATTCTGATATGTAACATAACGCACTGCTGCTCGTTCGCCAATAATAAGAGACTGAAAAGAGAGTTTTTAAATTTTATGAAATAATGAATTTTGTTTTGAATTTTTCAATTTTCAAAATAAAAACAGAGTTTTCATTGTGTGTGTTTAAAGCCCTTTGTTTTAAAGTATTTTTTACCCCATTTTTCCAAGCCTGCGCAAATTATGTTTGTAAAGTACAGCTGTTTAACATTAATACAATTAGGGTCTTATTCATAAACGTACAATAGTGTTTATGAATAGGACCCTTATTATTTAAAAGCAAAATTAAAACAAAATACGAAATTAGCACGTTTTAAAAATATTTTATTTAATAAATGAAAAATATTACAAATAAATAAAAAATATTACAAAAAATAATTTTTTAAACAATAAAAAAAGCAAAGTTTATAAAATAATGTCAAGCAGATTACTAAATAAAGCTAAATATTAAGAAATACTTTCATATATTCAAACATTTAATTAAGAGTATGCACGTTACAAAAGTTTTCACAGAGCCACTCAATTGGCTAAAGGTTCACTTAAAATATAAGTCAAAGTTTTAGCTCCATTGTAATATCTCTCATAACTGAAATTGGTGATGTGAATACCCTTATTAAAATAATGGTAAATATTCAAAACTAAAATATTTTCAAGATATTATAAAAAGTCATTAAAAAAATTAAGAAAATAGCTTAAATATTTGAATAAAATTATGAGCACTTTACAAATAATAATACTAAAATTTTAATTTTAATGTTAACATCAATATTGACTATTAAAGGGGAAGTTAAGAGTACAGCTGACAACAAACTCGCTGTGACATTAAAATGAAGTATATGTAAACTAATTTTTACATATTTTAGTTTATTACTTTTTTGAATTTAACTTTCTTTTATAAAAAAAAAAACAAATTATGGAGGCAAGTTTATTAAATTTACCCTGAAGTCACATATTTTAATTTACCCTATAAAAAATAGCTTAAAATCATAATTAACAAGTAAAATTATAAAATAAAATTAATATATCTAAAATAAAATAAAAATCATAATAATCTTAAAGCCTTTCACTTTCATAAGCAGTATTTACAAGGCCGTCTTGTAAAATGGCTGGGCATGTCACTTGTACAGGCACAACATCATCTTGTGGGCCTACATCATTACCCACCTTCTTTTCCTCTCGTGTTGGGGGATTCTTAAGCAGTGTCAAAAGTGGTGCATACAGGAAACATATTATAGCAATGCCGAATAACATCCATTCAAAACCAATCGATTTCACCAGAGTACCACTTAAGGCTGGACCAACGGCAAAACCAACACAAAAGGCAACATCTCCCAGAGCATAAACACTGCCATAAACAGCTGAATGGCGTATATCCACCAGATAACCCAGCTCAGGCATCATAGATGAATCAACCATGCCAATGGCAAAGCCAAGACCAGCATTGGGTATAATCAAATGGGTAATAGAAGTGGCCATAGGAATCTGTAATTATTTTAAAAGTAATTAATTCTTAAAGTTAATAATTCATAAAATCACTTTCATGAAATTTTTGTTTGTAGACAATAATGGTAAAAAGAGCCTACTTTTCTACACCTCTCGTCTACAAACATATAATTTCTTAAAAGTAATTAATGAAAAATTTTATCGTATAAGTCCAGTATTATAAGCAAAAACAAAATACATACTTATGTTCATTAAAAAATTAAAAAATTGCTCTCCTTATGCTTTAAGTGTTAGGAAATAATAATAATATTTCATAAAAAACATTTAACAAAATTAACTTACCATTATTAAACAACCTCCGATTATAACTAAACCTAAGCAGGCAGCAAACCAGCGACCAATCTTATGACCCAAAGGACCAAATAGGTTGGTGCCTACCAAGTAGCTAATAGAGGCTGGTAAAAATGCAACACCCTGTTCCCATCGGCTCGAACCCATGTTATCTACCATCCACAAGGGCAACGAGGGTTCCAGCATAGCAATACCCATATTGGCAAAAGTTATGGAACCTAAAATATATAAATTTAATTTGTGTTTTTCCTCTTCTTAAGTATTTTAATTATACTTTTCACGTAGTGATACCCAATAAATACCCTATCATTGTGTCATTCTGTTTGTAATTTTTACAATGTTCATTTGCGTTCCTATAAAGTATTTATTTGTATTATAAATCCTTTTAAATAAAATTTTAAACTATCAGATATATTCCTAGGCAAAACATTAATTAAAATCATCAAAATCGGTTCACTTCGGGCCGAGATAAACGCAAAAACCTAAAATACCAATTTTTTTAGGAAAAAATTCATGCATATATCCCAAATACGGGGGCAAAAAAGCGACCGATCAGTTTTTGGGGGAATTTTTCCGTAGAAAATTCTTCAAAGCTTTGGCTGTGTGCAGTCGCCCCTCCTGTTAAAACCATGTGCGTGAAGAGTACGGTTGATGAGATCTCAGGTTTGGCAAAAAGAGTTCCGTTATAATGTGTCGATAATTATCATCGTTAACATTCGTCGCCTGGCCTCGAGAATTTTTGAAAAAAATGGTCCAATTATCTTATGCGTGAATAAGGCAAACCAAACAGTTATCTTGAGGCAATGCCATGGTTTTTAATGTTTTAGTCGAGAGTTTGGGGCCAAGTAACGGCAGTTTTCCTTGTGGACGTGGCTGTTCAAGTGAAAATCAGCCTCGTCGCTCCAACATTGTTTCACAAGAATTTTCGCGTAAATCAAAGTTACTTTATTTAAGTTCTTGAATGTTTTCAATTTTAAAAGAATGGAACTTCAAGTCCTTTTTTAAAATTTCATGAATAATCCCTCTTGGAAGTCCAATAGGGATGCTCTTTTACGTATTAAAAGTCGCGGATTTTCAGGTAAACTGTTTTCTACCAGTTCAATGTTTCGGGAGTCCTTGAAGATCAACTGGGCTCTGGTCGTGGGACATTCATAGCCGAAGCAGTTACGAGGAATATCTGCACCCACAAACGAATTAAATTTAAACTCGGCCCATCACGTAATTGCCTAATACCGACCTTTAAACAAAATTGTCGACGAGCAATTACGTAAGAATCATTACTTTTAAAAAATGTCTCCACAGCCAACGGACGGTGCTCACTCGACCACTGCGTCATCGTGACTGATTAATTTTGGCAATTGACTTTAAAGCCATCACAAAGTATTTTTATTATAATATTCGCGATACGAAAACAACTTGGCTAGATCAGATTACTGGGCATATAAAAAGACCAATGTGAAGGGTATAAAAGATTCGGTCCAGCCGAATATAGTGCTCTTACTTGTTTAAATTAACATTTTTTAAACAATAACTAAACTTGAGTTTCCCTTAATTATACATCAGAAGATTTTTTTTAATTGTACCGTTTTTAATACTAACCAGCTGCTATCAATATATAGGGATCCGATATCAAGGCCTTTAATGTGGGTGGTTCTGTTTCCGCTTTTTGTATTGAAGGCTGCAGCATAAACAATTGCAATAGACCATCACCAAGAGCCAAAACCGAAAGAACTAAAAACGGTGCCGATTTGCCAACAAATTCATACATTATACCCCCAAATGGGGGGCCGATTAATACACCCAAAGCCAAGCCACCTAAGGCAATACCCATAGCATTACCACGTTCCTTGTCGTCGGTGTAACGATCGGCTAACATACCCATGCCAGAGACCGAACTGCATGAAGAGCCAATACCTTGTAAAGCGCGAGCCACAAAAAGTACCAGATATGAGCGGCCGAAAGCAAAAACTTTTAAAAAAGAAAAGAAAGAGAACGAGAAAAATGATGAAGTAATATTAAAACTTTAACAGAGTGACTTACTGATTGTCGACACAAACATAATGACAAAACCAGCAAACATGGGAATACTGTAACCAATCCTTTAAAAGGGAAAAGAAATAAAAACGTTAACCTGCCTTTTGCATAAACGTATATAAAGTTTTAAGCAAATTTTAAAAATTCATTAAAATTAATAAAAAAATATTTTCTCTGCAAATGAAAATTTTGTTATATTAAGCCTAAATAAGGTAATCCTTTAATATTAACCGTAAAATACTTAAAATAAATATTATTTTCAATATTATTCCTGTACTCTAACCTGTGTGTCAATGGCCCGACAATTGGATTAACTAATAGCTGCACAAATGCCTTGGAGGCAAAAAGTAAACCAACTTCAACAGTTTCTCCCACCAGCTCCTGATGTCTCTCTTCCATTTCCCGATAGAATGTTTCATTTTCTAAATTATATTAAAAATCCATTAAAACTCACTCACTTTTTATACCCTTTCGTTGACTTATTTTAATTGTCTATTAAACCTACCCTCTGGACTTAGTGTGGAAACTTCAACTGTTGGTACTGGCTCACCATCCTTTAGGCAGGGACACTGGGTTGGTGGTGGTGGCGTGTGTATGGTTAAAGGGGTACGAGGATAACTATCCAAAGGAGCATCTGGATGTCGTATGTCATAAAGAAACTCAGGTATAATAGGAACTGCAAAGAACACAAAAGGAAAACAAATACAAAAGTTGTAATAATTAAGTTGTTGTTATTTAAAAGCTTTATTAAAGTAATTTTGCCTTAACAGCAATTATGTGAAATGAATAGACCCATTTTAGCACTTATGTGTGGTTTTTTAGTATTTGCTTAAGCGTTCTTAAGTGCTAAATTGTATGTTCCTTGTTAAGTGTTGCAAAAAATTGTTGTACATGTTTGTTTGATGGCCATTTGTTGGCCAAATTGCAAACTTGGATAAATTGCATTTAAAAACTTGTTGAGGTCATGTTGATGATGAGGTTTTTATTGTATTTTATTTAGTTTTTGTTTAAAAAATATATTTTTATAGAAATATGATTTAATAAAGAGCAGATTTTTCTTTGCTGTTCTATAGATGCGCTACATTCAGCTATTCGACTATGCAGAACATTTTATGCACTTTTCTTTTAAATTTAATATGTTGTACTTTGCTTATGTTTTTATTATTTCAGATCTTATATGAACAAAATATACTAAAACCCCAAATATATATTTTAGTCATATAGAACTCAGTACCGTAACTAGCTTTGTACAGAGGCTAAGCGCTTGCTCATAATTGGACAAACACTAACTTCATTAATTTCTGTTAACAGAATCTTTTTATCAATTAATTTAATTGCTTCTTCTTACATTTCTAATGGAAAGTGGGTGAAAGTGAAAATTATCCTACGAAAATAATCTTATCAGTGAAGATAGAGTTTAATTATTTGGTGCTGCTTTAAATTCTACAATCGCTTTTATCATGTACGTATATAGAGTTGGGTTTTTAGGATCCAAATATTATGACAAATGCAGGGTACACAAATACAGGTAGTCTCAGAGTATGGTACACATATACAGGTAGCATCCATCATTTTATTATGAGACCTGTCGAACGCAAGTTGGTTGTTTCTATGGTTATTCCTTTAGAAGTCACAAAATTTATCAAACATTATCAAAGTGTAGTTTTTATACTATTATGCCCCAAAGGACCAAAAATTTCGAAAAGGTGTCAGTCATTGGACCCTTTATTTTCTGGGTAGAATAAGACACTTTTTAAGTTTTATTGCTGTCGCATAATTTGGGAGATAGCAACTTACCGATTCTTACTATTTGGCCCATTTTGACCTGCTTAGAGACCGAATTTCCCGAAACTTCGTTTAAGTGAATCTATACATCATCGCAGTCCAAATTTTAAACCAAATTTCTCAGTCGGTCAGTCAGTAACGCTGTCCTTTTATAATCAGTCGTGACCAGCAAATACCAATTTATAAAACTTTTTATAATTTAAACAACAAATAACATTGATTAATATTAAAGTTCATCAATTACTTAGAGAGTAAAACTTGTGGCATAACATTGTAAACGTATTTACTTTAATGTAAAAACAATCTATTTCGATTCACTTGTAAGATAAAACAAATCACGTCATGTATACACATACAAACACACACCTCTAATTCTTACTTCCTGTTAGTAACAATGTGCATTTGATTTTCTATTATACGCTTTTTACCGACCACACTTCAACATGTTGCATGTTGCAAGGTTTTTACTTTTCACTTTTTTTCATTTCTACATACTTCAGAGTTTAAGTTTATCATGTTAACGTTGTTGTAAATTCAATTTTATAGTCTAAAGTTTAAAAATGTTTTGTTCTTGTGTTTGTATGTTTGTTGTTGCTTCACTTGCTTCTGGTACTTTTAGGCCATAAAGTGCTAAACACTTGATAATTGCTTTGGCATAATATTGTGGCCATATTTAGACATTTATCCTTTGGGGTTGTAGTTATGGTGTACGTGTCGGAAATATGCTGTTATTATTGTGTTAGTTTGTGTATGTATTTTTGTTTTTAAATTACTGGTAGTCTGCTTACAGTTATGATGGAACTTACTGTTGTGCAATTCTCTAAGTGGTAATTATTTTCATTATTTAAATGGAAGGTAATTGGGTTTTAAAGGCGTATGTATGCACTTACTAGAGCAGTATGCAGGCACTGAAACAGTTGGGTTGTAAAATTTATTTTATGGAGTTTAGTTTGTTATTATTATTTTTTAATTGCAATTTGTTTATTTAAAAGATTTTTGTAAATATTTTTGTCCTTCGTTAAACATTGTATTAAATTTTGTTTTTAGGTCAATTGTAAAACAATATTTTAAGGAATGATGTTATTTAAGATCCTGGTCAATTACAATTTGCCAATTAACATGCCGATTAGACCAAAAAAGTTTATCACTATTTACATATGGGCAATTCCATTGTGACCACTTTATTCCAATGTTTGTTTATAACTTAGAAAATGCAAAATTTTAATTTAAACAAGTAAGAGCGCTATATTCGGCTGTGCCGAATCTTATATACCCTTCACATTGGTCTTTAAATATACCCAGCCGAGTAATTTTGTACTGCAAATAATATAATAAAAAACCTTGTGCGAGTTTTAAAGCCCATAGAAAAAATAACAAAATTTTAACGTTCGTATGAATAATAGAAATAGATGAAGAAGATTTGAGGTCGAGAGTTTTTAAAGTTTTCGACATTATTCATATTTAAAGGTTAATAAAACTTATTAAATGTTCTAGTCCCCCTGCTCTTCACCAACTTTTTCACCAAAATGTTTGAATTATTTGATTATTACTTTTTGTAGAATGTTCGAAGTCGATAGCTGTAATAGTTTTCCAGAAGTAGCGTATCGAAAATTTTATAAAAATTGTTAATTTGTATGGGAGCTACCGCTTCTTCACCCCCCATCCGAAAATGTTTTTCTTCAGAGCGTAGCCCTTAATGCCAATTACTTTTTGTAGAACATTTGATTTCGATATATGTTATAGCTTCTGAGATATAGCATATCGAAAATTTAACAAAAATTGTTAATATGTATGCTACCCCTTTTTCTGCCCACAATTAAAAAATATTTGTCTTTGAAGCGTAGGCCTTATTGTTCAATTACTTTTTGTGGAGCATTTGATGTCGATAGCTGTTATAGTTTCCCAGATAAAGCGTATCGAATATTTTATAATAATTATTAATTTGTATGGGAGCTACCCCTTTTTTTGCCCCCACTCAAAAAATTTTTTATCTAAAGCGTAGGCTTTCTTGCCCAATTACTTTTTGTTAAACATTTCATTTCGATATCTGTTATAGTTTCCGAGATATAGCTTATCGAATATTTTATAATAATTGCCGATTACTTTTTGTAGAATATTTTATTTCGATATCTGTTATAGTTTCCGAGATATAGCTTATCGAATATTTTATAATAATTGTCGATTTGTATGGGAGCTACCCCTTTTTTTGCCCCCACTCGAAAAATTTTTTCTTTAAAGCGTAGGCATTCTCGCCCAATTACTTTTTGTAGAATATTTTATTTCGATATCTGTTATAGTTTTCGAGATATAGCATATCGAAAATTTAATAAAAATTGTTAATTTGTATGGGAGCTACCCCTTTTTTTGCCCCCACTCAAAAATTTTTTTCTTTAAAGCGTAGGCATTCTCGCCCAATTACTTTTTGTAGAACATTTCATTTCAATATCTGTTATAGTTTCCGAGATATAGCTTATCGAATATTTGATAATAATTGTCAATTTGTATGGGAGCTACCCCTTTTTTTGCCCCCACCCAAAAAATTTTTTCTCTAAGGCGTAGCCCTTAGCGTGCAATTACTTTTTGTATAACATTTCGTTTCGATATCTGTTATAGTTTCCGAGATATAGCTTATCGAATATTTGATAATAATTGTCGATTTGTATGGGAGCTACCCCTTTTTTTGCCCCCACCCAAAAAATTTTTTCTTTAAGGCGTAGCCCTTAGCGTGCAATTACTTTTTATGGAACATTTCATTTCGATATCTGTTATAGTTTCCGAGATATAGCTTATCGAATATTTTATAATAATTGTCGATTTGTATGGGAGCTACCCCTTTTTTTGCCCCCACACAAAAAATTTTTTCTTTAACGCGTAGCCCTTAGCGTGCAATTTCTTTTTGTAGAACATTTTAAGTCGATAGCTGTTATAGTTTACGAGATATAGCGCATAAAATATTTCACCAAATTTGTGCAATTGTAGAAAAATACCCCTTCCCCTGGTCCTATCTGAAAAAATTTTTTCCATTATTTAGGTCCCTTCTTTAGGAGTATCCGTGCCAAGTTTTGTGGCAAGAGTGGCTATACTTACTGAGATATATAGGGATATATGCACGGATTTTGTCCTAAAAAAAATGGGTTACTCTGGGTTTTCGATTATATCTCGGTCAATAGTGAACCGATTTTATTGATTTTAAATAGCGATTGTCTCCAGGATATTTCTAATAGTTTGACTCCATTAACTGGTCTGTATCTTTTTATTTGACTCCGGAAACTTGATTTCAACAGACGGACAGACGGACAGACGGACATCGCTAAATCGACTTCCCTATCTATAAGGATCCAAAAAATATAAAGCTTAAAGTGTTTTTAATAGTTGTAAATTAACAACAATTATTTTCTTCAAAAAGAAACCTTTTTGAAAATGTGTGCCGATTTTTAAACTCTTTCAAATTAGTTAATAGAAATAGTTAGAAAATAAAAGAAGACTACGGAAGTGATTTTAATTAATATAGCTATAACTGAAGGTGGTTCTTAAAATATATAAACACTAAAAAGCATATTGATTTTGACCTAGAAATAAATGGTGCCCCTAGTCAAACTCCAAAAAGAAAACTAACCTCCTGTTACTGAGCAAACTACCATTAAACCTATTTCAGTTTGTTTAAGAGAAAAAAGCTCAAATGAGATAATGCAGTTTTAAGTGCCAGGGATTGAAGAAAGTACTTTTGTGGGTATATTTATTAAATTAAAATTAAAGTTGAAATTTAAAAAGTCTTGCTGTAGTTCTTTCATTTTCTTTTTAGGTTAATGTTTTCAAAGAATGATTAATGCTTCTTATTACATTAAACATAAATCAATTTTGAGTTGATAACAGATTTTATCGATCTTTATTTGTATATTTAAACATTTTATTAAATAAACAATTTATTACATTTGTTTTTTAGGTTAAACTTTTTATACCCCCCCTAAAAAAGTTTTGCTAAAATCTTACAAAACTTTAATGAAAACAATATGATTATTTCATGTTTTCAAAACCACGTGCTGCTAAGAATAAACTTCCTTTTGCGTTTATATTTAAAGACAACATTTCGCGTGTCAAAGACACTTTTAGCCGCAGCCAACAAAAGTTTTTCTTCATTTTTTTTCACTTATTTTTAAACATATTTTTTCTTAGGGGATTGATTAATTTTGGTCGCCAAGAGAACATAAACATTGTTTGGATATTCAATATGCAAATAATAAAAGAAATAAACGCAAAGTCAATCGAAAAACGTTAAAACATTAGAAAATTGGAGATTCAAGTTGCAACATCTTTTGGTGGTAGCGTTTAAATCGAAACAATTGATAGAAAATGACGTGTTTTTGTAGAAACCGATATGGAAATTGAGTATTTTTTTAGTGAATTAATTAACATTAATAAGTTTTTCTATTAATGAGTTAAGTATTATGAAAAATCCAACCATTTGGGAATCAGCTAGTCGTCCGCTATTTGTGCGCACTGTTTGGCTGGAAGGTTCTGAGTTAAGACGTGGTCTACAAAGACATTTTCTATTGGATTATGAAACAAAAAGGCCTTTGGAAAGATTAAATTCTGCCAGTAGTTACACACAATCACATGGAAGTAAAGGTATTTAAATAAATGTGTATGTACATATGTACGTATGCATATGTTGGGGATCAGGAAAAGTGCCATAAATTATTTTTTTGTGTATCTAAAGAGATTTTAAAAATGGTTCAAGAAAAATTACAAAATTTTGCTTATGATATTTTTTCCTGCTACCGTAAATATTTTCTTCATACAGTAAACACATATAGGACTGCAGGCTACCGTCTAAAATTTCACAGTGTTAAAATAAATAATTGTTTAAATATCATTTATTTTTCCTTCACTTAATATAAACCTCTTTGTTTATCGATTTCAATATCATTGAAATTTTGCTGGAATGATTTGTTATTAAAGAAAAATAGCTGCACAATTTCTATTCGTACATATATATCCTACTTCTGGAAACCACATTTTACCGCATTAACTGTGGATAAGTAGAAAATGGTGTCGAGTCATATTTGTTAAACTGTAAACAAAAATTTTTTTAACATTTTCTTAAACATCGGTCTACAGCTTACCACAGGCCAGCAAAAGTCCAATTTCTGGAAGTTACTTTAGCCCGCTTGTTGTCTTTATAGCTGACATAAAATTAATAAGCTGGGGTGTAGGGTATAATATGAACGAGCTTGGCAAACTTAAATTTTCCTATTTGTTTTTTTTTGTGGAATAACTTGTAGTCATGCAGCCTGCTGCCGCCTATGTGTTTAATGCATTTTTATTTAAAATCATGTTAAAATTTTAATCCTTTTTATATTTTAGAGAACCTAAAGCATTCGCTGTCATATGAAGTTAATGACTTAAACGATTTTGAAGATTTCAATACAAGTGAAGACAATGATAATGATAATGATAATTTCCTTATAGGGTCGGCAAAGTTAATTTTGCATGAACCCTCTAAATCCTCACTGGGTAAAAAATCAAAATATCTTAGATTGCGAAGAAGTACATCATTAGCCAATCACAAGTATCAAAGCTATAATAACTATCAAAATAGTTTTTCTAACGACAACAAAAATAAAAGATCTTTGGATAAATCAGAAGTTAGTTTTGAAGAAAACTCGGTACAACCGATAGCAAATACGGCCGATGAACTTTTAGCTGAAAGAGTCCTACATTGGTTGGATTTAGCTGGCAAAGAAAATTTTTTTAAAAATCTGCATGAACTTAAAGAAATGGAGGTAAAATTTAGTAAGACTTCTAAATTAAGGCAGGACGCCATTAAGAGATATTATACAAAACAAGAAAATGTTCAAAAATCGAAACAACAAAAAGTCAAAACCACACAAAGGGCCGCTACTGCTAATGCACAAACAAGCGGTCAGGGGTATCACAAATCCCCTGAAGAAGTTAGGCATATAACCATTGTCTTTAACAAGGAAGGACAGCCTATACGCTTCAATCAGCCAGCCAAAAATATTGATCTATGTACTTTGTCAAACAGTACAAGCACCACACGCCGAATGGCCGGCACTTTAGCTTCGGCACGTCTGTATAAAAGCGCTGAAAATCCTCGTTATTCGATTGCCTCCAAAAAGCCCTACAATAAAACAAGGGCTGGAAACGAGGGCAAAAAATCCTTTTCGGCCATAAGACGTTTGGATACTGTGGCCGATTTAACTAATTCTACATTACAGAAACGTTTGCATGAACATTCTATGCCGGGAAGTTACAATGGTCTGCATGATAGCAAGAAACAGTTACATATTTTCATGCCCACCCTACCGAAAAGGGTTTTGTCTAAAAGCGGTAATGGCATTGAAGATGGTATCAGTGAATTGAGTCATAATTTTAGTGAATTGTGTAGAATATAATTTATTGCATGATATTGAAAGTAATAGATAAAATTTAATCCCTAAGGATATAAAATAGTGATTCCCAACCACATTTATTTATAGTGATGTAGGGGCCTAAAAATTATATAAAAAATATTTTTCAAACAAATATTTTGTTTTTACAAATGCATTTAAAGTTTTAACTATATAATATACATAACTATATAATATATCTAACTCTATAATATACCGATCCGCATTGCTGGCCCTAAACAACCATAATTGTTGTATTACCACAAGATTTAAATTGAGTTTAATATCTCGTTTGAAAAACATGACAACGGCTTTAAAAAAAAAAAAAAAAAAAACCAAATGGTGCAATATGGATTTTTCCACGCCCCTCCGTCCCCAGACCGAAAATCAGACTTAACAGTGTCACCCGCCTGAATATTCTGAAGGTTCTCTGAAAATTTCATCAAAATCGGCCCAGTTTTTACCTAATTTTTCCAAATTTTATATAGAAACCCTCTTAATAGTTTGGTGAGGGGGGGTAGGTATGTTCTAGGAAAATCTTTGCAAGCAAAGATTAGTTGGGGTCAGTCCAACATTTTACCTATTCACGGGCGCCCTAGAAGCTGTAGCGGGGATTTATTACAATTTCCCAAACTTTTTATAGGAGCCCCTTTAAGGCGATGGAGAAAGGGGGCACGTATGTTCCAGGAATATGTTTGAGAGAGGAAACTAATGGTCTACACTTTATTACTCTAAGGCCGACTCTGGGGAAGTTGTTGGGGGTTTTACATAATTTTTTTAAATTTTTTATGACAACTCCCTAAGTGATGGTGATAGGGGGTAAGTATGCTCTAGGAATATGTGGAATATGTTGGGGAGCAAAAACTAATGAGGGTCTGTAAATCATTTTATTCCTCTAAGGGCGGCCCCGGGGAGGTTGTAGGGGTTTTACCATAATTTCTTAAAAATTTGTATGGGAACCTCTTTAGAGGCAAGAGATAAGGGGTAAGTATGTTTTACAAAAATGTTTGGGAGGAAAAATTTGTTGGGATGGGTCTTTAATTGCACACGTGTAGGATGTGTAGAAGTTCTTATGTACAAATTTTAGAGAAATAAACGGAGGTAGTCGTGGTTGCTGGCTTATATCTCTGTCAGTTATCAGGAGATTTTTCTGAATTTCAATAGCAGAATTTTCGCAAGTATATAAAATGTTTTAATACAACAAACAATCCCGAGAAATATCAAGGGGATCTAGAAACTTGATTGCAACAGATTAACAAACAGACGGACATCAGTAAATTAACTTTTTTTATCTAAAAGGAAAGAAAATGTATACTCTTTGGGATCGCAAATGGATATTAAGGACATTACGGAATGACAAACTTATATACACCCTTATCACTAATGTGAAGCGTATGATAAAAACAAGATACTTTATATGAAGAACATAAAATTTGTTTGGGGATCACTGTATAAACTTAATTGGAATATTTTTTCGTTTTTTCGCATTTTTATTTTAAATTCAGTTTTTGTTCAATCTACCTACAAACAACATGTGTATCTGGCGGAATCCACAAAGTTTACCTGAATCATTTGGTTTAGTCATTGTTATCTTAAAATTTTCTGGTTTATTTCCTTTCCACTTTGAACCGAAGCTAAATCAATTTAAAATTTCTCGTACATTTTTTACCTTGACCGTGCTACACTTTTCCATATACACCTATGTCAACATAACCTTACTTGCGGAGAATTGGAAAGATTTCTCACAACCCATGATTGGTCACTCATCTTTGACCGTATTTGGTAGTATGGCCTTACGTTTCTGGTCCATGCTAATAACTTTTCTTATCTTGGCTCCTTTACTGGTGGGCAGTCGTTATTACGTCTCAGCGCTTAATATCTATGTGAACATTGTTGATCAGTTAATAAAAATGGGCATTGATGTCAATTGGATTTATCGACGAGTTTATGTAATGTGTCTTTACGCTTCGCTTGCTATAGTATTAGCTTTACTTTTTGCCGCCTGGCATTCTATATACTTTTATGAAAGAATCACTCACCATCCTCCAGCTTGGAAGTTTTATGTTGTTTCTTTTCTGGCAAACTTTTATAAAATTTTATTTTTATTTTATGGAAATATGCAATTATTTGCTATTTATATAATATCGAGTCGTTTAAATGATTTTTTAGAGAGTTTATTGCTCTTATATCAGGAAGATTATAAACGACAGATGAAAGTAAAAGATTTGTTAAGAAAAAAAATATTTTATTAAGTTGTAACGAAAATTGATTTAAATAAATGAATGTAAAAAATAAAGTTTAAAATAACTATTTAGATTATGTGTTTTATTTATTTTTTTTCTAATTATGTAGTATGAGTTTTTTTTTAATTTTTAAATATAAAATGCTAGCTTTCACAAAAGATGAGAGATCAAATATGTTTAGGGTAATTTATAGTTAGGGTGCCCATATTTTTCAACGTAAAAGGGACATGCAAAATTTAGTTTTTTTTCCAGGCAATATTTTATTAGATCCTTATAATATTGTGTTTTTATTTTTATATATGTACATATGTATAGCTTTTTTTTTAATTTTTTGACTTTAATAAAGTATATCAGAAAAGGGAGGAGAACTTAAATTCATCAAATTAAAGGCTTTTGATTGAAGTTTTTGTTTTATTAAAAAATATTGTTTTTAATAAATTTAAAATAAAATTTCCTAAGTTTTATAAATTTGGCGTTTTTATAAGACTAACATCCAATGGGCCACTAAGCGTATGCGTATTACAATGATTAAATAGTTCACATACGTTAAACAAAATAATAAACATGCTTGGTAGCGTATGAGTAATAATTTGAGTAATAACATTTGTCATACGTTTAATTTTTATTGATCGTTAAATTCTGTTTATCTTATTTGTAGGGTATTTGTAGGTAATGCAATAATTAAATATTTCAAATTCATTGTAAATAAATCAAAATGGCATTTAATCATAATGGGTTTATTATTTT
Organism: Melanophora roralis; assembly: GCA_963583895.1. NCBI lineage: Eukaryota > Metazoa > Arthropoda > Insecta > Diptera > Rhinophoridae > Melanophora > Melanophora roralis. The sequence goes on from OY757191.1 coordinate 1,617,426, forward strand.
CCACAAAAATAATAATTTATTTTATTATATCTTAGTCTCGGTGTAAATTTTTATATTTCGTATCATATCTGCATGTATGCTTTTTATATATATCTACATATATTTAGTTACAAAATATTAGAATCATTTGAAAAACAATAGTAAAAATATTTCACCTTGAAAGCGTCTTTAAAGTATTTGTCTATTTGTAAATTAATTTGAATATAAAAAAGTGTCATAAAATCATACATTAGACATGAAAAACCCCTAAAAAATGTTAAATGTTTCTAACACAATCGTAAACATGTGAAAATTTGCGTCTCGCACATGATATTGCGTTTTAATATGAAAATTGCAAATGAAAAAAAATTTAACTTCGAACTTTTATTATTGCAACAATTAGTGCAGGTAAAATTAAAGGAAGTAGGAACGTAAAATAAAGGTAAGAGACTTCGTTAAAATATATCATAAACTAAAATTCACTGCTTTTGCACAAGCTACTAAAATATGCAAAAGTTAAATTGTTTCTCTTAATGGTAATTAACATTTAAGTTAACATTTTTAATGCCAATTTTAAACATTTAATTTATAAAAGTTTTTAAAAGTTTTCCTTTTAAAAAAACCATACAAAAATGACATTAACAAAAATAAGGAGTTCCTTTTTGCATGTCTTAAAGACATAAAATTTTTTATATAATATTCAAATAGTAAATAACACAAGACTACAATGTTTTTTTAAGGAATTGTTTCGGAATGATTAATTTTCAATGTTTTTTAATTCAGAATAAGGCAATAATATATTGAAAAAATCTTGACAGACAAATAAATCACAAAGGAACAAAAACCGCTGGAAAATAAAGTCTACAGTCAGAACCCTGCAATGGAAGCTAAGATATTCTTGGAAATAAAAGTCATTATTTGTTTTTTTAACTAAAAAAGAAAACAAATTAAGGGTAAACAATTAAGTGATTGAAGTACATAAAGTTATTTTTAATTATTTAATATGATTACAAGGTTAATAATACCTATGAAACTTGAAAAACTACCAAAAAAAACTTTTTGATAAGATGTCGCACATATGCCACCAAGGATGGAGCCCATTTGAATTTCATTGTTTTCAAAACTTCATTCATTGGGCCATTTTTAACTTTTGTAAATTATTTCATTTTATTTTTCGATTTGTAAATTGGGACCATTTTTCATTTAATGCTTTGGGGATTATTTTTATACATTTCTAAAACTATGAAAACTATTTTGGAGATAGAGTAATATTCGCGGCAATTTAATCAAAAAATGCGACTTTAACTTTGATTACGATCATACTCTAACACTCAGCCACACAGAAGCACGAAATGATTCTTAGTCAATCGGTTTAGTTGAAGCTGGTTCTGAGACTAATAATTTTTTGGCGTTTTCCCCAAACACATCAGTTACAATAAAAATCATACATAAAAATATTTAATTTTGCTGTTTAGCTTGTTAAAAAAAACAGTTGCAAAAAGTAAAAAAAAATCATTGTAGGAAAGTGTATTTTTTTTATATGTAATATGATATATGCATATTAAAGAGTACAATGTAACCCAGAAAAATACTTTTAAAATATTTTAAAAGAGTTAAATAGTTACTTCAGGTGGTTTTTTTTACTTAAAAAGACAAATGGGTACTACTTAGGGTGTCTTTACATGAAATCCTCTGCGTGCTTAAGAAAGAGGTATAAAAGTCTGTTCTAAGTACTTTTCAGTGTGTTGGTTAAATCAAAAGTTGTTTTATTATTGGCTGTTTTCTTTAATGGAAGCGGCATATGGTTCAAGATCTACGATTTTGCGTTGATTTTGTTTATTTGTAGCTTTATTAGAAAGTGATGAGTGGCCTCTCATAAAATTTTCATTAGCAGACTTTCTTGGTCAGTAATGCGGCCGGAGTCTATGTTGTGTTATATAAAAACATAATTAACACTTTTGTTAATCACGATCTTTTCTTTTTTTTGTGCTGTTTGATTATTGTTAAATATGTATTTAGTTAGAAGTGTAATTTTTTAATCTTTAAATACTTCTGGCTATACCAAAACCAAGTAGTACTTAAGCATATAAGCAAATTAAAGAATAAGCTTGAGTATGGCTTTTGCTTTTACATTTTATTTCTTTCTTTATTTTGCAAAGATATACGATCTTATAAACTTAAAAAAATATACAAAACTTTATACTTAAAATCCATTAATATATTTAGCGCATATCAAATATAATTGACTTGCACGTGTTGACGAGGAACATTTACCCTTAATTCATTCAAACATGTTCCCAAAATTTTGTGATTTATTTTATACTTTTTATTTTCATTGCCTTAAAGTACTTAAATTATATTTAGTAACAATAATAGTCATATGACTTTTTCATATAAAAAGAAAAGTTGCGTGACCTTTTACATGTTGCTGTTTGAATATCATTTATTTAACCACTACTAAAGAGTGTTAAACATTTAGTGCTTTTATTTTGTTAAAGGGTTTTTGGAGGCATTTAATCAAAGAATAAGCTGTAACGATAAGATGGTAAAATATAAGAAATAGATTAGATTATGTCAAGAATTTTTTTACTTATTGCCTGCTTTCAGCTACTCGATATCCACAAAACGTCCAAAGACATTCTTTAATTTATATTTTGATTTTCTGAGTAAATTACTATGTAAGTCGTTCGAATATTTAATTAATTCTACGGGTTTCAATCCACCTTTTATTCGTCCTTAACATTATTGATTCTACAACAATCTAAAGTAGCCCAATGCTAGTTAATTATTCTATCAGTATTGATTAGAAAATTTAGCTTTTTTAGTACATGTGCCTACTTAGTCTATTAGGTTACAGAGAAAAGCGGTCGCCAGCTCCCAACAACTGTCGTTAAGTTGATAAACCTGGTCAACATTACCAGGAAATACTTATCTAACAGCCGGAAGTAGTGGAATGCTTAGAAATTTGACAACCGATTAACTTCTGGTTTTTGCTAAGTGAATAATATTAAGAAATCTTTCGTAAATGTTCTTATTCCCCGATGTTTCTCATGGGAACTGCAGGATATAATGAACGAATGAAAGAATGTATCGATTTGTTGCTTTATTGAAATTGCAAATACTCACTCTTATTATGTTATTATTAAGAGTTCTATTAAAATACTTTAAATAATTTTAAAGGCACTTCATATATTTTAAATTTAAGAATTTTTTATTCACTTTTATTAATTGGCATCACCTTGACTAACACATATTTTCATTAGTTACCACTAACATTACTACACTTTTAGTATAGACATATAAATTGAAATGTAAACAAACTTGAAAAAATATTATGACAGACACAATGAATGAAATACCTTTTATAGACAAGTTAAAAATAAACTCCATAAAACCCCCCCAAAAAAAAGGAACAAGAAAAGAACAAAAATAAGTTAATCAAAAGAAGCATATATGTACATCAACATAACAACTTCAACTGCTAATAACTACGGTTGCTTCCTAAAACTAAAGCGGATAATTAAAACTTTGTGAATATAAAATGTCTAAAAAAGATTCAGCGGAAACTGGCAGTTCGTCAGCAAGTACAAGCTGCGAATCACCAGCCGCACGCCTTAAACATCAACACACTTTTGAAGAGCGTTATGCAGACATAATAAATCAACAGATTTTGGAAAATACTATTAACAAAGAAGTTCTACAACGTCAGATTAAGGCTTTATTTCCATTTAACAATCAGTCTGCGTCCAAGGAATCAGCAGAAAAGGACGAAGTTTTAAATATTACTTCAGAGTCCCAAAAAGAAGAAAAAAATGAGAAGAAATATTAAAAAAGAAAAGAAGTCATGCTAAAATAATAAAAAAAGCAAACTTAAAAGGCCTGAGCTTGCAAAACGCAACGCAAATGACAGACAAAATTATTGTTTGTAAAAATACAAAATTTCCAAAATATCATGGCTCTTGTAAGCAAGCGTTGTGTTTTACGAAATCAGGCTAAAAAAATATATCAAATTTGTGATTAAACAGTCAAACTTTAAATTAACGTTTTTTTAACATAAATGTTGTTTGCATCCCCATGTTTGTTAATATTTATTTATTAAATAATAATTTATTAAAAAGGTGAAAAATTTGTATAAAATGTTGTTAAAAAACTTTAAATAAATTTTTTTTTATAACTATGGGGTTTATTTAATAATTCAATTTAAGATATTAAAAATGCCTAATAAGTGTTTAATTAATAATAATACAAAACCGTATTAAGCTAAGTGATTGGCTTTATTACTTAAGGTGGCTTTACATGGTAATACAAAGTACTTAGACTTTGTAGAATCAAAATATTTAAAAAATTTTTTTCTCTGTGTTTAAAAAAAGTAAGTATTTTTCATCTTGACAAGGATGTTGTTAGTTAAATCAAAAGCTGTTTTTGTTACTTGTTTCCTTTTATGGTAACGCCATATGGTTTGAGTTCTTCATTATTAACAAAAACAACATGAAAAACTTTAGCGTTGATTTTGATTGTTTGTGATTTGTTTTATAAAATGTAGCCCCTCCTTTAGATGTTTTTGTACTGCCAATCTTTCACACCTCGTATATGATGAGATTACGTAAGTTTCTAAAATAATTAAGAAAATATACATATACCGAAAACATGTCAAACTTTGTATTCGTATTCATTTATTCCCCAACATTTTTTTGGCATGTCGTATTACCATGTAAAGGCACCTTTGGGCAATAACAAATTTTTAAAACTTAAAGCGAACCCAAAAAAAAATTAAGGGGTCAGTAAAATACCCCTTATTATTGTTACTTTGTGTATGTTAAATAAAAATGTGTTAATGTGTATGTTTGTACTATTAATAAAATGTTTTAATTGAATTTTAAATGATTTTTTTTATCGTTTTAGTATTTTTTTTTTCTTTTTCTGGACAAAATTAAAAATCGATGCTTTAATACAATTAAGTTTACCTTGATATTTTAAAAGAGATTTTTTGGCTTAATTTGGCTAAGAAATATCAAATTCATTATAAATTTGCAGTTTTTTTTTAAATTAAAAATGAAATTGGTTGCCTCTGTAGTAGATATAATAAAGTGATTTTAAAACAGTCAAATTATTCTTATGGGAAATCCCTTTGGGATGAAAATTCAAAAATTAAAAAACTATACTTATTGGAAATGCCATAACAATGGCTTGCCTGTTCTGAAATCACAATATTATATCTACTTTTTTTTGAATGAAAACATAAGTCATTTAACCCAATGGCTCGGCCCTTGTACCGTGGTGAGTTGGCACATAGTTTTTTCCATTTAAACCATGGCGCAATAATTTATCAGGTGTTGGTGATTCTACAACAACAAAATTTGGTGAATAAAATTTTCGTTTTTGTTGTAGTTTGCGTTGGCTCAGTTGTCAAAAAAAGATATGTAAAAGTAAATAGCTTTGACTACCCATCCTCTATTGATGTATGAAAAAAGTAGATTAGCTGTGCTCGTAACACCACCTGGTACACATAACTTCACCATGAATTAAACAAAACAAACAAAAGCTTTTCTCTTTTTTCGTTCAAATCATGGCAAAATAATTTATCAGGTCATAGCAATAAGGTAATATAGTTTTGAGCATTTCTTTCTTTTTCGAAATGGTGTTTGACGCTTTCTCGGTCATAAAGGAGAAAATATCAAACGTTAGTGTGTCAAACTCCATATAAAAAAAGAAAAAAGTAAGAGAGCTTGAACTATATGCTCTTATTGCTATTACCTGATAGCCATGATCATGATTCAAATACTAATTTTGTTTTAATACATTTTTTTTAAAGAAAAAACAATGAGAATTGTTTTAAACGAGGTTTATTGTAAATGTAGGATTAACTCATTTAATTCTTTTATATTTCGGCTTAAAGTCTTTATATCTGCATATTGGCATTTTAAGGAGTTAAAATCGGAAAAATGCAGATAAATCTGCGCTTCTGGCAACACTAGGTACATGCCTTACCTATTATAACATACTGCATAAAGTTTAAGTAAGAAATTAACGACTTTAAAACCCGATTTATGAGTGGGTCCGGTGCATTTAAAAGGTACCTGCATTGCTTTCTGCCAGCTCTTTTTCTTTGAAACCCTAAAAGTGATAACTATTTTCGGTTCCCAGTAAAAATATTTCAACTCAAACTTTTTTTCAAAACAAGTGAAATTTTGAAGGTTTAATAACACAAATCTTGTGCTATTCTCCTTTGCAAAGATATTTTATGTTTTCCCTTTTCAATCATTTAATAAACGTTTAATACCTAAGAGACACTTATTTAATGGCAATTTTATACAGTAAAAAGAAAATCATTATTCTATGATGGACTAAAGCACTTAAGTTAATGAAAGTAAATAAAAAGTTGTTAAATAATCCATAAATTAAACAAAAAAGGACAAAAACAAATAGCATTCGTTAAACCACAAAATATTTAATAAAATTATTTAAACACCATATATGCAAGTGAAGAATTTGCAATTCTAATCAGTGCAACTAGACTAAAAGATAAGTTTAATTTATGACTTCTCTTAAATCTTTTACTATTATTTAAAAAAGCTGCTAAAATAAATTTATTACTTTATTATACCAAAAGGCAAATATTTCCATTTCAACACTCATCAGCTAAATTAATTTAATGATTTAGAAAGCTTTTATTTTGCTTTAGCAAAGCAAATATCTTGAATAAATTTTTGTACACCTTTTTGATTCCTTTTAAATAACCCTCTTCAGCATCCTTTTAATAGTCCTTGTATTAGAAAAAAAAAATTGTTTAACAAGACGTTTCACACTTGAACTCAAATAAAGTCAGATAAAAGTAAATGTTAGATTTATCTTTAATGTAGCCACTTAAGGTAAACTTTATTATAGACGTTTACACACACACATACACACACATAGACATACAATCTGTTAAAAGATGGATTTCCCTTAATTGAGCGTAGAAAAAAAAAATTCGAAGAAAAAATGTGCAAATTGTTACAGAGTGCGTTAGTGTGTCCTTTACACCACCCTCGTTTAGTGCAAATTACATTGAAGTGTAAGCGTTCTTTTCCCCCATTTTTTTTGTTTCTTTTAGAATTTAAAGGTTTATTTATTATTTTTTTTATTATCCTTTATTTTAATTCTACTTTTATTTTGTGGTGGCAAAATATGTATGTCCTTTGTAAGCTTCAGTGACTTCCGTTTCTATTTCTTTGGCATTTAAGTTTCAACAAGTAGTTGTAGAAGTTTTTCTTCGCATTTAATTTTTTCCAATTCTTTATTGTTATAAATATTTTTTCTTTCTATTTTTTTTTGGTTCAAAGTTGTTGGGGAATTTTAACAAATCTCTATACACTTGTGGACTCTTTGTGTCATGTACAAGTATTTGAGTTTTGATTTTTTTTCCTTTTATTCTTCTTAGCATTTGTCTGCTAAAATTCAAAAAGTCTTTTTTTTAAGGTAAAGATGTGATTTCTTTTAGGGTCTTACATGTTTGTTGAAATAAGAAGATTTTTTTTTTGTAATAGATTCAGTGTTGTTAATAGAGAAGTTTTTTTGTTACATTAGAGTTTTAAATGGAGAAGTTTCTTAAAAAACTCTTAAGGTAACTTTACAAAATGGATTTTTTATGAAATAAATTGTAAGAGAAAAATCAATCGGAAAAATTGAAGGTGGGTCTTAGCCTATAATTGTTAGGCATTTGAAGCATCTGCACAAACATATAAGAAAGGTAAAAAAGTATATGATGAAAACAAGGGCATAAAAAGTTTTCTAAATCTCTTGTAGCTTCTAAAATATTTATTTGCGATCCCATTGAGTTATATAGTGTGTTTGATTTATAGATAGGTTAACTGACTAAGCCTAGTTCGTCTGTTGAAATAGAGTGCTGGGAGCCAGCAGAAGATTTATAGAATAAAAATTGGCGTTAAGCTACCAAAAATATTCTGGGAAAATCCTGCCAAAATTAGGCGGGGCCCCGCCAAAAAAATCCCGTTAAGTTCCCTTTTTAGTCCCAAAATTTTAAAAAGCTTTGTATGCATTTTAATAGCTCTTTATATCGACATTAAAAAGCAGCAAAGTTGGCGTTGCTGCGCCCGATTGTTTTAATTTTGTAGGCACTGACATGCCCACAAAAATTGAAATCTTACTATGAGGTGCAGATGTGTAACACTTTTATGCAATTAAAAAAACAATAATATTATGAGCTGAAAAGGTTGAAATGGCATATTTTTTCTATTATTTAAAGAAAACGCCACTTTTTTCGTTTCTTGCCATAAAATGATTTTGTTTTGTTTTATAGAGTTATTTATACCATGTATTTGTCGGCTATAAAGCCGCTTTTGACAGCCCCATACGTTTAAAGGTGTTTCAAGCTATGTCTAAGTTTGGGTTCCCTGCAAAACTAATACGACTCTGCAGGATGACAATCCTCAGTTAAGATAGGGGCAGGCATGAATATCTCTAAGCCTTTCAATGCCAAACGAAGTTTAAGATAAGGAGACAGCCTTTCGTTTGATATTTTTAACATTCTCTTAAAAAAAGGTTATACGAGGAGCAAATGTTAATAGAACTGTCACACTATTCACAAAACGGGGTTAAGCTAGTTTAGTCATAATGTTAACGTTTTGAAAATAACTTAACTAGACCCAGAATATTGGGTTTATAAAAAGACCATTTAAAAAGGATGTATAAGATTCGGGATAGCTAAATATAGCCCTCTAACTTATTCATGTTAACTTGCATTTTATTTTTCTTTTAATTTTCAATCGTAAAGAAGTCATACGGCTCTCTCTGCTGATTTCCTACCCATTAGAGTAATTTCTGCCAATCTGGCAAACACTGAGTTATTTTGCAATACGTTTAAGCTTTATGTACCCGCACATATTTCAGAAGTCCCTTTTGAGAGCCTTTTCATCACTTTTATTTTTTAAACAAAAAATGTTGGAAAAATTACAAAAGTAACACAAATTTACTTAAAGATGCTCATTAAAATGAGGCTTTTAAATTTTAAATGTAACCCGAAGATTTTTAAAAAAAAGTTCTAAACGAATACTTGCCTTAAAAGAAAACATATTGAAAAGTTTTTAAAACATTTTATAAAAAGTTGTAGATTCCATTTCATTAAACCCAAAAAATATTTGCGATAACAGTATTTAAATTTGGAATTAAATAAATGCAATGGCTTTGTCTCGTTTTATAAAATCACAGTTTACGTTGTTGTTTTTTTTTTCTCTTTAATTTAGGAAAGAAAATTTTTTTTGACCTTCACTGTAACTATTTTCTTTAAAAGAAAAAATATGGTTTTGAATATTTGCTTATTGCCTTTAAGTGTTTATTTAATTGATTCTTTTGAGAAAAGTGTCAGTGTGACAAGCAATGCCTGTATGTAGATCTGTGTGTGTTTAAAAGAGTATTTATGGCCAATACACTTCACATTTTATTTTCCTCTATCTCTGTAGCTACTTAAGTGCTTGTACTGTATTTGCACATACATACATGTGTGTGTGTGTGTGTGTGTTTGTCAGACAAATAAGTTTAATGAAAAAGTACTTAAAGTTTGATTGCTTGTGGACAAAAGACTGTCCGTAACCCATTACTGTTGTTCGTTGCGGAAATAAATTGTCAGTTAACAAGACAAATAATACAAGATTTCTTGTAAAGGACATTGCGTAGTAGCAAATAATTAATTTGATTGCAGCAGTTTCAATTAACTTTTTATTACATGAAAAATAATATAAAAAAAATTGATTAAACTCTTGCACTCACCGACTGTGGTCAACAACATGTTGTCCAGTAGCAAAGCAATGGCCACTATTACCAGTACCAAGCGTCTGGAGCCACGAAATCCGATTAGCCAATGCTTAAAGGCGGCCCAGGACCCGGCAGCTCTAGGATCTTCTTGACGATTATGATCTGGTGGTGGTATAGGTGGTGGTCTATTGCCACCACCGCTGCCATTGCCTGATGGTAAGGTCATTTTATGTGCACTACCTGTTGAGGGCGGTGATGGTGTTGCACCGTCCACACCCAATATGCCACCAAAGTTACTGCCACGTTCGGCACTGTGGGCATCATCAGGGTGGCCATCTTGATGCTGCTGCTGTCGTTGACTTAGTTGCTGTTTAAAAGGATTTTTACTTGGCGTTTCGTTGTCGAGTGCTGTTGAGTTTGAAGTGTTGGTGGTGGTGGTGAAGGATGTTGTCGTTTCGTTTATATCCGTCTTGCCCTTATTTGCCGTTGCCGTTGATGAAATGTTATGCTGTTGTCTCAATTCACCACCAGTATCAGTCGATTGCATTGCGTTACAAAATTACTTCTGGGATAAGAAAGAAGATATTTTTATTATTATCCATAAATTTATTAGAAGATTAAATTGACGCTTAACCTAAAGAATAAATTAATTTTCAGGAAATCACTGTATTTTCAGGGACCGTAATAATTATTATTTTTTTTTTGCAGAAATAATTATTATATTAAAATTTTCATAAAAATTAAACATATATATTTGAATTTGGCACCAAAAGAACTTTTTACCTATTAAGGTCAAGGATAATTCAAACCAATTTTGAATACTCTATTCTGAAGCAAAATGTATACCAGAGATAGAGTGTTGCATCTTCAAAATAGCAAGAAGGGCATGATAAAATTTCCAAAAACATTTTTCTAAATAGTTTTAAATAGGGGCGACGATTTGCATTTGATTCGAGTCGAAATTAAAAAAATTCTTATCTTATAGAATTCCTTTTTATAAAAGCATAGACAACTCGACCAATCGAGTAAGATTTCGATTTGAATGGGGTGCTATGATTTGGCTTCAGGTTTTGTAATACATATATAGCAGATCTTTGTTATTACACAGTGCTACGATTTTATATTTGGTCGCAAGTTTTAGGCGTTTTTCAGACAATGCCAGCTTCAAATATATAAGCTGCATTTAGTTTATGTTTTCCCTCATGGTCTGGCCAGATTTTAGTAGCTTATATTTAATGAGACCTTTCCAATCAATACCTTAGCACCATGAGTATGCGACTTTGGAGTTGATTCAGCTGGTTGGCCAAGATTCATAAGCGATCGCTGTTTAATTAAAATACTTTACTTCAACTATTTAAATAAAATTGTTATTTAAGAATTTTTTAAAATTTTTATATTTTTTCCCACCAGCATAAAAAACTTAAATATGGGGGTTTTATTGTTGCATATTTTTTTCCAGTTTCTATTTAATTTTAAAGCAAATTTTTAATGTATTTTAATCAGTTTTTTACTTTTTTTATAAAGACCTTTATTTATATTGAATAAAATGTAATCCGATTTGTATTTGTAAGTTATAATACTTGAATGTAGGTAAGTAACTGCAAACTTATTTTAATATAATTCGTAATGTTATTACAGTCTTACTTTTATTACAATTTTTTAAGCGGATCATAATATCAGGCATGATTAAAATAAAAAAAATCTTTAAGAACAATCAAATGCCCATTTATTTCGTTTCCAATGATTTAAAATACATTTTTAAAAATTTTTATTTAATAACTTTCATTTAAATGCATAAAATTTACAACACGTGTCTAATGCTGTTATATTGTTATGATAACTAGAACAAAAATTCATAAAATCTCAATTAATTTTATTACAAAAATGATAAAAACTATCTTTATTTGAATAACGAATAAATGTTATTAAAATAAATCATAATTATAATAAATCAAAATTCAAAATCACATAGATAAATAAAAATGCTAAAATATTTTTTGCAATCTGTTCTCGTATATAACTTTAAAAAACATATAATTTGCTTGGTCCCACAGAGTGTTGGAAAAAACATTTTTGAAAATATATATGAGCATTTCCATTGTGCCAGGTGTGACCATTTTGTTCACATTTTTGCTTATAACTAGCTCAGTTTCAAATTAAACAGATTTAAATAATGTATATTTTTCTATATTTTGGGCCGTTTTACGTGGAATTAACTATGTACAACTGTAATGATTAAAAACTTTAATATTTTAATTTTAATATTGCAAATGTTTAAGAAAGCGCAAACAACTTATTATTTATTTAACATAAACTTTAAAACACAGTTAAAAGTAACATGAAACAGAACATACAGCTGTTAAGAAAGAAGCAGAAGCAACAACAAAAAACAACAATTGATGAGAAGTGAACTTTAATTTTAAAATAAAAAAAAAAAACTAATTTAATTTCTAATTAATTTAAAATGATATCTTTGTATTGTAATTACCTTATAATTAGTTGCAAGGCAGTGAACAAAAAAGCACAACTTTGAATACAAAAAAATTAAATTATTCAAGAGGCACTTCCCCCTTTCTTATATACATATTTAGATAAAATTTCTAAAGTTTAATTTTATTCCCCTTGCCAGCCAACAACAAGATGGGTTTTAAAGTGTTGCATAATTTCTATCGTTTGCCTGCCTGTCTATGTCACATATACATATATAAACTTGTCAAAATATAAATTGCGTATATTAAACCATTCATCTCAGTTTTCACCCAAACAATCTTTTAAAAGTGTTTTTTTTCCAAAACATTTTGCCATCATTGTCATCAACACATTTATTTCCTTTTATTTTCAGTTTTGCATCTTTAGAAAATGAAAATTGAATTTTCATAATTTAATTTGATTTCCAATGTGTATAAAAAGAAGCAAGAACATGTCAATAAAAATAAACTTGCCATTACTTGACAAAGAAACAAAAAAAAAAAATTCAAAACTAGTATCGCTTTAATAGCTAAGAACAAGCAAAAGTTTTTCTAAGCAATTTGTTTACAACAAAAACAAAATACATTTCGTATGTAAAATATGTTATTTACCAAGAAACGGAAGCTTCATTCTTCTATTTATTGACTTAGAAGTGCTATCACGCCTTTTTTTTCTTTGATGGCAGTGACTTTCAAAGCTACAATTACTTTAACATTTAAAAGTAAATGTTTCTTTTTTTTAATTTAAATCAATTAGCAGCAAAATTGAAAGGAAGAGGGGATGAAGGGCGAAGTAAGTTTCCGGTTCTATAAAATTTAAGGCTAAGCGTCTCTTATTTCAAGAGTTTATTTAATTTTATTAAACAAAACAAATTAATTTTTCTATGCTTTTGCTAACAATATAGTTGTCTACAATTCTAATCTAATTATTAGGGTTTTTCTCATGTAAATTTGAAAAATTATTGGTAAAAAATATTCACTGTAGATGAAAATTGGAATGTAATATTTCAGCTAGAATTACAAGATTGCCGTAATGCACTTATTTTCCACAATTTTATTCTGCTTATTTTGTGTACAAAAACGAATTTGTCTACCCAAAAATTGCCTAAAAGAAAGCCCGCACTTATACCCTTTGTGATTTATTGTTTTTTTAACTCCTTAGAAAAGTACTCGAAGAAAACGGTCTTACAGTTACTGTCAATGAAGACCGTTATTTAAAAATTATGATAAAGTTTTTCTTTTCAGAACTACGCCGAAAGAGAATCTCTTTCAACTTTGTGTGGTTTCAGCAAGATAGTACAACTTTTTACAAAGCCACGACTGTTATGACAGAGCTGCGGCGAAAATTCCCCTGATTTTAAGAAACTCCACATTACGTTGCCCCCCAGGTCTTCTGACTTTACTGCAGCTGATTCTTTTGTGTATCGTTTTTGCAAACAGGAAGCTTACAAAACCAAACCAACAAGTTTGGGTGATTCCATCCGTTATTGATGCCGATATAATCAAAATACCGATACCGAAATGACAAATTTTTTAAAACCGTTACCGTTACCGTTACCGGTACCGATACCGTTACTCGTTTCGGTTGCCAACCTTACTTTGAAAATCAAAACACATTAAAATCTCAAAAAAGGGCTTAAGTTTACATAGTATTTAGTTTCAAAAATGTTTGCTTAATTTAATTAAGGCTTTAGTATTGTTAAATTAAATAGTTTGTGATTAAATATGAAATTTTAAAATAAATTTAATAATTTCTAATTGTGATTGATGTGTGCTTTTTTTAATTTTTAAAACATATTTAATTATATATATGTATCTATATATCTGTAATTGTGATGCGGTACTAATTTCTTTAGAAGTTTTTAATACTTTTTTTCAATGTAAAATTTTTTCTTTAATTTTTATTTGCATTTATTATTTTTTAAAATTAACATAAAATAACTAAATGACTTTGTTAAATTAAACAATTGTCACATACGACAATTTGTTTTGGTTTCTTTATTAGAATTTATTATTTTTTTTTAACTGTTTAACATCACTCACGTTTTAACTAATTGAAGATATTTAATATTTTAAATATTTAATTCTGTATTCGCTTTTAGTGTTGCCTTTTCTGTTGTAATTAATTTCTATGCATTTTGCTCTTATAAATTGTAATGATTATGTGCGGTATAAACAAACTATAAATTCCTACTAAACAAACTAAGTTATGCACCTTCATTGTTTTACATGGATATAAAAATTTGTTTTCTGTAATACTACAGTAGCTTAGTGTTTAATCTATGTACAAATATATTAAAGAATAACATAACTGACTGACTGACTGGCTGATTCACTTATCATCGTACAGTCCGCATGCGTTGAGCTAGAGACTTGAAATTTGTGGGCACCTCTCCATAAGTATAGATCCACTTAGACAGGGATTTTGGGAAAATCAGACTCGAAGTCGGTAAAAATAGGACAAGTATGGATGAACCATAATGTTTATATTTTCTAAACTATACCCGATAGAAACAAAATTTCCGAAGCAAAGTATATTAATCAAAAAATAAATTAGCCTGTGATTAAGGTTAAAAGTCAATTATGTGTTAAAAAGTTTTTGTTTCAAATATAGGGTACCATGCATTTTTTCAGGTTTTGGTTTTGGTTTCTAGAAGAAATTTAAAATAAAGGCCAAAAGTTGTCAAAAACGGCTCTTTCACTTGAAATTAAGTGCTATTGGAGTTAAAGGTCATGAAAATGAAAAACTATAAATTCTGGATTAAGATTTAATAGGAAATCAGAAAATCATTTAAAATCACTTTAGTTTGAAAAATATGATTTTTATTTTTGATGTCCTGCAGAAGTAGCGATATTTTACTTTTGCTTGCAGAACACAAACAGTTAATTTCGAAGTAGTTTCAGTTTAAAAGTGGAATGTAAAACCATAGTTGCAAGATAAACTTGGTGCAAAACCGTCAAATTTAAAAAAAAATCATCGTCAAAAGAGTTTTTCGAATTCGTCAAAGAATTGCCAACTTAAAAGAAAATTTATTTCCCTAAAGTATGATAAAAACTGGCTGCAATTGCAATGTTCGCAGTTTGGTTGTTAAAACTTCATACTTAAAACTTCGCTTGCAAAGTAGCGGGTTAATTGCTAGTAGTAAACAAAACTACTTAAGTATTTCAATAAATTTAATTTTACAATTTTTTTCCTCCTTTGTTGACATACGTATGTATGTTGCACTTTACTAAACATTTGACATATATGTAAACATACCTAAGTATGTATGAGTGCGCTTAAGTGCACAACAGGCATGTAAAGTTAAGATTCTTAAATGACGCAAATCTTTACATGAAAAGTACAAAAAGAGTAAATTTGCACACAAACAAAAGTGTGTTTCAACAAACAAAAACAACAATTATTAATACTTTTGTGCTACTTACAGGTGAACCCTCATACAAAAATAGAGAACGCATAAAATAAGAAAAGTTTTTTTAAGTCCAATTTTCTTGTTTTACAGAAAAATAATTTAAGTTCTTGAATAATTTTTTTAGTTATTTTATTTTATAAATTAAGGAAGCACAATCAAAATAAAAAAGTATTGTCCTTCCCAGAAAATCGTTCAAAATAAACTTAATCATATTTTTATTTTTGTTGCAGAAACGTAGTAAACTATTGTCTCTTCTTTTATTTAAAATGAAAAGGTTTGCCCATTTGCACAAATGGTGAAAAGGTATAGCTACCAAATAGACGGATGTTAGGTAGCCTTTTCTTCAGAAAATATGATTTTGGGGTTTGGATATAATAATCCTATTTGTTTTTTATATTAAAAAGTTTTGTACAAGAATTTCCATTATTAAGTGGAAAAGTTGTATATTTTTGAAAAATAAATCGACACCAAAAAGTCATGAATTTTTGGATTTTTCTTTCTGCAATATCTAAATAAAAACAAACAGGTACTTACTGTTAAGATCTTTATTTCTTTTTGTAAAAATTTCTTGAAAGCGTGGTATTATTGTTTTGTGTTTTCCACCCCTGAACTTGACTAAAAACAACAAAAAATATCAACAAGTTGTTTTTCGTTTAATTTTTTTGAAATCTATTCTTATTCTTTCTTTTACATAAAAAAGCTTACAATTATGCGGTTTTTCTTAAAAAACTACTAATTAAAATAACAAATTAGTGTAATTAATGAGAATTTAATCTTTAAATGGATTTAAAAGCATAACGTACAAGAGCGTAAAGCTTATGACTTAATATATTAACTGTTTTGTATTTTTTTTATAATTCAAATATTAAGCGGATTTGGAAGGGCGCGATTTAAAATCAGCAGGATCGGTGCACAAAGAAGCGAGATCTATGCGCATATTCCTATTTACATATCTCCGAAAATATAGGGTCGTATGCAAAAAAAAAAAAATTAATTTATAGTAGACTTCAAATACTGATTTTGTATGAAAATTTCGTTTAAAAAACCTTTGTTAAATTTAAAAATTTTTTTTTTGGATACGAGCCATAGTCACTGCTAGGACAAAACTTCGCACATATACTTTAGAGGCGGCGAATTGAATTGGCAATTTTCTTATTTTTTTTTTTTGATAGGAGCAGAAGACGTAGTATTTCCTGTGCAATTAGTCTGAGAAATTTAGTCTAAGAAATTTCAAACCTGTCTTAAGATAGTTCCAGAAAAATTTAAAATTTCACTTATATGTGAATAAGGAAAAAAAACATAGAAATATATTAATGGTTAAAAAAATAACGACCAAAAAAATTCTTTAGAGCTTTTAATTACTTATTTTAAAAATTGTTAGGTTTTAACACAGTTTTAATTTAATAGTTTATTGTATTGTGTTCAAATTTAATACACAAGCTTTTATACTTGTTCTTGTGTGACAAGTAGAAATGTTTTTTAGCTCTCAAATTTGTATATTTATATGTATGCAGATGTGTGTGAGTGTGTGATGAACAATTAAATTTATTTGTTTTGTTAATTAAAAATTATTTTATGTAGGTAGGAAAAATTACAAACACATAACAAGCGATAATCTTTTCATATGATTTGTTGTCTAAATTGAACAAAATCACGCAATCTTTTAAGAGATTAAAAATTAAATTTGCTTTATTTATATAACTTACGATTGATTAATTAAATTAAAAAGATTTTAATATTTTTTGTAAATTTTTTAGTTTTTCTTTTAAACTATTTTTGAAAGATTTTTATTGTTTCTTTTTAAAATATATTTTCCAAGCACTAAAATTTCTTTTTTAGTTTTCCTTTATATTTTTATAGTTTATCTAGGATTTTTTAAAATATATTTTCTTTAAATATATTCTTTTGATTATTTTTTTTAACAAACAATGCAAGTCTTTGAAGTGAAAAACGTATCTAAAAAGGTTTTATTAAATTTCTGTCGTTATTAAATAAAACTAAAGATTTTAAAATTACATTTATTTGTTTATTTAAGTAGTTTTAACATCTTTACAAATGTCGATTGCTTTCAGCTTTTTTTTTTTGTTAATTTTTTTCTTTAATTTATTGCAATAAATTAAATAGAATTGTTTGTTTTTATTGCAACTATATTTATTGTTTTAATTTTTTTACAATTTTGATTTTGTTTTAGCATAAAAATTATCAAGTAGTGCCTTAAATTATTAACTTTTTTTTAATAATTCTCACCAAAGTTTTTAATGAAACAATTAATAATTTTTTTTTACAAGTTTTCGCTCGTAATTTTATGTTAATATTTTCCTTATAGTAAAATATTTAACATAAGTCCATTGTAATTTATTTTATTTGCAAATGAAAGTCTAAAAAAACACGCACAAATATTTGTAGAAAATGCATTTTATGATATAAAAAAATACAGGAACAGTTGTTGAATAATTTTATTTTATTATAGAAATTGCAAAAATCTGTTATGAACGTTTGAATTAAATTAGTTCTGTTATTAAACATTGCATTACAATTACCATTGAGCTTGTTAAAATGGCATGTTAGCCTCAAAATTATTAATTAATTTTCTATTTGTTTCAAAAAATTTCTAAGAACATCTGCATCTACAAATATTCATAATTTCTAAAAGCTGCCAAAATTGATAACTGGGCAACTCCATTGTGGCGAGTGTGACCATTTTGCTCACATTTTTGCTTAAAACTAAATCCATTTAAAATTTTAATTTAAAAAAGGCTATGATTTCCAAGAATGTTAAGTTTTTAAACGTTTAATAGTAAGTAGACACGGAGAGAATATAATTTCTGCTTACAATGATTACTTGAAGACTGTGGCGGGTGTGACCTTGCAAATCGAATTGTGTAAAATATTTTTAAAAACGAGCCTAATTTTGTTAATCAAAATGGTGGCTTAAAGTGTTTCTAATCGCATGTAATACTTTGGTGTCACAAGAAAAATATTATTCTTACAGAAAACTCTTTAAGAAAAGGTGACGGATGTGACATTTTCATTAAAACGTAAAAAAAGAAGACGCAATTACTCAGCATGTGATTGTTGTAAATATTTGGGAAATACTAAAAAATATAAACAAATTTATTTATATTTTAATAATTTTATTTATTTTTTTTTGATGTAAATTCATAGATTTTTTTAATAAAGAAAACAAAACGAATTTTCCCCATTTTTTGCCGTTTTTTGTAGAATTGATCAACTGTGAACATTTATTAGCAGAAAAATATAAATATTTTATTTTGCTTTTTTGTAATTTTTTCGCTTTCTTGCCATTTTTGCTGCTTTTTTTGAGTCCCCTAACCAATTATTAAATTATAATATTTACCTTCAGATTTCTTTTACCGGGAAAGTTCTTCTAAGTAATTTTTAGACATTTGAAAAAAATGTTAGTTATTTTTTGTAGGTGCAGATTAAACACCTAGCTTATGTTTTTTACAAAAACTTCAAAATATTGAGCACAAATGTTTAACAATAACCACCTTAATCTACATTATTAAAATTTTATTTCACTAAGAACCCCCTGGGTTGACATAAGTTGTTTTATTTGGACACACTTTTAGTCGTTTTTTTTTGTATCCTTCACCAGAATCTAGTTTTTAAACGATATTTGTTTAAAATTTTTATAAAACAATTGTAAGGCATATTTACAATTACATAGTTATTAAAAAAAAGTTCAAAAAATTTAATACCTCACTAATTGTTTAACCCAGAATAGTTTTTTTCTAACATGCAACTTATAGTAAGGTTAATTAAAACTTAATTTAATAAAAAAAAAACGTTTGTTTTTACCAATGTGTAAATTAAAATAATTTTTTATTTTAATTATTAAATTTTAGATGCAAATCTAAACTATTATGCTTTAAAACTGTTAACATGCATTTTGTCTTAAATTAACTTATTAATTTAATATTTACTTTTTGTTTATTGTAATTTACATTGACATTGAATTTTTCAATGTTTTTAATTAAAATAATGTTTTTCTCTCTTTGTTGTGTATTATATATATTACAACTGAAATAAATAAAAAGTTTTGAGCTTTTTTATTTAAAGTATAACTGTTTGCTTTAAGACAATTTTTTTGTTATTATTTTAATTTCAAGTTCAATCAGTAACAAACAAACAATTTTTGTTGAAAAAATAAGTTTCTATAACTCTAGCCAAATTGGATGAATTTCCGAAATCAGTGCTCTTTGCTGATGCTTACAAAGTTTTTTTCCTAACGCTTATAATTTGCAAAAACTAAGAATTTAGTACGGATTAAACTTAGCCTGAAGGAAATTTTAACAAAATTGTCATAAAAAGTTTTTTTTATCATTTACTTTCAATATTTTAAAATGCATAGAGTTAGCTTTGCAACAAAAGGTACAGTTTTTTAATATAAGAGAACAGCGTAGATGACTGAAGAAAATAGGCAGACAGTTAAGAACTTTTTAAATTTGGAATAGGCGATAAGGCGTTCACGTTATATACCGAAAATGGGGTAGAAATTAAAATTAATTTTGCTTTATTTGGCTTTAGTTAACTTTTATTTTAATGTTTTTTACTAATGTTAACAAAAAGAACTTTATTTCATCACCAGCTAAGTAGAGTGCATTTTTGCAGCCAGCTGCGGATTTTCATCATCATCATTTAAATGGAACAGCGTTGGTTACTGACTAACTGACTCATTTATCATCAAACAGCCCAAGCGCGTTGAGTAGAGACTTACAATTTGGAATTTAAAAATTTGGAATTTCAGATAATTGGACCCGAAGGGGGTCAAAATGGGACAAATATAACATATAACCCATGTATGCGTCAACGGTATGTACCATCAACTGACAGGAAGTGCAACATTGGAATCCAACAAAAGGTCCAACATATATGTTGACTCGGGATAAGCAGGAAAATTCGATCTACTCCGAGGGGAGATTTGAAGTTGCTTTTGAGTATCAAGCCTTTTGCGGTAAAATGCCTACATGCGACGAGTTCAACTATCATCGCATTTGGGAGACACTTGAGGGTCAAACTGGGCCCGTGGATGGTATATCTTCAGTGAAGTTGAAGGCTAAGAGCACTTCGCTAATACTAGATCGGCAGTTCTGGCTGGATTCGATTCTGGGGCAGATGCCCTAAACCACAACACTGTTTTACTACCCAAGGTCCAGGTGATCGTGGAATGTTTGCTTTTGCTCAGGCTATATGCAGGTTCAACGGATGTTAGCATCTGTACAAATAGCTAAGTGCCACTAAAAGGTACTTTGACCAGGTATCTAGCACGGTGCTACAATGCAAAAGCCAGCTTCACATTATATAATATCTTCTCCATCGGACGGGGGTTGCGCAGAATAGCGGTTGCAAGGCATGCAGGGAAGATATCGAATCGATGGAGCATTTTTTTATTTAATTGCCCAACTTCTGCTCTAGCCAAAAGGGTAATATTTTTTGTTTAATGTTTTAGCAGAGGTGGCTCATTTGGAGGTGTTAGGTGGGAAACGTTGAGGGAACTCGTGCGAAACACCCAAATTTTGTGAATTTAGCAACTTTTGAGAGTTACAGTTAGTACAATGACGCTGAGTGTCATCCTAAACAGAAAGATATTTTGCCTTGCGATTGTTAGTTTATGATAACCAATCTGGTTTCATTAACCGACGAAAAGCTGTTGATTGTAAGCTTGTCTGTATCGATGCCTTTGCTAAGGGAATTTAAGGGGAATTTAAGTGGCATTTTGCTTCGATTAAGGTCATTATAAATTACCCATACGTTGACGTGTGCCATTATTTTAAATATTTTAAAATCTTTAGCACTTAATATCTTGCAAAAACAAAAAAACGGATTTTAATTTGACTGCGTCAAAACTCCCAAAAAACGGTATAGTAAATTCAAAAAATAAAGAATTGTAACGAAACCTTCGAAAATGCACTTAAAGCATGTTAGCGACCTCGCATATAACACAATCCAATAACATTTATTTTAAGGCTTTTAGCTATGTTTAAACTCTAATTATGTGTACCCTTCGAGCCGAAAGGGCTAAGGCCTTTCCTTGAAGTCTCCTCCTTTCAACCTTACCTAACCTATTCTCATTTATAGAAAAATTCGGTTAAGCGATATGTTTGGGGGATTTCATGTCAAGTGACCCAACTTTTAAAACCGATGTCTTTCGATTGGAAAGAAATTTGGACCAAAGTAAGTTCTTGCAGAGAGTAGTTTAGACACAATTTTTTAACACGATCGGTCAAGAACTCTCTGAGCTAGAGGGGTTCAAAATTTGACGTTTTCGGCAAATAGGTGTTTTTTCTCATACATGTAGTTTATTACCTTTTGCTTTTAACAAAATTCGTCCCAAATACTTTCGATAGCTTTTTTTTCAATCTTCCAGAAAAAAATATTTTTAAAATTAAAAAAAATTTTTTTTATTTTTTTTTTATAAAATAATTAGAAAAAGTTTTTTTTTCCAAATGTGCCCATTTTTTTTTTTTTTTTTTTTGCTCAAAAGAAAGCTTAGATCTTTTCCTTGAAGAACTTGGAGGTCGCTTAGTGGGATGCGAGTGGGATATCTATAACAAATAATGTTTTGTAACTCAAGGTAGAGGTTTTCCAATTTTCGCGTATATTCTATTTTGATTTTTTTGCTATTTATGTAAAATTTTCTCTTAAGCAAAAAAAAAAAATATTTTATGCTAAGAAACAAAATAATTTAGCCTTTCCGACGGTATGCATTGAAAATAAAGTCTCATACACTCGACACTGCATTACCAACAAAATGGTAGGCCTCTGGAATAAAATCACTTTTATATGGTAATGTCTGAACATATTTTGTTAATATTTTCAATGCATACCGTCGGAAAGGTTAAATTATTTTGTTTCTTAGCATAAAATATTTTTTTTTTTGCTTAAGAGAAAATTTTACATAAATAGCAAAAAAATCAAAATAGAATATACGCGAAAATTGGAAAACCTCTACCTTGAGTTACAAAACATTATTTGTTATAGATATCCCACTCGCATCCCACTAAGCGACCTCCAAGTTCTTCAAGGAAAAGATCTAAGCTTTCTTTTGAGCAAAAAAAAAAAAAAAAAAAAATGGGCACATTTGGAAAAAAAAAATTTTTTTCTAATTATTTTATAAAAAAAAATAAAAAAAAATTTTTTTTAATTTTAAAAATATTTTTTTCTGGAAGATTGAAAAAAAAGCTATCAAAAGTATTTGGGACAAATTTTGTTAAAAGCAAAAGGTAATAAACTACATGTAGGAGAAAAAACACCTATTTGCCGAAAACGTCAAATTTTGAACCCCTCTAGCTCAGAGAGTTCTTGACCGATTGTGTTAAAAAATTGTGTCTAAACTACTCTCTGCAAGAACTTACTTTGGTCCAATTTTCTTTCCAATCGAAAAAAAAAGTTGGGTCACTTGACATGAAATCCCCCGTATGTATAAATATATATAGAAAAATTCGACCAGTTTTTTAGCAAATTTAAAATGCTACATAATTCTTAATTATGGTTAATTTGTTTTTTTAGCAGTGATATCAAAACACTTAGAAAAAACAAGTCCTATAACTAACTATCTCTGCAAAAAAATCCTTTGATTATTTTTATTTTTATATGCAAAAATAAAGCAAGAAATTTAAATCGTTTTTAATCGTTTCGACAAATTGTTGTTACCCACAGCGAATTATTACAAATACAGCCATAATAATAACAACCTGTTGGCCATCTCTCTCTTAGTAAAAACTCTTTGCTAAAGTAAAAACAACAAGAAATATTTGTCATACGTACAGTATTCCCAATAGTGCAAGTATGTTTGTATTTGTTTTTGTAAATGCACATACATTTATAGAGAATACAAAAGCACTTGCATATAAACATTTAAATTTAATACTTTCTTAAATTTTGTTTTGCGAGAACAAACATGGTATTTAAGTTCTTTTATTTCTTTACTTACTTACCGTTTGATTGGGATGCTTTATTTTTTTTTTTTGTTTAAATGGAGAATGCTGATGAAGAGTATGGCAAAAGAAAAAAGTTAAGAAAATATTGCCTTAAATTCTTGTAATATAGACGACAATATTTGTAGTTGTTTTTTCACTGTTGATTGTAGTAATGATGATAGAATTGCTGTTAAAGGACGTCAATTTGTCCGTCTGTGTGGCACTATGTTGAATGAAGGAAAGAATAATATCTGTTACGAAGACTAACACTGTGTATTTGAGGTAAATCCTTGTATGTTTTGTAGTTGCTTTTTTCTTGTGGTCTTGTCGTAAACAGCAGAACTTTTTTTTTTTAGAAATTTCTGTGGCTTAAAATTTATTTTCTATTTTTTGTTGTTGTTTGCGCTGTTGTCAATCTGTTGTTATGTGCCGCTGTGGTTTTTCTATTAATTGGGCGAAATTTTCCAACAGATGAATTCCTAAGGGAGATTATGTATTTTTAATATTAGTAAGATTATTTTAATTGTAATTGAAAAGAAATAAAGTAATAATACAGCTTAACGGTCTTATTCTAAGCAATTATTTTATGCTTATAAAGGGATTATTAGATAAACTTTTAGAAACTAGTTTTTATGTTAAGGCTGTAAGAGTGTTTATTAGTGTGGACAGCTCACTCCATTTAAAAATAGTAGTTGTTTTCGACAAATAAATAAATTATATCGATAAAAAATTAACTTGTTTACTCAAACGTTTAAAAAAATTGTTTTAATATTTTTTACTGGATTGCGTTCGTTTACACAAAATCCAGTAAATGAGAATCCAACCCAAGAGCGTAAAGTGACAGTTGTTTTACTGGGTATATTTAAGTTTTTACTAAATATTTTTCTGCTAGTAATAAATCCAGTAAAGAAAAAAAATGTTTTTTAATGGAAACAAACAAGCAAAAAAAACCTTAAATTTTTGAAAAAATTTGCTAAAATAGAAAAATAACATATAATAAGTCAAAAACAATAATATGCTTAAATCTATCAGTTGCTTTAATAGAGTTAATTTTTTTTTTAATTTTCCTATTTTAATTTGGCCTTAAATGACAATCTACCGAATTTTGGATATTATTAAAGTGTTTCAAATAGAAAACATAAATAAATAAAAAAAAATAATACTCAAACCCAAACTAAAGTTGAAATTTTTTCCGG
Organism: Melanophora roralis; assembly: GCA_963583895.1. NCBI lineage: Eukaryota > Metazoa > Arthropoda > Insecta > Diptera > Rhinophoridae > Melanophora > Melanophora roralis. The sequence goes on from OY757191.1 coordinate 1,642,175, forward strand.
AGTCACTGTTTTGCCTATCTATGAGCATTTTAATTAGCGTTGCCAGAGTAGCTACCCAAAAGTTACGTTTTCTCATCGAAAAAATTAATTTTTTATAAAAAGTTACATATAGGAAAATAAAACTAAATCCTAAAAAAACATAGTTTTTGGACAAAAAATTTTGTCTGTTTTGACGAGCAATTACCGAAAAACAATTTGGGGCAGTTAAGTCAAAGTGCAGCTATCGTTGATTTTTTCCATGTTATTTAATTCAGAATGCCAGAAATTGAGGGAATTTATTTCCAAAATCCAGGTATAGAAATTGCACATAAAAACGGGATTTGTATAAGCTTTTGAATAATAGATTATAAATAAACCATTTTGTGTAGTTAAGTCAAAAGTGCACATAAACAAAGGCAACTACTGAAACAAAAACAAAACGAAAATTAGAGCAAAACCGTTAAAATTTTACATGTTACGTTGAAGGTCAAAAAGTTAAATGTAACCAAACGGCAACGCTGGTTTCAATGCTAACGGTTATGTTCTCCCCCACAAATAGACGCTTGTCATTTCGGTCTCACCTTTAATACACTTAATAAAATACTTATTGTGGTCAATTATACAAACACAAACATACATTTTAAAATAATAATGAATATGAGTACATATCGCACACTAAATCGAAAAAGGGTCACAGCTCACAATTTTATAAAATTATTTCTTTTTTCTTAAGCCAGTTCCCATATCAAACCTATAACGAGCACGAACATTAAATTCGCATTTCAGTAAACTTCATTAAAAGATGTATGTTTTACTTCTGAACTCAATTTGGTTTTATAATCAGAATCATATTTTCAAAAGCAAAGAAAAAGACTCTCATAAAAAAATGATTTTGAGTTGTGACTGCTTTTGATTTAGTGTGTGATATGTGTATCCGTCCGTCTGTTCATTGGTTTATCCATTTTTAACATGTGGTGCTTTCTAGATGTTTAATTGCTAAAGAGCCTTTGACTGTTTTTGATTTTGAAATGCTGTAAGTGTTTTTGTTTTGTGTCTTCAAATGCCATTAAGTTGTTGTTATTGACTAGTGGCCAATTGCTATGAAAACGCATTTATAAAATATCAGGCAGGGTTCTGTTAGGTGGAAAGCTCTAAAGAGGGTTGTTAAAATGAAAATTAACGTTACAGAGTGGAAGAATTTTTAACAAATTTTAAATAAATATGTATGTTTTGAGTTTAGACTTTGTGCCTTAAAAGGCGCCACATTGTACTTTATTTCTATATAACGATATAAAAAAGTAGAAGTTGTCATATTTTTTAATATTTTGTACACAAGCACAAAATAACACAGTTAAGAAAAATATGAATTTTTGAAGAAATCAAGCTCAAGAAAGCAAGATTCAAGCACACGGAAAAAAGGGGTCGTATCAATATACATATAATTAACAAAGAATGTGTAAATTTTTTATTAAAGTCAAACCAAGGACAAGGTCCTGCCATATATCATTTACCTTTAAAACCTTATAACATCTAAAAAATTATTCGATTGTTATAAAATTTTGGTATGTATGTAAATTGATATTTATAGGAAATCTACAGGGTGTACCAATATAGGTAGTGTTAAGAACACAGTAGATTATGAATTCGCCTTGAAATTTTGTGAAAGTGATTGCAAGATCAGGGCACACTCAACCAGGTAATATTAAGAGCCCAGCTGATTAAAATCAATTTAATATTTTTACGTTTTAAAAACTTAATTTCATATAAAATTTTTAATTTTTTTGACATTCTACCGTTCATACACAAAAAGGAAATGTAGAGGGCGAGTTTTTTGAATTCGCCTTGATACTGATATTGATGTACCCTGGATGTCTGTTTACTTTAAATTTGGGTAAAATTGGATAAATAATGTGGATTATACAAAAACATAATTTATTGGAAAATAGGTTAAAAACGTTTTAAACCCTCTTGCAAAAATTAATATATAAAAATATATGAGCCGTTTATGTTGAAAGTGGCATAAATCAATTTGTTTTAAATCGAGATATTTAAATATATAAAAAAACCGTTAAAAATATTTAGTGTTGGGCAGAGTACGATACATACTTTTATAATACTATCTACCGTGTTTAGTTTAAGAGATATTAATATACTAATTTTTCTTTGTTTGGCCCGTTCAAACCATCTTGGGGTCAGAATTCCCGAAATTCCGTGTTAATGGATTTATACGCCAAGAAATGTAACTGCAGCCTAATTTTTGAAACTCTAGAGAAATGAAAAATTTTTTAAGGACCTGAGGTGCCCTATTTTATGATTTATGGGGACCACCCATTCACAATTAACACGAAAAATTTTCTGTTTCAAATTGAGTTTAAATACAATTTTTTTTTAAGATAAAAAGGTAAGTATCTCAAATAAATGTTGACAAAAATATATTTTGTGGTTTGTTTTGCCACTACTATAGGGCGCTTAACTATAAGAATTTTATGGAAAGAATCAAATAGGTTTAAATGGTTTAACAAAAATAATTCTCAAAAACAATTTTTTTTGAAAACAGGGGGCAAGTAAAGGCATTTGATTCGAATCGAAGTTTAAAAATTCTTATAAGAATTCCTACATTAAAAGCATTGATGACAAGGTCGATCGAGTAGAATTTCGATTTAAATCGAAAGCCCTAATTTACTCCCTGTATCGAAGTTTTGTTTTCAGGTATTCTAAAATATTTTTAGTTAAAGAAAATATAGAATTCAGTATATATTAACGAAATATTATTTTTTATTGCTCCAAACAATAAGAAATTACACTTTTCATAGTTTTTCAAAAGTTTATATTTTTATCTAATCTATTCTTATCGATTAAAAAATTCGTTACTATTTTTAACCATAATTTGAAAAAAATAAACTTGTTAAATTGCCTTAATATATGATTTTTACTCAAGTATCAGGCATTTTAGAACATTTAATAACATCCATAAACGTACAGACAAAGCTTGTAAGGCTAGACATTTAAATTTCGACTGCGGATAACTCTTTCAATGTAAAAATTTAAACTAAGACGGTATTTCGACAAATTCGTAACTTAAAGGTGGAAAAATGGGCCAAATATGGAAAAATCTATGCTTATATCTTCTAAACTATGCACGGAGGAGACCGTGCTTGACTTGTGCCAAGCGCTTTTTCAAAATTTTGCACTTTAAGGGGTAAAACAGGGTAAAAAACTAAATTTTGATAGTTTTTGAGGAACTTTGTTATTTCGAAATGAATTAAGATAGAAATATACTTCAGACTGCACTCGACAGCTCTTAAAAAAAATAATAAGTACATGTTTGTTATTTTTTAAAATATTTACCCTAAGGGAATAAGGGATTCAAAAAAGGTCAAAACTCCATATTAATTTAAAAAAAACCAATTATGTTAACAATAATCGTTTTTTTTTATTTGCCAAAAATATAACAATAATTTCTGTACAAAAAAAAAATCAAAAAATAATTATTATATCTTGACAAAAAAACCAAATTAATTTAATAAAAAAAAATAATAATAATAAATTAAAAACTTTAAAAGCACTTGATTAAAAAAAACTTTAGTTTAATATCATCGACATGGTATACTTCACTTGACTTTCCGACGTTTCTTTTTGTATGCCTTTTTTAATTGAAATCTCAAAAATAATTATTATTACTGACATTCCCTGGTAAAACACATATTTTCGAAAAATCAAACTCTAAATTTGATGGATCTTAATATTAAATATAAATTACTTAAAACAAAATTCTTTTTAGTTTCAAACAATATATTTTTTTTAACTTACACCCTTTTAAAATTTAGCTTCTGGCAGCATTTCTTTTTATTTTTTTTTATTTTATGTGTTTTTTTTTTGTCTTAATGCATTATTCGTTAATTTAGTTTGTTTGTTTTTTGTCACATTTACAACTTTTTTTTTAATACAACACTTTTTGCAAAGATTTGTTTTTTTTATTTTTTCGTTTATAATAAAAACTAAAATAAAAGTTTGCTAAAAAAATAAACTGTAAATACATGTAGAAATAAAGAAATATTTTTTGTTAAAAAATTGCAAATAAATTTCTTTCTCTTACACACACACGCACACTTGTTGCACTTTGTTTACATTTTTTTCAATTTAAGTTATTTTTTCTAAAAATCAAAAATTAAAAAAAAACAAAAATTAAAATTATAATAATTCACAAGTTTTTTTTCAAATTTTTTTAAATATAAATTTATTTAGCTTATTTTAGATTTTTAAATGGAAATTCTAACCAAGAAAACACTACCAACAGCAACGAGATCTCGTCTCGCACTGAATCTAACAAGTGATTAATTTTTGGTTGGCAAGGAAGCTGCTGGATACCAAAAACTGACATTAAACTTTAGTGGTGATATTTAATAGAATGTAGAATACTTTGAACGCATACAAACACATATATGTAGTTATGTAGTGAATAAATTATACACACACACATGAATATAATATGCTTTCTATGTACATGATTCACAACTCACGCATTTGTTGGCTTTTTAAAACAACGTCATCATCGTCGTCATTATCAAATATTTTTTTTATCGAGAAAACGGCTCAACAATACAACGTTTATTTCAATGATGTCGGTAATTTGTTAGTTGTTTTTTTTTCTTTCCGTATTTGTTGTTGACATTGAAGATAAAAACGAAGGCACATTTTAGTCCTATTGCTTTAACAGACTGTTGCAGCTACAAAGTCTTACATAAGCGATTAAAATGAGTGATATTTTCTAAATTGTTTAAGGGTGGCTGCTAAAAGTTTGATTTGAGTGAATTTTAATGGGCTTTGAAATGGGGAGTATGATATACACAGTTATATTGTTTATAAGTTTTAATCCATAATTAACTTTCAATTAAGATTTATGAACATATCTATTTAAAATATGTTTAACCCTTCACCATTAATGGCTAATATTACAGGGCGTCTGGTGGCAGATTTATATTTTCAAACTTAAATAAAAAACGTAATAATTGACACAAAGTTTTAATAGAAGCATTGAACTTCCATATGTCTTCCGTCGAGTGGAACACACTGTTCAGCGCCTCACGCTGCAGTTAACTTGGTTTAATTAAGCTGAGATTGGGGATTGCCATTATAAACTCTTTCTTTGAAGGAGCCCAAAAAAAAAATTCATGGGAGTAAGCTCGGGAAACCTCGGTGGCATTGGGATGTCCCCAAAGTGACTAATCAGTTTTTGGGGGAAATTTTTCCAAAGCAAATTTATCAAAGCTTCCAATTATTGCTTGCACCACGACTGCAAAAATGTGATTGAGCAGGTGATGTAAAATTTAGTACAAGTTGACCATTTTTCAGGCTCCTTTTCTTTACAAATGCGGTGGGACGAGTTCGAAAATAAAAAAATAATTATTATCAGTAAAAATTTTACAACCCAAAAATAATTTTTATATATTTTTTATGTCGGGTATTTTTTATGTCCTCCTTTAAGTTAACGTCCTTTTTTTCCTTGGTGGAGAAAACATAATTAAAACATAAAAAATAAGAAGAAACAACAGCAACATTTTAAAACAAAATTTATATCAGAGAAAACTATGTAGAAGCTTTAAGTCTCAAATCTACTTACTTTCTTTTTGACTAAAATTTTATATTATTTTTGGGACACCCTTATAACATTCTACTCATTTATTATATGGCGAATAATTTTTGCAAATAAAATCTGTCTCACAAATTTTTAAACGTGTTGTGTATGTGTGGTCAAGTGCTCTGGAGCTTATATTTTTTGTTTCTTCAAACCTTTTTTTTAAATGAGTGGAGACTCGCATGTTAAACAAAACACTTGTTGATGTTTCCTTAGCATTATTTTTTATATACATACAATTCGCTTGACTATATACATATATTATATTGTATATAAAGAAATAATGAGTTGAGATGTGAAAAGGGCAATGGATTGTGTAGCTTAACGAAAAGAAATCTGAAAACGGGTTTCGACACATCAAAAAGAACATTAAATTTTATAACAAGTTTAATGTTGGTTTTTGGCTTTCTTAGTGTTTCAAATAAATTTGCAAAAATTATGCCATAAAAGTATTATATAATGATGCTACAAAAAAAGTTTTTTTTTTATTGTTTTTTATACATACATACATACAAACATATACATAGATATGTGTAGCTGGGTATGATATACGCGAATGTGTATAAAATAATAGCGATGCTGACTTACCGATCAAAATCTAAATCGGCGCTGTTTACTGCGAAGATATTTCTGTTTCGCACAATACAAAATATATGGAATTTATTTTCGACTCAAAATTATCATTGAAACTGAATACCTTCCAGCACAGGATAAATAAGGCCACAAAAATGTACTTCCCTTGTCGTTATATGTTAGGCGCAAAATTGGGGATTAGGTATGGCAAAGTCAAATGGATGCCACAGCTTTTGAACGTCTAAGTCTTAGATTGGTCTTAAGGATAGTAGTCTATGGCGGGAATCTAGGACGGAATATATGGTAACGAAGATCAGTTTTGAGAGAACATTAACGGTAATAATTCCTGAAGGGGACTATTGGCTTTGATCCGATAGTCTGTGTGAAGGGGTGCAGTTTTCACCGACGGATCATAGATGGATATAGGCACGGGAAGGGGTCCTTATCATTTTCTACATACTATCTGATAAGTGTAGTGTGTTCTAGGTATAGATATTGACCAATTTAAGGGCAACGGATGTTATAATGAAGCATGTTCCAAGGAATAGTGAGGTCAAAATATGTGTTGATAGTCAAGTGACGCTTAGGGCTCTAAAGGCGCATTACGCCTGGTCTAGGCTGTTGAGAGACTGTAGGAGTTCCCTTGGTAGGATTATGGGCACCTTCATATTAGAATATGTTGGGTTTCGGGACACTGCATATAGTTTTTAAATAAATTTCCGACGAGCTCGCTCTTAGTGGTTCGGCACTGGTGTTGACAAATAATGAGGAAGTTGTGAGACCAAAAATAGGCGATTAGGGCATGGAAATTTAACATGAAGAATCTTCAGTAAGGAAAAAGCAAGATAGCTGTTGATATGTGGCCGAGGTTGAGTTCAGCAGGTACTAGGTTGTTCATGGACTTGGGGACATAAGCCTAATGACCATAATTAGGGGGAAAAATTGGCACTGCCTAATAAGGATAGGACGAGCAAACATTATTTTAGGATGTGTGAGGATGAAGAATAACTAGAGGCGATAGTGCATGTTGTCTGCCACTGCTCAAGATTGCAGAACAAACTGTTGGGTTAAAGATTCCATTAAAAACTAAGTGATGTTTCGCAGTGCAAACTGGAAAACATCATTTGAATCAGAGGGCTAGGGAAAAGGCAACGGAGAAGAAATTTTACACAGATTCATAAATTATTTTCTTCATTCATATTATTTTTCCTTCTTGTTAGTCTGACTTCTGCTTTTCCTCTTTATTTGATGTCTTATTTTCCATTTTTAAATTTACTTTGAAGGAAAGCACAATGGGCCCAGCAGGTTTTTAAACTGCAAAAAGGAAACATTTGGTAGGTAAACTGTGTAAAAAAATTTACTGACTATTATCACTTTCAAAAGGATTGGTCTCTATAAAAAACGAATTAGTTTTGAATCGATTGGTTTAATTGAAGATGGGTTTTAGGCTATTACTTTTGTTTTTACACATACGCAGTAGAGGTGTTACATGGTGTGGGCAACAAAAACGAAAATTTTTAGACAATCAGTTAAACACATTTTTAACATTTAAGTTTTCTTAAAGGAAAATTAGTAAAAAAAAAATTAGTTTGATTTACGCCAGAAACATAACCGGGACGAATGACGATTTTTCGTCATCGCAAAATTTTATTATTATTTTTTTAAGCATTTTCACAATTCAAGTGACGATATGTATAAAGAAACGTGACGCTAATTATGGTTGCTTAAGGCATTTTCTGAAATTAAATATTTATATCCTAACCAAAATTTTTAGCATATTTTACGTGTTTTTGCTCAATATTTTTTAAATTCTTTGCTATTTTTAGTTTTTAATATATTGGTTTTTTGCAGCAAAATATTTTTAAAAATATTTTTTTATAATTAAATTAGATTATTTTAAAGCTTTTTTCTGATTTGCATAAATTGCATGAATATTTTTCGTTTTATCGACATCGACATTAGGTTTGAAGCGATCCAGCAAATGAAGTAAGCTCAAACTGAACCGGTTTCGTTTTAAAAAAAATTAATGAATTTAACACGTGATTGCCATAGGAGATAAGTAATTGAAAAAACTAAAATCAGGAGCACAGCTGACTATAATAAACTTGACATTCACTCTTACAAATATTTAATTTTGTTTGAAATTAAAATTTTTTTGACATTCACTTTCTCAAACACAAAAAGGAAATGCAGAGGGCGTATTTTTTAAATTAGCCTTGATACTACCTGTATTAGTGTACCCTGGAATAAAATTAAATTTAATAGTATTTTTCAGGGGACACTCAACCAGGTAAAGAGCCTAGTGGATTCAAAAAATTTATTATTTTCACGTTACAAATATTCAATTTTATATGAAATTTTTAATTTTTCCGACATTCTACCTTGTTTAGTGTGCCGTGGTATTTTACTTAAAAGTTTTGAAGTTAAATATGTTTGTCCTCATAAGAATAAAACAAAGCAATATTTTAAACTTTTTATTTTTTATAAACAGATCCAAATTGTTATTAAATTTTTTAGAATAAAAAATGATTCAATTATTATTTAATTTAAAAAAAAAAATAATTTAAATTAAAGAAAAATTTACTTTCTGTAGATATCTTGAGTAATAATATTCACAACTTACAGCTTTGATTTATTTTTTATTTTTGTTTTGTAATGCCTAACGAAATTATAAAAGCGGTAAAATTTTATTCAAAAGTAAGAATAAAAAAAATTGATTTTTTACATTAACATTTAAGTGCAGAAATAAAAATATTTACGTTTTTGTCATAAGAAATTTAGACAACCTAAGATGGTCAATCATTGGAAAAATTAAAGTTAATGGAGTAGAAATTTACAAAACCACTAATACAAAACAAAAAGGCTTTTTAAGCGCATTCATTTTTGGGAAAATTTTATTGCACCCCAACAAGTGTTTGAAAACAGCCTACAAAAAGGAATCATTTTAAACACAAACACTTAACAGATTCTTCTATTCAAAAGAAAAAAAAATCACATATGCACACACACACACATTCGCACACATGTTTAAAAAACATTTATATGTTTTTCCTAAAAGAAACGAACGTTTTTTTACTTTCGTCAAACAATTGGTCATCATGAATAATATAAATAAATAAAGAAATGAAACACTTTAACAGGATATCCCGAAAAAAAGGACTCAACTTGTATTTACCTAGTTTTGCTTGCTGTCAAGTATTTCCTTTTCTTTCCTTAAATGTTGGGCATATTTTTCTTTATTCTTTTTAAATTCGTTATTTGATTTAATTTTTTTTTTAACAATATATTTGTGTATTCTTTTCTTTTACAATCCTTGCAAGATGTGACAAATTTGTGGGTTAAGAGGTTAAAATACACACAACAAAAGCACTTACTTAACCATGGAAAATTTACTTAAGCGTTTACACTTTTTTTTTTATTTTTTTTATATGATTTTCTATTAAAGCTGCTTTTAAACTAAAAGGAAAGTAATTTCGTTTAATTTTTAGGGGAGGCAACCAACACATGAACATCTAATTTAATATTTGAATTGAATATTTCAATTCACATTTAAATTTCTTTTCATGTTTGTTCATTTTGCATTGAATTTTCTTTACATATTTGCACATATTTCAGTTTTTTATTTCAACAGCTTTTATATTAAAACATACTTTCTTTTAAACATTGAGTGCCTGGCATTGTAAATTAACACATTCACATTTTTATTGTGGCATTGTCTTTAAACCCCAGAAAATTCATTAAGAAATTCCTAAGTTCCTTGCGTTTCTGTGAGCTAAAAATACTTTTATAAAGAAAAGAAATTCAGATGATGTTCTCTACATACAAACACACATACACTAATACATAATTAATGTCATAGTTCCTATTTAGAATTATGAAAAGTGGAAAAAAGTATTACACAAGTAAAATTTAAATGGATTTTTCAAAAATATTGGTAAATGAATATCTTTCAACTAAAAATTAATTTCTAAGCATCTCGGTCTTCTGCGTTTTTTCTCCAGTTTTTGACATTTAGTTTGGTAAGATTTTTTCTGGACTTGGCCTTTTCAAAATATTTTCGATCGTCTGATTTTGCGTCTTCTTTTGGGATCATATTCAAACACCCTTTTTTTAAGGAGCATCATCATTTATTCTCACACCATGACCAAACCACCTCAATTTTTAGATTTGTATCGGGTTAACTACATCACTGCCGGCATATATCATGAACAGCTCTTGATTTCTGAGATACCGATATTCTCCAACTACAAAGGTTCTGATCAGCTTTGCTTCGGACATGGCTTCAAACCCTTAAGAACAAATAATGATATTAAAAGTGGCCTTACAATCGATAAACAGGTGGTAATTGTTAATCTGTTTTTATCGGATTTTTCCAAGGTTTGATATAGTGCGATCATTGTAGATTTACCAGATCTAAAACCAGATTGATAGGATCCGACTATTTCGTGTACTTTAGCTTTTAATTTTTTACGACAATATCTTTGTAAGCAATGGGTCACCTTTTTTGTGGGCAGGGCATAGCACACTGAGGTTCCAATTATTGCACATTCGTTCATCCTGCCAAATTAAGAAGATAAGGTGGTGCTTGCTTCTTATATAACTTTCCCTACCAGAACAGTGACAGTCATTTGACCGGTCATATGACCGACACAGATGACCGGTCATTCGGTCAATATTTTCTATGATTTCCTTAAGGACATCTCCCTCGCACCTTCAGAAATGATAGAAGTTTTGGTCACAAATGACCGACAAAAAATGTTTTAGTGTTAGTTTCGGTCACAAATTTCTTGTAGGGTTGTAAAGGGTATAACAACAATTACTATGTCTTTTAAAAAAACATAAAACATATTAAGAAAAAGCAATATACACGTATGTTGTACATTTATTGTCTTTGCAAGAGTGTTAAGAGCGATATAAGCTATAACTGTCAAACTCCTTTCATAAAAACAGTCTTCACTCTCTTGTGCGCTTGAATTGTCAAACGAAATCAACAACACATGTTCATACTTAATGCGTATTTATGCACATCCATATATATGCTTAACAGCGTTGCCAGTTTGTTACATTTGTTACAATTTTTTATGGATTTTATTTTTTAAAAAAACTAGGGCAATCGCAGTATTTTGACTATATCTATGGTGGACCGATCGTGCTCATTTTACATAGCGATCATCTCAGGAATATTTCCAATAGTTCGGCATTAAACACCTGGTCCGCAGTACTTAAATTGACTCCGGAAACTTGATTTCAACAGACGGACATGGCTAAATACTTTCCTATCTATAAGGATCCAGAATATATAAGCTTTATGGGGTCGCAAATGGATAATAAAGAAATTACAAATGGAATGAAAAACTGATAAATACCTTTATCACTATGTGAAGGGTATAAAAACGTTAACTAAGCTCACAGTCTTTGACTTCGTTTTTACAAACTCGTTAAAGCCCTACGTTGAACTAAATCTACAACCCACAGAAATAAACTTGCGGAGTTAAATCAATTGTCACGTAGAAAATTAAGTAGGAAAAAATATTTTACGCTCTCATAAATAAAAAAAAATTGCCAACAATCAACATTCTCGAGTGCTTCTACCACTATTAAACACACACACACACAAGCTCCTGCAAACATTTGAAATAAGGACACAGTAAAACGCTGGGAAATATGCTAAGACTTTATTAAATTTTCAAAATTCCATTAACACTGAAAAGAAGGCAAATTGAAGAAAAATAAAATAATAATAATTGATAATGACACCCTGCGTATGTTAGAAATCAAGAACAACAATAGAAAAAACTAAAACAAGACAAAAAAGGACCAAAAAAAAAGAAACCCCAACTCACAACAACAGTAAAGAGAAAATAAAATCTAGAACGGTTTGTATGAGGGGTAATTGAGAAATAAAAAAAATCTAAAAAATAAAATCCACATTTACACACGCACTTTTAGAAAACCATATTTCTGTAGTGGAGTATTAACCAAGAGCCAGCATTAACTGCGATGATATTAAAGCACTTAGTAGAGCACACATTTAAACATACGTATAAACGAACATCCAAATACCATCAGCAACAGCAATTTGTCATATTTACGCATACAGTGGTAGATATAATAAAAGTAACATGAATATTCGTTAGTTTTTGTGATAACCAGCTTAACGGACAGGGATTAAAAAGTGTTTGATATTAATTTTCAAAAAAAAAAAAATATCGAAAGGAATTTTATAAGGCCACACCCTACTTACATTTATTGATAATCATTATTTAAGATTAATTAGGAACTTATGGTCTGGTTGCAGGTTATGGACTCTACCACGAATCGTCTGCCTATTGAGAGGACGATGCGCAACATGGCGATCCTAATAACAGGAGCAAAAGTCTCCTGGTGCAGAAGCTGGCGCTAAACATCGCTATAAGACTACATGCTGTGGGTGGATGGAAGCACAGGGCATGTGGCCAAGCAAGTTATATTAAGGACTGTCAATTTTGTTTACGATCTGATTGACTATTGCTTACGGATACCTTTTCTTTCACAGGAAATTATCCTTCGTTATTTCAGAGAGTGGGGCGGATAATGTCTCCCCGGGATCTGCCGATCTCAGGATGTATACAGATGGGTCTTAGGGGAGAGGAGGTGTTCGTGGAGGCATATTCATTGCACATGCAGAAGTCCGGATTTCATTCAGACTTCCAAATGTATGCAATGTGCTGGAGGCTGAACTATCGTCGATAGGCAAAGGGGATAACTGGCTACGGATAACCGGCTACAAGATATTCGGCAGGAATATTGAAATCTTCGCCGACAGCCGTGCCACCATCAGGTCCATTACTGATAAATACTCTACATCAAAACTAGCTCGCCAATGCCGGGCATCCTTGAACTGGATGGTGATGCATTCTAACATCACTCTGGCATGGGTGCAATGACAAGGGACGCTGTGTGCGGGTAGCTGTGTTTCCTTAACACTTGCTAGGAGTGGTGCGAAATTAGATAATGGGGCATTCTTCCTTATTCCTGTAAGCTCCGCGGGGATAAATACGCCCGAATAATGCCGCTTTTTAAGTAAATTTTCGAATATACCTTCCTGTCGACCGCCAATCGCGTCTGACCTCGCCCAAGCCATCCTCAATCTCGAAGCCGAAGCGGACGATTTTTCGACCTAAATCATAATGGGCAATGAGGCTCATTTCCACCCCAGCGGGTACGTGAACAAACAAAACTATCGATTCTGGGGCACTGAAACTCACAAGTGATGCACGAGAAGCCATTACACCTGCTCAAAGTGACTGAATGTTGCGCTGTTCGCGCGGGAGGAGTCATCGATTTATTTATTTTCGAGTAAGCCACTGGTCAAACAACAACAGTGGACGGTGCGCTCTATAGGGTCATGTTAGCCGAGTTTTTTCTGCCGCAATTGAACGAATTAGGACTGGAAAATATAGGGTTATAACAGGACGAGGCAACGGCATATACTACGCCAGCCCTAACCGACATTTTGAAGGCGGAGTTCCCGGGTCGCCTCATCTCTCGTTTTGGTGATTTACATTGGCCCGCAAGCTCGTCCGATTTAACCGTTTTAGACTTTTTTGTGGGATTTTTTGAAGTCCTATGGAAGCCTGGGCACCCTGAAGCCCTCAAGGACAACATTCGACATGAGTGCGAAAATCTGTCGCCCCCTAAAGCTTTCGCCGAAGTGATGGAAAATGTCATGAAACGAGCCCATTTGGCCGATATCATCTTCTTGACTTGGCCAACAAAATTCTAAACGTTAAAAAAACAAAATGAAAAAACAGAATCGAGGTTTTTTATTTAGAAAAAAAATGAGAGCCAAACAACATGGGATGACTTCTATTGACCCCTCTTGAAGGAAACCCAGTTTATTAAATGCTACAAATAAGTTAAAAAAAATATTTAAGAATTTAAAAAAACTGCAAAATATTTTTTTAAATATATTTGTGCCTGCTTAGTCAATTGTAATTAGGTGTGTTCATTTACAGAAAATTATCACTAATTTTCGATAATTATTACTAGTAAGTGTTCACGTACACAAAAAATTAGCAGCTAGAGAGCCAAAAAAGAGCGTAATATGTTTAGAAACAAAAATGTTTCTGATAATTTCTGCTAGTAAAAATTTTACTATCAGAAATTATTCAAACAGTCTTTCTGTCATTATGCTTTGAAAAAAAAATTTAGTTTTAAATTTTTATAAGTTTACAATAACAAAATACATTTGCTTGCAAGTTTTGACTGTAAAAGTGTTCATTTACTTTTAAATATTTTTGAGAGCAATTTTGATAATATTTCTTTTTACTCTCTCGTTGCTAGTAATTACTGGAAAGTTATTGAACACAACTATTGATAACCATTGTATGTTTATACAAAATATAAAAAATGTCCACCGTACCCTTAATATTTTTTTTTAAATCCACACATTCTTTATGATTTATATAGAATTTTTTAATTTGAAGTGTCATGTCATTTGCAGTTAAAATATTTATAGAAGTGCGTGTACATATGTACATATGTATGTTTAAATACAAACAATCATTGTTCCTTAAAATTAGAAATGTTTTAAACCCTCTGCTGGTGGGGTTTTTAACAAAATATTAAAATTTTTCAAATTGACCACTTTCTCTGGTTATTGAAATATATTCATATCAGTTTACTTACCCTTATTAGATCTCTTTGAAGATTTGGTTGTTTGTTTTTTTGGGAAAAACTAAATTTTGTTATAGTTAAGTGTCGTAGAGATAACAAACAGGACATTTTGACTGTATGCATAAGGAAGTCGAGCATATAAATGTAATTTCCTGTTTAAAATAATTTTTGTTGGGAAAAAGAAAACTTCGTTTCAATCATCTCAATTGTTTTCATTTCTAAATCTTATGATTAAATTAAGGCTTTTATAAAGATATTTCTTTTTTAAATGATGTTTTAGAGTTTAATTCTATGAATAACAATTTGGTTTAAGGGCGTTTCAAAATAATTGAATAAAATTATTAAATAAATAAATTTAAACAAATTTTGTTGAAATTAAATCAAATGGCATACTAAATCAAAAACAATCACAATCTTGAACACATTTTGCTATTCGTGAAAATTAGTGTTTAAGAAATGGGTATTTAACAGTATAAAAACCAGTTTTAAATCTTAAGCGGCATTTAATCGGTATTTGTATCGATTGCCAGCCTCCATTTCAGGTTGAACTAGCTTGTTCCGAAGACCTTAACATGGACCCTTTGGGTGCTTAGTTTTACAACACAAGAAGAAATGATAACCAGTTTCACTAACTCGATGTAATGCATTCCAGGGTGCTTCACACTCCCTTGGCAAATGCTACAACCCTTGCCTTAACAAATCCAGACATTTCCTCCAGTTTTTAAACAAACAAGACAATTTGCTCTAGAGTGTACGAATATGCTTAACAGTCTCCTTATCCCCGGTGCACCACAGAATCTACTAATCATTTCTGGACGGTCGTTTTTTGTCATGACCCGCTGTCCCACAATAACCTGTTTTCATTTCTACTGGAAATCTACAATCAGTCCTTTGCAAAGATGAAAGAAATCGTCGTCCTCAAATAATCGTGGAAGCTCTACACGAAATAGTATTTACCCAGATCTTTATAACTCTAACCTCACCTTAAAATTTATACTCTTATTGTAAGACTGATAAATGATTCCCTTGCTGCACTAGATCGTCTGACATCTCGTTCCCTTCAATACCATTTGCCAGAAAAAAGTCAGGCGAGATAAACAAAGAAATTTATACCAAAATCAGATTTTACCTTCTTTAAAACAGCACCGTGTGGTTCCATATTTCTGACCCTATTTGGCATCATGCCACTATGAAAGGAAGGCCCTCAATATCAATTTGTCCCACGTTGTCAAAAACAGTAACAGGAGCCGCTATTAAATCCTTAATGCAAGGATTTATGTAAAAAGTGTATAAAATTATTGTCAATTAAATTTTTAAAATATTTAAATAAATTTACGTTTTCTTAAGAGATTTTAAATTGAATCGTTTAAGTTTTATTTACTTTAAACAAGTGAAAATCTTATGTTACAGAGTTGACTCACTCTATAATATAAAACATTTGTTTTTAGCAGCATGGCACACCCACAGCTATCAGTAGTTTGATTCAGTTCGTTGGATATATGTTTAAAAAAATAATATGTTTTTATCGAATAAAATTAAAATTTTTGAAATCGGCGATAACAAAAATTGATTTTTTGGACAATAAAAAACGATTTTCAGTCACTGTGCGTTGTCAAAACAAAATGGTAGAAATGATAACTAGGACTCCCTGGTATAATAAAAATGGCATCATTCACGATTTAAAATTTTAAAATCAATTTTAAAACAAGTATTTTAATAAGCTATAAACACTTTCAAATGCGCTCGCTCGAAACAGACATAATCGTTTGAAGAGGAAGGACACTGATGTCCTCAGATAAATCCACCGCAATTGAATAAGTTCGTTTTGAGAAACTAAATTTTAGCCTTCTATTAGCTGAAATAATATTAAATATTTAGTTTTAAGATTTGGTTACTTACTGTAAATTTACCACAGTGAAGATTCAACATAAGAAAATATAAAAAAAAAAAATAAGTTGGACTATAAAAAAAAATAAGTTGGATTTGTTTTTGATCATTTCCTTTGTGTAACAATTTAAAAAAACGGTGTCAGATGCACTCATAAATATTTTGGAAACTTTTATTTAATTTTGTTCTAAAAATTTGTCAGGGCTGTCGTGCAAACCGATAACTGTCGGAAATGGATTAAAAAGTGCGTAAGTTTTTCAGTGTAACGAACTTTGAAATTTATTAGTGTAAAAATTGAATTGAAATTAATATTCCAATTTAAAATAAAACCAATGCCGACAGCTATTAGATTCTATGGCAACCAGATATGTTAGATTTTATATTTTAATTAATATTTTATTTTGCCGATAGTTGAATGCCGACACTAGGCGAGTGGTAACCTTTTAAAAACCAACTACGGATCTACATATATCACCAGCTTACTTTGATTTCGGGATTGCAATTCACTCGGCTAGTGTCGGTAAAACTTGCTCTTTACGTTTTTCAACGTTAAACAACTAAAAATAAATTTTTTCATAATAACAAGAAATAAATAAACTTAATAAAAGAAAAATAATATAAAAATATACAAATTTAAATCTACTTTTTCTTGTCTTTTATACATTTGTAAAACTAGAAATTGCTTTAATTAACAAAATCTAGAAATAGTTGAATTTAATAAATTTATATTAAAATTTTACGCAACAAAAACCAAAATATAGGAGTTTCAAGTGATTCTAAATAATTATTTTTTTCAAAAACAAACTTGGTTTTATATGAAAATCTTGCGTCTGCGCCTAAATAAACATACAGCATCAGGAGGCGGTGACTTTCCATAAAAGCATTTTCCACCAATCAAATTAAACGGATAAAAAACTTAAAGGAGAAATGCTTGAAAGCAAATGTTGGAGGATAATAAATTTTAGAGATGTTTTTTTTGTTATTTTCTAGCATTGCTTTTTGCAAATTTTGCTAATCGAATAGAAAAAAAACACTTGTTGCTTTTGAATATATAACAAGCAACGCACACACACATATTATTTTATTGCTCATTAAATTTTATGGATCTCAAACTTCTCTACTTATTCATGTATGTGTGTTATTGTTTTCTCTCTTATTTTTATGGCTACAAAGATGTTAATGTATTGAATTGATTTGATGAGGTGTTAAATTTTTTCGTCTTTTATTTTACTTTAATCACAAACATTTTTTCATATAAACTGTAATTTTAAAGAAGAATGAAAAAAAAAACAAACGCAACACAACAAATAAAACAGCTTATCATGTACCAATTGTACTTTGAGGCCATTGTGGTATGTGTACGTGTGTTAAGTTGTTGTTTGGTACAGGAAACGGAAACTGCTTAAGATTTAGCAAAGTCAATGTGTCAGGGATTTCTTGCAATATTTCGTTATATATTTATGTGTATTTTTGTTTTAAGTAAGTAGATTTAAGATTTAATTTTATGATTTTTTTATTTCCTTAGAAAAAACACAAGTAGCACAATGATTTATTGCATTACATTTATGATTTCTCTTATTCTTTTTATGTGAAGTTTTTTACTAGTCTAAGATAATAGTGGTTTTATATAGTTTTATTATTAACCTAAGCTTATAATATACATATAAATTATATTCACATACACATACATACGTGTATGTATTCTAAATTATCTGTGAATATTTTTCGCCCAAGCTTGTATAGCAGAAATTTAAAAGAGTAAAAACTTTTAAAAATGAAAAAACAAGGCATTAAAAAAATAGTTATTAGGAAATTTTTGTTTTAATAATTTTAGCAAGCTAAAACAATATTTTACAACTCTGTTACAGTTAAGGACATCGAATCAATTTCAAATCTTACCATAAGTGGTAAGTAGTGTTAAATGTCATTTACTATTTTATTAGAAGGAAAAAGTGTTAAATAATGTTCGAACAAAAATTACAAATATTTACAGAAATTGGTTTTTAACATTTTTTAAATTAAAGGGATAAAAGCGTTTTTAAGTAATCGTTACTTTTTATACCCTTCACAGGGCAAATATCAGTTTGTCATTCTGTTTGTAATTTCTATAATATTCTTTAGCGGTCCCATAAAGTGAAGAGCGTTTTTATAGAGGTATGCATACATACGTGAAATTTACTTAATATAAAAAATAATCTTCTGGCATTACAATTCAAATATGACTTTTTGTATATGACCGCCACAGCTGGCTCGAGCGTAATCTAATCTGGAAGTCCAATTTAAATGAATAAAAATAAACCAAGAAATCTTTACCTTAAAAAGCCGTAGCGGTGTCAAAAGTACGGTGAGTACGAATTTCTTAAACAAAGAACGGATTTTCTTACGATTTATCTAGTACGAGTTTGTGGCTAAAGGAATCATTTACGCCAAAAATAGGATTAATTAAATTCGAAACCATAGTTGATGTAAACTTAAAAAGACTGATTTAAGCGTTAAAGGGACTAAGCCAAAAATGAAGAGTAATTTTTTTTTGACTTACGGAGCTTTGTTAAAGAAAACATAAGTACTAACAGCCTTATTCATAAAAACTATTTCATATTTATTAATGGCTTATTTGACAAATTTCTTTTAATTATTGATAAAAAAAATTCAATATAATAAATATTAAATAGCTTTATGATTAACGCCGTTAATATTAATTATTTGAAAAGTTTATTTTTGTACAGGCCGTAGCTGGGGCATGAACTTGGGACTGTCTGAACTGCAACACCAGCGCGCTTCCATCTTGACCACCAATACACTTCGTTTTAAAATGTAAAACTATATATAAAAGCAACATATGTTTTCTGTTTGATCTTTTTTCTTTGAAGTAATTTTACTAGACTTGATTTAAGAAACAAAAGTACAAAACGTACTTAAAAATTTCAAGTACGATTTGGAAAAATTCAAAAATAAAATACTTGATTCTAGAAAAAATTTTTGCTTTCCGTATGCTTTCAAAATTTGTAAGCATATAGATAATAACGCGGCTTATAAGTGGGCAACCGTTTCGGGCTTATCAGCGTTGACAACTTCTCATATGATCCAGAAAATTGGCTTGCGGCGTTTAATCACTCGATGTTGGAGGTAAATTCAATGGACTGAAACGTAAAGCTATGCGGTTACTAAAAGTTTCCTTAAATAAAGTAATTATGGAACGAGCTGTGTGACACGTCTTGATAAAACCACAGCTCCTGCACAACATGGGGGTTCAATTGCTGTTGAATGAAAAAGTCAGTAATAATGGCTTTATAACGATCGCCATAGAATATAATGTTCTGGCCAGTATTATTTTTAAAGAATTACGGACTAATGATTCCACCAGCCCATAAAGCACACCAAACAGTCAGTTGCTTTGGATGTAACGGTGGCTCAGCGTCAGGCTGTTTTTCCGTTTGGTCCGGGGACACAAAAAAATTCCTCTCCGAACTGCAAACATGCAAATATAATAAGTTACCTTGGGAATGCAGGGCAAAATAAAAGAACAAAATTAATTTTTTCCTTTTTTTCAATATAAACAAGAGTATTTATTTTTACTATTTTTTATATTTTCTTAAAAAAGAAGTTGTAAAACTTAGTAGAAAAACAGGACCTATGTAAATATATAATTTTAAATTAACGAATAATATATCTTTATGTATAAAAAACACTTTTTATTTTATATTTTCCAATAGTAGAGAGATGCGAATATTGATGCTAACAAAATAATCTAGTAATTAGTTTTGTATATATATAAAAGTTTTAAAATATAACTACAAACATAATTAATTCGCCAAGAAAAATTTGAGTTTGGCTTAAATGTGTATAAACAAAATTTGGAATAAATTTTTGTAATCTTTTTTTTAATTAAAAATTGAGTAAAAGCTTTAAGAAACATATTTTATTAGAATAAACTTTAATAAATAAATCAAATTTTTTATTGTTCTTTTTGCTTTTAAAATAAATTATTTAGATGATAATAACAAATAACCAATAAAATAATTAATTTTTAAATTAAATACAAACAAACTAAGCTTAAAAAAATGTTTTAAACATTTTTTTCCAGTTAAAAAAGAAAAAACAAAACAAAATATTTCTTTTAGAAAAAAATTTGAGCTGTAAAAAATTTATCAACAACTTGATTTTAACTTTCAATACAATATTTAATATTCTTTGAATATAAGAAAACAATATAATTGGCAACAGATCATTATGTATATTTTATAATTTTACACATATAACATTGCATCACTTAATACGACCAAATATATTAAATAGACATTTTTTTTTAAAGATTTTTTCTAATATTGTAATACAATAGTTTAAGCTTTCTTTGCACAAATTAAGAATTGCAAGTTTTCCTTACATTTTTGCAGTAACATTTTAGTTCATATGAAGTTTAATGTATAGTTTATGATTGCTTAACTTTCTAGGGAGTTTAGTTACTTTTTTTAATTTTCTTAACTATCTATCAAACAATCGGAGCCTCTTTCTAGCTCATCCAGTGTATCCTCCGAACCCGAAGCTGTTAAGTCGGATAGTTCATCTAAGCATTTTTGCTTTTTACGCACATTCCAGTGCAGACACTCGGCCAGCGAATCAAACCAATCGGATATTTGATCTTGAGCACATATACTGGGCACCGGATATATTGAGGTGGTTACTCTTAAGCTGTCGCCATGAAAAAGCTCCTGCCGATTGCGACCGTCGAACGAAACCCACGAAGTGTTTCGGCTGTCGGGCGATACAGATATCTGGAAGGTAAAAATAATAATATTAAAATCTGGCATCTCTGCTTACAAATAGTACCAAATTACTAAATACGTATATATTTTTTAAACGAATTTTAACAAGTTTTAAGTAATTGGTTAAGTTAATCAAGTGTAGTAGGCATCGTAAATGTATCTTTTAAAGTTTGTTGAAAACTTCTTAATTTTAGGTTTGTTTAAAAATTTTAAAAAATTTGAAACATTTTTTAAATTAAAGTAAAAGATAAAATTTGTAAAGTAAAGTAACTGTTAATCTAAAATCTTCAATTACCTTTAGTTCAACTCCGGCAGGCACAACAATCGGCCGAAAGCTAAGCGAATGAGGGCAAATGGGTGTTACCATAATCGCGGGTACAGATGGATGTATCATAGAGGCACCAGCAGCTACAGCATATGCCGTACTACCGGTAGGTGTGGAAACTATTAAACCATCTCCCTGCACGGAGGTAATATACTTGCCATCCAAAAACAAATCAATATTACTTAAATACGGCGATGGACCACGATCAATAACAACTTCATTGAGAACCTGGTAAGGATACAAGAATTTATGAGCACCAGCATTAGGAGAAACTTATCCGAAAGCCAAACTTACTAATATATTTGTAGAAGGCGCTCTGGAGCAACCTTGAGCAACAGTTGGCGGACCCGAGTATGAATCCATTGAGACACCACTATCTGCTGACATTATACAATTCATTTGCTGCATTCGCTCTGTGGAGTCTTTGCGGCGATCAGGTTTTCTGTAGATAACGCAACGTAGACGGCTGCGTAAGGTTAAAGCGGCATGACCCTCTAAAACATTTGTAACTTGTTCTTGGAAATTATCAAATTGGAATGGTGTCAGAAAACCCAAAGAGCCCAAATGAAATGCCATAACGGGTGGCACGGATTGTTGAAACAATAGAGAGGCATAGAGTAGAGTACCATCACCACCTAAACAAACAATAAAGTCTATACGATCTGTTAAGTCATCACGACCATCTCTGCAATTAATAAACAATTTTGATTAAATAAAAGCTTTTTTTTAAAGAAGATCAAAAACATACTTAAATGTTACTAGTTTTTCCTTAACCGATTGAAACCTTTTATCCTCTTGTAGTAGAGGATCATCTAAAACAGCTGATTCCACCCATACAACCATATGTTTTTCCTGCACCAACCATTCAACTAATTGTACGAATGGTGCCAACACAATTGAGTCACGTACTTTCTTGATAACCAACACAGTTAAGGGAGGCTTGTACCAAGTAAGACGCTGACTGGCTGGATCTTGTATTTGCATAACCATGGCCGGATTTTTCATTATACGTCCACATGGCCCAAATTGTTGAAAAGGTGAGGGTGCATTTAAACTTCGTGTACGCCTGAAAATAAATAAAAAATATTTTAAATAATGTAAATGGTGTGCTAAATAACTAATTTTTTTTGAACGTCCTAAGTAATAAAAACATATTTTTTTCATATTATTATTACTTCATATTTTCGAAATAACTCAATTGCAAGTATTTCGCTGATCTGTGTAATTTTATTTCTTTGATTTTTTTAATTATTTTTAAAACATTTCCTACATATTAATTATTTTCGTATTATTTTTTTTATACAAAAGTATTTCTTTAAATACGTGATTAATTAATGTTTAATTAAGTCATTGTAATAATTAAAATTAAGCCAAAAACATCAATTACGTTCGGCATAAGTGCTTTTTAAAAGCCTTCGTCATTGTTAAGCAAATATTTCCAAAAACAGTTATTTAAAGTCAATAAATAACTTGTTTTTTTTTTAATGATGATTAATAAATGTAATACAAATACTTGAATAAAAAAAAACCAGATAGACGAAAGGGAAACATGCAGTGTGTTAGATGTACGATTATTCCGAGGAGCGAGCATCGATTCGAATCATTACTTTGTGGCAGCAAAGGTTCGGCCTTGTCTAAATGTATCGAGAAACGTAGGATCTGACACAGAACGGAAGCTTGACGTCGGGAAGCTGAATACATAGCAACTCCATACTCCGCTCAATATTGTTACATCGCAATGCAAAGCATTACCAACTCACTAGAAGAGACCGCAATATCCGTACTTGGGTACCTGAAGACTTTTCCAAAGAACCGGTACGACCAGGAGCGTCGTTATGCTACTGAAGCGAAGAATGAGGCATACAGGGTAACACTGTGGACAGTAGCAACATGTCTTTCGAAGGAAAGGTATCAGGAGAAAAGGAGAGAGGAAAAATGTATATTCCTTAGAAGGAAGAAGGAAATGGAAAGGCGCGAGTGCGAACGTATCGAACTGTACAGAAGTCAAAATTAAGTCCGAAAACTCTACCAAAGAGTAAAATATCAAAATAAAGGCTTTGATATAGGTACATTCTCCTTAACTTGTGCAAAGTTTTTACAGTGAGAAAATTTTTTAATATCCCACAGTCTTTTCTTTTGTTAGTTACGTGGTTTTGCATTTCAGCTGACTATATATAAAGGAAAAATGTAATGAGTGAATGACTGGCTGACTGCTTCATCATCGCTAAAACGCGTAGGACTAGATACTTGAAATTTGGAATGCAGGTACTTCTCTATATTTATAGATTCAAAAAGACGTGATTTCGGGTAATTTGGACACGAAGGGCGTAAAAATTGTTAAAATTTGAAAATATCTGAAAGTTAATATCTCCTAAACTATGAACTATAGAAATAAAATTAAAAAAATAATGTTTTTACTCAAAAAACGAGCCAGTGTCGGGCGATTTTTCGAAGTTGTGGACATTAAGGTTTAAAAAATGGTAAAAACTTAAATTTTGATAGTGCCTAGTTCCACTTTGTAACTTTTAAACAAATAGTGATAAAAGCGTAGTTCAAATTGTATTCGACAGGCCTTTAAAAAAATACATAATTATATTTTTTTACCCACTTTTTGGAAATTTTGACGCCAAGGGGTAATAAAAGGGTTCAAAAAGAGTAAAAATTCTCTGTTGAGTTAGAAACATAACTGAAATTGCCAACGACAGGTTTTGACAAAATATGAATATAGTTGTTGTACTTTTTTTAAAATCTACGTTAAGGGATAGAAAAAAAGGTACAAATTATATATTTACACTTTATAGGTGTTTTTGTAATTTATGCGCCATATGTGAACACAATCTACGAGAAATGTGTAATTAATACTTAAATTATTTTTAATAAAAACCTGCACATAAAGGTAATTATTACAATAAGTTTTGAAAACAAAAGTTATATGAACTTTACTACTATGTGAAATACTCGTGTTGTATGTATGCTATGCAAAATGAGTTTCTTGACACACCTTTAAGTAAAATGCAAAAAAATTGCCCAACCTCCCTAGAAACAACCTTATGAAAGACTTAAAAAAGGTTCCAGTTAATTTTATATTTCCATAAATATATATTTTTTCAATTTATTTTAAGTCCCACCTAAGCAAACGCAATGAGGGTGGTACTTTTGCCATCATTGACGCATTATCCGAATAAGACGTTGTAGAATTTGAGTCAATGTTTAAGCCGTTGTCTTCCATTATAACACCACTATAAATTTATGTAGTTATTTCACCAGAAAAACAAACAAAAAGCCTCTTGCAGCAACCTTTTAATAATGTCAATGATAAAGTAACTCAAATGAACTTTTAATCATTTGTCAACACTTTTGTAAACATTATAAATATGTATTTATGTACACAGAATTTTATTTTTTTTACGCAAATTTTTAAAGTTAAAAAAAAAACACAAGTTGCCGAACTTGTTAGGTTCGCTTGTTGTTATTGAGACGCCAAATTAAATAAACAATAATTTTAATGTTTAAATAATGGTAAATTTTATACGATAATAATAAAAAAATATAGGCACGACTCCTCAAACTGACTGGAGACTGAGAAACAAATATAAAAAACAAATGCACAAGCTCAAGCACTCAGTATTTGTGTGCTTTATCAACGAAGGTTACAATAATACTGGTAAATAAAGTTAACATTTATTGCCAACAAACCTTTCGGCTTAAATATTTGTAAATTTGATTTTATAATTCTTTTCTTTTTTATTATTTAAAAAAAAAATCATTTGAGCATGCTTTTATGTTTATACAAAAATCATGTTGTCATATATTGATATATATTGGCAACTCTTTTTTACTGAAGCTGTAGTTTTTGTTATTGTTATAGAAGAAAAGCGTTGCCACTAGTGAAACAAATAATTGTACAGCTTTGAAATATATAACAAGTAAAAGGCATATGGCCAATTCCACGTAAAACGGCCCAAATTGAGGAAAAATCGCTTAAATACATTCTTGGAAAACATCGCCTTTTTTCAAACCAACATTTTAAACTGTTTGAGATATAAGCAAATATGTGAACAAAATGGTCACACCCGCCACGCTGGAGTTGCCCTTATGTTTTTTAGTAAACTTAGAAAAGTAAGTTAATATAAAAATTTCATAAACATATAAACTGAAGAAGTAACTTAAAGTAGACAAAAAAATTTAATTTACCAGAATTTATGCAATAGTTTGCAACTAACAAAAAGTAATGCTGAATGCCCCTTGTTACACATCATGAATGTTTGAAATTAAATCTAAAAATTAAAAAAATTCCGCATTTTTAAGCGTTTGAAGCCCAAGATTTAAAAAAAATTTACTACATAGGTATAAAATAATTTGGATCGGCTTGTTCAATCAAAACCAAAATTCCAAAGTCGATGAATTATTTGATCCAACCAAAGCCCGATTAAATATATTCTCTAATAAATATGTACTACATATAAGTATAGAATCTAATATGAGCTGATCTTAGTTTAAATATGGGCAGTTTCCCTGTGACGGGTGCGACTATTTTACACACGTTTTTGCTTACAACTCAAAAATTTTTAATATTTAATTAAAAAGGAAACTATGATTTCCAAGAATGGCATGTTTTTAAACGTTTAATAGCAAGTAGACACTGAAAGAACATGATTTCTGCTCATTAAGACCTTGACGGGTGTGACCTTACAAATTAAGTTTTCAAAGAATTTTTATTACAAAAACATGTTTTGAAAAAGAGCTTAGTTTTTTTTATTTTACGTGTTGGTTTAAAGTGCTTTTATTCGTATTTTATTTATTAATTAATAAAAGCCAAATTTGTACCACATTATTTATATTTCAAAAATTTTCATTCACTTTTAGACATAAATTCACGGATTTTTTAAAAAAAAAAAAAGACGAAAATTATTTTTCTCAATTTTTTCTATGGAATTGACCATATGTTGCTAGCTATAAGTAAATTTGTATCAATAAGTGCTATAATAATACTAAATATTAATTGGGAATAACATGAGTTAGCAATTATCCAAAGTACTATAAATTATTAGAGTCTCTTTTTTGTTCGTTTGCTTTTTGTATATTTTTTCTTATTAAGTTTTTTTTTAATTTGAGAAATTTTTAAAAATGTTTACAGCTTATACGTTAAAAGCCGTTTATTTTTAAAGTGGCATAAGTCACTTTTTCAAAAAAATCGAGTTAATGGCAACACTGAATACAATTTAACATTATCTTTTCATATCTTTAAATATTTCGACTTAAAAAATAGTGACTTATGCCACTTTCAAAATAAACGGCTCAAATGTAGAAAACTATTGTTCATTATGCATATATTTAGAAATGATCTTTAAACACCGGCTATTTAATCTTTAACGTATGTATAAGTAATGAACTTTTTTTCGGTATTTTTAATTGAAAAAAAAAATTAAATTTAATCAACAATCAAACAAAAGAAAACAAAAGGCAGATTACTTAATCCCTACTTAGATAATCGTTACTTTAATTAAACTTAATGTATTTAAAAGCCAGTTAAAACTCTTAACGTTCACTTTATATTAATTTCAAGCTTAAAAGCAATAAGAAATTTGGTAGCACTTGTAGGTATTTTTATTAATTATATTTCTCTGGTGGGTTGAACTATTTTTGTTTTACACTCTAGTTTCTTCATTAATTATTTTTACTACTTCAAAAAAAAAAAAAAAAATAATTACCCGTCGATTTTACAGCTACTAAACTTTGTTAAGGTTCGTTTAAAACTAAATATATAAATTAAATCAAGAATACACCTTTTAAACTTAATTATATGGTATATGTATATTGTTTGACATTCAGGTTTTGTGAACGCGTGAAAATAATTTATTTTAAATAATTAGAAATTCTATAGAAATTTGCATTTGCATGTGTATTTTCAAAGGGAAATAAACCTTAAAAATTAAAAAGTTCTAAAGACATCAGCATTTAATTCCAAAGTATAAAAATTAAAATAAACCTTACTACTTTTTATGTGGATTTATAATGAAAAAAAAAACACAATGATCAAAAGTCCGGTTCAATACAAAATCAATGAAATACACCGACATACATAATTAAGAAAAGATATTTATCTTTTATTTCTTAAATAAAAAAAAAACATAAAGGAATAACTTGATAATAAAAAAAATCTTGGAACCAGATGGCGCTTAGCACAGACTGGTACGAAATTAATAGTTTTTTGTTTAATTATTTGCTTCTTTGTCTTTTTAAAATTCTTTAAATGTTTTTTTTTTTTGTTTTGCTATGATTTTGTTTTTTATATGTTGCCTAAGGTTAGTAATTTATTTATGTTAAAACGGAATAAAGAGTTTTTACTGTAGTTTCAAAAAGAACATTATTTAAATGAAAAAGCTTTTTGTTTAAAAGCTTTTTTATTTATATTTTTCTAAGTGATGCCAACTTTTTAAAGGTGAAACGCGTCAGCAAAGCAGTGAAAGGCCGGAGAGAGCTAAACAAAAATGTTTTTCAAACTCACTTGCTGTTATACATCTTATTATTTTAAATTAAAAATTTTAGAGATTTATTAAACATATTTACTAAATTATTTCCTAGTAAATAATTTTTATTTGATAACGAAATATATATAATATAATATTCTTTCAACAAGAAATTTATAAATAACATGTCATAATCGGGTTTTTTATCTTTCCAACAAAAATTTTTTTTCAAATAAAATATTTTTTATATTTTAATTTGACATTATACATCGGCGGCTTAATATAAAAAGATAAGCTCAAATTTTAGTTATTCTTTATAAAATTTGTAAAATTTGAGTTTTGTATAAATAAATTTGTAAAATTTTGTATAAAAAAAGTTTGAGTTTTAATTACTAAGAAAACTAAAACTTTTTAACGAATTTAATATTTGTCTCCAGTACAAATAAATAACGCTATTTTAAGATATTCTTTTTTTTTAAGCCACCGATATGTACTTTTAATTTGTTTGAGTAACATCGTTTGGCGGTAACTTATTTTGCAATATTGCAAGCCATATTTTATGTGAATGAGACTATTTTCTTCATTTATTGCCATATTATTTTTTATGTTTTTCTTATAAAAATGCTGAATTAACATTTTAACGCATAAAGATTTCAAAAATTTTTTATTTTTTGATGCTATTAAAATGTTAAATGATTTATCGTTCAAAATATTAAAATGAGTTTTGCAATTTTGCAAAATGTGTGAATAGATTTTAATTTTAAAGTAAAAACATCCATGTTAGCTTTTATTTTAAAGAAAGAGCTTAAGAAACAATAACGCGTCAGAGGTAAAATAAAAAGCTAAATATAGCGTGAAAAGAGCAAGAGAGATGGCAACGCTGCTTTAGACTGTTGAATGGTACACCACACAGGCTTTCCATTTTTATAAAACATAGACCTGATTGTGAAAAACTTTAACATTATTTAACACATGAAAAGGTCGTTACAAAATTTCTTTAAAAAATATATCATTTATATTGAAAACGTAATTAGAACATTTACACAATTATCTCAATATGATAACACTAACATACGACATGGTTGAAGTCTTAAAAATATATGGTTGCATTAAATAAGCCTTATAATTAAAATAAAATTAATTATTTTTAAAAATTTTATAAATTTAGCATCGTTAAAAGTACATATTTACTAACTGATGTTGCAATAATTTTTTCGGATACTTAGCACTTTTTTGCTTTGTAGATTTTTTTTACTTTTATCTTACGGCAGCACTGGTGTACTGTTCGTTCATAAATCAAATCATACCGCTTGATGACTGTTAAGTTAAACACTTAGCGCAAGAATTTCAACATCCTCGATAGTATAGTGGTTAGTATCCCCGCCTGTCACGCGGGAGACCGGGGTTCAATTCCCCGTCGGGGAGATGTTGAATTTTTTTTTTATTTATTGTTTTTTTTTCTTTTTAGTTTTCTTTGAACTTTATCCAACCATATTTGTTTACCAAATAAACCTGCCGTTTCTGAAGCCCCCATTTTAAGTTTAGTAGTAACAGTGGCCATAGCATGGATACTGTCATAAAATTTTAAATGTTAAAAATTGGATTATCTCAGGTTTTTGATTACACATGGGTCAATTTTCAACGAATCTTGTTGCATTTAAATAGCGCTTGTCTCAGGTATGTTTTTGATAGATTTAATCTATAACCCCGTCCTGCGACTTGAATTGTCTTCAGAAACTTAATTTCAACAGCAAGCATGTCTAAACGTACTTCCTTTCCTATCTAAAAAAAATTGCTTTTTGACGTCGCAAATGAATATTGAAACAAACAACAACAAACAAACATATACATAGGTATAAAAAATATGAGTTAGGGCCTTTATTTATTAAGAAAACGGTACGTTTGCTAAAAGCAGATAAACCATGTTAAACAAATTGTTAAGTCATCTAAAGTAAACCGAAAAAAGTATAAATTATCAAGTCTTTTAATGTGCAACCAAAGATATAAAAACTGCTGACTCATTAGCGCATGAGTTGTTTTGATGAAACTATAAATTCGTAAAACACATACCTACATACATGTTTCTGGTTTTTAATTTGTGTAAATATGTATACATATTTTTAAAACTTATACCAAGACTTACGGCCATGTTCCAGATCTACGCCTTCTAGTGGTGGATGAGAAATAGTTTAAGTCCTCATCATCATCTAAACTTGAAGAAGAATCACCACGATTAAGTAGGAATTTTTGTTTATTCATAAATTTTAAATGTTTCAATTGGCTTGTTAAATTGTCCATGACGCAATTGCCATTTAAATCTTTAGATTTTGTCTCGGAAGTACCACTATGATGATAAGGATTAAAAACGCCAGCATTACGTTGTAAACACATACGGGTTAATGTATTAAAACCATCGTAAGTATGTTGGCAATGATGTGGCTGATGTTGATGTGCTTGTTGAAAGGATAACTTATAATTTAAACGCTCTTCTAGACGAGTTTTATGTAAAGTCGCTAAATCAATATCTGATACACAAGCCATTTTGCTTGATGCAAATTCTTTGTTTTGTACTTCTATTTATAATGTTTTATTTAAATGTTTATAGTATTTTTATATTAAATTAACAGCTGTTTTGTAGTTAAAACACAAATTCAATGCTATAAAATATTATATTTGTTTATATGTTATAAACTTATTATTTCAATTAATGATCTTTTGTTGTTTTTGCTTTTTTTTTGGGCTATAAAGGTCCAATATAATTATCACATTTGATTAAATCAATTAAATATTCAAACTTGTGTACGCCAAAAGCTTTTAAATGCACCAAGAACAAAGTACTTTAATAGCATTTAATGTTTAGAATATATTTATAGAGGATTTAAAATGTATAATTAGAAAGTTATTAAGTATGAGTGTGAAAATTTGCGGTTTGTTTGTATTTGAGAAATAAAAATTTTAAACAAAGAAATTCAACAATTTAATGATCATTTTTAAAATACATACATACATACATAAATAAGTTAAAGAATTAGAAATGGTTGCCGCTTACGTGATTACGAGTAAGCGTGATATTTTTTATTCTACCTAATGTTTTCAAAGAGTAAATTTACAAAAATCATTTAAAACATATTGCCGTTTCAAAGACATCTTCGGAACCAAAAAACCCCTGTCAGACCAGCCTAAACATAAATGGAATGCATTGAGCTTCTTACCGACTCCAACGCTGAACGGGCATAGTTAAAGACAAAACGAAGTCATTGCCGTAGTGCTACAATAACCAAAAAAAGTGTTTAAACTTTACCAGATCGAATATCACAAAGGTACCGAGGAAACGGACCTAAGTGGGCTGCACAACTATCACTTCATCACTTCCGCAGCCGCCTGTTCTACCTTACCAGATCGAAAAAAACTTAAATTTAAAAAAAGGCTAGTGGGGGATTTCTAACAATTTTTTGAAATTTTTTAAAATTAATTTAAAGCCACTTTACCAGAAAAATTTTTGCCCACTTATCACTAATTATTCTTGGGATAAGTGTATCATTCCATAATTGGCCATTTTTGTGACTTATTTTATAAAGAATTCCCCATAAAATATTTTTCGAACTATTTAATTTAAATCCCAAGATTACATTATATTAAATATTAGGGACCGTTATTGTTATGCCCAAAAAATAAATCTGAAATAATAATGAATAATAATGAAAAATCGAAATTTACTCGAACTATCGAGTTGCCAATGCTTTCAATATAGAAATTCTAATTAGAATTTTGAAATTTTGATTCGAATGGAATGCGACAATTTTGCTCTGGGGTAAAATAACGGCATTCGATAGCAATCGCAAATAAAAAATTCTTATTCGACAACTCCATCGATCGATTACTGTAGAACGAAGTAATGTGTACCTGGAACCCTTAAAGCCAAATTTAGCCGGTTTCTGGTTGTTAGTACTGTTAAATTCGTAGCATAATTTTAACTGCAAAATTTGTTGGATTTCGCCTCTGCTAGTTAAATTCGTATTTATCTTGTGTTTAAAAGCAGAAGCTTTTTTTATTGGGGTTTATGCTAAAATTGCGATAGCACTTTAAAAGAGTTAATTTTCACAAGTTTTTTGTGTGGCTTAAAGGTGTTTTGTTTTCCTTGTTGCACAACAAACAAAAGTGTTAACTTTGGGGTGCTAACTATTGAGCCCATAGCGCTATAATGATTTTAAACACAACTGGGACTAACGACGAATTTTTCGTTGCGAATATTCGTCCTAGAAAATAAAACACATCTGTGTATATGAAATTGCACACAAACATTGCGTCGACTAAAATTCGTTATGCGTAAGGATCTCTGCGATAGGTTTATTTCTATTTCTTAGGCCGACGAACGACGAATAACTTGGCACAGAATGACCATTTTTCTTTTAATTTTTTTTTTGTTTTTAAATACTCTGTTACTTTTTACTTTAATAATTATTTTAACTTTTCATTTGTTGCATATAATACACTTAATATATTTTTAATGTTATATTTATATTTTTAAATAAATTTTTTTTAATTATTATTTTTTTCAATTAGTTCTTCTTTTTTAAGAAATCTGGTCATTTTATCACAGCTGTTTTATTCGTTCTAAATGTGTTTCAATTGATGGAACTCGTCGTATAATGGGAAATTTGTCGTTCGCCCCAGTTGTGTTTGGAGCATAAGCCATTACAATATATATCGTACCGGTTTTTGCTTACAAAAAATGTTTTATAAAATATATTGCTCAACAAAAAAAGAAACAGCTTAAAAAAATAAAAAAAAAACAACCTGTTAAAATGGCTAAAAGCATGCTACTGGTTGGATAAACAATATTTTAGTAAAAAAAAAACAAAAACAGAAACACATAACCTTGATCTGTTTAACAGGTAAACAAAAATTGAAGATGCATGCTAGTAGCATAAGCAATAATAAAGACATACATATTAACATTCCTAAAATATTTAAAAATTTTTTTTTGTGGAAAATACACCAAATGATATAAAAAACAACAAATACACACAAATGTATCTTATAAAATTTAGTTCCGGTTTACATTTATCAATTTTACCAAATTTTTAGATCAAATCAGTAATTTAAGTATGTATTGTATGCATATGTATCGACAAACATTTTCAATTGGTTTTTTTTGCATTTAATACTCATGCTCATGGCGAAATCACTCCTTCAAATTTAAGCTGCCGAGAGAAAAAAATTAAAAGTCTGCAAAAATTAAACAGCAGTGTTGGTATATAACTTCATTTAGTTATTCACTTTTAAAAGATATTTTCCTGAATTACAGTAAATATTTAATATTCCATTTCAGTACCGTTATTTTATGTTAAAATAACAAGAATTTTTTATTAGGAAATGTCAAAAAACCTTTGCGGTATGACAAAACCCCAAGAAAAATACGACAACTTGTAGGGGGTTATTGACCAAAACAACAAATATATTTATGTAAAGTCATACATCAAAAAAGAAGAAGAATAACAATAAGACGAAATTAAAACAAAAAAAAAAATGGTTAAAGAAATTCAGATTTCTGCGAAAACAAAAGCAGATAAACAAACATTGTTTTTAGAGGACCGCTTGTTTGACTTATTCTTAGGGTTTTATTTTCATCCAAAAGGAAATAATTTTAAAAAAAAAGTGCGCACAAAAAAATTTGTGTGACTTCTTTAAGGCTTTTTGGAAGAGAAATGAAATTAATAAAACCACAAAACACAATAAGTGGACAAATGTTTTTAAGATATAGGTATGCGACGAGAATTTGTTTCGACGCGTCGGCCTGGTCTCACAGTGCTCTTCAAACCGGGGGTTTACCCTTGTCATGGCCCTCCCTTTTCCTTCTTAATTGGGATCGCAGCCTATGAAAAACTCCTTACGATCACGGAAGCAAGTTGCAGTACAACTCCGAGCAAAGCTCTACCTGCAATTTGAGTTTACACAACAAACAATATCCAGTCTATTAAGAGCCTACGAGGCGATACCTTCATCCATCGAAACTGTATATTAACGAAGGGTTTTTATCTTACCATGAACACGTTTTGGAGACACTTTTGCGACATACAAAGGCATTGAAATTTTCTGATTATATTCTTTACACAAAGGTCAAGGATAACTAACTGGATCAAAAGCCTTGAGTAATGTAAAGGGACTCTGAGGCAGATGCATAAAGAAGCGTGGTGTTAAGAAGAACGGGACTAGAAGTTTTTGTTAAAACCCCCGAGACCAAAGTCTACTTCAACTACAGCAGTCCTACAAGCATAGGGCGGATCATTAACGAAGTGTTTTCGCTTGTTTACGGTACGTACAGGTTAAACAGACATAAGCATCTATAGGAAAAATAAAACTTAAATGAGGGCAATAATTACCATATTTAGTATAGGAACAGTGTAACAATGTTAGAATATAACTAGCGATTTCTGGAAACATTGCCAGGTAGGCATAATACGAATGCCTGGACATTAAGATGTAATCGGGAACAAACGAGTAAAAAGTTAAACGGTTTAGGCTAAGAAACTGCAGGCAGTTAATATGAGGAAACAGAAGCCTTTTGTTACGAAAAAGTCCGATTGGAATTAGCGAGCAGAAATTGTCCAAAGGGTAATGCAAAATATGTACTTCAACAATCGTTAGACAACTAGAATCCTAAGTAGCGTGACAGGTGTACTAACGGGTCATTTAAACCTACTAGCACGAATAAGGGTTTCGGAGACTGCAGGGCATGAAGATAGGACATTAAATCGATGAATCATTTTCTATTCTATTTCCTAGTTTTTTTTGTTTACAAGCCAGACTCTAAAGTTTTATGTCTAATGTTTAACTAGATAGAGCAAACTTATGATGTTTAACCTACGCTCGCAAGTCTTCTTCCATTGCAAGGTTCTACCAACTTACCTGCCTATACAATGCAATGAGTTATTTAAATTCTTTTTTGGGTGTTTTGTAGTCAATAATTTTAAGAAAGGTTATACGAGTAAATTGTTATTTTATCTAAAAACAAGACACGACTTAAAAAACTGAAAACCCCGATTTATTCAAGGCCATGGCGACTGACAAGCCTAAGTATAAACCATATTTTTTCGCGTAGTTCTTACTATTAGCAATACCGGTGTAATAAATAAATGAACGTACAGATAACAATGTATAATAAATAATTTATAATTTCTATATGTACTTGGTACTATTTTAAAGGTACTTCGGTACTGCGGTTGGTAACAAAATGATTTTTTTTTTTGTTTTCGTTAGAAAGAACACAGCAAGCACGTATCGCTTAACATTGTTGATATTATATTTGTGTAAATTATTTTATACTTGACATTAATTTGAAATTTAAATAGCCATAGAAAAAGCTCATTGTTAAATGGTTAAATCATTATGTTAAATATACACACATGCATGTACATATACATACATACATACATGAATTAGTTTAATTGTATATATTTTTATTTTATTTTTAAATTACTTTTAATGATTGATATTTTCCTGGGATATAATTTATATAAAAATAAAAAGAAATTTTGAAATAAAATAAAGGTTTTTTAAAAACCATTTAAAAAAAGTAATTGCCTTTTCGACAAGATTGCATGGAAATTTTTGGAACAGGATACTGGACTGAGACGTGAGCCGCTAAACCCCCTTATAGGTTTCTATTACGTCAAGATAGACATTAGTTTTAGACAAAGTGGGCAAAGCCTGGAGGAACAGGGCTGATTGAGAGATCCCCAGGCTTCTGTGTCCCGTAATAATTGAGACTCTTACATTTGAGATGTAAGATTTATAAGCAGTGAATGGGAGATTTCTGCAAGTTTTTCAAGGATGAAAAGTAAAAAGTTATTGTGGAAAATCTTGCCTACCGTTGCCCAAGGCTGCAGGCCAGCCATTAGAGGTGGCTAGGGGACCGCTTTGACAATGGAGGTCCCTGGTTGTGCGCTAGCAAACATCATAGGATTCATCAGGGTGTGAGATGGCTGGGTAACAGGCATGGCTCGAAGGACAGTAAATTTTTCCCTTTTCGTTTTTATTTACAGCATTTTAATTTTTTTCTGTTAAGATTACTACTGTTTTCATCCAGTTTTTCTAAAGGAATTCACAATGAATATACGAGCCTCTGGCCAAAAGTGAATATACTTCGTCACTACACTTCGCTACCTATTATCGAACGCATAATACTGCTACCAAAAATATTTAACTGATACCCACTTTCAATTATACTGATCGTCTCAGAATCACTCTCTGAGTCGCCTTAATTATGTCCGTCCATCCATCCGTCTGTCTGGCTGACTGGCCCACCCGTTAATAACGCGGAAGTTTAAAATATAAAAATAGTAAAACATGTAACGTACATATTTGTGCAAAATGCACAAAGGAAAAACAAATAAATCCTTGCAAACTTATGTTTAAGAAAATCAAACACATAAATGATTTAATTCTTATAACAATTACTTAATAACAAAAGATTAAACAATGAAATAACAAAAATGACGCATTTGATTAAAAAAAAGTTTCAAGGAAAACCAAAATTTATTTTACAAAAACAAAAAAACAAGAACAACGAGAAAGACAATAAAACTTAATATTTTACATGGATAACTTTTAATTCAATTTTTATTTGTAATTTGTAAGACTTCTTGGCCAGTCAATAAATTACAGTTTTCCACTCTAATATATTATTTATTTAATAATAATATAATAAAAAAACATTAAAATAAAAATAAAATTCTCTTTTGAACAATCAAAAAAAACGTCGTAATTTATTTAATGAAAATAAAGCTACAAGTACATACAAATTAGGTTGAAAAAAAGAAACAAGTTTTTTAAATCAATAAGACCTTTGGGCTGACCACTTAATTGTAATCAATAATAGTTAGTAATTACAGCTAACTTGGTCAATTGAACAATACTATGAACATTTGTATGTACATATGTATTCACATCAGTAAATATACTAAAAAAATAGCTTAATAAAATAATTGGTCAGCTTACAAAAAGTACAAGCACTCCACGCATAAATACACCGAAAAAAAAATCCATACAAAACATACGAAAATATGCGAAACTCTCGTACATACTGCATAAAAAAGTTAGGCTATAATTTTAAAATTTTAGGAATGTATTGAAATCTTTTCAAAGTTTTTATTTTGTGTAATATTCACGAAACTTTCGTGTCTATTACGAAAAAATTTAATAAAAAAATTTATAATTTTACGAAAGAAAGTAACAAACACTTTTCGTAAGTTTTTTTATTCGTAAATTTAACGAAAGTTTTGTTGAATTTACGAAGCCGATTAATATACCAGAAATTCCTAGTTTCTAAAGAGTAATGATTTTTTATTATACATTTTTTGTAACATTTACGAAACTTTCATTAAATTTTAAAAAAATTTCAGTTTTTTAATTTTAAAAACTTAAAAAATTGTTAAAAATTTTTTATATTCATGAAATTACTTTGTAGAATATTAGATTTATTTCGTAGAATGTACAAAAAATTTTTGTACATTTCGTATATTCTACGCAAACATTTCGTGGCGCAAAATAGCATGGATTTTTTTTGAGTGTACACATAAGACATGAAAACCATAGATCTACAGTACAACCAAGTACATGTGTACCTTTCCAAGTTTACAGGATAATGACCATTATGATGATGGTGGCAATCATAATAACAAAACAGGAATATAGTGGTTTTGAAACATTTAAGTTTTTTTTTACTTTTCACTATTAAATGAAAGGAAAACAATGTTGTTATTTTTACAATGTAAAATTATGTCAACTTTATTAGCTTTTAACGGTATTGATTGCAAAAAAAAAACGAAGCGATGTCGGCTACCTAAATGGGTCTAAAGCTATATTTACACCGCCTGAGTTCTCATATGTGCTGAGTGTCAAAAAAATAGTTTAAAATTATTAGTGCCAAAAACCATATGACTAATTTATGTATTTTTAGTACTACATTACGTTTCAGGAACTAGTTTTAGTCGGCTTATTAGAAAAGTTGTTAAGCTGGTATAAAGTATGTGGCAGTACAACAACAAACATTTAACTCGGTAACTTTCAAAAACTTACAATTAAACTCAGACGTTAATTAGTTTGAAAATAAAATACGTTCGTTCTACTTTCAACTGAGATTAGACAAATAAAAACAGACATGTTATTACACTATACAAATGAGTCTTAGTTGTAAAACTCAGATGATAACTCAAGTGGTGTAAATAAAGCTTAAATTTTAGTTAAAAAAACGACTTGGTTTAATTTTTTTAAGTCATTCTGCTTTTTGTTTACACCGACCAGACAGACAGTGAATACTTTTATCATCGACACAAAAGAGAAAGCTTTTGGAAATTTGTTTAATAAAGTACTGTAATATACCCATTTATTATGTTAATTGTAAGATAAGACGAGAGATAAGTTAGTAGAGACGTTCAAATAATTTTAGCGTGGGAAATCGAAAATTGCTCTAAAGCTATTGTTAAAGTGGCATCTATTTCATCAAATATTTGTTGAATGTGATCAAAATTTGTTATAAAAATGTAAACCTTTTATTACAGTTAATTCTTTAATTTTTATTTTTATTTTTTTTTTTTTGGTTTCTTTCTGTTCTTTTAATTTTTTCTTATTTGTGCTTTAAAGAAGGAAAATTTACGAATATTGATTAAAGCACTAATATCAATTTGTACATACTAATCTTGATATTTTATGTTTCTTCCTTAACCCAAATAAATACTTATGAAGCAAAAAAGATCATTAATTTATAAGTAAATATTTAACATTTTATGTTTTTAGTATCCATTAACTTTAACACTCTTAAATTTAGCTGAATTTGTGCAAAATCTTTTAAAAACGTTTACAAATTGTTTTAAATACTTAACAGCCAAGTACTTTAACTTTAGACTTTTTTTTATCACCTTTTTATGAATAAACAATACAAAAAAGCAATTTGTTTAATTTTAAAAGCAAACGAGACACAAATAAATTGTCATTTCGAATTTAAAACATAAATGTAAACTACGAATTGACCACATAAAAACGGGCAGACAGTATTAAATAACCGCCAAAAAATTAAGTAAACACACACACACACACATAACACAAAATAACATACATATAGATGTATGTATGTATGTATGAATATCGTTTATATTATTTTTATTTTCATATGCATAATTTTTAAGTTAATACACAAACACAAACTACTCGTAGTTAACAAAAAATATATATTTTCTGGATTTTCAAACGAGTAACTAGAAACAAAATCAACGACAGACAATTAAAACAAGACACGCGATTAAGTTTAGACGCACGATTTAAGTATTTAAAATTTTATTAGGTTTATCGTACTACATTGATTGGTTTGAATATTATTAAACTAAATAAAAGTTAAAACAATCAACCAACTTAACTCATTGGTTGGTTGTCAAAGACTAACTGATTGTACTTTTTTTTGTATTTTATAAACAAAAGTTGCAACTCAAGCCCCAAAATAAAAAAAATAAAACAAAATACGAATTACAACACCAAAGCGAGCAGGGTTTCCGATTAGCAATTCGCGATTCCCGAAAATTCCCATGAAATTATTTAAGTAAAATTAGTATGTAAGTATGTATGGTAGTTGCTTTTATACTAAATTGTATTATATGTATATAAAATTCTTTTAAAAAAAATGGTACGTTCGAGCATTTCAATTTTTGTCTACTTTTTTCAAAAAGAAAGATAAGTCCATCTGGCACTACGTTACTTTTTGCTGGAGTTGATATTAAACACTTTCTACAATAGAAGAAACAAAACTGGTATGCGGAGTTTCGTTGGCATCAGTCACGTCCACTGTCCATATACATACATATATAGGTATAAATTAAATTGC
Source organism: Melanophora roralis (assembly GCA_963583895.1). Classification (NCBI taxonomy): domain Eukaryota; kingdom Metazoa; phylum Arthropoda; class Insecta; order Diptera; family Rhinophoridae; genus Melanophora; species Melanophora roralis. The sequence continues at coordinate 1,682,340 of OY757191.1, forward strand.
TCATAGCATTAAAATTTTCGTGGGAAGCCCCCCTTAAAAAGGACGTGGTGTTATGTCCCTTTCTGCACTTGCTATAACGAATTTCTACGGCGTGTACACTGGCTCTTAAAGGTCAGATATGAACATTTTACAACGAGCTTTGCAACTATAGAGTCCCTTTACTGGACCTCTCTTTTTCCTTAAGCAGCTAGGTAAATCAAAATCAAATATATCTTAAAAATATTTTTTGAAATTTAAAATTCACAAGAGGTGATTTTTGTTTTAGAGCGCTCTTTTTACTATGTATCACGTTTCTTTAATAAAATGATAATATTAAATAAAATAATGAGAAAGATGCATATTGTCCTCCCTTTAAAATCCCAACTTAATCTAGGCTGCTAATCGTTTTGTCCACTAAGTTGATTTCCCGCGGTCAGAAAGCATCAATTTTATATTTCTAGACTTAAATGTAAAAAAAATTTTAAAAATAATGAAAAAATTACTTTTTATCCATATTCCAAGTGCCAAAAATGCCAAAAAAGTACTCTTTGTTTACTCAATTGACTTTCGCACCTCTATATGGGGCAAAGTCTCTAATTTTATATTTCTAGACTCATGATCTTAAAGAGTATCAAAAATGTAGAAAAAGTACTTTGTACTTGACATTTGACCTTTTTATGAGTCAATGGTCCTTAATTTCCTATTTACGAGTCGCATTACCACCAAAAATTCAAAAAAGCATCAAATATGTGATAAAAGTACCTTTTTTAAAAAAAGTTGCCGAAAAAACTTCAAAAATATCGTCTAGCCTGCATATAACGTTTTGTAAATTTTGTTTCTATCGTTATTGGTTAAGAGGTTTAAAAAGTACCTAAAACGTACCATTATATAATTTTCTCTTTCAAAAAAGTACCAAAAATCGATTCAAACATTTTAGAGACGTGCCGAATGCAATTAATATTATTTTTTAATTTTAATTGTTTCAGAGCCTACAAAATGGACCAAAAATATAATAAATATTTTGAGACGTTGACGAATTTTTCGTAACGGATATTATCATAGAAAATTAAGCACATTTGTGTATGTCTATGAAAACCTTAAATAGCTAATAAAATAAAAACGATATAAAAAGTAAGAATGTCTAACATAACAACTTTCCCTAAATCACGAAAAATTTTCCCAGTTTTTAAATAATTTCCTGCATGGCATCCCTGTTAATAAAAACCCCACAGCAAACATTCAAAAAAAATCAAAAGCAAAATTTAAAAAAAATAAAACCAGCAGCAGAATAAATAGTTAAGCAAACCATCCACTATTAGCAAATGAAGCAAATATGTAGATATATGAAGTTTGTCTGAAAAAGTAGACTACAAAAATAGATTCCAGATGTACTAACAAAAATGTCCAAAACCAAATCCAATTCAAAATACAAAAAATTAAAACTGTAACAAAATGTAAATCAGGGTAGACGTTAAAAAGGTTTACAGCTGATAAACTATTGGAAAATCGTTGTTTAAAAAGTTTATTTGACAATTGAAACACAAAAAAAAATGTTGTTGCAGTGTTGGACTACCTTTTAAAAATATTTGAACGTACCTACGAAGTGTGTTAGAAAAATTTTAAAATATGTTAAGTGTTAGGGGAATTGTTGCCTCCCCCCCCCCCCTATTCGCTCACCTATATTTTTTATATCTTTGATATTAAATGAAAAAATATCTGAGTCAAATTTTTTAGACTTATGTGCTGTTTTTGGAAGCCGAGTATTGATCGTATTGGGACACAGCACATTAATTCCCTATAATGAAAATTGTTTAAAGATGTTATTAGCACTTTAATTAGACATGTAGGCATGTGTCTAGCATTATGTGGTTACGAAATAATCACTTGCGTCATATTAAGACTACTTCAAACATATTTATCAACAAATATTATTTAAAACTAGGTTTTTAGAACTTTATTTATTTAAACAAATTCTTAAACCTAAATTTAACTATGAAGAGAATCTTTTCATTGTGTTTGAATAAAAATTTCCACACAAAAATAAACATAAGTTTAATTTGTTTGCTGTATTTTGAATCAAATAAAGGGAAACATAAATAAAACAAAGTATGCGCAACTTTTCAATAGAGTCTTATTAAGTAACCGCAGAATACAAATAAGAGCTTGAGTTATATATCACACTTAAGTAGGCTCATTGTTATGACTGTCTGATAGCTAGAGTAAGCATGTTATAAAGCAGATAATTAGCTCTTTATTATTTACCTATTACAAGTATGTATAGTTTATGTTATAACTATGTTAGAGGATCTCAGATATGTAATTTGGTAGGGCAATTTTTGTTAAAAAAATAATAATACTGCCCATTCAAAATAAACTTTTGAGACCCTGGGAGATAAAAAAAAGATACTTTTTGTTATTTTTAATCCAATAAAGATAGAAAATTACTTAAAATTGCATTTGACAGCTACAAAGCCTAGTGGGGGTTTCAAACGGTATATGCAGACAAAAAAGTTTTAGCCACTTTTTGGACTAAAAATATTTTTCACATTCTTTGACTTTTTTTTGAGATTATGATTCTTTATATATGAGATTAAGGACTACTGACAAAGATTGAGGTCAAAAATCAAGTACTGACTCATATAGAGGTCGAAAAACAACTAAGTGGAATAAAAGTATTTGTTTTCACATTTTTTGTACTTCTTTGCATTTTATAAAAATAAGTCTAGAAAGATAAAATTAAGGGCTATTGATCTGAAATAAACTTAACACATAAAAAATAAATTTTTTACATTTTTTGTACTCCTTTTGCAGTTTTTGAGATTATGAGTCTAAAAATGTGAAATTAAAGACCATTGAACATATAGAGGTCGAGAGTCATTTAAGTGGACAAAAAGTACTTTTTAACATATTTGGTAATATTTGATTTTTTTTTTTTTAATATTAGTACTTTTTTCCATTTTTTAAGGTCGAGAATAAAAATATGAGCTTAAGCACTATTAACCCAGATTGAGATGGCAAAAGTTATTCACATTTTTGGCCCATTTTTGAATTTTTTGCGAATATGAGTACAAAAATATAAAATTAGTGGCTTTAACCCATACAGGGGTTGGAAGGCAAATAAGTGTACAAAAAGTACTTTTTACATTTTTGATACTTTTTTGAGACAACGAATATAAATATGTATATGAAATTAAAGACATTTGACCAAAAACAATTGACAACACTGTGAATAATTTGCTACGTCTGTTATTTATACACTTAGTTTTATTTTAATAAAATCAACCCATTTGTTTTTTTTTTTCTTTATTTAAATAAAATTATTTAGTATGTAATAGGAAAATACACCCCCAAAAAACCGCAACTATATTTAATGTCTTATTATACATGTAATTGTTGTAATAAACAAGTTAGTAATGCTATAATTGACTGCTGAAACCTAAGTACACATCATTTATTAAACAATTTATTTGTAATTTTGTTTAAAGGTATTAAATTAAGGTTAGCCTTAATGCGCCTTAATCCATTAAAAATCAGACTCAAACCGCTTGGTAAAATAACAAAAACTTTGTAAAAATGACACTTTACATCTAAAAAGAGATTATTTAACACAATACCTAAATGAAATTTAGCTTTCTATTAAATTAAAATATTTTATTTTATTTTCTTATTTTTTATTTGCTTGATAACGACAAGTTAATGTTAATTTTCACATCCATAATGCAATCACATGCAACAAAAACACCATTATATACTATTAATAAATTTTAATCTTATTTTATAGAAAAATAAAAAAAAAATCACTTACTTTATGCATTCATAGAATTTGTATATAATTTAAATTCTATTAATATTGCTTTATCAGTTTTTTCCATACATGATAGGGGACATTTAAAAGGCGTTAAAGTCTAGCTTTGTAGAAAATCAATCGAAAATGTAAACAAGACAGCAAATCAATCCCACACACATGCATACATTTAAAAAACTTTTACACGATTTTGTTTTAAAAAAATTGCTGGGAGGCAAGTTACCGTTTTTTTTTTTGAATTAGCATTAGTAACGCTTTTATAATCGAAATTTAAAAAATCAATCTAAACAAGTGATTGAGTTGTTTAAAAATTTCATGACAATATGTATATTACAATATAGCCAGACAACGTTTTCTTTATATATTAATTTATTAATGAATTCTGGTTTCTTGATACACACTACAGTATTTAGCAGTAATTTTGTAAATAAACTTACATTTGAAAGCGAAAAATAATTTTATTTATACCTTTTGTTATTTTATTATTTCTTTACATTCCCTTTACATTCATTTACTGACTCACTCATAAGCTTTATAATGTTGTTAATAAATTGAGCTTTTGGGTACTTAAAACAAATAACTCTTTGATTGTTGAATACTCAATATTGATTGGAAATTGTACTTGATTATACTTTCCTAAGGCTAGTTGGATTATATTTTATAAACAAACTATAGGGCACGGCTAGACATTTTCCTTTAACTTTTGAAACTCTTAAATGGCAAAAAAAATGGTTAAACTTTATATTTTCTTTTTAATTAAAAATTAAAAAAAAATTGTTCGAAGTATTGAGCAGCATTAAGTATCTTTTCAAAATAAAATTTAAATCGAGTATTGAAAATTAGTAGAATTTGACAGGTAATTAATGTTTTTACGAAATAAGCCTAAACGTGATATTGAGTTGAATGTTTTGGCAGCCTTTTTATCTTTAATAAAAGCCAAATTGCATATTTTAAGGATGAGCGATTAATTTTGTTTTGCTAAAGTATTGTACTTAAGATTGTTACAGAAAGTTCTATTAGCCTTTCGGAAGATTGATGTGGCATATACGCTATAGGAGCAGGACTCTGTTAAGAATAAGTTAGTTAATAATAACGTGTCGTACTGTAACTATTGTGCTGTAAAGCGAAAGTAATAAAAACTTTTAAGGTACAATAGTGACTAAATAAACAATTGGTAAATAATTATACTTGTATTTCATTAAGCATTGTACCATTAAATATTAAATTTATATAGTCTGCTTTATTAATTACATAAAAACTTGATTATTATGTATTTAAGTGAAATAACCCAGGGAAAGGTGCAACTAAATTAAAGCTTTTAAAAATAGGTACCTACATACATACATATACCATAGACTTTTTTAATAAATATTAACTACTTAATAGCAACGCAGAGCTATGAAAACTGTGATGATCAATCATCACTTCTTCTGAATATTTTGCAATTGCTGCATAGGTACGTTTAGAAGTCATATCGGATATGGAATACGTTTTCAAACTTCAAGGCTGAAATTTTAGAACGAAATTAAAGGTTCAACAATCAAATATAGATAAAAGAGGCCAGACTGACAAAATTTTTTTGAAATTTGTTTATTAAGAGAGATTTAATGTGATTTAAACAACCAGCATACATTTAAATTTGACTTACCACCACTCCCTCATTTCTCTCATGGCTTCCATATCGGGCGATGAATTTGTTCCACCGGATCCTGGCGCCGATGACGCGTTACCGCCAGCACTTAACCGGTTAAGATTTAAATGATCTTTTGCCGCCACAGCAGCAGCATTTGTGGACGATGGTTTGCAATGTAAAGCAGCTGTGACGCCAGCAGCACCAGTGGTGCTGTTGTTATTGTAATTGGCGGCGCTGCTGCTTTGGCCGTCAACAAGGCTACTATGTAAACCATTTATTTGTGAATTGGACATTTTTTTTCTTTTTAATTTATAACTAATTTAATGATTGCACCAAGTTGGAATAACAAAACATTAATTTTCTTACAAGTAAACTTTTGAAGTTAATACAAACTGTATTATTTGTTTATTTGAAACCGTCTGTTTGGCCTCGTTTCATGGAATGATAACAGTTTTACCAAAATAAAGGTGCATACATAAAATTTTTGTTTTTTTATTTTTAAGTAGATCAACTGGTAATATTAATAAAAAGTAAGCACAACCGCACTAAATACAATTATTTGGCCAATACCAAAAACTTGACCAAGTTATTAACTGAGATATGTATTTCTCTTCAAACACATACACCAAAACACAAAATCTCTATTTCTACTCTTTAGCAACAATTATCAAACTTTCTTTTTAGTAACAAAAGAAATCACTTGTTTAATTCATGTGGCTTTTTAAATTATTTTTTTATTTAACTGTTGCACAATTAACCAATTGAATGCCATTTTTTAATTTATTTAATCTGTTTACTTTGTTTTTTTTTATTAAAAAATGTGAGCTAGTTTTGCTGATACGCAAGGAAAAAAGAATAACAAAACACAAAAATTTTCCAACCAGAAATGTCAAAAAGACAAGACATAAAACCAAGTTAATGCAAAATATTTGACGGCGTCCTTTAAAATTTGTAATTTGGCGGCGTTTGTTCGTATGAATGCCAATTTATGTAATCCATATAAATTAAAATAGGCGAATATATATATAAAAATAAATAAAATAAAAATATTACATAATATGTAAGTAATATATATTACATAAAATAGCATTCATACATATATTTTCCACATATTTTTGTTTTATTTTGTGCTGTTCACTTTCTTTGAATGTACACATCCAAAAAGTGAAAAATTGAGCAAAGCAATCAAGTTTGGAACTTGCTGTCTTTAAATATAATCGAGATACCAAAAAATGGCATATATATATTTTAAAATGCTGTTCTTGTTGCGTTTTTATGCATATAAAAAAATTGCATGGTCATAAAAGAACCTGTGTTTTGCATTTTGAAAAACGTTGCGTACACAAAAAAGTGACCTACAGTGTGTTACTAAATTCAAAAATCTCAATAAAAAAGTAATAATATAAATTGTGTTTTAATAGATTACAATTTTTGAATTTTCGTGTTTTTGTTTGTAGTATAGAACAAGGTACATCTGGTAGCCTTTACATTTTCAATTAACACCGTGAATATGTGTTTAGTAAGCATAACAAAACTCACAACAGCTTTCGTAATGCCACTTTTCTAAAATGTATTCACAGAAATTTATGAATCTTGTAACGGCTTTCGGTATAAAAACTAAAAATTTGTTTTTGAATGTTCTTATAGGAACAAAAAATAAATAAGACTATTTTTTTAAGCTTTAGGTCTATTTTTTCGTTTATTTTTTTGCAAATTTTTTCAATATTTCGCCACTCCGTTGTGTGGCATCATCAGGAGGTTATTTTAGTTAAATATTAAAGTTGTTATTTTGGTTTTAAAATTAGCTTTTGGCTTTTCGAATAACGATTATAATATTAACAAATTTTTAATATATGAGAAACGACAAAATTTCTTTAAATAATATAATACAGAAACACAATTTATAGAATAAAGTAATAATATTCTTGATAGATTACTTATGGACACTTTGTAAAAACGTAAATGTTTTTCGCTTTCGTTCTGTTAAAAAATTTACAATTTCATTCTTAAAACCACAATACCGGCATTATTCACTTTCCTACAGGAAACACCTTAGAAATTAACATAAAAATACTGTATCTAAAATTAAACAAAACTCAGTCGAAAATAAAATAAATTATATGCAAAAAGTTTTAAACCAAAAATTATTTATTTGTAAAAGTATGTACATATAAGTATATTAATACATATACATACATACCTATATACAAACGTATTACCATACATAGCATAATATATATATATAATATAACAATGACATAAAATTTCCATAGACGTAAATAGACAGCACAGATTTTAAGATTTATCAATTGCTTACAACATAGATATTTTTATATCTATTGTTTTGTTTTGTTTGGTTTTTCTAATTTCATATTTTTGGAAAATAACTTACCGAAATTGATTTCTTTTTTCAATTAAATCCTGGACTCTTGTACGTCTTAATGGGGCTGGCGAGGTACCAGGAGAAGAGGATTGTTCCTGGCTTTCGGCCACTAATGAGCGTGCCATAGCTATATCTTCTTCTTTCATGATTTTATTTTATTGAAAACAAATTAGGTTCTTAGAGTGATAATTAAATTATAGAAATTAATAGTAAATTAAACCTTAATATATACGCAGCATGCTCTCGACACAAAATCGTTAAAATTTTTAAAATATTAGGTACAAATTTTGTTGAATATATTAAAACGCGTTGTTTAACTATTAAAAATTTTTTTAAAAGAATTTGGATATTTAAAAACTTTCGTTTTTATACAAATTTTTTTACTTATGTTAAAGATACTATATTTTTTTTACATGAAGTTAAGAATATAAATATTTCTTTCTTGATTTGTGTTTTTTATTTATTTTGTATTCAATTTTGAAATTTTACTATATATTTTAAACACTAAATATTTTTTAATTATTTTGTATACTTTTTCAATACAACTGTTCACTTTTAAAGTCAAAATTCAACTGATGCGTTCCAATACATGAAAAATAAATCTAAACAAAATTTATTCTAAATAATAAACTCTAAAAAATTGTTTAAAACAGTTGAAAATAATGTAAGAGATCAAAACGACCTTCATTAACCCTACACTTGACGTTCATATCGCACGCTAAATCAAACACCATCACAACTAAAAATCATATTTTCACTAAAGCCTTTTTTACTATTTTAGCAGGGGCCGAAAAAACAAATTTTCGAATTTTCAAACCAAAAACAGGTACAAGAACACATCAGAGTATCAAGTAAAACACACAAACTTGATAGTTTTAAACTTATTTATTGTTTTGGCAGGAACAATTGCATGATCATTACAGTCATTGTTTATATGTAATTCGTGATGTAGGGTATAAAAGACACTTATAAAGCAACAAGATCCTATTGTAAAACATTAGACAACTTGCAAAAAATCCAAAAACTTTTAAACAATATTAGCAAAACCATATGTGTAGCCGTATGTGTGGCTATTCGTACATAGATACAGACACATATGAATGTATACAAATGTTCTATGGAGCAAAGTGTTTATAGGAGTACTCATGATCCCAAGCAATTGTAAATCAGAAATAATAATGTTAAAACTGAAAGTATGAAAAATTCAAAATGAAACGTTAAAAACGAGAAAAGCTGAATTTACATTTTTTGAGAGTTTAAAAAAGATTCTAAATAAAAGAAGACTTCTCATTTTAAGTAAGTTGAAAATATGTAAATGAAATTTTAACTATTTGAAATGACAGTGTGTGATGGTGGTACATTTAATAATGCATACTTTAAGATACCAATACAAATTCTCTCTTTAGAAAAAACAAAAAAGAAAAACGAAATTTATTTGCATTTTACCTAAACAATGTACCAAGAACAAGTATATGTATATGTAATTTTGTATGTATGTATGTACAATGTACATACAAGATTCATATATATGTATAACTTTTTATATTTTATTTTCTTAAGGTGTAATTTATACAAACATAAAAAAAAATTAATTTTAAATCATAGACAATTAATTTTTAAGTAAAAATAGAGGTGTCTGTTTAGAAAAGCAATCGCTTGAGCTAAAAAAAATTACTGAAAGCTAAAACTTGTGACACGGATTTAAATTTCATACCATATCACTAGTAGAAAGCCTTGAGCCTTTATTCTAACAATTTTTTAAAAAAACATGCACTTCAAAATATTTGTTATAATTATAGTTATTTACTTTTTTTTTACTGAAACGTTTTACTGTTTATGAAAACTGATGAAACACTTGAAATTTTTTAATTATAATATAGTTACATGTTAAAATTGTAGGCGAGGTATTTCAACCTCAATTTTGCGAGGCCTTTTCATTAGAACGCATTTTTACTTGTCAAAGTAATCAAAATCCGCTTTAATAACAGCCATTTTAGGCTTTAAGCTAGACAACATAAAAATAAATTAATAAATCTATCAGTATCAAATCAATAAATTGAAGTAAGTAGTATGTATTAGAAGAAATGCAAAACCAGCTACGTTTGATGTGAAACAATGTATTGTTAAACTTTTATATACAAATAACCACAAAACTATGTAAATAGTTAAAATTACGAACATTTGCTTATGTGAAATTGTTAACACTGTCAGTGATTATTGCTAGTTGTATGTATGTAACTTGTTAAATTTAAGATAATATTGTAGAGTAAAATTTAATTGCTCTTTCGGCAACACTACTTCGTATGATAAAAATAACATAACAGAGTTATATACAAAAGTGTTATAAGGCCGTGTTACAAACATTGTAAATGTACATTAAAGCATTTCCTAAAGATTTTAAAACTGATATTATTAATGTAGGGTATTTCTAAATCAAACTAATACTTGTAATGTATTAATGTTGCTATTAATAAATTAATGTATCAATTTTATGTCAAATCTTAATATTGACACTATAAATTTTTTTACACCAATTAATTGCACTTATATAGTATGAAAAATAAAAACTAAGGCAAACTGCTTAAAAAACAACAAAACTACAATAAAATTTTATATGAATAAAAAAATTGTTGTTGAAAACAATTAAAAAATGTTAATCTAAAAAAACAACAACAGCACAAAAATTTTAAATAGAAATTTAACTAAAGTAAAATGCATTTTTAACTTAAAATACGTCTGTAAGTAATTTTATAACTTTTTGTGCACAACAATTAATTTAAACTTGAACGTGACAATCTGTTTGTAAACAGCACACACTTATTTAAACTATAAAAAACAAGGGAACAAAAAATGCGTTGAATTTGGCAAAAACTTAATCAACTCTACTTTAAAATTGCTAAGTTAAAAAAAACGATCATGCTAGAAATGATTAATTAATGTTTCAAGATTTCATGATAATCTTATTCGGGCAAAAAATACTCGCTGAAATAACGTTACAAAATTAATTTTTAATTCACACTTAACAATGTTCACATATGAATGTTTTTATTAAGTTATTTTACTTATTTGAATTGCAAATCTCTTAAATTATTTTGTCTTAATTTAACAACATGATTTAATAATTTATTTGCTATTATTCAAGTATCAATTTGTTTGTTAAGATTGTAATTAATTTTTTTAGTACCGACTTAAAATCGTGTGTAATTGTGATTTGATCAATTTTTTTTTATTTTTATTATTTCATGCAAATTAATTATGAAATATATATGAAGACTACTTTTTGTAACATATTTGTTAAATAAAGAAAACTATGCTTTTAAAGAAGTATATTTTATTAAAATTTAATAAATTATAATTTATTTAATAGCCAAGTAAGTATGTATAGTACGGGACATACATATCTCATTATTATGTCCTTTTTTGGGGCCACTCTATTTTAAGACAACATTGGTTTTCTATATTTGTATATATTTGATTGATTTGTTAATTCTTTTTTAATTTTTCCGAGGATTCTTTCAAAAAGTAACAATATTTTTTTGTTAGTGGAAAATTGAGTTTTATAGGTTTATGTATTTATCGGTCACAATAAGATGCAGTACTATGCAGTAGGTTGCATAACTATGGCTTCATATAAAAAGGCGTAACTCCATGATTTTTTATCTCTTATTGCATTTTTATTGTTTCCAAGGCAGCGTTTTCCATTACAAACTTAGGGTTAATTTTGGGTTTATGGTTATTTTTGGTCTTAAAAATATTTTAGAAAAAAGTTTAGGGTCAACAAACTATAAAACTCGGGATTTGACAATTTTAAAGAGGGATTATTTATTAATTTTCCAATTTTTGCAGGAATTTTTTTTACTCTCTTTGAATATCAGGTCGTATTATAGTAAATGAAATATAGTTTCAGCTTCTCTAATTTTTTTTCTTTATTTTAATAGAGAGATTCACACTTTTCCGGACATAAAAGAGAAAATTTCAATCGTAGGTGTGTCAAATCCCATATAAAAAAAGGAAAAAAATAACAGGTTAAAACATTAGTTTGTTTTTTATATGGTCTGATGGTCATTTGCACTAGCAACTGTTATACATGGAAGTCAACTCCAACTTAAAATATGGTAAATCTCAAAAGAAATGGTAAAACGAAAATGAATCCAAAGATGTAAAAAATAACTTAAGCCACCGAATGACTACTTTTTAGGGTTTTTTGTTTTTGGTCTAGTACATATTTAGGGCTAATATGTATTTTTGGATTTAAGGTGGCAGCATTGATTCCATGTGTCACGTTTAGTGATGCCAGTTTCACGTTATATTAAACGCTTTTAAACTACAAAACACGCATATTTTGAACTCAGCACGTTTTACGTTTCTTTTTAATATAATATTATATTTGTACTGAAATATATAAATTGTTCTGTTTCTTTTTCTTAACTATTTTTGATATGCCAAAGCAAAACTTTTTTAAAATGCTTTCTAAGACTTCAAAGTTCTCACCTTACAAACTTTTTTTTCATAAATCCTTTTTGAAAGCATTTGGATGTATATTTGTAAATAAAAATTTATTGATGTATCACTTTACATTCGAAATAATGTAACTTTTATGCAACAGCTCTGTATTACCTTAAAATTTACCTAAAATAATATTTTTACGTAAGGCTGTATTTTTGAGTCATTATTTTGTGGAAAAATTATACATTTTTTATGCACATACACGTTTTAATAAAACACGAGTTACTCAGAAGATCTTTCTCTACATACAACCAACAAATTATAGAGTATTTTATGCAAAATTCCAAAAACATTGTGTTTTGCCCATTATAAAAACTTTTAATATTATGAGTTAATGCAGTATTGTTACACAAGTGAATAGAATTTCATTAGCTCCAGAGGCTTGCAAAATTTTTTAAAGTTTAGAAATAATGAATAACAGTAAAAAATGTATTTGAGAAGAAAAATCAACAAGGTTCTAAAGCTTAGGGACTTCGCGAAGCTGCATGTCTTCAATAGACTTTAATAGAAAATAATTGGTGTTTGTTGTGTTATTCTTCTTTGTGAATTACTAACTAAAACATATCTTGTGTTGCTTTAAAAAGAGATATTTACAGACATAAGTGGAAATTTTATAACAAAACTTGATTTTGAGAATAAAATTATAAGCATACGCGCTTTTTCTTCTCAAAATTGCTTTTAAGGAATTTTTAGCGCTTTATGATGCGTTTTTATAAGGTGAACAGCTTCTTTCATTTCAAAAGGCTGGCAACGCTGATCGCGATAAATTAAACAAGTGTCAAAATCACCGACTAACGTCAAAATCATATTGTCACATAAAAATTGTGCGTACAGCACAAAATATATCCCCAAAATTAAATGATATAAAATCATTTCTATTTATATATGTAAGAAAACAATATAAATATGGCTACAAAACAATTCATGAATCAACAAAATACAAAGTTGATTTCGCTGCTGGCTTCCACTAAACCCTGGAAAAGGTAAGTTTCATTAATAAAAAAACGTGACCACTGCTTATTGCTCCATTGAATATAATGCTGATAATGGTTCAAGTCAACCTGTAAACTTAAATGTGACGTAATAATTTAGCCCGAAAAGCTTATCTATTTTGAATTTATGATTTCAATTTTAAATGAAATTGGTGTAAAATTTAAAAATATATATTTAATTCTAGTTGTTGGCCCTCAATATCAAAAAGTTATAGCAACGAAAAATCTGTTAAAAAAGAAGATACACAAACAGAACCAGTTGCTCCAGTCATTGGTGAAAACTTTAAGAAATTAACAGAAAATATTGAAAGTCTTAAAAAAGAAGTTGCAGAATTAAAAGATAAAAACGCGGAGCTATTAGACAAATATCGTAGGTCTTTGGCAGATAGTGAGAATTTAAGAGTACGCTTAAATAAACAAATTGCAGATGCCAAAATCTTTGGCATACAATCATTCTGTAAGGATCTATTAGAAGTGGCCGATATTTTAGGGCATGCTACCAAGGCTGTGCCACAGGAACAATTAAAAGATAGTAATCCCCATTTGAAGAATTTATATGAAGGTCTTACCATGACTAATGCTTCACTGCTGCAAGTTTTTAAACGTCACGGTCTTGAACCCATGAACCCCTTAAATGAAAAATTTGATCCAAATTTGCATGAAGCATTATTCCAAAAGGTAGGTGAAATATATAAACTTTTGTTAATATATATTAATGTTGATGATTTTTAGCCTGATAGTACTGTTGCATCCGATACGGTCATAGAGGTAACAAAACTGGGCTATAGATTACACGATCGTGTTATTAGACCTGCTCTCGTTGGTGTTTCAAAAACCTAATAGGTAGTTTAATTTTGTTTTGAAAACAAAAAACATTTTCACAAAATAACTTTAAACTTAACAAAAGAGAAGGAAACACAAGGATTTCGAAAATTGTATGGATTTTAAAATTGATTCCATTTCTTTAAATTTTTCCTTTAAGTCTTGTTTTTTTAAAATACAAGATGGATAATTCTTTTGTTTACCAGATATCTGCTTAGTTAAACGATAAGTTGTACGTGTAAATATATAAAAAAAAAAAATAAACAAAATTGTTAAAAGAAGTTTTTTGCTACAGTTTGCTATATCTATGTAATTATTTGTATAAAAGCGTATAACAATAGTGGTGGAAGTTTTTATTATTTTACCTACAAAAATTGTTATTATTTAATACAACATATGTACATATACCTACTGCTTCCTGGCTTCTTTTAACAATTTGAAAGACGTAAATAATATAAAAAATTTTAGTACTTTTTATAAAGAGCAGTTACAAAATTATTAAAACTATTTTTTAGTTAACAACTTTTGTCAGAAAAGGGTTTGGAAAAAATCCCTTTTTATATATGGCTTCAACTTTAGAAGTTACTTATAAACGTTGAATAATTACAAAAATTACATCGCAAATAGGAAAACTAAATCAAACTTATTATAATAATATTATATTAAAAATATAAAAACCATGATAGAATTGACCAAAAATAAAAAAAAAAAAACAAACAAATTCCTAATCTCAACTGCATATTTTAATTCGAATTTTGAATTATCTTTTATTGTATTCTTTTATTGCTTAAGATATACTTTTTTAAAAGTTTATTATTAAAAATTACAATGCCCACTTTATTACTTTAAGGTGGCCGTTGAACTTAGGAGCTTCTTTAAGTCTTGATCCTGGTCAATGGCTTTCTGTATTGCTGCTAAAACCTGAGCTTCCATAGGTGAACTGCGGTCATAGCCAATAGGTAAACGGCTAACTTTAGTGGCCAATTCCAAAAGTTTTGGTTTAGCGGCCAAGAAATCTTCAATATTTTGTGGAGGTATTTTGGCTACACGAGCAAGTTGATTAACATGAGGTATTAATATTTTAGGAGTGTTTAAGTGAACCACAGGAGCGTTAGACGGCATAGAAATGCTGAGAGGTAAACTATTAGTTGAAGTGGCTGTTGTGCTTGAGACAGTTGTTGGTACTCTTATGGGTACAGGATAATTATAGGGTATGGATTTCCTTATAAATGCTGGAGCCTTAATAGTATTACTTTCCTCTTGTTGTACATTAATATTTTTAGCTTCTGTTTGACTTTCTTGCTCTAAAGTTTCTTTTTTAACTGTTTTACCGTTAACCGTTATTCTATTAATTTGATAGCTATTATTAATGTTTTTTCGCGAGTCTGTTGTCTCTTCATTTTTGTGAAATAAATTGCTTATATGCATGTAATTCGCTAAACGTTCCATAAAACTGGGATGCTGATTCGGTAATTCCTTTAATTTTTGTAAAACTTTAGGTGTTCCACGTGGTTTTGAGGTGGACCTCGTTGTAGTGGTGTCCACCACCACTTCTTCCTCGAAATTTGTTTCTTCATAATCATCGTTTGAATCTTCATCGCTTATAACTATTAAACCCTCATCAATATTTTGAACGGGCTCTTCAATATCACCTAAAGCTTCGCCATTAACCTCCTGTTCATCTTCCTCTTCGTTTTCCTCAAAAACATTTTTATTATTTAAATCACCAGAATTATCAGTGTAATCAGAGGATTCTATGTAGGCCTTTAACAAAGCTACACCTTGATCATTTGAACATAAATGTTTGATGTACTTAAGGGTCTCTCTGGAATCGTTCGTTCCCAAAAGTTGTCCCAGTTCTGAAATACTGGGTATTTCATCAATACTTTTAAGGCCCAATTTACTTTGAGCTATTTCTAAAAGTTCCTCAGGGAAATCATCATTACTAATGAAAGACTGGAATGAGTCAGATTTGTTTATAGCAGGAGCTGTAGTTGTTGTGGTAGGCTTGGGAGTGGTTGTTGTAGTGCTGGTAGTCGTGGTACTTGTCGTTGTAGTACTAGTGGTACTAGGAATGGAAATCTTTTTCATATTTGCTGTCTTTGCCCAGGTATTAATGGATAATATTTGTCCTGGGCGCGGTGGTGGTATTATGTGATAACGTGGATAATGACGCCATAGAGGAAATGGTGGCGGAAGTTTAATTTTGTTGGTATAATCAAATGCCGTTTTATAATTTTGTAATGGTGATTTTTCGGAATCTACAATAATTGCACTATCCTGCGCCTGGAACTTGGGAACAAAAACATAACGAGCTTGTGCTAGTTTCAGTATAAAAATCAAATAGAGTATCTGAAAATTAGACGATAGAAAAATTTGGGGTTAATAATATTAAAGATTTATATCGTCACAGAAAATGCAAAACGCCCTATCTAACATTTAAAAAATCTTTAGAAGAGGCACGCGTTTTTGTTAAAATGAAAAATATATTTACAATTTACACAAATTTTTGCAATTTACGTTAGTAAGAAAGGATCAACAAAAAAAGAATTTTGCGAAATGACGTACATATTTTAAGGCTTAAAATAATAATGAACCAATTTTAAAATAATTGTCAGATAGGGCGTCTTGCATTTTCTGTGACGATATACAAATTTAAGTTACACTAGCCAAAAAGAACTTTTTTATTAACCTTAATTTCATATCTCTAAAATTTAATCACAAAAAAACTATTAAAAATAGGAAATATAACTTTTTGTCCCCTTAGTTAAATTTTGTTCGCCTCAATCGGAAAATATTTTTTTACTCCTTAGTGTTCAAAATTTTTTAAAACAAAAGGCAAACAACATAATTATTTTTTTTTGCGAGCTGTCGATCGAAACTTGAATTTAATTGGTACCATTATTGATTTAAAGGTCACGAAAAGTGCCAAATATTATTTTTACCCCTTTTAGTGCTCCTTAGGGTCAAAAATTTAAGAAATGTACCAAAAATTATCACACTTTTTCTAGAACTATCAAACGTAATTTAGGTTATGTATGCATGTTTTTTTTTGTTAGCTTTTGAAGCTACAAAAGGTACCTAAAAACTACCAAAATATAATTGTTTACCCTTTTTTACCCCTTTGAGTTAAAAGTCCCGGCTTGGACGCTTCAACTTTTATTGCTCCACTTTTTTTTGATTTTCTTATAAAGTTGCCATAATGGCTACACAGAGCAGAATATCGAAAAGGTGCCAGACAAGGGTTCATACTTTTTGAGTATAATTTGATACTCTCGTGTGTAGCTAAGCAGATAACAACTTTTGGATTTCTCCCTATTTGGTCCATTTTTCCCCTTAGGGTCCACATTTTCCGAAATCCCGTCGAAGTGGATCTGTACCTCAGGAGTAAGGTTTACAAAAATGCCAATGTAAAGGTGACTTGAGTCAACCACAAACAAGATCGCTAGATTTGGCTGGGCCGAGAATTGTATACCCCTCACATTAAATTAAATGTAAAATAATTTTTTTAAGTGTAAAAAAGTGTAATAAAATTACATTGTGCCAGGCTTGAGGTCGGAAGCTATTAGATTTTTTTTAAATATGGCATTGAGGCAATTCTATAAAATTTGTCCGTTTGTTTTAAAGAAACACACTGAGTTGACCATAATAGGGGGGTAACCCTTAGCAATAAATAAATTGGAGACCATAGACTGTGATTATAATGTTCACAGCCGTCACAATGGAATTGCCCATATAAAAAATCAAGGACCGTAATAATTATGTAAAAGAATTAGCAACAAAATCGTAATTATTTTTTGGTTGTTAATAATTTTTTGTCAAAAATAATTATTTTTTCAATTTTTTATTTATTTATTTTTTAAATAATTATTTTTTGATTTTTATTTTTTTTTTGGCAGAAATAATTATTACTATTTTTAAATTTGTAAAAAATCAAAAAATTTGTAATAAAAATACAAAAAACAATTATGGTTTAATTGTGAAAAAACCCTTAATTAACATAAAATTGTGTTATAAATAAGACCGTTAGTCAGCATTTATTTTCAACTTTTTTTTATTAAAAAAAATTATATCTTAAAAAGTTACTTCCGTATTAGAAAGAAATCTAATTTTCCTGTTTCAAAATGTTTTTAACAAAAGTAATTTAATATCCTTAATAAGTTATGCATTTGCTAAAATATGAACTAAGTACATTAGTACTTGGTGCACATAACTAAAAAAATACTTTTCACACATTTAGAATATATAACAAAACTGAAATAAAATTTTTCGTATATCTTATTTGGTTACAGTTTATAGCTTTATATTTTTAATTTGTAGTTTTTACCTTTTTAAACATTTTTGAAATTCTGTCACAAAAATAAACAACTTTTTTTTAATTTTGTAAAATTGTTTTTGTATTGAAATCTAAACCATTTGGGTTATTCTTAAAAATTTGTCTGCAAAATTGTTTATGTGTGTGTCGTACTAAACAACCGAAGGACTACTAAATGTATTTTAAAATAATGAAGGCATCTTAGGCCCGGTTTTCAATTTTAGCTCAAAGCCAGCTACCAACAATCAAATTATGACCTGCATTTTCGAATAACAAACACACACACACACACACACACACACACACACACACACACGCACCACTCCTACTAAATTGAGAAATGTTTTTAATGAACTTAAATTAAAAAAAAAAATAATAGAATAGAAGAATTTCTTTAGAAAAACAACAAAAAAATTGTTCGGCACACATTTTACACATTAATTTTGTAGGAAGAGCTCCTAAAATATTTGCTTTTGTTTGTCTATGCCACTCAGGTCTCCTGTGGTTTTTCCAGCTAATAATTTTGTAACTTGAATTTTCCAGCCTTCAGGTAGGTCGTTATGCTTCACATTAAAAGTAATTCTATGAATTGTATATTTTTCACCAAATGAGTGTGTAAGTAACACGTTTTTTAAATTTAAGGTTTTTTTACTTTTCAAATGTTACTTCTAATATTTGATTAAGTAGAAAGAATTTTATTTCATAATAAATTTATCTTCAAATTTCTTCGCCTTATCTTAGGAGTTTTCTTCTTTTATTTAAACCATTTGTTCTATTTCTAATGAGTTCAAAGAATTCTTTGCCGACGCCTACAACTTTTCTAACATTTCCATATCAAATTACAAACATACATACATATGTACATAATTACATCCATACATATGGGCATTGGTATGTACTTCTTTCATCTATTTTTTTTAATTGCTATCAAGTTTTTAAATGTTCAACCTTTGTTTTGGTTTTTGGATTTGGTTTAGGCTAGCATTGCTTGTTTAATGGCGCACTTTTGTTGATTTTGTTTTAAAAAAGGTACCACTTTACGCAGGTAATCAGTAAATCATTGGAATTGTAAAACCTTAGTTGCATGTGGAAAGAATTTTTCATTTATATTTTATTACTATTTTCTTTGGATTTATGTTGATTAATAAGACGTAGCTGAAAAGGGGATTAGAAAGTTTAATGGTGTTAGATGAGCATTAAGTATTCAAAATTTTAATGAGCAACCAAGTATATAAGTAAATAAAAAACATAACACAGGTAAGCAAAATAATATTTTTTTGTCAAATTGTATAAAACGGGCACAGAAGGATATAAAACTAAATAACCTTTATGTTATGTCCTTACTAATTTTAAACAATATTATAGTTTTATAGATATTCTAAAAGATTTATTTTTGAATACATACATACATATAATTTTTTAAAAAACAAAATATATTTTTTGATAGAGGAAAGATATCAAGGCCGATATGATCGCAGGCTACAAATAGATTGTCCTATACTAAAAAAGTAGAAAATCCAAACTAAAACGATTTTTTAATAACTTTTTGTAATTCTTGTGAGTTTATTATAAATAAAAATTAATACACAAATAAAAATAAATAAATAAAAATGTAAAAAAAATCTTTAAATTTATGCTATCACTCCAGTGATATGCAAAGTTTTGTTTCAACCTAAGCATCATCAGTCTTTAAAAGGAAAAAAAAATTTTTTAGGAAATAAATCTTTTTTCTATAAAATTTGTAGAATATCTCTGAAACTTTTATACTTTAAAAAAAATAATAAAATAATATTGACGTTGCTTAACAGTATTTTTTTCCATTCTTTTGCGTCTTTTTTAATATAATCGGAGAACTAGTTCTGAAAGCAAATTACGGCATTCGATTCGAAATTCTACTCGATCGAGATGACAATGCTTTTAATATAGGAATTCCAATAAGAATTTTTTAAATTCGAATCGAATGCCGTAATTTGCCCCCCTGGAGTATATGCCAGTTGTGTGTAGGGATGCGAACGATACATCGATGTTTTGAAAACATCGATATATCGTTCATTAACATCGATGTTTTGGTAAACGATACATCGACGTCTTAAACTAAAAACATTGACTTTGTTTATTTAATATATTTGTGCTTAGCTGACTTAAAACAAGTTAGAGCGTTTATTCGGCTGTACCGAATCTTATATTCCTTTACATTGGCCTTTCGAAACCCAGAACTTTTTTTACTTTTATCTTTTGTTTTATTTATGAAATATTTTTTATGTCATATTTTAACTAGTTAATCAACTTATTAGGAAGTTGTAGGGGTTTTTACCCTAATTTATTTTAATTTTTGGAAATCCCCTTAGGGGGCAAAGATAGGATTTAAGTATTTTGCACCAAAATGTTTGTGAAGAAAAATTAATGGGAGACGGTCTAACATTGCAACCGTGTAGGGTAAACTCCGGAGCAGCTGTAGAGGTTCTTATTTTTTAATTTTAATAGCAAAGTTCTCGCAAGTATACTTGATGTTTTGACACTACAAGTCCGAGAAATATCAAGGGGCTGTAAAAACTTGATTTAACAGATTACGGACAGACGGACATCGCCATATTAACTTTCCTTTCTATAAGAATCAAGAAAATACGAAAAATTTGATATTTTTTTATGAAGCTAAAGATAAAGAAACAGTCAGGTTTTTAGGTAATATTGAGTCATTTAGAAAAGTTGCATTCGCAGCATTTGGCAGAAGAACTATAACTGATTATATCAAAATACTGAAAACTTGGTCCTAGACCCATTTTGTTTAAGTTATCAATTTTAATCCTGTCGATTTAAAATCGAATAGTGTTATTTAAATTTATACACGTTCTAGACAATTTGCTCTTTATTATTTAAAGTAAACAAAATCCTTTAATAGTTTTTTTTGTTGTTATTGAGGACCTCAAGCTTCTTAAGTCTTAAATAAAGAGATTTTGAACTAAAATTATATAGAAAATCATGAAGTGTGTTTTACTAATGTCCAAGTACTCCTCCATGGCAGTTCGTAGCTACTGTTTGGCAAAAATAATTAAAGCTATGCTTACGAAGTAGCGGGTTAATGTACAGTCTATGTGCGTATGTATATGTACATACATATGTATCTAATTGACCTTGCAAAACATGAAAAATTTTGTAAGCATTTACGTTCATATAAACAATGTAAAAGAAATTATGCCTAATCTTACCCATTTAATTTACTATTTTAAAGTTAACAAGAAAATATTTTAATATAAATGTATGTATGTAGGTACAGTAAGAAGGTTAACCTGATATAAATAAAAAAATATTTCTTTGTATAAAAACTGTATTAACTTAACTTCTTTTAATAAACTATTGAAAACGGTACACATATTGTACCTTGTACGTACATTTACTAAAACGTTTTGCGTTAAAAATTTTGTTCTAGTATCTCAAAACATTTTAATTGGAATAATCAACTAAAACGGCATTAAATACTAAGATTTTTTTCTATCGCCAGGTGCAAAAGTTACAATTTTGTAAAATAAACTGCAACTAAAAAATGGCGATCATGTTTTCAACATAACCAAAACTTATTAAAAAAACTGTCGAAATCTAAAACCGGACGAAATAGCGCAATTGGAAGCTTAATCTCGTGTACTTTAAATTTCGTATTATTCTGCGTCCTTAAGATAGCACTCAAAGAGTTCTGGTTTATTATAAACTAATGAGCGTGCATAGGACAGGATATTGGAAAATATAGAAGTCCTTGTAATAAAAACATTTTGATTCGACGTTATGACGACTTAGTAGAGTTAGTGAAACACTAATGAGTAGCTAATGCACGTGTATTTTTTCATGCCACTAAAATGCTTGAAAAGGTTGCCATTTAGCTTGAAAGTGTTTTTGGGAAGTGTTTGAAGAGAATAAAAAGAACAAGCATACAGTGTTGTCATTTTAGGGAGCTTTATGAGTATAACGGTTTCAGTTTTGAAATGGAAGTGCTGAAACGTTTTTAAGGGCTAAAATTTATGCTTATAACTTTATATTCTTAAAATTTAAAAAATAATTTTTTTAACAGATTTTGTATAAAACTTTTGTCTTTTTAACCTTTAAAAAGCCTAAAAATTGTTTTTAAAAAGGGCCGGTTTTATAATATATGTACACTTTTATTAAATTAATTTTTTTTTGTCTGGCTTAAAAATTTTTTATTTTTCAGGGGCCGAAAATAAAAATTATATTCGAAATAAAAATGATAAAGCACACCATCTAGTTGCATTATTAAGCTAGATTTTTTTAACATTTGATTTTTGTTATTATTTTTTTTTTTCTAACAATAAATAGTAATTATTTTTTGATTTTTATTTCTTTATTTGTTTTTTATTTTTAGAAGTAAAATCAATAACAATAATTATTTTTGCTATTGATTTTACTCTAAATGATCAAATACAAATTATTTTTGTGCAAAAACAAAATATAATAAAAATAAAAATTAAAAAAATTATTTCCTTTTTCTTTTTATAAATTTGACGGTCCTTATTGTTTTTATTAAAAAAATCTTTTGAAAATTCCAATTTTGAGCAGCAAAATATTAATAAAAAGTATTCATGCAAAAGTTTTATTTTACAAAATCAACAAAACTAAAAAACAAAATTTTCGTTTTTTATAATTTTTGTTAAATTTGTTTTCTTAAACGACATAAAGTTTTTAGTTTTTTATTACTTATTTAATCATTTTATATCTTTTTAAAATAAAAAAAAATATATAAATTGATTTATTTATTTTTTACGTTATTTGTACAACCAAGTATTTTTTTATTTTTTATAAACAAGTGCTTAGAAATTTGACTAATAAATAAGAGAAGTAATAAGGAAACAAATTATCCTTTTTAATTTAATTCTTGGGATATTTGACAGAACTTCTTAAACTTTTTTGAAGTTTATATAATTATAAATCAAAATGTTTAAAACGTGTTTGGAAAGAAGTAAGTAACAATCATTTTTAAATAAAACATAATAATTTATTCAGAAATTAATCAAAAACCTTGTAAGAATATTTTTCAATATTTTAATTTTTTTATTAAAACCCGTTATATTTATCATTTTACCTATTAAATAATAATTTGTATATTTTTTAAAGTCCTTGAATTACTCTGAACGCCTAATATATTGGCCTAAGTTGAGGTCATTTACCAGTTCACAAAACACAAAATAAAAAAAATAAATAAATTAAAAAAAAAAAAAAAAAAACAAATAAAAAGCCCTTCAAACAATGCGAGCGATCACTGAACTCAAATTAACAAAATTTGAAATATATTAATAATTTATGTATTTATTTTAAGAATAAACTATAATTTATAATAAAATTGCTGCTTCAACATGCTGTTACTCTAATAACAATAGAATTAAATTCTCTCATGTTTTGTTAAAAAAAATCTCCGGAATCCTTGAAAAGTTAAATAAAAAGTACAAAACTTGTAGTTTTATTATAATTTATTTTATATACATATTTTTGTTAGTATATGTATATGTTTGTTGGTATTTAATTATAAACAAATTAACATATTTTAAATGTATATGAATTTAGCGGGAGCCCAGAATTAGGTAAAACATGACAAGTGTTTAAGAGGGGGAAACTTATTAATGTATTTTCGCTGTAGATACGTTTGTATGTTTTTATGATAAACAAAGCTAGAGCAGATAGTATGGTCACTTAAGTTTTTAACTAAATGCCCGAATGATTAATTTATTTATTTTGTTTGTTGGTGCGTGATAAAAGTGTGTAACGGCCGGTTGTGCTGGTATTTAGTATCATACCAAGGCAAACTAAACAATTAATATGCTATATTTGACAGTGCCGAATCTTAAATACTCTTCATCAACTAAAAATATGTATTTTTTTTATGCAAAGCTCATGATGGAATTACCTCAAATGTTTTACACACATATGACTTCCAATTTATTAATAGGTAAACCCATATCAGCTGATCTCAATTACAGAACTGATCGGTTTTCGATTTGGTGTTGAATTTCTGCACTTTCTTAAGTTTATTTTCTTTAAAGTTTTGTCAGGTTTTATTTACTGGTAACTTGGCTTACCTTGACAAAAGCGGACTGTTATATTTCTTTATTGGTTGTCGTTTTGAAAACATCTGAACAAAAATTTTCCTTAGTTCCTCATTTTGAATGTTGAATGGTTTGTATTAACTTGAAAAGAATGTAAAATAATGTCGATATACATGAAGTTATTTTCTAAGCAGTTTAAACAAAAACAAATTAATACTGAACCCAATTAAGAATGTGTAACAAAAACAGGAAAATAATGTTGGCAATTATAAGAAAGAATCAAGTATCCAATTAAAAATATGATGTAGTATATAGAGTCGAATAAAGTTGTTAGGGTGGCTGCCTTAGCTGAGAAATAATGATGTATTTCCCACAGAAAGGCTTCTTTCTGTAAATGTTACAAAGTTAGTTAGGAAGTGATTATTTCTGTTACGTACTGAATAAGGAATTTGTCATTGTTGCTGCACATTAAAAAAGTCAATGCCTCTTAAATGTATTTGTTTTTTTATTGTTCGTGATAAAAGTATTTAACGGGTCTATTGTGTCGATATTTTTATCATAACAAAACATACTAAAACCTTCAGTTAGGCTGATAAACATTATGAGTGTGTAGATATGTATGAATAAATGTTAAAATCTATTTGTTTTGTTTTTAAATAAGATTTTTTTGATAAAAAAATTGTTAATAATTTTTGTCGGTTAGCTGTCACTTTTTCTGTCACCCTGCTATTATTAACCACTATTTGTTTATAGAAAAAATAGTTTTTTTTATTTAAAATTTTTTTTTTGCAAATTCAAAAATGCATTTTGGGAAAATATTGATCATTATTAATATTTGTATCCAAGTTTTGAAGTTTTATGTCTTAATTGATATATATGCGATTTAAAATAAATCTATAAGAAATACCTTAGAAACGCAAACATCATAAGATTGGGTTCGGCCACATTTTTATATTAATATAATATTAATTAGTTTAAGTTTATCAATCTTTAATGTTTTCATCAAAGGGGGCAGAGTAAAGCTAGTATTTATATATACATACATACATACTTATAGTATTATATACAACACCCAGAATGTCATCTAGCATTCAAAAATATTTGTGATATTTTCATTAAATTCAAGAGTTGCGATGTTGGAGCAACCTTTTAATACATCATGTGCAAACCCAACATTTTCTTTATATACCTATATATTTGAATATTAAAAGAGCAACATTTTACAGATATGTATTTTAAAGGATTTACTAAAAAATTCCCTTCATTCTAATTTACATATTAATGCCATTAAAAGTATATAAGCTTTAGAGAATTAAACTTCTGTGTTTGTTGTTTTATTTTCACAGGAAGAACATAATTTTGACATTTTGGCACTAAACAGTTGGGCCGACGAGACTACCTGGTTCTTTGTATCATGCTTCTGTGTTGTTGCAAGCTTGCTCTAACAAATATGTAAGAGTATGCAATGTCAACCGGGTCTAACTGTTTTACATAAATAAATTTTTTTAATAAATTATTTTGAGCCTCGCAGGCACAATAAGCATGCTTAAAAACAATTTTAACTTGTTTAATTATTTTTAAAGTCCTTTAGTTTTTACATGCTTCTTTAAAAAATTTTATAAGCAATTTAAATAATCATTGAGTTGAAGCTTAAACTAATAATAAAGATTGTATAAAGTACGTGGTAGGCGATAAAATTATTTAAATAATTTTGTTAATTTTATTCACAAACAGGTGTAGAAGTAGAAAATAAAATAGGCTCTCAGAATTTTTTTTTCAATTTAAATATTTTTTTTTCTAATAAGACAACTAAAAAAATAATTTATTTAAAAAAGGTGGGTCAACATTTTGACGGGCCAAAACCCCCCTTCTTATCAGTTTAACAGCTAATTTAGTTAGCAACTAGGAATCCTTAAAATCTGTTTTGCTTTTTTCACTTAATTAACGGAAACGTGATCATATTTGATCGCATTTTAATAAAAATAACAAAAAAAGAAAAAAATTTGCCTCGTTATACTTTAGATTAGGTCAACAGATTATTTGGTAGGTGTAGGCTTGTTAAGAGCTTTTTAAAGAAATTTTTTTAAAATAAACACACAAACATTCATACTTATGTACATAAACACTTAACTGCTAGCAAACATACATATTTTAAAGTTTTTTTTTGTTTTGAGAGAAATATTTTTTTTTTAATTCATTTCTTTTTTTAATTTCATTTACGCTTTCTACATTTCTTTTAACCTATTCTTTTATATTTTGGGATTTCCTGGTATTTGTGCCGCCTCTGTTACTTTTAATTTGTAAGTATTTTTTAAACTTTTTCAAAGAACTCTTCGAAATATGACTGACTGACAGCGATACATCATAATAATCAACAATTATTTCATAATTTCTATTAGGCCCGCAGTAAAATTAAGAGGTAAATTCATTTAAAAAAGAAAAGGGGGAAAAAGAAATTTGAATATTAAGTTTAAGACCTAAACTATGCAATTAACCTTTAAACGTGTTAAAAGGTAAAACAATTGGTATGTGAATATTTCAAAAAGTTTTTTTATGAACTTAAAAATATCGTTCAGTTCTTTATTCTTTTTTTAATTTTTGGCAATTTATATCTTTTGAAAATATTTTTAAAAAATTTTTTATCAAAAAATTCTTATTCTTATCCTTATTCCCAGTTTCGTAAGTAACCTATTGCTTACTAAGCTCAACCTTGGCCAAATAGCCTAAATTACCTAAAACCAAACCTGTTTCCCTACTAAAGAGTCGTCATAATATTTCCATATTAGTAACTTATTGGTGCTCGTCTTCTTTTATGCTAATTCAAGGCCGGGCCACTTAAAAGCGAACTCATTCCATAGTCCCAACAATGGCACTTTTAAAATACCTTACCAACCAAAAAAAACAATCTGATGCCATCTCTCATGATGTATAAGTATGCCCATATCCATCTTAGATTCGTCGGTGAGATTATTTTAAAAACTCAAGCGCAAAAGGCTTATTGTTGTTTTAATTGCAATGTTTTTCCCCTTCACATAGTGATATGGGGCTCCATTAAAAATGGTCCCAAAAGCTAAATAACAAATGGCCCCATTTTCAATAATTAAAAATCACCCCAATTGTAGAAATAAAAAATAGCAAAAAAAAAACAGGAAAAATGGCATAAAAAATATATACAAATGAACAACCTTTATTAAATTTTTGATACGAAATATGTCGGAAACTGTCAAAACTTTCGACTTCAATCAAACCCTCTACATGGTATTTTTATTATGACTAGAAGTAGCATCATAATCTAGAATAGCTATTGATTAAAAAATCCGCCCCAAAGTAGTTTTATTTTAAATATTTTCAGTTTGAAAGCAACTAAGCAGGATCAGAGGTCTTAATATAGTTACGAAAATACCAATGTAAAGGAAAATATTATTCGGCACAGACAAGTATAGCGATCTGAATTATTTTATTTTAGTAACGTTTAAAGGTTAAAGGCGGTGGCACATAGAATCCGTCATCCGTCATACGTCGCGTTTTTTAACTGACAGCTAAGTTGAATAACATGGTTTCTTATGAACAATGTCACATTCAGTACGTCTCCGTCAACGCAACGTACTAAAGTTGGGCAACTTTTAACTTTCAACGTACGTCAAGTACTTTGACAAGTTGCATGGTGAAATTATGTGTACCAGGTGGTGTTACGAACACAACTGATCGACTTTTTTCATGCATAAATCGAGGCTGCGTAGTCAAAGTTATTTACTTTTACATATCTTTTTTTGATAACTGAGCCAACGAAAACTACAACAAAAACAATAATTATATTCACCAAATTTTGTTGTAGAACCACCACCACCTGCTAATTTAACATCCGTTTATAAAGGATTCTATGTGACAACCTCTTGCGTTGTTACGTTAACGTCAGTTAAAAAAGGCGAAGTATGACGTATGACGGATTGTATGTGCCACCGCCTTAAAGCACAAGCTGTATTTGGGTTAAGTAAATAATTAAAAATAAATTTGTATTTTGTTGTTGTTTTTGTAAAAAAGCTTGGTGTGCTGGAGATCTCTGTTGTTGCGGTAAAAACAAAATTTTGTGTTGGTTGTTGTTGCTGTCTAAAAATATTTTCTACCTTAATTTAAGGGAATACATTTGATTATCATTTTTATTTATTTTAGTTTTTTTTTTCTTTTGGTTAAAATAGCACAAAGTTATTGCAAGAAACACACTTATAGACGTGTCAGGTTCGTCTTCTTTTTTCTTTTTTGTTTATTTGTTGGTTTAATTTGTATTCATTTGTTTTTTTTAATAAAAAGTTTTGTATAATTTGCTTCCACCTTTTTAATGCTGTTAACCTAATAGATTTCAAGACCCCTAGACGAACTTCTTAAAAATGGAACCCTTCCCCAAGAAACTAAATTAATTTATAGTTTTAATTTTTATAACTTGAGGATCATCACCACTAACTAATTTTCGAAGCACATTAGCAGCATATTTTCAAATTTGAATTTTTAAATAAGGTAAAATTTTTTAAATCGGAAAGATTGGGTCTTGAATTTTACTAGGTTGTCATAGAAAAGCATAAGCATTTTAATATGAATATTATACTTAAATTAGCATTTTACTAACTAAACATAAATAAAACTAATCAAGCTTTTGATAACATACATTATGATAACAGTTAAAGCAAAATGTTTATAAATATTTTTGTATTTTTTAAAAGCAACAAATAAATAACTTGTTTAATACTTATTCACCTATTAATATTAAAACTTTATATCTGTTTTTTAAATATGTTAAATTTTCTGCTTGCTTGGTCAAATTAAACCAATGGCCTTTCCCAATATCACAAAATAAAATAATAAATAAAAGCGTGTTTTATTAAAAATGCATACCAAAAACAAAGTGCACGTTTACACATACATAAGTATGTATTTAAGCCACTATTTTTGACCCAGAAAACGAGTAACGTTAATGCTTCGAACCTACAAATAACATTTTGAAATGTTACAGGGTTTGAGTTACATTCATAAGTTTTGTAACTGTATTTATATGTAACTGTTTACATTAAAATACGGGGAAACACACACATACAAATAAGTATTCACACATATTTATAAATTCAAGTTTACTTTTTAAGTTCATTGTACTCTTAACTGCAGTTTTAATACTAACTTGTACTAAATATGTTTTGGTTACGTTTCAAATTTGGTCATTTATTTCCAAATAGTTTAAACATAAATATCGTCATCTAAAATCCAAATGACCATAAGTGCACTTTTTACTTTTCTTGCAAAAGAAGAAAAAAACTTCATAAATTTGAAACTATTAACTTAAAGAAGCGAAATTTTTTGACCCGGGCTAAAAAGAAGCAAAATAATAGTCCTTTTTTCAAATGGTACTTTTTCTGAATCTCAACGTTATACCTATGTGCATTGATAGTTTTTAATGTTAAAACTAATTTGTTTGGTAGTGTTAAATATAAGGAGAGAGAGTGCTTGTATAGAAAGCTTTTTACGAAGGTTGAAAAATATGCTGCACTTGGTATCACTTTTGTCATAAAAAACAAACTTCAGGTGCACTAGGAGTCATTCTTTCCAAAGAGAATGGTGACAAGAAGGTAAGTTTGCCACACTATAGTATATTGGAAATATTGATGATCTTATTATAGACCGGAAATCTAACGCTATACATATATATATATTTACCAATAATAGCTGGGAAGGATTGTTGGGAGAAAGGTGATGGTCTGTGTATTAGGTTTGTGCAATTTTCACTGATCGATCAAAGATGGATATGTGCATCAGATGATAACTCAGTGTAAGTATAGCTTTATAAGGAAAAATGTATTTTTGTTGATTTCATCATAATCAAACAAGAAATACATTTTGAATTTTTTTTTTATAAGTTACACCTTTTTTAATTTTTGGTGACGCTATTCATATACGCCAACACAGCAAACCTATCTGTTTATATTTATTTTTTTATGTTTTTTATGTAGCCCTGTTAGACACTTATAATTTGATCTCAGGATTTATAGTTAGTGTAAGCTTAACAATTAGATATTTATGTACTTACACTTTTGTTATGTTTATTTTATTGTCTTCATATTTTAAAACGTTTTAAAGTTAATTTTTGTGTATAAAATAGTCGCACACTTTCTTTATTTTATGTTTTTCTCATAACATTTAAAATACAGGCATAAGTGTGTATGTATGTAAATAAATATATATACAGTATAAATATATTTTTAATTAACGTTATTAACATAAATATATATTGTTATACATTTTATAATTTAGGCCGCCGCTCATAAGGTATATGTATGTGAGAATTTTTGTGTAAACAGCGGCTATATTTTCTTATTATATGTATAGGGATATATGCGTGGATTTTGTCTCAAAAATGTCAAGGTCCGTAGTAAACCGATGATAGCATACTATCATTTTAAAACTTGATTTCAACAGACGAGCAGACAGACAGATGGGCAAACCGACATGGCTAAATCGACTTTACTATCTATATAGATCCATAATACTTTATGGGTTCACAAATGGATAATAAAGAAATTACAAACGTAATTACAAACTGATATATATACATATATACCTTTACTACTACGTGAAGGATATAAAAATCGAAAGTTTTACAGTAACTGTTTATTAAAAATTAAGCAACATCGTGACTAACCTAGTAAGTCAGCGATTTTGGGTACTAAAAGTGCCAAAAGGCGGAAATTTTTCGAGGGACTTTATCTGTATTTTTTAAAAAAAGATGTAGTTGTGATCACAAATAAAAACCCGGTTTAAGTTGCCCTAATATATATGTAAGTAAACTAATATATATGTCGGTAAAATATTTTAAATAGTTGAGAGATTTCATAACGTTTTTTATTGTGTTATGAAATGCCTCTTCATGCAATTTCTTCTACAAAATAGTCTCGGTTACTTTTAAGGTAAGTGCCTAAAAGTATGCTTTAAAATGTAACAATTTTTTTTATATATATCCGTTTATATATATTTACTTACTACCTCTATTTTTAGGCCTGAAAATCGTTAGTTACCATGTAATTTAACACATTTTGTGAAGTTAACAGGATAACATAAACAAATTGCTGCCAAGCATCAATACCTCTTACTACATTTTAAACATATTGAAAACTCATTAACCGGAACGTTCCAGCTCAGTTTAGTTCAAAGATAAAAAAGAAAACAAATTCCCAAATTTAATTGGGAATGCGTGTAACCACATCAGTGAACATCTTAATGTTTTATTTTTTTTTTATATATATCAAGTCATGTTAAATAGTTTTTTTTATATTGAAAGCGTGACAAATGAAACAAAACACATCCTAGTGATGCGAATGATAATGAAGGCGATCATCAGAAAAGTATCATGAGATGATGCTGTTAAGTGAAGTGAAACGAAGTGTAACATTTCAATAGGGGACCAGCATCAATAGTAAGTAAATTTATAATTCATTACAAATAGCAAAAAGGTAGGTGCTGACTTGCTGCACCGCATCATATAATACAGATTACAAAGTTAGAAACACTCTGGTACCTACAATATACATATGTAGATATATCCGTACCGTTGACGTCGATGCATGATGATAATGCTGAAGTTCGTGAGTTCATGTTCCCATAAACAAAGATTGTTTTTTTTATTCAAAATTAAACAATTGTTGTATGGGAAAAATCATTAGAGTATATCTAATAAGTTTCAAGCTTATTTCCTAAATATTTAACTTTATAACTTATTTATACTTGGAGCAATAAAAATGCACTTTAACAGATTCCAAGCAATAAGGAATACAAATGAATGACAAAACAGTTGTAAACTGTTTTAATTAAGAAGTGTCAACAATTTAAATATTTCAATGTCATAGCGTGTGTTGTAACTATTAAAAAAATCAAATGCTTTTAATTAGAAAACATGTATTTAAATAGATGATGATGATGATGTTAATTTTAATGATGCTGAGAACTTTTTTTGTCAGCATTGTTTAAATAGTGGAACCTGCTAATAGGAGCTCATATTTGCTTTGAAAGAGTTAAAAAAAGATTGTGATAAGAGGAGCTGACATGTCAATTTAATTTTAAAACATTTTCTTACAGCCTAATTTTTTAATCTTAACTGTAACATGTTATTAGGTTAACAGCGTCTAAGCATATGACATACGTACATACATACACAGGCATATGTAATAAGAATTTAAGATTTTAAGTGATAAAAAAACTTGTTTCTTGATAAATTCTTTTTCAAATCTTTAAGTATTACATTTGTTATTAAAATGTCATATAAAACAGCTTTTGTTTAAAAAAAGAAGAGGCCGGAAGGAATGAAAAAAACAAAGAACGTTCCATCTTAAACTAAGCTTAAAGAATGTTTAGACCAACTACGAAATTTGCTGGAGTTACATATATAGAATATCACTACTTAAGGAACTTTTGTAAGGTCTAGAAACGACTCCGCAGACCAACTTGATCTATATGGCGATCAGCCAACAATTTTAGAATGTGAGAAGATAACGGGAAAGAAATGGCGAAGAAAGTTTTGATGTTTTTTAAATCATTTGAAGAATGTGTTCACTTCCAATACATCTTCTGACATGAGTAATTTATCGCCTGTAGTTGTTAGACAACCTATAAAAAACGATTTTAACTTCTAGATGTCGAAAGGAGCTCTTGATATTTAAATGTTTAAAAAGTTATTGATTTCAAAAATAACCAGATATTAAATACATTCATAGTTGCCCTGCACAGCAAAGAGAAAAAATTTTATGCAGGGAACACAACATGAACTTACGACGAAATTGGTAGTTTAATTTATAATATAAATGAAATAAATGCCCTAACGACAATTTCCTTTCTAACCATTTAGAACTTTTGTAATTTCATCTTATGGCAACACTGAACATTTTATAGAAACGGGATGTTATTAAGCGAAATTGCTTACAGGGTGCTGCCACAAAGATCAAATGTAAGACCGGTCCCAATTAATTTTTCCTCCCAAACATTTTTGTGGAACAAACTTACCCCGCTATCTCTAGTCCTTAACAGGGTTGCCATACAAAATTTGAAAAAATTGGGATAAAAACCCCTACAACTTCCCCCGAGTCGCCCTGAGAGGAAAAAATATATCACCGACTCCCATTAGTTTTCCCTTCCAAACAGATTCCTAGAACATACTTGGAAAGTTGTAATAAATCTGCCCTACAGCTTTTAGGGTGCCCGTGGATAGGTCAAATGTAGGACTCGTTTTTCCTTGCAAACATTTTCCTAGAACATATGAACTTAACCCTTATCGCCACCTCTCTAGGAAGTTGCGCTCTTCCTTGTTACATATTAATTCAATCCATCAATCAATTTTAATAAAGGAGAATTCCTTTTATCGGGTATAGAATTAACTTTTAGCCTTAAAGCTATATGGTGTTCATTTACCATTAATAAAAACCCACAAATCGCTTTAAACAGCTGATTTTTTCTGTGCGATACATACTACTGTAATAAATAAAATAAAAATTTCTTTCCTATTTTGAAGGCAAAAGAAAATTTTCAAAATTTCACCCCTTTACATTTGTATTAGGATTTCAAATAAAACAGAAAGATGCTTGGAAAATGTTTTTCTCTTCCAACAGGTGTCCAATTTTCTTTTACAACATTGTAAAGGTCACTAAAAAATTAATATCATGCTGAGATTTTTTAGATTAATTTTAAATATGTCTAAGGCAATTAAAAAAATGTGTAGTAGATATGTGTATATATACATGCATACATATGTCCATATGAATTTAAAAACGCCCACAAAAAAAAAAAAATAACGAAATGGAAGAGTTCCAAGAATATCATATTGTTAAGTAAAATAAATTGTTGAAATTTGTTGTGTAAATGAAGTCATTCATGCGTTACGATTTTAAGGATTTGTAATAAGAGATCATGTTCATTAGTAAAAAAATAGATGCTGCAAGAAAGATTACTTAGAATAAAATATATGTATAAGAAGTTGTGTAAATTTTTTTTGTAATGAACTTTGGTGGTAAGAGGTAGTGTTAGAAGAGGAAACAATGTTGCCAGACGATAGAACGTGCTGTTATGCAGGAGTTCCAGCTTCGGCTATGACTTACTGTCTTGGGATGGTTCTTGCCAATGTATCTGTTTGATAATTCTCTACTAAATTATAGCAACTGGTATAGGAGATACCATTCCCATGACCCGATCTAAATTAGGTTATCCCTAAATGTGTATAGCGTAAAGAACTAGGATCAGGTGGCAACTTATAGTTTTACGTCAAGCTGTCAAAGTTAAAGAGTCTTTTTAGGTCTGTTTTCCTACATTTGATACAGAAGTAAGTAATTTTTTTTGATACAGTCTTGGTTACACGTTTTAGGTGTTTATAAGTTCAGTTGCCTCTAGCTTTAACCCTCTATAACATTTACGATTCTAGATTGCAAAATTGCAAAATTTTAGCTCTAGACTATCGAAATGTCATTACTGTTATCAAATACATTTGTTACATATTTTAAACAAGGTTAGCTTTAAAGCAAATTAAAAGGAAAATAAAAACTTTTGGTAACAACCTCTGCTTGAGCCAGGGACAAAGGGCTAAAAGTACACCCAGGCAAAGCAGAGTCCGTTTTCTTCACTAAAAAATAAAACGCGGCAGACTTTAAGCTGACGGTGCGTAACGGGGTTGAGCTGAAACTGGCAGATAGGGCCAGTTTTATGAATATCGTCCTGGATGGCAACTTATCTTATAGGGCGAATGCTCTCAATATCTATTATCCGATTATGGTTAACTGAATGTACACATTCGTTGTAAGACCAATACTTACGTACAGTAGTCTCGTATGGCAAAGGAACTAAAAGAGAGATAACATAAGGAAGCTTTTACCAAAGGTCCACTGGGCGTTACAGGGGCAAAGAGAAGAACACTAGTGGTAGCGCCGGACGTCATTCTGCATCTTTTCTTAATTGAGGGTTTCGTTGCTGGAATAGCGGCAAGAGCTTTTCTAGGCTTAGCGAGTCAGATATGTTAGGGCAGGGTCAGTTGAGCACGCTGGTACTTTGGGAAGTGCTAGGGTTAGGTTTTACTGACTATATGGTCACGAAACTTGACTTTGGGATTTTATCTCAGTGTTTCTGGAAAGAAAAGCATGAAACGGATCCGAGAGGCTGTATAAGGGACACATCCTTCATACAGCGGAGGAAAGGGGGGAAGTGACAATTTACGTCGGTAGTCAGAGTACACTCAAGGCCCTAGAAGGACATTCGAAGTCGATCGGTATATTTGAAGGTGGGCTTAGGACCATTATTTTGGCAATACATAAATAAAAATATCTGTGAACGTAAATCTCATTTCAAAAAAATTATAATGAGCTATAAATACGAACTACATACACCACTCATGACTTTTAATTTGTCTTTTCAAAAATCTATATTAAAAAAGGGTCTTCAGAAATTACTGTAGCATAAATGTTGAAGGGCTTTCTATTAGGAGCTCATGACATTTTTGTTATTTAACAATATTGCGATCATTGCATGCTGCAAAACTAAAGTTCGTGAGTTTATTTAACCATAAAAATAGATTTAAAAACAATAAAAAACAAACATTCATTAGTTTAAATGCCTGGGAAAAATCATTATACCACATCAAATGCAATTAAAAGCATATTGCAATGTAAACCGCTGGCGTTTAAAAGAAATATTTAATTTCGGAATTCGGAATTTTAATTTATTGCGAAATACTGTTAAGTCTTGAATTTTAGGCCATCTAATCTCTAGTTATGCATCTTAAGGATTTTATAAATGATCTTATTAAAGCAGATGAAATTTTTATAAAAAACGCTTTATTTACATATTTTTGGTTTTGCATATTATTAAGGGTCGTCCTGGTAACCAATAACTGTCGGAATTTCATTTAAAATTGACTAAGAAAATAATTCTGTGTCACAAACTTCAAAACTATTAATTTAAAACTCGAATTAAAGTCAGTATTCCAATTTTAAAACAAACCCATTTTATCTTATTTCGACATTTATTGGATTCCTTGCCAGCCCTCCCTGCATGTCTTGTTTTTGTCGCTTAACGCTGCCATTGTGTTTCTAAATAAGTATATATTAAATAACTTATTGAACTACTTTAACATTTTGGCGTGTTTTCAAATTATTTTGCAATTGATGCTGATAAAAATTTTCAAGGGCTCTTGTTAAATTCTTCTTTTTGTTATGTTCAGCTGGTGGAACAATATAACAGGAGATTAGAAATGGCAGCAAAAGTTTCGAATTTAAAATAAACAATGTCATAAAACAAACATTAAATTTAAAAGAAATAATAAGCATGTATGTTCTACTAATGTCTTTGAAGAAGTTTTGTTTTTAAGGATGTCACTTTTCCTACAAAGGATGTTTTCATATATTTTGACTGCAATTTTTAAAATTTAATCATGACGATGTTTCGCATATTGGAGACAACTTTGTTTCTAGATATTTCAGAAAAACTGCACTACGCTTAGGATGATGTTTTTTTACTGTTTCATTTTCTGCCAACATTAAGGAACATCCGCCAGTTCCAATCCCTGCACAATTTTCCGAATTAAGACCAACGTCTTTTAAACTCGTTGAACATGCACACTGTTTGTCAAATCAATGCGATTGTTGTCTCATATTGAAAATTGTTCATAAATGAGGCAAAATTTAATTTTATATTATTTTGCTTTTGCTATTAATGCTCAACTAGTGGAACTATGTATTAGGCGATCATTTCGATAGAAACAAATTACAATTTTTTGATTGTTTAAAAACCATTGATTCATAGCAAAACAACTGAATTAGAACAGTAAAACAAGGATATGCCTTAAAACTAAAAACAATTTGTGGAAAACGTAGGAAAATAATAAAAAAATTATTAGAGTGTAACAAATTATAGTTTATATGGGCAAAGGGTATAGAATTGAAGTTTTTGGGTAGAAATAAGGATAATTGCAGCAAAAATAATAAAAATATGTAAATAAATAGTAAAGCCAAGCGGCCATGCTAATAAAGAACTTAATACATAAAATCCGTAATTAAAGTCTACTTTACGGCCCACTTTTTAGCAAAAGTGTTATAATCTATAGGAGTACTAAGTGATTCATCAACCTTAAGGCCAATGTACTAAACCATGTAGATCAACGAAGGTAGGATTTTAGGATCCGAAGCGGTTAAAAAGTGTTAACAAGGGAAAATTTGGTAACTAACTTTAGGAATAAAAAAAGGATAAAAATCTTTTGGTACTTTTTGTTACTTCTAAACGAATTAAGTAAGAAATAAAATATAAACTGGCTCGAGAGATCTCGAGAGAAATATAAAGACGGTTTAGAATAAAAACAATTTTGTACTTATTTTTAGACCTCAACTAAGGTATGTATAAAAGGTACTTCTTAGAAATTTCTGAATACTTTTTTTAAAACAAAATGCCATGTTCATATATTTGGTACCTTGTTGTGTTTTCTAAAGGTTATGAGTCTAGAATTAAAATATAAACGTCTTTTGAACCCGATTGAGTTTAAAAATCAACTAACTGTATAAAGATTATGTTTTTCACATTTTTGGTAATTTTTTGCATGTTTTAAGGTGATGAGTCCAGAAATATCAAATTAAGAACCTTTTACTAAGATTGAAGCCGAAAGTCAATAAAGTAAGCAAAAAGTAGTTTTTACATTTTTTGGATTTTTTTTGCATTATTTTAAGACATGAGTCTAGAAATAAAAATTTAGGGCTTTCGACTAGGAACGCTAAACGAGACTTGATGTTTTACATACCGGGAATCAAAGTGATGCTTTCGCATCAGTTAGGGGCTTAAAAGATTCGGTGCAGTCGAATATATCAGTTTGGCGTATGTTTTTAAACATTTTCGTAAAATTATTCTTGTGGAAAACGTTAAAAATATTTTCATTAGGATTTCATAAAATATAAACTATATTAACGATTTCAACCATTCACTGCAAACACTATTTGCCAGTTGAGTGCATGCTGTGGGAGTTCGTGAGTTCATTTTCCCATAAACAAACAAACTTCAATTGTTTTGGAAAAAAATCATTAGA
The DNA here is from genome assembly GCA_963583895.1 of Melanophora roralis. Classification (NCBI taxonomy): domain Eukaryota; kingdom Metazoa; phylum Arthropoda; class Insecta; order Diptera; family Rhinophoridae; genus Melanophora; species Melanophora roralis. The sequence goes on from OY757191.1 coordinate 1,720,896, forward strand.
GTATGTCTAATGCAAGCCATGCTAACCTTTAACTAAGTGCATCAAATCACAAAGCATCATGTCACTATGTTCTTTGCAAAGAAGGTGTCAAAAACTTCTGTGTGCTACTAACAACAAGATGATTTGAAATTCAAATTTTAAATATTTTAATGCTAAAGACGATGGAAAAGATGATGCTGAGAAAACTTTTGCAAATGATGTTCACTAAGTGGAAACAAGAGATGGGAAAACAGAATTAGTAATACAAAATTTTTTTTGGTAAATTTTAGAAATAGATTAAAAGGATTGCGCTTGAGGTAAATATAAATGCTGTACTTTAGGCTAAAAAAAAAATAAAAATGTTATAGTCGGCCATACCTGATCATTTATACCCTACACCATGGGTCCCTATGGCGGCTATATGAAAAAAGACGGATAATATTTGTATTCAGTATAATAGTTTGTGGCATAAAGATAAACATGTGTGCAAAATTTTGAGAAGGTGAAGCAATGTTTAAACTATTTTTATCCCAAAATGCTTATTTTTAAGGACATTTGTATGGGAATTATATCAAATATTGGACCGATTTTAATCTAATTTTGTAAACTTGTTGAGAACATAAACATAGGCACAAGCGAAGAATTGTCTCATAAAAAAAGTAATATTCGAGTCAAATATAGCCCAAAATGCTTATTCCGGGAGGACATTTCTATTTTGGCTTGACGTGCTGAAGGTGGTGTGGAGACTAGAATTGTTCAAATGAAATGTCAAAACTGAACCTGGATGAAAAAGGATTTTGCCCATGAAATGTTTAAAAACTTATAACTAAGTGTCACGCTTATGATTCTATGACCAGTAGCTCATAAGTTCAAAAAGTATTTTTTTCTTAAATTTCTATGATTTTAGTTATTTATATAATGCGCATCTAATGTGAGAAATTTAAAGTTCATATTCCCATAAACAAAGATATTTTGCAAAACATATTATTATTGGGTGGGAAAAAATCACTAGACTATAACTTGTTAAATTTAAAGGGGATTAGGTCTAAGTAACATCTAATAGTAAGTTAAACAAAAGATTTACAAAAATGCGCCATTCACAACAGATGACCTATATATTACACATAGTTGGTGTCTTTACTTATTAGTTTCTATAGTACTTAAGAGCATAGACAAGTGGCATCAATACTCACTTCCCAAAATATGGAAAATTTTCGGATGCAAGTCAACTATGTAAAAAGCAGAAGGAATAAATTGTTGTAATCGTATCTATTATGCGGTCACCTTGTTTAATCCACCTTGCTTTATACACGTTGTATATAGGAAGGCATTAGGATTTTTGACAAGCAAAAACGCCTTTCGCTCTTGTCTTGGCTTGGCTGTATGTAGACAAATAAGAAAAAGGGTTGCCAGCTTTTAATTAGGAGATTTTTTGTTTTTAATTTTTTCTTTGCTGTTTTGTAATTTTTGAAAAGTTTTTGTGTAAATTTTAATTCGTTTATTTATTTTTTTTTTATTTTTGTTTTTAAACTAAAAATTTTTAATATTTGTGGTATTTTTTCTAATGTTATTATTTTTTTTAGTTTTGATTTATGTTTGTATGGTAGCGATATCGCAATGGCAATAGTAAGTAAAGCAAGGCTTACTGCTCTGACTTAGTCTAGTCTGTAGGATTAAACTCTTATTCAATTTGTTCATACATATTTACATAAGATGTTAGTATTTATGCAAATGTTTTCTCAATAATACTAAAACTTAAATTTAATCAATTTATTTAAAAGATAGTTACGAACCCTGGCAACCACTAGTTTATTAAAACGTCACAATTGACTGCCATCAAGTAAAAAGTCCAGAAATAATTGTTCAACTACTGGAACTTACTATCAGGCAAACAGAATTTTCAATGTTTACTTACTCTATCTGTTTATAATTATTCGTAATTGTTGAGGTGTAACTTAACGCTACAGGATTTCAAAAAAAAAAAAAAAAAAAAAATAAAAGGATTTCACTCGACTAGAAACATTTGGTGTTAAAGTGTAAATTGAATTAACAATTACACATTGTTAAATATCCACAACTAACAGAGTGTAACAATTTGTAACGTGAAAATAAAAGACAAAGAAATTAAATTGCAAACAAGGACCTCTAAGCTATATTAGTAGATAAATTAAAAAATACATTAGAAGTTTTTGTGAAATTTACTTTTTTACCTTTAATGGTTGTTAAAGACATTCAGTATTATGTACACAGAAAAAAAAATGGACGGATACGGGCTTAAAAGAAATGGCTTGGCTCAATTAAAATTTTTAATACATTTTCGCTCAGCCAGCCAATTGTATGTGAATGTATTTTAAAAATTTCGACCGATTTTTAATATTTGTAAAAGTCAATTTACGATTTCTGATTGCAAAAATATTTATTGTATTTACAATTTTTTTTATTAGTGTTTTTTTGAAAAAAAAAAAAAATATATAAATAAAATTAGACAATTAGTTTGTCGCAATATTTTTCTCTTTTATTTTATTTTTAAAGTTTTTGGAATAATTTTTTCTTTAAATTTAAATTTTTTTTTTTTTATTTTGTAAAAATCGCTGTTGTGTAAAATTTTGAATTTTCTTACCAAGATCTCATAATTAAATACAAGCCCTAACTAATCTTCTTTTCAATGATTTTTATCACTTGACTGCATGCTGTGTGAATTTGCGAGTTCATCTTCCCATAAACAAAGATATCAATAGAATAAAAGGCATAAAATTTGTGAAAAAATCATTAGACTATATCATTTTTGTTTTAAACCAATTGCCAAGCACACATTCACTTTCAGTGCATTTGACCCAGTAACTAAAATTTATGGCAAATTTCATGTCATAGACGGACGATTCTAAATAATAGAATTAATTGAAAGCGAAATCAATAAATGGAACCGTTTAACAGGGGAACAGTTTAAAAGTAAGCCATATGAAACTGAAAGCAACACTTTGTACAAAAAAAATTTACGCTAAAGTATTTTTATGTACTGAATCAATTTTCTTAAATTTTTTGCAATAAAGTTATATTTTAGTAAAGAAATAATATGGGCTAAATAAACAACGTTGCCAATATAGGTTTAATGAAACGGAATTGTGTTGTAATTTGGGATGCCAAACGGGACTGGTTTTTAAATCCCGGGATTCCGAGATTTTTTCGGAATCTTAGGATCCTTAAATTGAAATGCATTGTAAAACAAAGCAGTATTTTAATAATTGACTGACAAAAGAAGGTGCATAAATAAAATCAACAATTTATACAATTTTTGCAAAAAACCACTGGATTAATCGAACAATATGCAGTCGAATAATCGCTTGAGTAAGAAAAATGGCATATTTATAACTAAGAATATCACCAACAATGTATGTCGAATAATCGACTACTCGAATAATATTAATTTGATTATACATTGTTTTTAGATCCTACTACCCCATGCTACTTCCTAAATTTAAAATCACACACCCCTCCATTAAATAATAGGAGCACAAAATTAAAAAAAACACAGTTTTCCAACAGGAAATACTTTAAAAAATGTATGTGTTTTCAATAAAAACCATTTATTTGTTCTCAGACAAAAATAGATAAAGATTTTTCTTGAACCCCCACTGAGGAGTACACGTGTCAGACACCTGTTTTTACGAAAAACGAATCATCCACCCCCATTTCAAACAGGGGTTCATATTTAAGAGAAAGTAAAAAAGCAGGTTCCTTAGAATTTGATTGTATCTTTTTTAATAAAAAACTCTTAAAAATTATCTTACATATACATTTTTTTAACACGATAAATACAATGGACAAATGTAAATAGATTTTCCTATTTGGTTTTCCATCTGAGATTTTTTGAAATTTGTTTAGGTACTTCAAAATTTCCACCCTCATTTCTAATAGGAAATCACGATCAATAGTTAGTGCATATTAAGTTAGAGAGAGGGAGAGGGAGAGAGAGAAAGTAGATTCTAAAACATTTTTTAGGCGATTAAAAGTTAAATCACAAAAAAATATTTTCAATGAAATTAAATAGTTTTTTTTAAGATTTTTTCCATATGTAAGTAAGTTCTAAGGGAGCATTTTTTCAAATTAAAATAAACAAGCAATCATGCATAATTTTCGTCATAACTTTTGTTTAAAACAATTAACCCCCTTATTTCCTAAAACGCAACGCCCTAAAACAAAAACAAAATATGGAAGAGTTTTTTTATATTATAATTTTTTCCATACAAATGTTTGCGTTATTATGCTTTGCGTTTTACGTAATTAGGCCCTAAGAATTTTTAATAATTTTTCCATTTCAAAGGGTTTTTTGTTTCTCTGAATAGACTCAAGGAAGCAGCGGAATATAGTACATATTTCCCAATCTACGTTTGTAGTGTGTGCCTATGGATTTATTCTGGAGCACATTAAGGTACAAAACTAGCGTGAGACAAGATTCAGCCACCTTGCGATAAAACATATGATTACACAACTTCTATTTGTTGGCCGTAGACATCTCTGCTTAAATTCTGGTATTGTTTTGGGAAAAACCCAGATGAAGTGCTGAAAGATAGAATAAAACTATTCAGGTGAAAGGAAATCAGCCCACGACCCACGATAGGCCAAATAAGGCAGAAAGATAAGCTTTCTGCGAGCACCAGGCACGCTTTACAACAACCACTACGTGAACATTAAGGTGCACATAGATCAGATAGCTGCAAGCAAACTGGACTAGCATTTCTTCTCTCCTTTGCGAAATATTACGCAAAGGCAAACGGCATCCGCAAACATTAAAAGGATCTCAAATATTTTTTAATTCAGCAAAAAAAAAATGTGATTTTATGTTGACTTTCGAAACTCATATAGTACCTGGAAGCATTTTTTAAACAAGTAGCTATCCTTATAGCGTTTGTTGTAGGTTGAGTTTGTCTATATGCATTTCATTGGTTCTTACACCAAATCGTCAGTAAAATGCAACCAAATTCTTGAAAAACCTCATGCATACTTTCTGCTTTTAAATAATAACTTAAATAAACTAATTGAGATTTATTATAAACAAACTAAAACATTCAAGAGCTTCTTCAAAACCCCAACAAATAATTTTTCGCTATTATCTGTTTCGATTTTTTCTTTTTGCCTTAAACATTTGGATAACCATTGGTTATCACCAAATGTTTTATAAGGGGTACTGAAAAGAAAACCTTTTTCTATTAAAATTATTTACAAATACAGTGGAAGTCCGGTATAATGAATACTCGACTAACCGAAGATCCGGAATAACGAATGAGAAAAATTAAATTTTTTAATTTTGATAAACCTATATAGCGAACGATTACCGATTTTCTCTTGGCTTAGCGTATGCGTTAACAAAGAGCAAAACGAAAAGTCATTATAATACCGTTAGTTTTTTTCTATCTTTTATTTTGCTAAACAGTCGATGCTATTAAAGGGCCTAGCGCCTAGATTGTTTGGTGTGATCAAAATAAAATGGACTACGTTTTAGAATGAGCCTGGCATTATATGATTCGTTAAGACGGGATTCCACTGTTTTATTCAACATGAACTTATATAATAACTTTAATAAACTTATTGACAAACCAAAACATGCAAGAGTTCCTTAAAAAACCCAAGAAAAAATTTTTCGCTATTAGATGTTTTGATCAAATCAAGAACAATATTTGGAAACAAGCTATATTTTTAAAGATTCAATAAATTTCAGGGGTTTCACACGTGATGGCTCGGCTATATTATTCAAATCAAGAATTCAACACCATCAGTGGTCTCTCCGAGGGTTTTATCCAAGCATTGGTGAATGTATTGATTTATTTTTTTAGAACTTTGTTATTTCGTTGGTTAATTGTCTAACCAGATTTTCAAAATTTTATTTTAAAATACAATTACCGTTTGAATATATTTTTTAAAGTCCCATAATCTCAGTTCTAAATTTTGTGATTAAATTCTGAGCGCTTTCACACATGAAGTAAAAACTATTTAAGGACTATAGGTACATATATATGTATGTAAGTATTCATGAATGTTAAAATACTAAAGGAAACTTTCTATGACTCATCCTACTTATTTTACCTACAATAAAACATGATTATTCGATATTAACCTTAAAAAGCATTGTAGTGTAACGACTGCCAGGACTTTTAACAGGATAACAGAAAAATTTACTAGTTTTAGTATGTGAAACTACTTACTAATGCTTAAATACAACAATCGTGACAAAAAATAATTTATTATAAAAAATTGATGATGCTTGACAACTAAAAACCACTGATTTGGAACACTGACAATGATTATTAATATGTGTGTGTGTGGGTAAGGATGTATGTTACGGGCTTAGCAGGCAGCTTATTAAGGATAACAATACACGAACAGCAATAAGATATTAGTTTTGTTTGCAAAACAATATAATTAAATGTATGTTTATAAGATGTATGTATGTTTGTTAATATAAATAAACACTTAAATTTGAGTATGAGTATGAATAAATTTAATATTTCTAAAGGAAATTTACAATGAGACGGGCATTATTTGTTTGCTAAAAATATGTGTCCTTGTTTTATAGTTTATACGAGTAATAACAGGGTTTGGATGTACATAAGTACATATTTACGTTATTACTACAATATTTTTCGCCATATAGAAATTAAACCCTATTACAAGGGCGCGTTTGTTGAATAGGTTTCATAAAGTCCCCTGTGTCGCACAGACTCGTAGGGAAAATTTTAGGGTCTTATTCATAAACGTACAATAAAGTTTATTAAAGGCTTATTTGACAAGTATATATAGAATAATTGTCAAATAAGCCTTTAATAAACACTATTGTACGTTTATGAATAAGGCCATTAGTTTTTAAACGTGTAACTCAAAACTAGTGCTTTAGTACTAGTTTTGTTTACCTTCTAAGCCAGTGCTGTATACTGCACTAAAGTTATCGCTCTGCCTTTCAAAAAACACATTTTATTCTTTTTATGAATCTTATATCGACTAGTTTAAGGAAATTGTGTAAAACCGAAATCTTATCCATTTTTCAAACGCTTTAAAACGTTTACATGGATGGAGTTAGTTTGGTTGTGTTTATGGTAAATCAAGTTCCGGTTGCCATAAACATGTCAAACAGGAAATTTTTCTAACATTTTTTTGCTCTCACTCTTGTCGCCTAGCAATGACATTAAAAATCATTCAAGTAAACTGAAATTCTTAAATTATACTGGGAAAACAGCTCAAATCGCAACTAAACTTTGACAAAGTTCATGTTTATTTTGTTCTGCTCGATTTGATTAGATAACGACTTAACAAAAACTTAAAGCAAACAAACTAAGCGTAAAAAAACTCAAAATCATTAGAGCTTAAACATCAACAAAAGGATAATAAATGTCTTTAGTAATGTACACACCCATCCAAACATACATTCATGCCGCCTAAGTATATAATAATGAGGTCAGATCACATTACAACACAATTGAACTCCTTACTGTTGACACTAATGAATAACTACATTCATACAAATTCAAGGCAAAAACATATAAAATAAAATCACTGATTTGGAACACGAATGGTTATTTCTACTAGGATAACAGAAAATTTGACAAAGATTGCATATTTAGTTTAGCAGAGGTACAACCTTTAACCTCAACGTACATGCATGCACTTCATTAAAAACCACTGCATAAATCAGTGAACTAGAACCACTTAAAAGGATTTTGTAACATAAACCAAGATGATACAAATGTCATGTCAGGAATTAATAAATAATACACAATACACACGCCAGTTTTTACAAGCTATTTGCAAACAAATAAGTACTTCAGAAATCACTCAATTGCAACGGAGTGTAAGGATGTTTAAAAGGCTCCCAGAAATTGTAGCCAATATCAAATGTTAAGGGAATCTTTTTAAGAGTTTTTAAGCTTCTAAAACAAAGTTTTGAAATATACTTGAAATTATATGTTTAATGATGCTTAAGTATGATTAATAGGTTTGTTTTAAGGACATTTTCTTATTTGTTTGTATTTGATGGTATTTTAACAACTTAAGGTGGCTTCAGACTATAATAGTCAGTATTACGACATGTCAAAAACTAAAATATATGAAGAAGTATAATTAGTAGTGTGAGGTTAAAAAATACGCAAAGAAACTTGCAAACGTATGGCTCTCATAATTTTTAGAAATTTAAATAAACAATAAGATTTTACATTTTATCAGAGTTGCATACTAAGTGTAGCACATAAAAAAACCAAGTATAAGAAACGAAAAATGTTGTTTTGTATCAAGGGTTAAACGTATTAATAATTTCAGAACCTGAGAACATTAATACCTAGATTTTTAACTTGAAATGTGTAAAATTATAATATTTTTGGCAAGTTTTTATAAAAGTTTTAATAATACGTTATAGACTGTTTGTCATCTCTGATGATAACAACATAAACAACTGTATATATGCTACACGGACTTTTATTTTGATTTTGTGATGATGATACACTGTCCATAAAAAATAACGCAATAATTTTCCATTTGATTTTTGATACAATGAAAGCCATAAGACTTGTAAAATTGTCTGAAGGCACCTCAAACTAATACATGTACCAAGCCCATACAATTAAAAAAACGTATTTTTTTTAGTTTATTTTAATGCTTTTTAGTTCAATTAGTCACAGTGTACAGTTGCTTGCAAATATGTATCAAAAATACAAAAGAATATGAGAGTTTGTTGGCTCAGACACATGACCAATAGAAAATATACGATTTAAAAACAGTGAGGTAAAATTTTAACTAAGAAGGAAAGTTACAGTCTCGACCCCACATCACTATATATTTATGACCAGCATCTATGCGAAATTTTATGCCGATTAAAGTGGTCTTCAGAGATGAAGCTTACTTTAAACGATGCAACATGATCCATGTTGGGCTTATGTGTCAGAAAACAACACTGGTTCTTGCAGGCATTAAAATTGACCCAATTTGCACGGGCTCAGTCGGCATTAACATACTTGTTTAAGCTCCGTCGTTCATACTTAGTCTCCTTAAAACTTGACCTGTAAGCAAATAAGTATGAATGACATATGCTGCTGTCGTCTGCAAAAAATAAAAAGGATTTGAGATTTGACATAGAATAATATAAGGGAAAATTGAGAATAAAGAGGAAGAAAGGACGAAACCCTTTGGTACCTCGGAATTAGTTTTGAACTCATTGAAAGATATCCCTTCTACGACAGCTCAAATAGTGCGATCCCGGGGAAAGCTCAAGGTAAATTTCAGAACATTTTTTCACCGACGCCAAAAGCAACAAGCTTAGATGGAAGCACGTGATGTAAAACTCTATCAAACGCCTTTGTAAACCATTTTTCTGCTGGAAAAACCAGAAGAAACTTCGTAGAACGTTCTCTACGAAAGCCATTCTAGTTTTCGTTTAATAGACCTTTGGACTCTAGACAGTTACCAAGGCCATAGTCAGCCATACTCTCCACAACTTTGGAAAGTGCTAACAAATGGTGGATTGGTATTTTCAGGGTTTTTAGCCTTTACCGTTTTGAGAATCGGCAAAACTTTAACTACTTTAAGCACATGGGAAATACCCCGGTACGGTAAACATTGCTGAAAAGGTCAACCTCGAGGGGTATCATTTTAAGGCCAGTGCTGGTTTTCCATCCAAAAATAAAATTGTTAAAACTTGTATTTTGGCACATACATAAGTTTTTCCCCCAAAAACAAATATTCAAAAAGCTCCAATTGAAATACATTATTATATTCCCTTGTGTAATGCCTACTTTAATTTGTAAATGAAAGTAATGCATTGTGCACTGTGTTAAATTTAATGACAAAATTCACTGATTTGGAACACGAACAGGATTTTCCAATAGGGTTTCAGAAAAATGGCACAGAATTAAAATTTAAAAAACAAATTTATATAAAAAAAGCATAAACAAAAAAAAAAAAACTAAAGAAAAAGAAACAAATTACAACACTTCATTTAATATGTATAATATAACTTGAAAACTCAGTGAACTGCAATACAACCTGATGATTATAGTGATAAGAAAGTGTTTAATTAAAGGATGATTGAATGCTCCGAAATCATCAATGTGAAATCAAAAATCACTGAATTGTAATACTGGGTATAAGGAGAACATAAATTTTAGAAAATAAAAGAGTTTACGTGTGACTAATTTTGTTTAATGTTTGATTATTTAAAGGACGAATTTTATACAACGTTTAAGCAACCAAATATATTAAATAGATTTTAATATGATCTGGCGGTGTGTAAATAATACAAATTTGTAAAAAATTAATTGTTTGAAAATGTTTAAATGTGTTTTCTTTTAAAACGATTCTACTTATTCTCCTTACAGGAGTACGTATATAACTTGAAGTTTTTTTAACCTAGTTTTTTAGGTGTTCAAGACTAAATTTTAAACAAAGCTTATAAAACAACAACAACTAACTAGTGCTTTATTTGGTTGTGCCGAATCGTATACATTGTTCAAAAATGAGAAGGTATACAAAAATAATCTAATCAAATATTAAGAGCCTCATTTTATTTCTTCTTGTTTAAACGGGTAATTTTACTACTGTTTTCATATTGCAGTCGAGTCGTAAAAAAGCTTTTGAATATGGACAAGTCCACGTAAATAACCCTTATCAACTTTTTTTAAAAAGAATGCAAATTATCGATATATAAATAAAGTAGCAATTAACCTAATACTTCGTAATAGCAGGTTAATTTTTTTAACCGAATACTCAATTCGAAGGAGTACTATAGGCATTGAAAAGTAAAATTTTCATGATTCCAACAATTTCTAATATTATTAAGGATTTTATCCCAGTTTAAGTTTATTTAAAATATTTTTTGTAAGTTTATCTATTGCAGTAATCTTCACAAAGATTGCAAGTTTAAAATAGGTATGTAGTGGTGAAGTTATTTGATTACACAGGAAAAAATTTTGTTGTACCCATGTTGACACATTGCATACTTAATAGATATATCAAATAAGTAATAAAACTAAAGGAATTTATTAAATTTGCTTAATTAATACTATTTTATCATATATAAAACTAAGCAACTAAAAGTAAAATGTAAAATAAGGGGCAAAATTGGAGTTAGACAAATAAAGTGGATATAAAAATAAATTATATGTTCGTATATAAAATATAAATACAAGCTTAAAGGCATTAACTCACACTTAATCAAAAGCAGTCAGAGCTTAAAATCATTTATTTTTCATTGAAGTAGTTTATTCTTCATTCAAAAACATGCACGTAGAGAAAAAACATGATTGCGCATGATCGCGATTTATTTTCTAATTTTGAAATAATTTTATTTTTTTATTATTTTCATACAAAAAAATAACTTTTTTAAAAAAATAATAAATAACAATTTATTGATTTTTTTTGCAGGAAAGTTATAATTTTTAATTTTTTCTTTAAATCCATAATAATAACAATTAGGTATCTTTATTTTTTTAAATTTTATATTAAATATAAAAACAAAAAATTAAATGAAAAATCAAAAAAAAAAAAAAATATTATAAAATCAAATATTAATTGCTATTTTTTGACAAAAAAAAAATTTAAATATAAATAATATTTTTTAAGAAAAAAAAAATAAAAAATTTAAAAAGCACTTTAACAAATCAAGTTAAATGCCATCCAGACGGCGTACTTCACCAGGCTGTTTGAGTTACAATTTTTAAATATTGTAAATTTTAAAACTGCGCTTAATTGCTACATCACAGTTTATTTTCTTAACAACTTCTAGAAGCATGCGAAAAAGGGGGATAATTAATAATTTCGTGATTTTAAACTGTTGATAAATTCCTTTCAGTATGATATCTTTCAGTTGTACACAGTTTTTTCCTAGTTTTTTAAAAATAAGAAAATTAATGTTTTATAATTTTAGTCGTTTTACATAGCATTGCTTAAATAAATTTTTTTTTATATATTTTTAATATTTTTGTTATGCTCTAAACCCAACTGGGTCGTGCGACGAATTTTTCGTTGCGAATATTCGTCTTACACTGAAAAAATTATTTATGTTAAATCAACTGTTTAAATAACTGGATATTCTATTTAAAATAACTGGATATTCGTTTAAAAACCGTCTAACAAGATATTCATTAAAATTAACAAAATATTTTATTTAAATTCAGACATCAAAAAATTAACTGACATTTTCGTCTAAAATTAACTAGATTTTCTGTCATTTACAGCAAAACACAAAGTATCAGAAAAAAAATAACAAAGTTAAATATTACTAAAATAATAACTAAAAAAATTTACTTCACCTAAAAATCAGTTATTTTTTTTAATTTATATTTTTTTTCAATTAGTGCTTATTTTTCAAGAAATCTGGTCACTCTATCACAGCTGTTTTATTCGTTCTAAATGAGTTTAAGTTGACGAAATTATGCAACGAATTTCAACAGATGAATTCGTCGTTCGTCCCAATTGTGCTTAGAGCATTAGTTATTTAAAATCTTTTGGATAATTTTACAGCTAGGGCTTTTAAAATAGAATCAAAATTTTAACAACACTCCTGCTAACGTTGCTTTAATTACAGACATCAACCATTTTTTTAATAGAAGTGCTGCCAGCTTATTTAGTTAAAGCCACATCAATATGTTGTTTAGTTTCCCATTATAACTTTCTTAAAAGAATGTTTAAAGGGTCAAATAAGAATAGAAATATATGTCTCTTTAATTTCTGTATCTTCTTGTATCATACATTACTGGGTTACCAGGTGGAATTTAATACATATCTTTTATTCATATAATTTAATCCAACATTTGGACTAGTCCGAAATAAATTATTTATAATTTTGTCAATTTAAAATGACCGCTCGGTTTTAATATTTTAAAGTGTAAGTGCGAGCAATGCATATGGCGATTTCTTTTAACCGCTCCTTGAAAGCAGAAACTTTGTTTGGTATTTAGCTCTATAGCTCTGACTCTGAAGATAACTCGTTTAAATTATCGATCGATCGAGTTGTCAATGCTTTTCATAAAGGAATTCTAATAAGAATTATTGAATTCCGATTCGAATTGAAAGCCGTTATTTGCCTCATGTCCTTTATAATTGTTATGGATATATTCAACAATTTTTTCTGTGGGAATTCTTATATACATATATGGAAAATACTTAAGGAAAAACTAAGCCTTTTCCGTTTTAATTAGAAAAGGCGTTTAAAAAAATACACTAAGCGATTTAATCACATGGAAAAAGTGTTGTTATGAAGAGACAAACTATTAAAGTGTCAGTTAAAATATGTTAAATTGCAATTGGTTTTTCGGGTCAAACAATTGGTTTTAGAATATAAAAACGTTCTTTGTCATAAAACTGTTTTTTTTTTGGCAATAAATAAGAATTAAAGAAAAAATGACTTTTAGAAAGAAATGTAATGGGATAACAGAAATTTAAGCAAATTAAAAATGCAGTTCTTGTATAACAAAATAAGACCTAATTTAAAAATTCAAAAGGAAAATATGATTTTAAGCGTATAATTAATTTTTTCAACAGTTTTATTCTCTTCAACATTGTTTATTGCCCATAATTTCAGTGTTCCATCCCATCCCATCTATTAAGTAAGGAAAGTGCCAAATCTTACACTTTTAGCATGACTTAGATAAACAAACATAACAGGAATACAGGAATTTGTTAAAGCAGTTGAAAAAAATGCTAAGGAATAATAAAAATACCTAAACATTTGAAAAAGCAATTTTCAAATGATCATAAGGAAAATTTTTAAGGGTTGCTTTCTGGCAAAAAAATACAAAAAAGTTGTTTATAATGACCTACATATGTTTAACATCTTCTAGGGTTGTATCGAATGGGAACGCGTCTTATTTATCACAGCTAATTTTGACTTTTGTAAACAAATATACTGAGAACACAGAAGTTTTTGCAAGAAATTTGCATCCTGTTGAAAATAACATTAAACTCTGGAAAATGTTCTTTTAATTTTTAAGAAAAAGGAATTTTTACATTGTTGACATTGTAAACATTTAAAAATAAAAAAATGATCATCATTGATCATATTATTTAAGTTGACACGATCAGTTGACGTGACCTGACGTGACGATCTTTTTATCTCAACTTTTATAAAGCACTGTACTGGGAGAACAGATCCTCTAAAAACAAAATTTCTTTTTGGAAAAATTTTACTGTATACTGGAAAAAAGGAGAAAAATCTGTCTTTTATTTTAAAATTTTTAATAAAAATTTTCCACGAAAAATGTTAAACAAAAACATATTTCTAAAAACTCATTAAAATTATAAGGAACCTTTTTTGTACTTATTTAGAGATCTTTTATTTTAGGTATAATATGTAAATTCTCAGTCCTATTGTGTTTTGAATACTATAAACAAATGTATAGGGGTTGCAGGAGTTTTAAATCGATATTTTAAAGGGAAAACTATTTTTCTGCTTAAAAACAAAAACGACTTGTATAAGGAAAATGTAAAAGAAAAGAAAATTTCAAATAATAATAAAAAGAAGAAAGTGTGTATGTATGTATGTATATAATGTCAAACACGTGTTCTAGATACGTAAGTATTTGTAAGTATGTTGTTCACTTTTGTAAAAAGGTCGTACTGATCGTAAATTGGCGTTTTCCAAAAATCTTTATTTTACTTCAATAGAATTTTTATTTGAAAGAATTTTGGATTTCAAATTAATTTTCCAAAACTCATATTATATGAATTTTCTTTGTCATTTAAAATTTCATATGGATTTTTAAGCAGGAGAACAGCAGTTTTAAGAAAATGTTAAAAGATAATTTAAATTTAGGTACCTGGAAAATCAACCACTTTAAGAAATAGTTTGTGTGTGTGATTGTTGGCTTATGTGTGTGTGTGTGGAAAATTAAACTATGAAAATGTGGATTTTATTACACGTGTTTTGTATTTATAAAATAACAAAAAATAAAAATGACTTTAAGCAATGATCGTACTTTAAAGTAAACATATTTAAATACAAATTTCATTCTTTACACAAATTACTTAATACTGGAAAAATCAAGGAAATGTTTGTTGTTCTTAATTAATTTTTATTCAAAGTAATGAGTAAAAAGAAATTATTTGCATTGTTATTTGAAATTTTCAATAATTTTTAAGCAGGAGTTCAGCAGTGAAAAGATGTTCTTGTACAAAATTTTTATTTATATCCATCTACCGGAAAAAGCAAAAACATGGAAAAACAAAATATGTGGTTGTGTGTGTTAAGTACTGAAAAGGAAAAAAAGGAAAATTGTTTGAAAATATAAACATTGCTATAGAAAGAAAATCTATCTGTGTTGTGAAAATGTTCTTAAAAAGGAAAGGGGTTTAGAAAGCGATTAACATTTTTATATGACAGTAGGTAGTTTCTTCAAAATATTGTTATTTAAACATTTTTCTCACATATTTACCTCGTGGGTAGGGAAAACGATATTCTTTTTGCAAAAATTAAAATTTTAAACAAAATCTAGGCAAGGGATATGGATATGGATACAACTCTTTTGTTAAAATATATCCTTAAATCAATTAAAAATTAAAGATTCAATCTAGATCCAGATTTGTAAATGCTTATGAATTCAATACTCCTTAAACAAGCAAAAACTTATATGCAGCCTTACATTACCTAAAAAGGCGAAAATAAAAGTTTTAAGGGAATGTGAGGCACCGATATGGGTGCCTGCATTCCTTACATATTTTTCAGAATTTTTTTTCTAAGCAAAAATTTACAGTAATTTAAATTATAGAAGGTGGGACCAAAGAAATCACCCTTTTGGAAGATGTTCTTATTTTTGCAAATGGCTGCAAATGTTAAATCTGTTTTGACATTTGTGAACTAGATAGATGTAGAATACAAGTGCACAAGCCATTGAGCAATACACTCCCCTAAGAACACTCCCACAAGAGCGAAATAATTGTGTCTATTTTTTTGCGTAACAATTCGTCTGTGGTGTTGGCGCAGCGTGAATTCCGTCGCTGATTCCCCAGTCGTCCAGCCGTTTGGCCACTAACCTTAAAGAGTATGGGACCACACGAGACACTGCCAAGAGTGGCCGGCCCCGGAGCAGCCGTTCTTTGAGAATATCGCCGCTGTTGGCGAAGATGTCGAGCTATCGCCAGAAACATCAACCAGATCTACCACTGTGCCTTGTAATTAGCCATCTGCCTGTCGTCTAAGGCTAATTTTGGTCAAAGACGTGCGCATGTTTCCATAGATAGTCCAGCCCTTGCATCTCGCTGCTGCTTGTCGACCGCCAAATGCGTGTAATCTACGCCCAAGCCATTAAAAAACTTTATAATAATTTTAATATTCATTTTGTACAGTTAAAATTTTTATTAATGGAGGTAATATTTATTGTGTTCTGAAACATATTTCAATTAACTGCGAACATTAACATGAGCTTTAATCCATTTAAAAAGAAAAAATTTTAAATTTGTATTTAATATTATTTGTAATAGTTCGGCTATGATAATATTTATAAAAAGAACAGGTCCACAAATTATTAACACATTTGTATTTAATTTTAAATAAGGACATGGGTATCTTTCATATGTCCTTCTAATTCTTGCATTAAGACTAGAGAATATTCAGCCCTGTTAAGAGTAATTGAAAATGAATAAGGTAAAATAACTCTTTTTGTTAACGTAACCAAACTCAGTTCGATCCTGAACAAGAAAATTTGTTCAAAACCATTCCCTCAAATAAGTGTTTTTTTTTTGTCTAAAGAAAAACTGATTGAATAGATAGAAAATTTAAAATAACAGGAATTAAGAGTTTTCAACATTGAAAAGCAGAAACTTTATACAGAAAAATTAGAAAATAATGGTGGTTGGTTGCTTTGTAAAAGAAATTTAAAGAAAGTATATTTAAGCAGGATAACAGGAATAATAATGTGGGGCTGCTTGGTTTTTAAGAGCTGCTTGGAAAAGTGATCTTACATTATTCAACTTAATTTTTTCTTTTTAAAATTTAAACAAAATAGAATTTTCATTTAAATAGTTTTCCACGTTTTCCACCAAAAAAATGCGTGCGAATTGTGACACGTGTTTTCGTAAATTTTTCACTATTTGTAAGCGGCCAACATAATTTTTAGTAGGGGAGAAGAAAATAAGAAAATATTCCTGCAGCACAAGGAAAAACCAGACATCATAAACTAAACATACAAATACACACACATTTACGTACAAAACTTGTTGCGTACAATATTTCCTCTAAATGAAAAACGTTTTTCATTGTCACTTAATAAGTATTTAGGGGTTGATAATTTTCTTTTTCACAACAAATACTATTTTGTGGAAAATCAAACGGTACGTAATTTCCCAATAAACAACCACCACTTGTTGAATTGCTTATGAATTTTTTTTTGAAGTAGCGAATGTGAAAAAATTAAAGGAAACGTTAGACTTACAGATACAGATACACAAAAATGTTATAATTTACCATGACTAAAAAGAATTGTGTTAGAGATTTTCAATATAAAACTTGACGTTTTTAGAAATTTTTTTTGTCCCTTTTAAATTTACAGATGTAAAACACTTTCGCTTTTAAATTCTTTAACACTAAACACATGCCGAATAATCTCAAAAAACAATCCAAAAAAAATTTCTTAATATTATCGAACGTTTTTAGCAGTTTCCAACAGGACTTCAGCGGATTAAAAATTATGAAAATATCAAATAGAAAATTTTTTAAAACTAAATTTAAAAAAAAAATATTTTAAAATCATTTCTTGCAAAACAAGTGTTAAATAGTAGAAAAAACGATTCTTTTTGAATAAGAGTTTAACAGGACATGCTTATATGGTTAGGTTAGGTTAGGTTACGAAGGGTAGTGGTGAGTCCAAAACCCGCCACCTCCACTCGGAGGCCCTTAGGCCCATTGTTAATCCCTTCAGAAGAGTCGGGAAGAAAAAAATACAGTAAGTCAAAGCAATTTATAGGTAAGGATAAGGATAAATAAGCAAGAGTACCGTCCGCAAGATGAAGAAAGTCAATAGTCCTAGGCCCTGAATCACCTATCTGCCCAGCCACCCAACTCCCTTAATGAAATCTATGATGCTCCCCAGCCCACTGACAGGAACCTCACCAAGTCCATCTAAGAAGCGTCCTCCAAACCACCTCTGTCGGTGAATCTGCAGCCCAGGACAGTGGCAGACAAGATGTTCCACCGTCTCTATCTCCTCCTCATCCCCGCATACCCTGCAGAAATCTGGAGAGTTCCTGTCCCATTTGTTCGTCCTGTATCTCCCATCGCAGTGCCCTGTGAAAGTCCCAATAATGCGAGTCAAAACCCCCTTGCTCTCCTTGAGCAGCATCCTGTCCAGCCTGGGCCATAAAAGCCTGGAGATCCTGCAATCGACCCTGTCCCTCCAGGTTTGGCCCACCCTTTCCGTTATCCAAGTCCCTATCAGTCCATAACAGAAACTCAGGGGTGGCCTCACCGGCTCACAACTAAGTTCAATATTCCGGGCCGATCCCTTCCTCGCCAATTCATCGGCAATCTCGTTGCCGGGAATGTCAAAATGACCCAGAATCCAGCAGAGCCTGACCCTGCGTGTATGTTTAAAACAAAAAGTTAAAACAATTTCTTAAAGCGACAGCACCTATCTGGAAGAATCTTCCACGAGCATAGTGTCAGATGAGCTGTGCAGCAAAATTTTTTGCCACCATTTGCAATGCTCACCCAACCGCAATTAGTAATTTAAATTATTAAACATTTTTTTGTTGAGCCAATTGTACTTGACTTTTTTTAATTTTTCAATAGTTTTTTACAATTTTCAAAAATTTCCAATTGGTTTCAAACACTCTTTTATTTCTACGAAAATTAACTCGCTGTTTTACAAGAGCGTGGGAAAATTCAAGAATTTCATAAAAAGGATTAGAACACGCACTTGAAATAATGATAAACCAACCGATTGTAAAAAAAAATTTCAAACTAAAAATTAAGTGTAAAAATTTTTTAAGCAGAGATTTTTTAACGATAAAAAAATAAACATTCTCACGCTTTTAAAGATTTGTTTGCCATCATAAAAAATGCGTGAGAACTATTAAAAATTTTAACATGTTTCTTCAACACTTTTAATAGGCTAACAGAACTGTTAAGTGGATAAAAATTTAAATAATTTTTAAAAAATATCTTTTTCAAAATGCATAACATGCAGGTAGATTGTTGATTTAAGGAAAATTTTAGATATAATTGTTTAGAAAGTAAGTAGATAATGACATTGCTTTCTAATTATAATTTCTAAGCATTTTCAACAGGACCTCAGGGAAAAATTAAAAATTTCTAACGTTTTTTATTTTTTTCTTTAAAAGGAAAAAAAATAAATAATATGCCGAAAGAATCTTTAGATGGCAGGTAAAATAGTTTTTACAATGGTTTTTCTTGTTTACAAGCATTTATTATGTTTTACTAGGACTTTTACCAGGATACTAGAACTTCAAGGTATGTATGTATGTATTTGTAGGGAATTTCTTAATAAACAAAAATGCATTGTTTATATATTGGCCTTTAGTGTAAAAAATTTAGGTGGAGATAATGATTTTTTTTATGATCAAGCAAATGTTTAGTCATTTTTTACAAGACATTTTACATAAAAAAAAACTAATTTTCTGACAAATGTTTCTAGTCCATATAAGCGTGAGAAAAACCTTTGATTTTTTTTTGTTCATGTTGTCTGTATGATGACTAATAAAGGAATCCTTAAAAAAAAGGCGTGAAAATATTTTAATAGGAAAACAGAATCTTTCAAGAGGATGCCCTTACGAAATATCACAGGTAGACAAATTATCACTGCAGTTTTCTTAAAGATCTAAAAGGCAAAGTACATTATCACCAGAAAAGAAAAGCAAGAAAATAATGGTCGGTAAAACCCGAACATATTATACTTTACAGCTTATTCAGGGGAGAAGAAAATTTGTTATTTTGCATGTTCACAGAAATGTTGTGACTTTTGAAAATCCATAAGACCCATAATAAATTATGTTCCGATATTTAAGCACATGTAAGAGAACTTTTTTAAACATAAATCGAGTGAGGGATTTAACCTATTGGTTGTTACAAAGCTTGACACCATCTAATAATATCCTTTGAACCTAAGTAGATGCTGCATGTGCGGCATTTAGTCAACATTTTTTGTGAAATTTGTCATAAAACTGTTGCATTCCACTAGATCGAGAAAAATTCTTTTCAAAATGATTTGATAGAAAATGACTGGCCAAATACAGAGATTTTTCTTATGCGTGAGAAAAATTTTTTTGTGATTCTTTTTCTTTCTATTGACGCGTGAGAATTTTTTGAAGATCTTAACTGTTATGAATTAACTTGTAACAGGCTGGCAGATCTTTAACAAAGAAATATGGGGTTTCCTTAATATTTTCTGGAAAAACTTGTTACCTACTTAGGTTTTAAAAAAAAGTATTATCTCTGTAAGGTTTTTAGTAAAACTATTTCTAACATTGGTTTTCAATAGAGCGTGGGAAAATCTTAAAGACTCACTTCTTTTCGGATTAATAGTATTTTCTTTTTCCTTCTGTTGCATTGAATTTGTCTCCTCTATTAGCTTACAAACCTTTTCTTACTATTTTTACCAAAGTAAAAGGAACAAAAATGATATAAAGAGTTTAAACAGTTTTTGAATATGTATGTCTTGGGTCAAAATGATTACAGGTAGAAAAACTAATTAAATTTTCTCAAGGAGAAAAAACGTTAATAATTGAATTGATTAATAAATTACAATAAAGCTGTAAGGTATTGTGTGATAGAAAGTAATAACTTTAATTCTGTCAAATAGATGTCAAATTTGTTGCCTTTTCTAAAAAACTTTAAGGCAATTTTTTATATCGTTACCTTAATATACAAAGAACCTAGATTGTATTTTTTACTAGCACAGATTTTTCGTTTATTTCTATAAATGGTCTGCTTATATATCGCAATTAGCAAAAAAAAATTTTTAAGGAGCACGTAAGGTTCGCGGAAATTGCTGTAATCGCCGCCTCATTTTAAAAAAAAGGTTGACCTAAGAATTCTCAAGATCGATAACTAATTAAGCTGCTAGAATCTTCGCCTGAAAAACACTGCAGGGATCAGTAAGTTTAAGAGACTCCCTGATACCAAGCTCTTAGCGGGGAACAGCATATACACCCATTATTACTCCATATTTACACTTGGCTTTTTAATGAAAAACAGTTTCGGGATAATGCAATCACTGCTGCATTCTACGCTTCCAATAATCCTGCCGTGAACATGGCCATATGCATATGGTAGCAGCATTATAAACTACCTTAAACTATCTTCTTTACAGGGCTCTCAACTTGTACATTTATCATTTAGAAATCATACAGGTAGAAAATATAAAAGGAATTTTGTATTTATTTTAGAATGTTTTAAAAAAAAATTTTATGGTTTTCAAGTGAGATAATTCCAAGCACTTGTTTGATTTTTAAAATGCGTGGGAAAATATTAAGGAGTATATTGGTTTCGATATTTCTTTCCCTAAAAGAAATATTTTTGATTACAACAACAATGATGAACCCTCATAAAAAAGTCGTGAGAAAATCGTTTCAGGGCCTACGCATTTTGAAAACTTAGGTAACAGGATCTTAAAAAAATAAATGGGAAATTAGGTTCTTGTTTAATATTTGGAAAAATGTAAACAAATTGATCTTCTGGAATAATGTTATCAGCTCAAGGAAGTTATTGTGATTTTTGTTTACTCGTGAGAATTTCTTTAAAGGCTAAGAATAGTTCCAATTAACTTGTAACAGGAATACAGATCATGAGATTTTAAAATTATTTTCTTACAGAGTTTTTTTTTGCCTTTAAAATGAACATAAATATATTGGAAAATGATAAATAGATTATTGTTAGAACTTTTCTTAATTCATTTTAATGATCTCCTCGCTGCGGGAGATTTAAAAACACACTGGTTATTGCCATCCACATTAAAAAGATCAGCCAATTACAAGGAGAATTAAGGCTTATATCAAGATTTATACAAAAGGTTACAGTACATAAAGAAAAGAGAAAGGGAGATAGAGTATCCCAGCAAAAACTTTACTTACAAACTTTTTTATAATGACTTCTTTAATTCATTATTTTGTAGCCTTATATGACATTTTTCTTCATTTGGTTATTTAATTTGTTATGACTTATTAAGAGCACTTTATGATTTGAAAAATCATGAATCATCATAAATCACACGGCAAAAATAAAAGCACTTATTTCTTTGGGTATGATTACCAAAATAATATCGGATTCGTTTGTAGACTTTGCGAACAAAAATAAGTACTTTTACAGTCAAATTGTAATTCTACTTACTTTTCTACTTAGTTTGTAAGCAAAGTTTTTCCTGGAATGTTTGGATAATGTGTTCAAAATCTTCATATTTCCTAAACTTTTCTTTAAAAATGCATTGTTTTTTTTAAATTGAGAAATTGAAAAAAAATGTAAGACTATCAAAACTTAGCCCCAGGGAAAAAACAACCGGTTTATAATTTACAATGTTTCTCATTATATAAGTCCTATTTTTACTTTTGATTTGCTGCATATAATACAGTTAATATATTTTTTATGTTATATTTTTATTTTTAATTAGTTTTTTTAGTTAATATATTTTTTCAATTATTGCTTCTTCTTTAAGATATATGGTCACTCTACCACAGCTGTTTTATTCGTTCTAGATCTGTTTTGAACTTACGCAACGAATTTAAACAGATGAATTTGTCGTATAGCGCGAAATTCGTCGTTCGCCCCAGTTGTGTTTAGAGCATTATACTGTAGGGGTTTTAACTTGTTTATAAATAGTTTCTCTGTTAACTACTGTGATGGTCCATTTTCCATTTAAGGTAGAGATAATTTTATGAAGAGCTCAAAAATTTTTCAATTACGATCACTTGGCATTCTAGGGCTTTAAAAAAAATTTAATTCTTACTAAAACGAACTAAAAATTTTTTAATATTTTTTGCAATAATCGTTGAAGTTTTCATTTTTTTTCTTATTTTTTGCTCTTTGTTTTTAAAATTTCAATAAAATTTAATAGGATTGCAGCAATTCAAAACAAGAGTTTGTTTTTACAAACTCCAAAATATGATTTTTTGTTTTTCGCAGTTTAAGCGTGAGATTTTTTTTTTGTTTTTTTTAAATTAAAATTAAATGAGTCAATAATTAATGATTGAAAAGGGTAACAGTTTATGGGAAAATTAAAGTGTTTTATAAGTGATCGTGGGATTAAATAAACATTTTCTTAATCCCTTTAAAAAATATTAACAGGATAACAGGAATTTAATTTATAAATACAAGAGCTACGAATTTTGCTTTTCAACAGGTGATTGTAACTTAACCTTTAAGAATCGTTGAAATTGT
Organism: Melanophora roralis; assembly: GCA_963583895.1. Taxonomy (NCBI): domain Eukaryota; kingdom Metazoa; phylum Arthropoda; class Insecta; order Diptera; family Rhinophoridae; genus Melanophora; species Melanophora roralis. The sequence continues at coordinate 1,744,231 of OY757191.1, forward strand.
ATAGAAATACTTAAAATTCAATAAAAGAGATAAAAGGGATGTTAGTGTAAAAAATATAATTCTTTTAAAAAAATTTTCCGGCATGTGTTACAATTTTTAGTAAAGGAAGTGAAACAAATTAACAAAAAAAAAAAAAAAGAAAACTGGGAACAGATGGTGTTTTAATGGGTACTTCCTGGGGAAATACTTTTGTAATAACCCAAATGAAAGTATGTTATAAGTAAATCTTTATTTAAAAAAGGTGACACTGCACACAATATACTTAAACAGTAATATGTAATTCTTAAAAATTTTATTTAACTCATTTTGCCGTTAGAGGTCAGCAAAGTATGACTGACTATGGCATGATCAACACAATGTAAAAAAAATTTTATATTTATTTTGTATAAAAATAACTGTGAAAAACTCAACCCTTTTTCGGTAGCTTTGGGCATTTCTATTACATGATACCTTGTTATCTTTCTATACTGTTAAAGTTATATAATTGGAAGTTTTTTTTAAATTTTTCTGGATATCGCAATCCTTAAATTTTTTTTATTTAAGAGGTACCCATATACTTGCTGCAATCATGCTAAAAGTTCGTGGTTATATATTTTAAGGCAATCTTATTCCTCTTGACGGTTTTATCAATCGTTTTTCGGTTTTTATTAAAAGGATATATAGTATGAAAGGTATTAATATCTTAGTTTAGATATGGACACTCTTTAAATATGTTTTCTTTAAATATTAATAGAGATTAAATCTGCCTAGAAAGAGAAAAATGTAAAATATTATGTAAAATTGGAGCAAGAAAAATGATTCCTTTCAAAAATCCTTTTTAAGAAAATATTGCGTATAAAACGAAAAAAATGGTATGAGGACATAGTTTGTCTTACTTTTTCCTTTTTTCTATATGGAGTTTGACACACTAACGTTGGGTCTTTTCTCTTTTATCGTCAGGAAAGTGTCAAACTTCATATATAAAAAAAAAAGTAAAAGAAGCTAAAACTATATTTGCTTAATGATACGACAGGGTAGTCGTTTGGCCCTGGGTGTACTAATTATATAGATGATCTCACTGGAAAAACTGTCCTTTAAATGATACTCCTATTTCATATAAAATAAATTTTGCCACAAAATTCTCTCCGAACTGCAATCACCTATAATAACTCCACCATGCAGTGAATGAAATAAAATTTTAACATTAAAACAACAGGCAGCCAAAAATTTTATTTTCTTTAAAAATTTAAAACAGTAGTAGAATAAGTTCAAAGACAATTTCTAAAGTTTTTTTTCAAAATGTTAAGTATTAATTTTAAATTTGTTAACCTTAATTTTTCTAAACATATCCTGGAATTAAGGAGGAAGTAGTGGATTTTTGGTAGCAGGAAAACAGCAAAAATACAACAATCAGGTATGTGATGAAAAATGATTTAGATATAAAATCAATCTAAAAGCGACAAACGTTGTGATGTGTTTAAAAATGTCGTTTTGTAAAAGTCGTTTTCCATTTTCATTTTGTTCCTACTGAAAAGTGATTTTTTGGCATGTGATAAAAAACGACAACATCGATTTAAAGTTGATTTCAAACCTACGTTGGTGTATGTGTCATTTTACGTTTTACTTATTTAAATTTTAACATGTAAGTAAATTTTTTGGTTAAAAACTCTTTTAAATTAAATAAATGTATTTAAATATTTTTAAACATTGATTTTAAGGGGCAAGCATAAAAATTCTCAACAGGACAATGCATTAATTGAGTTTATGCAAGCTCATGCGGATATAGCCAGAGGATTTACTAAAGGTGACAGGATAGAAGTGGAAAGCTTATGGAAGGATTTGGTAATTGAACTAAATAGCTTGGGTCCTCCAATACACGACTTAACTGGGTGGAAAAAGGTGTGGTTAAATAAAGTTATTTTACTTAAAATATGTATATATTTAGTATGGTTTTCTACAGGTATGGACATGCTGGAAAGCGTCAATAAAAAAGAAAATTTCTTTAAACAAAAAAGAAGTCCTTACAACAGGTGGTGGTCCATACAACCAAATATATATATCAAAACAAGAGGAGGCTATAGGTAAAATATGTGGGTTGTACACAATTGCAGATGGCATTAAAAATGCAGCGTGTGCGGGTGATGAAAGCCAAAGTGGTTCGTCATCATCAGAAGAAAATTTTAACGTCCAGTCAAAAACATCGAATCACATATCTACAGGAGTCAAGAGAAAGTCAGATGACGGAGAAGCATTAGATTCCAATCCTGGTCCATCAAAAAGACTATTTCAACCCAATAGAAAATCCGGTGATAATTTTAAAGAAAATTTAAAAGAATACATTAAAAATGACATTAAGAATGGAAAGGAATTATCCAATTCTTTGGAAAACTTTGTTGATTTGTTTCAAAAAACCAATGAAAATTTGGATATTATTGGCAAAAATATTAGACGTGTGTACAAGTCTGTCGAAAACTTAGCCACTGACCTTACCAAAGAACTTAAACGTCATAACAAAGAAATCGAAAATGCTGCAATTGAAAAAAATAGACTTAAAAAGTTAGATTTAGAAATAAAAAGAAAACAACTTGAACTTTGAGCATGTTGCAAAGATTGTGCAAAGCGCAACATATATTAATGATTTGCACCGCTTTTGTTGGAGTATACCAAAGAGTTCGATACAAACATCTAAATCGGCTCTTTAATACTCCGATCGTTCTTTCTACGACATTTCTTCCCGAAGCATGTTTTTTGTTATACCTTTGCTGACAAGCAGTAGCAGGAGTTCTAAATGGTGTCATAACAAATGGCTCTAAAGCGTATCCTGAATCAGCTAGCAACCACGACCCACGATCTCCATTTTCGTACTTGGCCATAAAATAATTTCGAGCTCTGCTCATATCCCATATAAACGCGTCGTGACTTGATCCAGGCCTTGTAGCATCAACAGCTTTAATGTTCATGGCATAATCACAAATCTGTAAAATAAAAATATGTTAAAGCTTTGACATACTAACATATGAAATGCATTGTATAAATAGACGTACAACCATAGCATTTATGCTGTAGTTACCCTTCCTGTTAAAATAAAGATATTCCTCATTAGACGGTCTTTTAATTGAAATATGTGTACCGTCTATGCACCCAACGACACCTGGAATACCGTATTTGTCAAAAAAAATTTTTTTGGATTTCTTTACATCTTCTTCGCTTGTTTTCAGTTTAATGAAACTTCGGCACATTTTCCTTTCCAATACTGGCAGTAATTTGGATATGATTTTTGAAACTGTGGTACGGTGCATTGAAATGTTTGCATCGCACCCTATACCTCTTTGGAAGCCACCTTCAGCAAAAAAGCGAAGTGCAGCTGCCAACTGCAAAGTAAGTGGAATGGATGAATTTTCAACTACGTGCCCAATTTTATTTATTACGATTAAAAACCCTTCCTTGTTTAATCTAAAGCTTTCAATAAATCTGTACAGAAAGTTAAAACAAAATAGATACGTTTTACACTTAAATTAAACTTACATATCTTCCGGCAAGTCCAACGGATTTGAGCCATCCCTCAGTTGTCTTCTCCTCACATTTTCGGCTTTATGCTCCTCTTCAAAACAAAGTAAAGTTGCTGCCACTACAAACGCCATTGCTTTTAACTAATACACAATTTCACAATTTACACAATTTTTAAAATCACAATTTATTTTACACAATTTATTAGTAAAGAAACAGCAAAAACAGGCCGATACAAATAAATCGGCGGCATTAATTTGGCCGATATTGAAAGGCGGCAGCTTAGCAAATTTTAAACGGCGATTGGTAAAATTTGTTAAAGGAGTTTCTAAAACATTTAAAATTTGCCCTACAAATATGCAAGTTCAAACTGAACAATCACACACCAAAAATCTCCTTGTTTGTTTTTTTTTACCGTTTGCAAAAATCATAAGTACATATATTCGTTATTAGGAATCTTGCTTCGTTCTGAATATGACCAAATCGATAGAAATTTTTTGTACTTGCGATTTATGATGCAACGATTACAATGCAAACAAATAAAGCAAAAACTAAATGTTATATATTTTTGTACATATTTTTAACAGTTTTAGCAGCAGCTGAATCAACGTTTGCAGAAATATATTTCGCTTGCTCAATATAAAAAGGTTGTATGTGCAAACTCAAAAATGTAAGGAAAACTATCTTTTTCCATATGTTTGTTTCTGAACTCTGACTCACTTTTAAAATAATTTTAACTTTTCATAAATTTTTAAATTGACACAAGTCGGCAGCGGCTCGACTTAAAAAAATAAAATGCCTGCGGCTAGCCGTTCATTTTTAGGCGATCGGCTTGGTGCTCTCAAACACAGTGTTGCTTTTGTGCAATAGTTACACTTTTACAAACAAACGATGTGGAATTAAACAAAAGTGGTAATTGAAAACAATCAAAATTCGTCACATCTATATCGTTTTTCAAATTGAAATTACTTTTTAAAACGATCATTTTTCATCACATACCTGAATATTTATTTTTTACAATAGGAAAAACCGGATGTTTATTTTTAGTACTTTAATTAAAATAAATACTTCCGGTTTAAAAATGTCAAAGGAATTATACAAAAAAAAAAACATTCAGGCACAAATTATTTTGAGAAGGACATATGATTAATTCATTAAAAAAATGGTAAAAACATGCAATAAAAACAAAAAAGAAAGTCTGCTGAAAAATTTTTCCAAAACTCAGGTAGAAGTTGTAATATTTGTTTAATAGGCAAACAGTTGAAACAGCAATAAGTCCATAAAGTTTCGTTCTAAATATTTAAAGGCATATGCCAATATGAAAAACAACAACAATAAATGTCTTTGTTATAGTAAGAACAAGAAAATTGCTTTTAAAAAGGAAACGCCGGAAGTGCGGTTTTGGCGCATGTCTTTAAAAGAAATAAAACAAATGTAAACAAATGTCATTAGTGAAGGTGTTTAAAAAGGGATATTGCAGGTTAAGTGAAAATCAATTTTTTTTTTGCTTTGAAAAGAGTTTATGGTGAAGAAGCAGATAACCTTTAATAGTGTAAACAATTTATTGTAATAAATATTGTAGTAAAATAATAAAACAAAATAATAACAAATTGCTTAGCGGGTGGAGGTCGAAATTTCATTCTAAAGAAATTCAGTCTTAAGACCCCAGAAAAGAAAACTAGTTCCTTTTACAGCAAATTATCTTCATTATTTTTTTTTTCTTGTTCCAAAATTTTTTAAACTCTGCGGAAAATTTCAAAATTTAAACAAAAGAGTTTTACAGTATTAAAAAATAAAAATTTTAATATCTGTCTTAAAATTAGGTAACATTATTTCCATCAGATGCCATCAGTAACTTAAAAACGTTAACTATGTTAAAATGTTCCGAAGAGAAAAACCTCCCATATATCCTTTTTAGTAAAACACTTTTTGCGAGCTATCAAAAATGAACAAGTGTGAGTACTGCATATATAATTTTTTCGTTAGCTAATAGCATTTAAACGGATTAATATTTTGCCTTAAAGGACATTAAAATAATTTTTGAGCAAAATCGGCTTAACGAAAGGGAAACGTTTCGTAGACTAACAAGAATTAACATAAACTATATTTTAATTATTTTACTGGTGGCAGCGCAAATAAAAATTAATAAGAAAAATTCTTGCACCAAAATCTTTAAAAAAAAATTATATTAAAGACATTTTTACTTTGATTAAGAGTATAGTTACTAAGTTAACGAAAACAAATTATAATTTGTTTTATTTGTTTCACCAACCTTTGCATGTACCATAAACCAATTGTCTGGCCAAATTGCAAAATAAAAGCTTTAGTTGATTTTAGCAAAAGAAAGAGCTTTTAAAAAGCTTAAATATTGTAATGTATTGGAATTTTTATAACTGAACACATACGTGGTAGGGGTATTATGCGTTTGTATAGATGTTTGGGACACCTAAATAAAATGGTCTAAAAACCACCCTCAAGAATACCTATCGACTTAGAATCACTTAGTGAGTTGATTTAAGCATGTCTATCCGTCCGGCTAGGTTTTTATGTATATTTGTAATCAAAGTACAGATCGTAATTTTAATGAAATTTATCACAGATAAGTTCTTTGGCACATGCACGAAGCCTATTGTTTTTAATGATGACCAGTCCATTTTTTGGCATAGGCCCCATGCAGAAGTCCTTCCGTAACAAGCACTTAAGGATATATGACTCGAATATTACTTTACTTTGCAAAAATTTCGCATATGTGTCAAGCAAATGTCCTCCCGGAAAAGGCATTTTTGGCTATAACTGACCCGAGTATTTATTTATTTTGACAAAATTTTGCACACATATATTATCGGTCTTTTTTATAAAGAGCCCAAAACAAATTGGGGTATGTTATGGTCGGGCTTGGCCTACTATAACTTTCTTACTTGTTTTTTGTTTAATTTTGTTAGGTTGGGTTTAAAATAGCAGGAAACAAAAACAACAAGTAACAAGATATTGTTATTACGGCAGCTAAAAGAATCGACATTAAGCAAAATCCAATAAAATAAGACAATTCGTGAAGAAAATATATTTGCAAGAAGTGTAAAGTTTGCTAAGTATTTTGAAAAATTTTTAATTAAAATTGTTAATTGAATATGCAAATTTCTCGATAGGTTGTAATCTAAACATTTTTTTAATCAAATCAACAAATTTTGTAGTTGAAAATGGTTTTTTTCTTTGTTGCCTTATAAAATTATTCCAGCATATAAAATATTTCCAAATTCTTAACACGTTTCCTAATTCCTTTTTTATTTTAGAGAATAAAACACGTTACAATAATTTCTAGCAGTTAGGGTGGTTTGTTCCAGTCACTTTTGGGAGTTTATAATCAATGAATAAAAAATATATGTGTACAGAAAATTATTTATAAAGGAAACTTTACCGGAAACCGTGACTATTTTTCAGCTTATTGTGAGAATTTTTCAAAATCTACGGAAATTTTGCCTAACAACTACTAGGACTTCATAATTTTGTACAAAAAGTTAACAAAAACTTTTACATTTCATAATTTTAGATAACATTGAAAATTGCAACGGAAATAACATATGCTTTTCAATAAATACAAAAGCCGGAAATATGTACATACATATGTATATTAAGCTATTTTAAATATAATGTAAGAATGAACATAAGTATGTGCAGATATATTAACCATATATACATACATACATATATCTTAGTGTTAAAAGTTTGCTTTAAAAAAGATCACTAAATTAAAATAGTGTTAAGTATGTATGTACATATGAAAAATTCAATTATGCATACAAATCAATAAACATAAATACATATATATGGTCAATTAGAAATTAGTAAAAAAACTATACATTCCAATGAACAGTAAATTAAAAAAAAACTGTTTTGTTGTTATTTTTGTAAGCAAAACAACTAAACACAAAAGAAATATTTTATTTACACTTGCCCTTAGAGCACGTTCCATAATGTTTTCCCTTTTTTATTATTTTTTTTTTGCTTTTTTTTCTTTATTAACCGGAAGTGGTATGTCTGTGTAATTGTAAGAAAGTGTTGACATTTCATTGGAAAACATGTTTCGATTTTGTGAGAATTTGTTTGTTTAGATTAAAAACACGTTTTGTTATTTTAACAGGACTGCAGTAATTTTAGAAAAGAAATTTAAAATGCAATAAAATAAAGAATGTGCTAAATTTAAACGAGCTGAAAGAAATATGATATTCAACTGAATAAAAATCAACAATGCTGACGTTGTTTAAATAATGTAAAAAAGTTTAAAAAAACAGTTTACAAAAGCGCCAGCTGTAGCAACTAATTGTATTAAAAGTATAACTTCGAGCAAATATTAACATGAGTTTTAAAGTAAAAATAAAAAATGTGGTCTTAATATATTAATAAACATAATGGTAACGTCTTGTCCATAACCTTACTAGGCCTTTAAAATAATGTTTTTGCAAAATTTACTTTAACGACTTTAAGTGCAGCAAGTAAGAATGTTATATGTGGCCAAGCTCGATCAAATTATACCCTTCACCACATTTGTATTTAGGCTACCGAAAGTATATGTGTTCAGTAAATTAGTTGGTGGGCTTAAGCTAAATTAAATTTTATCAAAGTAGAATAATATCTATTCAGGTCAATTACAGATAGGGTGACCATTCGTAGTGATTTCATCAGTACAAGTACCGATTTGTGGGTAAGTGTTCTGATTGGATATCTGTGTATTAATTGTATTGATTTTTCAAAGTAATAGAAATATTGTCAAAATTGCTCTCAAAAATATTTAAAAGTAAATGAACACTTTTACAGTCAAAACTTGCAAGCAAATTTTTTTTGTTATTGTAAGCTTATAAAAATTTAAAACTTAATTTTTTTTTAAAGCATAATGACAGAAAGACTGTTTGAATAATTTCTGATAGTAAAATTTTTACTAGCAGAAATTATCAGAAACATTTTAGTTTCACATATAACGCTCTGTTTTGGCTCTCTAGCTGCTAATTTTTTGTGTACGTTAACACTTACTAGTAATAATTATCGAAAATTATTGATAATTTTCTGTAAATGAATGCACCTAATATTGTTTTAAAGTTTTTTCTTAAGCAAATTTTTTAAGTCACAAACAAACTTAATAATTAACCCAGCATATATGCATGAAGTAACATTGACAAGAGCCATTACTATTTTACGACTGTTGTTTTTTTTTATCACCCAGACGATAGCTGTTTGGATTTTGAAAATGATGCTTTTAAGAGTAATTTTGACGATTTTTTTTTGCTCGTTTTGTACTTTTTCTGAAAAAGGACACTTTCGAAGAAGGCATCTGCTTGCTTTAAATTAAAGAAAATTTGGTAAGATCATAAAGCATGTTATATTTGATGTCTGGAAAAAAATTCAATATGCTACCATTTCCTTTAAATTATGCCAATTTTCATATTAAAGATATATGGGAATCGCACGAGTCCTTAAAGCTTAATTAATGAAATTTTAGGTCATATTTCAATAATTGTGTGCCAAGTTTTTTTTTTTTTATGGCCACATGCGCTACTCAGAAAAAAATTTATATAAAAAGCGTTAAATAGAAACAAATTATATAAATATAGAATATAAGTTATACATTTTATATCTATTTTAAAAAATTCGTGTTGGTTTTTGTTTATAGAAAAAATATTTATCCGTCCTTTAGTTATTCCTTCCCCTTTAAACTGCGAGACCCCTGCCCGTCTTGGAGAGGCGCTGTCCTAAAAAACTCAATAAAGAACATTGAACGAATTTAGATTAAATAAATATTAAAGTATATTTTTAGTTTTTTTTAATGTTAATTTGAATAAATACTCCTTGTTTCTCGCCTTTAGATAAAATTTCCACAAGTTCTTTGTTAACTGTTTAAACATTCAATTTTATAATTTTTATTATTATAGACGAGGGGTTTTTTGTTAGTAAAAAAACAATTTAATAATTTTTGCTTAAAGAAGAAATAACATTTGCATTAAGTGTTTTCATTTGTTAAATAATGTATTTCATGTATTGTTTATTGTGAGACCAAGGATAACACAGTGAAGTTAGATGTCTATGTTTATGGCTCTACAAAAATTCAGACCTGTATGTAGACCCATCACTGTACTTATCGAAAAAAAAATTTTACAAGCTTAATTACTCAGAATCTTCAAATATTTTTAAACATATAATATTGTTAAACAGTTCAGCAAAGGGCTCTAAATGAATGTCTACTGCAATATTTTATTCTTCAAATCAAACTAATCCCTTCAAGAAAATCGACCCAAACCTCTATTTAAGAATCCTGCTTTAAGTCCTTTAAACGTCTGTTAATCTTTGTAGCAGATGTAGGGATTATATGTAGTCAAACACGCTTTCACATTTCGTTTAATTGCTTTTTATATCTCAAGGTTTCTGAAAACATTTAATTCTTGGCAGAGTTTATAAAAAAGCCACACTGGGCTTTAACTTAATTCATTTTCAAGTCAAGTGTCTTCCGCAACAATCTCCTTCTAAATGTTTTTGCCAAAGTTGCTTTCCGTTATTTTTGCCATCTTTTGCCTAATGCCCGAGCAAACACAAGCTACAGGAAAACATCTTTTAACCAATCACTACGAACATTGTTCCGATGTAAAAAGAATTTTATTTACCAGCGATGGTATCAACTGCTATACATTTTACAATACATGTTATGCAAGAAAAACTAGCTTTAAACGTCATCGGGCTAATCAAAGAAGTAATATTTAATGTTAAAAACCTATTAACAATTATTTAATCAAAAATTTATTTTTCCAAAGAATTGTTTCGCATTAGCAAGGCTGAATGTCAAGCCAAATGCCCACAAGACTGTGGTGCGGATAAGTTTTCAATTGATGGCGAATTTCGTGGCTTTTATACTTGGCCAAGGTATATTTTAGATTTAATTTCGTATAAACATTTTAAATAATAACTATATCCTTTTTATGTCTTTTGCAGCCAGTACTAATATAACAAAAGTTTTTTGGGTCGGTCTAAATTAAATTGTTGAAAAAACTAAAATTAAATTAAATTTTAAAACTTTTTTTACAATTGGAAATTTATTCAAAGGCATTTTAAGATCTTGTTTTATATAAAAACATAAAGAAACCTTTATTACTTAAATAAAATATAAAAAAAAAAATACTTCGTCTACGTTCGTCTACGCATGACATTCCTAACTTTAAAAGAAAAGCGGGAAAGAATAGGTGCATGTCACAATGAGAAGACATCGCATCGCGTAAACATTGTTTGTTTTTGCAAAAAATTATAAGAATGGCTGAATTCTAAAATGCAGTTTGCTTTGCACCACAAATTTTCAACTTCTTCCGTTATACACTCCTTACAATTTTGACAACTTTTTTTGCTTCTAGGACATTAATATAGCTGTAAACAATAATTTGAAAGTAGAAGATATTATCAAAAACATCGTCTTTGCTCTCAGGAAAAACTTGAAATTTTGTGATGCAAAGCAAACTGCGTTTAGGAATTCAGTCAAAGCGCGCAAAAAGATGAGTGTTGCGTAACCTTACGCTTTGCGCTGAAAGTACTTAATGTGACTTGTTTTATATAAGAATGGCTATTTTATATTGAATGTTAAAGGGAATTTCCAACGCAATACGAAGCAAAAGTTTTATCTGACATGGCCTCAATTCATTTGAGAAATTGTTAAAGGCCCTCTAAATACCCGCTTTAAAAAAAGAGTATTTAACAAAAGTTCGGGTATTGCAGATGCAAAAAAAAACACCGAAATGCCAACGTGACAACACTTGTAACGCCACAAAATTACAAATCATGCATTTAAAATTTAGATTCTAAAAATACATATAAAAATTAATAAAAAATTTTATTATAAAATTAATTTTAATAGAACATTAACACCCAAATGCACTGCACTATCAGCACATTTTTTGTTTTTTTCTTTCTCTTTATTTTTTTATACATGCATACAATACATACTTACATACACAAACATATGTATATGTACATACATACATTAATACTCACGTATCTACATATTTGTTTGACGTTCTCTTGTTATTTGTCTACATAAGGCCTGATAATGTTTTGATAATATAATTTTGTTTTCTAAAACTACAACGTAGCCGTGTTCATTTTTATGAAAACCTAGTAAAAACTAAAAAAATTTTTGTGGTTATTGATTTCATTTTCAAATAAGCAGAACGAACGATCAAACCGAACTGGAGGGCATTGATCGATCGAATCTTTGAAAAGCCATAAAAAATATAAATAAAATAAATTATTTTTTATATAATTTAAAAGAGCTTTCAACGAATGGATACCTTATTTAAATTTTGTAAAGCAGTTATTAAAATAAAATAAATAAATTAAAAAAAAATTTCGAGTGTGTGTTAAAAGGTGTTTTTATTTATTTTTTTATAAAAATTAATTTAGTTGAAATTAAGCTTAAAAAGACTATTATTGGGCTTCTTTTTACTTATCATGCGATTTAAAATAATTCGATCACAATTTTAAGGTATTTTTTATACATATTTTTTTTTTGTTTTGATTGAGTTTTGTAATTAAAAACAGTTTTAATTTAACATAAATATAAAACTGCCAAAAAGTCAGTTAAAAAAAACAACAAATATTATTTCAATTGCTAAGCAAAAATTATTTACAAATAAATAATTTTTATGTTGATTATTTTTTTTATTTTTATTGTGTGGGATTTAAGTTGAAGGTATTTTACGTCAATGTTTATTTCATTATTGGGGAAGCAGAAAAAATTGTACAATATTTGGTGCACTTGAAAGTTTATTTGTGTTATTTTTTTTTTTGTTTGAAATCGTGAATAATAAAATGTAAGTAAAAAAAAAAATAATTTTTTCGCCACTTATAAAAAATCAAGTTAAATAAATTTGTTGTTTAACACTTGAATATAGGGGTTTCTTTGGAAAAATAACTGTTCCGAAAAACATGATTTTAATAAATAACACTTTTTAGCGCATTTGGTATAATTATTATAGCTGATTGCAGAGGGTTGTTTTCTTAAGATTGTAAATAAAAAATTAAAAAGAAGCTTAGCAGCAATCTGTATTTAGGAAAAAGTTTTATACACCAGCCTTATATGTACACATGCCCCGGCGGAGGAAAATGATGAACAGACTAAGGGCATATTTTATGACAACTGTCCCAGCAATAATTTCAAAATTGTTTTGGGTGATTTTAGCGCAAAAACAGGTATGGAAAGTGCCATTAGTCTAACAATTGGAAAATTAAGGAATTAACGAAAGAAGTTACTCAGCTAGAAGGGGAACGACTGAAGCTCCATAAGAAAGATCAGGTCTAACAACATCTTGCCGATATTAATATCCAAATTTGGAAAAAAGCCGCAGAATATTAAATCGCTTAAAGATGAGTCTTATATCGGTTAAAGACCTAACCAGTGCCTATGTTCTGTAACTTTGGTGAGAACTTCTCGCATCGAAAACTCATGAAACAAAATTTCCAATCGTTTCTCGACATGTGAGAAAAAAGTGTTTCTGTAACTATTGGCGAGAAATACCAAAAATGTTTAGGTCATTACGTTAGAACTGTCAGAGGGGTGAGAAAAAGTAAACAAAACCACAAAAAAAGAAGAAGAAAACCACATATTAATTGTGCGCCAGAAATAATAAGAAGTAAAGAAAATTTAAACAAAAAAATATAAATAATTAAAAAAACTTGTTGAAAAAATTACAAAATATGTATAGTGTAGCTTTAGTGACGGCGAAGTTGACTTAAACTCCACTAATATTTCTTTTTGCTGCTTCGAAACTCTCATGTTTTTCTAAAACTCACAAAATTTAAATAATTTTTGAATAAAGAAAACATTTACACCTACCTTTTCTATATTTTTTTTACTCATTTTATGTATTTTAATACATTTTTCTCTAAATGTTGTTATCTCGCGGTCTTTTTATTCGTGAGTATTTTTGACAGTTTAAAGTGAAAAGTTCTCGCTTTAAAACTTTACAGAAACACTATTTATTGTGTTTAACGAGTAATTGCCTTACGTGACAGATAGTTTTCGCATGAAAAGTTACAGAAACAGTCTGGTGAGAAAAGTCAGCTGTTTGTGTCGATTTGTAGCGATTTTGTTTCATTTTGCATGTTTGAAGTAAAAAGTTTCTCGAGGCGAGAGTTACAGAACATGGGCACAGATTGTGGAAATCCCACTCAAAAAGATAAAGAAGAAAGCTTAAGGCAAATTCAACACTAACTGTACTGCGCTGATGCTAGATCTACAGTCAGGGTTAAATGCGGTTCTGAGAAAGAGGCCCGAATAAATTTTTTGTTACAAGAATGGCTCCTTGTTGTAAGCCCGGAAAAAGATCTCTACTTTCACCTCTAACACCACTACACAGTCCAACAAGCAGAGGTTCAAGGAAACATGAAATGATTACTCTGACTCAAGGCGCATGCAAGGCCAACAGATGCAAATACCTGTATCTATTATCAATCATTAATTACAAAAGTAATGTTCGATAGTTTCATATATAGGGAAGTGACAAAGTAGGGAAATAATTAATGAATTAAGAGAATTAAGCCAAGCAATAATTATATGGGTTGACTTGGGGAACCCAAAGCCTTTTGTTGCCACAAATGTCGAGCCGAAGGAGAGGGTAAAAGTTGCCCTTTAGAATAATGTGGTACTTCTTGTACACTTGGCATAACGGCTGCTCTTGTAAGTTTAAAAAAATCTAATTTTAAACCACAAGCGGTCTGAACTTAAGATTTTCTTCACAAAAAAACATTGATGGTATTGTATTTTAACAATCTTTATCCCCTTAAATTTGTTATCAGCAGGGAAAGTTAAAAATGGCACCAAACTTTTTAAAAAAGGTATGAAAAATAGCAAAAAAAAAAAAAAACGTTGTAAAAGACAAAGAGGCATAAAATAAAATGAACCAAAAAACCAGACCGTCAAATAAGGCAGGTAGGGCAGAAATGGCTTTTTTCCAAAAGAAAATGAAGAAAATGGGGAAAATGCCATTGAGTGGCTTATGACATTTTTAACTTGGCCTTGTTATAAGTGATCACACAGATCATATGACTGATCTCTTACACAACCCTCGCACCTCATTTTATAAATATATAAGCCAGAATTTTTTTTTATTTAACAGCACAAAAAATCTGTTTGGCTTAATGGATCATTAGGTGTTCTTTTTTTTTAAAAAACGAACACACATTGTAGATAAATGTATTTTTAGAAGGTAGACCTTATGTGTGACGTTAACGTATGTATGTATTTGTTTTATATTTTTTTTTTTTACAGAATTTCTGTTTTTAAGTTTAAGTGGTTTGTTGTTGTTGTGTTTTTTAAACTTTTTACGAAAATAAAAAAAATCTTGCTCTGTCTGCTGAAATTCTATTCAAGTGATACACTTTATTGAAATTTAAGAAACTTCTTCTTCCATGCGATTGGAAAGATATGAATGAATATGAATGGAAAAACGATTGCATGCCAAGACAAATAATAAATAATGTTATTATTTATTACTTTATAATACACTTAATTAATATTGCTGTAGCCCCATTAAACAAAAAATAGTAAGAAAAATTTAGCTGGACTCCCATTTATGAAAAAAGTTTTTGTTAAATTATGCAGCTTATTTTGACCATAACAATTTTTTATGTGTGCCATGATCGTTTCTCTAAAACCCTATAATAATTTAGAAATTTTACGATCAAGACAGAAAAAAAAATTTACAAAACTTTTGTTTAAAGCTCCTGATCGAAAATCGCAAAAATCAATATTTAACCTATGTTTTCTAACAGGCTATCAGCTTTTAAGCTGTTAACTTATGGAAATTTTAATTAAATTTTTAAAATTTTTTATTTTGGTTTTTAAACATACGACCCCCCAATATCTAAGTATATTTAAACATACAAGTCTATAAAAAATTTCTAAGTCATTAAATTTACTTCAATAAGGTTTTAATTTCAATATTATGTACTTATTTGCTACAAAAACTAAAAAAAAAAGTTTTCTTCAACTCAGTTTACTGTTCGCCTAATAAAATTCCATGAAATTATCGTGACATTTACACATAAATAAAAATGACAGACGGAAAGAATTAATTTAAAACCACAGGGTATGTTTTTTAAACAATAAAATAATAAACTTTGTGGTTATGAGAAAAAGAAATGCCGGATGTTAAGTTCTATAGTGGCAAACTAAAAAGGGTTGAGTGAAATCACCAAGTGATATTGATAAAATTTAAAAATGAATGATTTTAATTAAAATATGTAGCAACACTGTATTATTTAAAGCAATTTGTTGTAAAATATATTATGTTTTTATTGACATTTTCCTAATTTTAAAATCTTTGCAGCTTAAAATATTTTTACAAAAAATGTTATTTTATTTAAAAAACAATTTCGAGAATTTTTAGAAATATGTTGTAGCCTTTTGTTGCATTTTCTTGCATTTACAAAATGTTTGTTGCAGAAATTACAACACGATCACTTGAATGTTTTTTTTTATTTCATTACATTTGTCCGCTGTTGCTATTTAAAGCATTATTGTTATTGTAATCAGCGTTAAAAAACTTCTTAATTGTGTAATTGCTTCTGCTTCTACTTACGCTTCTGCTTGTTGAAATACAAACAGTCGCAGTTAAAGTCAAAAGAAAAAATGAGAAGTTATACACTGTAAAGTACTCCAGCACTCGACATGTTCCAACAGTTTTTGGTTTGACTGACTGAAGCTGTTAATAAATTCCGAAGTTGAAGCAGGAGCTTTAAAAAACTACTCATTTGTGTGTTTGCTTCTGCTTCTACAAACGCTTCTGCTTGTTGAAATACAAACAGTCGCAGTCAGCGCCGAAGCAGATAATGAAAAATTGTACACTACAAACCACTGCAGTAGTCGACATGATCGAACAGTTTTTGGTTTGACTGACTAAAGCTATTTATAAATTACGAAGTTAAAGCAGCAGAAATGTTTTTTATATCTCAGTTTGATCTGCTTCCTAGAAGAAATAAAAAACTGTTGTTTGTTTCGTTGTATTTTTTGTTTCTGCTATTTTAGAGTGAAGTTATGTATGTAAACCAGTGTGACCAGATTTTAAAGTGAAGTTAAAGCTAAATAACGTTTTTAAAAGAGCTAAAAACAGAAACTTAAAGCCAAAAAATAAAGCTAAATTTTCTTAGGCTTTTTTTGTAAAATTTCTTTATTATTAAGATATTTTGTATATATTTAAAAAGGGAAATATATGATAAAAATTAACATTTTATTTAAAGCAACCCGGTAGACCCATACATTAAGTAAGAAGAAAAAATGAATGCATATGTATATAAAAACAAGAAAACGGAAAAAGGTTTACATTTGAAATAAAAACTTATATTGTGAAAATACTTTCATAAGTGTTTTTTAAGTATGCATCAATATTTATTTAAAACCAGGGAAAAAAAGAAAATTAAAATAAAAATATAATAGCTTTCATAGTTTGTTTTTCTTTTCGTTTTATGACCAATTTTGTTCAATAATATAATAAATATTTTTTGATATTTTTTCTATAACTTTTCTTAAAAATTATTTATTATTTTTTGATTTTAATTTTCTTGAAAAAAAATAATTATTATTTTTTGGGCGGAAATAATTATTATTTTTAAATTTTTATTAAATTCAATTATGATAACAGTAATCGTTATATTATTTATTTGTATATCAATTAAAATTATAACAATTATTTCTGCAAAAAAAAACCTAAACAAATTTATTATTTCTTGACAAAAAAAAAAAATAATAAAAATCAAAAAATAATTATTATTGGTTTAGAAAAAATTAATAAACAAAAATTTTAAAAGCATTTGATTTTGAAAAAGTCTAGTTTAATACAATCAAAATGGTATATTTCTGCTCCTTTAACTTTGGAAGTTATAAACAGCTTTAGTCAGTCAAACCAAAAACTGTTCGATCATGTCGACTACTGAAGTGGTTTGTAGTGTACAATTTTTCATTATTTGTTTCGGCGCTGACTGCGACTGTTTGTATTTCAACAAGCTAAAGCAAACACACACATAATAAGTTTTTTTAAAGTTGCATCAAAAGAAAAAGAAAAAACACACATATTTCTGCTTCTTTAACTTCGGAGTTTATTAAAAGCTTCAGTCAATCAAACCAAAAACTGTTGGAACATGTCGAGTGCTGCAGTACATTATAGTGTATAACTTTTCATTTTTTGTTTAAACTTTGACTGCGACTGTTTGTTTTTTAGGAAGCAGAAGTAAAAGCAGCAGTTTTTGTTTGGAGTTGGAAATATAAAGAAGTCGAAGAAATAGCAAAAACATACGACTTCTGCTACTTCGACTGCAGTTTTTTCAACGCTGATTGTAATACATAGTACTGTTGGTTTATTGTTTAGAAAAAACAATAACAACAAAACAACCGGAACTACAGGAAATAACTTTTTAGCGGCTGGGCATTCAGTTGTTGTTTCATTCGTTTTTAATAACAGGCTTGCAGTTACATAAATAATTTAAAAAGGGGGTTGCAAATATTTATCGTTTCTATTTATTTTCAATTTGTTGTTCTTGTTAAACTTAAACTAACTACATAACTGACAAACAACCACTTGCTAATGATTATTTAAAATTTGGTAACAGGATTTCAGTTTTGAGTTACTTACTTATTACATCTAATGTTAGTTGATTAAAATGTTGGTTAAATTGTATTATGCACGTAAGTATGATGCAACTAGAATCGCTGGCAGAGAAATAAGTGTGTTTATTCTAAGCAATTTAAATATAATTTTTGTAGATTAAATTTAAAGCAAATTCATTTATTTTTACAAAATTAACATTAACCAAGTAAGAGCGCTATGTTCGTTTGTGCCGAATCTTAGATACACTTCACATTAGACCTGCAAAACCTCAAGCCTTTTTTTATTTTTATCAACTTTTGAATTTAAAAAAAATTTTTATTTTTTTAAATAGGAGTCGGTGACAAACTTCAACCCCCTTAGGGTGAATAGGGCAGCTGTAGGGGGTTTCCCCTTATTTTACAAATTTTGTAGGAACTTTTATTTTAATTTTTTAAAATTTTATGTGGCAACTCCCTTAGGTGATAGTGATAGGAGGTAAGTAGGTCCTAGAATCTAGGAATATCTTTGGAAGGGAAACCTTATTGGGGTCTGTGATACATTTTATTCCTCTAGAGGCGACTCCGCGTAAGTTGTAGGGATTTTTACCCTCTTTTTTCAAATTTTGTATGGCAACCATGTTAGAGGCTGGAGATAGAGGGTAAGTATGTTCCACAAAAATGTTCACAAAAAGTGATTTTCAGAACTAATTTGATAATAAATTTTGAAAAGTAATTTCAGAAAATCAGTATGGTTGGCATGGAAATACCTTTTTTCTTAGCTTATAACTTTCATATATACGCATCATTCTCTGATGCCAGTTTTCAAAAATAATTATGGATTTAAAAATTTATTTAATAAATCATAAACTGTTGTTGCCTATTTAAGGTTGAAGGTATGGCACCGCCAAATAGAGCTCTCTTACTTTTTTAGATTTTTCTATAGTTATTTCTGATTAACATGTTTTCGTACATTCATACAAACATACATATGTATGTTTGTCAATATGTTACTCTGTAAATACTTATTTATTTATATGATGAAAAATGTTTAACCATATTCGACGAAGATTTTCATAGGAGAACAGAGAAATTGAAATGTATCCAAAGAGGTTCATATTTTCTTCTGTCTAAGATAGCGGACCAAATTCTAAACCAAGCGCCACCCAACTGAAATAGAAGAGTTTTAAATAAAATATTTTTCAAACCTTTTTTGGTGGTGGATTTTCATGGGGTAACAGAAAAACTTGGTGGGTGGTTAAAAAAAAAACTGGTTGAAATTGAGATAAATTGTAGTGGAATTTGCTAGTAAAAAGGTAAGATTAAAATTTTGTAAAATATTTCTTTAAATAAATAAAAATATATTATTTGTTTGTTTTTTTCTCTATCTATTATTTACTTAAAAAAAAATAATCTTTAATTGTCTTGAAAATAACAAGGTTTCATATTATGTTTAACTTTTTAAAGATAAACTTTTGATATAATAGGTTGGGTAAATTTTTTCAACTTCTTAAAAATACAACAGAAAATAAATTAGTTTTACTTTTTTTGGGGTTTTAAAAAAACGATCACAGTCTTTGAAATTTAATCAATGGCTTCAAATAAACAGGCTCTCAGTTTAAAAAGTCTTTTACACCCAAAACCTTTTGGCGGTTGATCTATTAAATTAAACAACAATTATGTGTTAAGTATATGTTAATGTGTATTAATTTTTTTATTTGTTATACATATGATTGTGATCGTACAAAAAAAATAAGAAAAAAAACAAGATCTATGACTTAAAATTAACAGGGCATCAGATTGCCCTATTGAAACTTGAAAAAAACCATGGCTTTTCACTATTCAGGGTGGCTGAAAATAAATATTTTTCTCTTAATTTTATTTAATTATTTAAAAAAGGCATTTTGTATATATATATGTACAACTAACAAAACTAAATTGTTTATTTACAAACAAATAAAGATAAATATGTACATTTCTAATCAATTTAGTTATGCTCATTAACTATGGCTACTGCCAGATATGTCAAATATTTGCCCAAAAAAACGTTACCACTATTTTAAGCAAAAAATTGTTTGATACTTTTTGCCTTCAAATAAAATTTTTTTTTTCAAAAAAACACGATAAAATAAACGAGAAAAATATTCAATTGATATTTTTACATGTCAAATGAATGTTTTTTTAAAAAATAAAGAAGTTTAAGACTACAATTTTTAGTGGTCGCACTTTTTGGGGCCAACTGTTTGACTAGTGTGACCACAGCTTAAGTAATAACAAAAAAAGTATATTAAGCATAACCGATTCTTAAATTCCCTTAGATCATTTACGTAAATACTTATTTATGTGCAGTTGATGTCAAACAAATTAAAAACAAAAATTAAAACAAAGGATCTGCTACATATTTTTTATTGTTGAAAATTTTCTTTTTAACTTAATTTTCGTTAATGAATCTTTACTTTTGTGAAATAAAATTTAGTACTCAAATTTTAAAACTCATTAATTAACATCAGTTCAGCCTGTGAGACAAAGCAAAGGTTATCAACTCCGATGGTTCTCTCTGAGGGCAACAGTGTCCTTCCTCTTCAACGAGTGTGTCCGTTATGTTATAATATGTTTCGAGCAAGTGAACTCAGATATATGTTTTCAGGTTGTTTAAATACTTATCCACATAGTTTTATATTTCGTATCCAGATTTTACGACCCAACAGAAATACACCCTGGCAAGTGGGTGTCCAAGAACAAGGTCATCTTTTAGATTTCAATAGCTTCCTGTTATACTTCCATGGTACCATGTTAATTTCTAAAGCCAAACTATTGGTTTGGAATGCAGTTATTTCCATTCCAAATTAGGGTCAGCTTGTTTTCAAGGAATTTCCTAAACAATTTTGATGTATTTGGTATCAAATTTATAGGGATATAAGACTTCACCTTCAACGAATCTTTTTCAGGCCTAGGAATCATCTTTACTAAGGCAACTTTACTGGATGGAAATTTTTGGGCTGTAATATGGCGTTAAAAAAAAAAGAATTATTCATTTCACCTCTGAGTCGAAAGGACTGATGCTGAAGAATGTCATAGAAGGCTGAGATATGAAAACAAAGTGGTCAGAAATAGAAATGGAATGGTGAATGGCTTGAGTATAGCTCCTTGTCACAACGAAATATCTAGTAAATCATTACTGATGTTGGAATTGACATGTTTAAAATATGAATGACTTGGGTTTTCACCAAATTAGGTTGATTATTAGTGATAAGTGGACGAGAAAGTTGGAAAATCAATGTTTAGTATAAAATGCTTAATGTAATTGCTGGTAGTAATGATGGATGAGCTGGGGGTCCACAATATACACATACCATTTCCTTCTAGCCTTCTTAGGTGATTGTATAAATGTAAAGTAAAAAATAATTTACCATCTCATTTTCAAGGGACAATTATCTAACTTAAAAATAATAAACTTTTTGTGGTCATTCTAACTACAACTTATTACGAGAACTTTAATTTTGGTCTGGTACTGACTGGACTAATATCAACTTCTTAGTCTTAAGATTTGAATACTTATTGTTAGTTCGCATTAGCGCAGATTCAGTAATTAAAAATATGAGGAAAAAAATCTTACTACAACATGTGTGGAAGGCCTCCTTTTCGCTTATACTTTGTACTGTAAACCTGTAATATTTATAAATAGAAACAAATTGACAAAAGTAGGTTTGGATATCCCGACTCTCATGCAAGCTGTTTGTTCTTAGTACTTAATGGCTTGACATGTATTTAGAAGCGCTGGTCTTACAGACTTTATTTTACTTAAATCTAACAAATCATATATGCCCGCAACTAATAAAAGAACTTTTTTTATTCCTTTAAAATAAATTAAATGAGTTTTTAAATGAATGAATTTATGAATCTGACGTTTTTAAAGATTTAAACAAAAGTTGTAATAATAATAAACAGTTTAAAAAGAATTGTTGTTATTGTTATATTGTTTGTTAATAGGGCTCCAATTTCAAATAATGTCTTGGCTTTACCAGGCTGTAAGCAGTTTTGGTAAGCGACAAGATGTTTTTTAAATTTTTTTTTTTATTAGACGTTTATTTCCTTTAAGTAAATTTATTTTTTTGAGGGTTGATTTTTTCCTTAATGTATCGCCAAAAAATTGTTGCCCTTGGTTATAATAATCTTTTGAATATTTTTCTTTTTTTTGGAATTACTTTTCTTTGTAGAAGTATTTTGATTCATTTTGGGGTTGTTATAAATTGTTCCTAATGCTTACGTATGTTAAAGGCATTAGGTCACATTTTGGGGTTAACGTAATTTACTGGAAATAAAAATAATTTTAAACGAAGTAAAGACTACAAAAGAAAATTATTGCTAAATAATATATTGAAATTAATACTATAGCCTTGTGATATAGTCGAATCTCTGAAACAAGAAGCTTCTGGGGGTTGTTTTTTTTTATGAAAGTTTTTTCTTGTGGAATTATATGTTACAGCTTACCGCAAACCATTATTGACGAAGGACTTGCAGTATTGGGCAGCAAAATACAAGGTGGTTGACAGTCTCGGTTTTTTTCTCATTGGCAAACTAATTGATATAACATTTAAAATGTATAACGCTGGAATATCCTCACAAAAATGGTTTACTGGCCTGTTGTTACCATTGCCCTTATCCAAATATTTCTTTTAAGTGCATGTATTATAACTAAACTACCTTACAGCAGCTTTTAAGTAGATACCTGTTATATGGATATAAACATATTCAATCATTTTACTCCTGCAAGGACCAAAGTACCAAAAAAATATAATTCTACTGTGCTCAGTCTGAAGGAGAATTTTAGGTTTCAATCCACCGTAAATGTAAAAACGACAGATCTGCCTTCAATTTTCAGTCTCCACGTGTTGGCTGTGGCTGCCTTGTAGACAGCGGCAAAATTTTTTAATATACAATGGCCCGTAAGCGCTACAATTCCTATCCAAATGGCTTGTTTTCCAAAACTAGAACTATTTTCTTGCAGGTTTAAAGAAGATGTCTGTTACTTTTTTCGAAATAAAGCAAATTAAAAATCTTATAACATTTTTTGCTTCTATGGGGGTTAAATTCCCTTTGAAATTGTAGGGGAGGGCTACTTTTTCCTTTGCCCCTATTCAAAAATAAATTTTCCTAATTAAGCTTGACGTCTTTAAAGGGTGTGGAGATTATCGGCATCGTATGATCGATGTAGTGCAGTGCTTAAAAATCCGAATACTATGCTGGCTTGAATATGTTGAATAAAAGGATCAAGACGCTCCACTAAAGATGCCGTTTAAATGTTATTTCAAAGGAAGGCGCGAAAGTGAACATTGGAAACATTTCAATGTGAGAAAATTAAGGAAGAATTAGGAAGACCGAAAAAATTGTCGTCTGTCTGTCTGTCCGTTAAATAGTTAGAGTCAAATTTCTAAAGGCACTTGATATCTTCGGACCTATTTGTGGTATCAAAACATCAATTATACTTGCAAAAATTTTGCGTTTGAAATTCAGCAAAATCGCTTTATAACTGACAGAAATATAAGCCAGCAACTACGACTACATCTGTTTATTTCTCTAAAATCTGTACATAAAAACCTCTATAGCTGCTCCGGAGTTTTGGGTGCAATGTAGGACCGACTCTTATTAATTTTTCTTCACAAACATTTTTGTGGAACATACTTAAATCTTATCTCCGTCCCCTAATAGGGTTGCCATACAAAGCTCTTTTTTTAATTTTTGTTTAAATCGCTCCCACAGCTTCCTATGCGCTCTTACAAAGGACAAGTGTAAGACCGACTCATAAAATGTTTCTTCCCAAACATTTCTGTAAAGCATACTTACTGCAGCCCCTAACAAAATTTGAAAAAAACCAGCGTAAAAACCTGTTCAACTTCCCTGGAGTCACCCTTAGAGGAATGAAATTAATTACACTCCCCCATTAGTTTTCCCCCTCCAACATATTCTTAGATAATACTTATCCCCTATCTCTTTCACCTAAGGAATTTGCCATACAAAATTTACAAAAATAATGGTCAAACGCCCATAACTTTTCCAGAGTCAGCCTTAGAAAAATAAGGTGTACGCCCGACCGCCATTAGTTTTCTCTCGCAAACATATTACTAGAACATACTTACCTCCTAGTCATCAAGACGTAAGATTTTATTAGAGTGCTAATTTAATCATACACATTTATCACTTACTTTGCCATTCTTGCATTTGTCAAGTGTTATTTCCAACACGAGATAATAACGTGTTGTTAAACATTCCATTGTGTGTGCAATGTGATGTTAAAATTTTTATTTAAAACTCACGTAATGAAAAAAGTTTCAATTGACTTCTGGTAGCACTCGACAGCGATGGAAATATTATTTGAAATTGTTAGTTTTTTGCTTTTAGTTGTTTGTATTCTCTCAATTTCGATCGCAATCGAATGCCGTAATTTGGAAATACGATCACGTAATAATATGTTGTAAAATAACAGGTTTTCAAAGAAAATAGCAAGACACCATGAAATTGTGTTAAAATTATTATTAAAATTCTTCTGGATAAAATTTTTAAAGAAAAAATTGTTTAAAATAAGAATATAAAGAAACTCCTTGTGTTTAAGGGTGGGTTTTTTGTTGAAAGAAGATCTAACTCAATGATCACTTTACTCACTTCACTCTATATTTAAAATGTATGGTATTATTGTGTATTCTTTCTCTCTTATTCCTTTCACGGAAAAAAGTTTCCGTATGGACATAAATTAAGAACAGGATTTTATAAGTAAAAGCAAGATTCCGATATGTTTGAATCGAAATCTGAAATTTAACAGATAAAAAGTAAATAAACAAAAATAAAATTTGAGTAGGAAAAAGTGTCACATGCTTTAAATATATTTTCATGAAGAACACATAAAATTTAGAAGGAAAAAACAGCTCTGGCCAATTATCACAACAATGTTGCTTCTAAGTAAATTCGTATTTTTTTTTGTTTTTAAACTACATTAACATATGACTTGGTTTCTTAAGACCATTCAGGTAGTAGTAAATTTTGCTCAGGATTTGAAAAAAAATGTTTATCACATATCATCTTCTTGTTAATTAGCAGAATTTCATAATTTTTAGCAAGATCGTAAGACGTTTTTCTTATAAAAATCTTATCTTTTCTTTGTTTAGTCAAGAGAAAATCAAATCACTTAGTTGTAGGGGTGAGTAATACCGATCTTCACAAGAAACTTAAAAAATCTTTTAAGAAATATGATCATGTACCAACGTCTTGAAATGTAACAGGATTTCAAAATAATTTAGCAAGATTTTAAAGAAGTTGGTTAAATTCATTGCCTTCTTTCTTTTCTTTAAAATTGAACGATCTCGCCTAATGTTACATACATTCACAGTTTTTATAAAGTAATATTTTAAGTATTTTATTACACAAACTGTTTCATTAAATAATTTAGGGGTAGATTTTTAGAAATATTCTTTCCTTTCTTTACCTGCCTGCCTTAAGATTATAAAGAAATATTCATTAACAAAGAAACAATGTCTTCCTTACAAACAGGACCTCAAAATAAAATGCAAGAAATAAATGATATTTTAAAACATTTGCTATTTTCAGAATTGTAAATAAAACACACATTTAACAAGTTATTTGGGCAAAGTAAAAGCAAAAGTTATTTATTGCGTCTTTAAATGTGTAAAATATATCCATCTCGTTTTAACGAAAATATCTTGTTACGTGATCCTTTGAGTAATACTTAAAAATAACAAATGACTCAGCATGTTATTAACACATTTATATATACAAAGCCATGCACGTGTAATATGCCTGTAGAGAACTTGTGAACTAGCGTCTCTAAGTCTTCACTTTACCATCTATTCAAGTGACTTATTGGCGACATTGTGCACATAGCGTCTAGATTTTTATACTTATTTTCTTTTTGTGGAACAAAGGCTTTTAAGTCAGAACTGTATCACATAATAAAAACAATAACGGAAAACTTAGTCCAACAGTTTTTATAAATCTTTAGATCCTCATTTTATAGCTGCTGGATACTATAGCGCTAAACATAGGAACTGGGGTTCCACCTAATTAGTTCTTGCGTTTGTATGATTCCGTGTTGGAAATGGAACCTACCGTTATATCAACAGGACAATCAGCCTATAGTCCAACTAATTATAACATACATATATCATACCACTCGCCTACAATAATCACTATTTGCGGTCCATAATAAATCGCTACTAGTGACTTTGTGTTATTTTAAAAGAGCAAATTGGTTTAATTATAAAAAAATATCAGCATTCACTTCTTAGAAAATCTACCGCGAAAAACTCCGAAGGACATTGATCATTGCTTATTTGCCACGGCTTTTTTAACGGCTATCCTGCTTCTTCTACCTGCAGCAAGACTAAATACTATAAAATTTTTTCTGCCGAAGTGGAACAGGTTTTATTCTAAAAAAAAATAGCCCAAAGAGAATCAAAAAGCATAGATCTCCCGAAATTAAAACTAAGCTGAAAGAACCCTGCGGGAAATGTGGGTCGATTGGTCGGCGTACTCGTTCTGTTACAGGTACAAAACATGAATTGGACAAAAGTTATTGGTCGCGATCGGTTAAAACTTAGGAAGGCACACATCAGTAACTGGTTAAAAGGTGTCAAAGAGATTTGGGGTGAAAATAGAAAAACTGGTCCCTACACATTAGCATACATCTGTTTTTATATACACACAAACACGTGTAAATACATACAGGGAAGACGGGATCTTAAACAAATAATGCGAAATTTGCTAATATAGGATTGGCCTGTAAGCTGTTCTGAGGTATTAGTTTTGAGCCAATAGCCCCTCCAATGACAACGCAGTGTAAAAGTGACAGGTTCTCCTCATATAAAGTGCAAGACCTAGAACCAGTCCCTACCCTATGGAATCGTTCACGTCAGTAGTCTTGGACCAGTGTACAAATCAGTTGGATTTGCTGGAGGTTTACAGAATGGCATCTCTTAAGGAACACCACGAACGGGTAGACTCGACGCCTCAGACGAATAATTCACCACTTTTACATGCATCTCCACATCACTTCCGTTTTACGTGCACTAATTTTACCCGATTTTTTTGCCGACAAGGTTCCCGAAGTGATGAATGTTTTAATTAAAATACCGTCTGACAAAATTATTTTTTAGTTTTCAACTTTTTTGTGCAAAATTTGTATGCACCACTATGAAGGCGTACAAATGTCACGTGCGAATCTTAATATTTAAAAGGTTTTTTTTTTTAAAAACGAAACTTCTGAAAATTTTAAGGTACCAATCACGATTTGTCACGTGTGTTAAACATGTTTTTTAACAGGTGCACATGATATAACAAGGTGTAAGTCAATGTGGGCCCTTAATGTATTTAAAGATCAGGTAGCAAGGCAAAGGAACTAAAGGTATCAAACATGAAAATGAAACGATTTTGTTTCCTTCCCTTAATTATCATCACAAGATCTTGGTGGTGTGAAACATGTCACGTGTGCTTAACATTTGTTATAGGGAACGCAACGTTTTTAGAAAGTGTAAAGAGTGTCAAATAATACAATTCCTTAAAATATTTTCTTAAACTCAATAATGGGAAAGGAGATTGAAGTACACAATTGTAGGATTATAAAATAGAAAAACAAACAATATAACATGATCCTTTTTCTCTTATTTCAAAGTGTAAAAATTTCAAAAAAGCAGAAAAAAATAAAATGGGAAAAACACATTTTACATATCGCAAGAATTTGACGCAGAAACGTAAAATAATTTACCACATTTGTATGTTTATTGCATAACTGTTATCAGGATAACAGGAACCAACGTTGGTTTTATTTTGTAAGGATCTTAGAATTAACATAATATTAACCCTACAACGGTCATGATTTAATTTTCGTACCATAACCTTACAATAGTTAAATTATGATAACATTTGTTTCTAAACCCTTTGCATAGTGATAAGGGTCTACATAAGTCTGCTTTGTAATTTTTAAAATATTTATTTGCGATCTTACATATATATATTTTCTGCATCCTAATGTCCGTCAAACCGACAACGTTCAGAAATATTTCTAAGCAAATCGCTATTGAAGTCAGCAAGACGGGCTTTATTACGAACCGACATATAAAGAAAAACATGAAATAACCCATTTTTTGGGCAAAATCTATGCACATAACCCCATATAACCCAGTAAATAAACTTAATATTTTTGTACAGGAGCGAGGGAAGAAGACAGTATTTACTTGCAAAACTTTACACACGTGACATATAGTAAGCAGGAGCGATGGTGTTTAATTTTGGAAAATGTAGAGAAAATCTTTCAAAGCTTAAGTTCAAAAAAAAAAAAAAAAACAACCAAATCGTAGTAGCCGTTTGGCTGAAACTACTTTCTAAAAAAAGTGTCAAATTACCTACTATTTATTGTTAGTTCGCAGAAGCGAAAATTTAATAATAAAATATATGGAAACAATACCTACTGTGCGTTTTAATTTTAAGTCTGCTTTTAGGGTTAATATTCATTACATTTTACCCCTTAATAAATACACACTTTAAATTATTATTATTATTATTTGCAATAAACACTTAAGGGTAGTTTCCTTTAAATGTGGTCACACAGCCGGCAATAACTCTTTTTTAAGTTTCTTTTTGTTTTGTTCAACAGGATACGAATAAAATCCTGTCAACAGCGTTATTTATTAAACAACTGCATAACAGAAATTTAACACGTGCCATTTTTAAAGCCAAAGTAACAGGCTTGAAGTTTTTAACAAAGGAGGTTGAAATTGCAAAAACAAATTGCACGTCCTCATAAGGACTTCATTATGCATGTAATAGACCTTTAAAGTTCATTTTGTGTTTTAAACTTTCAACTGTTGCAAAAATATGAAATCCTGTTTTAATTTATAGGAAAAACATGATATATTGACAGATTTTCTCACGTTATAAATATTTATGCAGATTTTATTGCTAAATTGAGTTAAACTTAAGCTTTTTCAACATGGGCAGTCCTTGATTTAATTGTGGGATTTTTTAGTTCACGACAAAAAAACAAATGAAAAAAGGTAATGTTGGATGTCAGCTGTTGTTGAAATTATTTTGTTTTCTTTGATACTTTTTTCAATATTTAGCTGCAATCAAACTGAGTATTTTTTATTGAACTTCTTGTAACAAACATTAAAGAGTTTTTCAACATAAATCAAGTGAACATTTTAAAATTAATGTTGTAAAATGAAACGTTGAATGTAAGGACTCTTGTAAATTATTTAACATATGGGAACTTATAGTTTGTCTTGCAATGATACTGTGCTTAATACCTTCTTATTACAAAAAGTATAATAAGAAAAAACACAAAAATCTTAAGCTGCCAAATATATTTTAAAAACTAATGTAAAAGGGATTCTTAAAATGTATTAAGATTTTTTGGCATCAACTTTTATTGTTTTTTGTTTTGCCTGTTACAATTGCAAAATTATTTTCTCCCAGAAGAAAAAAAAGTATAACAATTTATGGATCTAAAAATGTGTTCCATGTGTTTTCTGTTGTACTGGTACTCTTATGCCAATGAATGAAATGGCTTTACAAAAGAACACAAACAAACATACCCCACCTTGACTTTAATTTTTAAGTATGGAAATATTAGACCGTATTGTACTACAAGCAAGAAAAAAGTGCCCCGAGATGTAGACTTTCAAATATAAAAAAAATTGTTAAAAGGAATTCTTGAAAAATGTTTTCTACGAAAGAAAGGGTTGCCATGTTGCTTGTCTCGAAAATACAAATGTTACAATAGCAAAAATATTTTCTCGCAAAAAAAAAGAAATATAATAATTAATAAGTTCTCTTAAAGAACGAAAAATGTGTTTCAATTGTTTTGAACTAAATGTTTTGTTACACTGTTACTCTTAAGCCAATCAATTAAAAGGCTTTATGAAAGAACACATAGCTCTAACCTTGACTGTATTTTTACAATGGACATTAGACCGTATCGCATTACAATCAATAATAAAAGTGTGCTGCCATAGTACACTATTCAATATATGGAATTGTTAAAAGGAGATTTAGAAAAAAAGAAGAGGCTGCAATGTTTTTTTGTCTTAAGGAGACCAACCGTATGTTCTAAGAGTCATTGCACTGAAGCACCACATTAAGTTTTTGTCCCACCAGAAGTAAACCCATAAGACACACACGGGGTAGGGCGTTTGTGCAGATGTAACGCAAAAATAATTGTCGAATTGCCCATGTATTTTTCCAATCAAAGTACAGGTCGCAGTTATAAACATATTAAAGGAAATTTTTTCACAGAAAAGCTTTCTGGCATGGAGACCAAGCTTGTGTTGAAGATGGTCCCATTTTCGGCATTGTACCTCCCGTACAAATGTCCTCCCTGAATAAGCAATTTGTTGTTGTTTAGTTTTAAATTTATGAACTCGCACTTTTAAATAGGCAAAACTGTACCAAATACTTGATTGGCTTTCGACCTCAATATAAGTAAGTTAATTCAAAAATAAAATCTTTTTTCTAGCTCATAATCTCAAAAAAGTTCTTATTGTCCATTAAGAGAGTTGACTTTTTACCTACACTTATACATATGTCGAACGCAAAATAAAGTTTTTATATCTTAATTTGCATAAAAGTTTTAAAAGAAACTTAAAGGTACCAAAACATGATTTTTAACCCATTATTTACCCCCAAGAATCGAATATTAAAAAAAAAGTTTTGAAACTTATTCATGTGAAACTAAAAAAAAACTTATTCATTCGTGTTTTTTTATCTTTATCGGAAAAGAAATTACAAAATGGTCCAAAATAAAATTTTAACCCATTTTTCACCCCTAAGGGTCGATTATTCCGAAAGGGACCGAAACCATATTCATCTGTCAAACGAAATTAGAACAATGTTTCTATCTTTATTGCTGATGGAGTAACAGAATGGACCTAAAATAATAATTTTTACATGTTGTGTCTATCGTGCTTAGTTAAGCCAATAACAATCTCCTTATTTTGAAATTTTCAGCGCTCTTAGGGTCCGAAATCCTATCTAGGTGGACATATACGTGAGAAAACGTATCCGTAATCCAAGTTTTAAGTCTCTAGCTTGTCGCGTTTGGGCTGTAGGATAATAAATCAGTCAGTCAGTAGTTCTGTTCAATACCCAACATCTAGTATATAACGTCTCCTGGCAGATAGGGCAGGACATTTGTAGAGATTAAAAACGGTCACTCCCCTTTTATTTTTCCACGAACTGCCTTAGTAGCGATTGACAAAAGGTAGTCTGAGTCTGCTTGCAATTTACGTATCACCCAGTTAAGATTGGCAACAACCGTCATCCGACATCCTTCTGATTACGACTTATCAAATTACGCTTCATGAAATTTAAAATTTTTTTTATTTTTTTTATATCTTTGAAATAACTTTATAAAATATTAAATTTATTTCGTAAAATATGCAACAGAATTTCGATAATTTCGTACATTCTACGCAAGTATTTCGTGGTGCAAAACAATCAAAAATTTTGTAAAATGTACGAACGAATTCGTTTATATTCTGCATGGATTTTTTGAGTGTAGCATTAAGTTTTGCTCGTCTTATGTGTTTCTTTTCCACAATGTTTAGTGTAAATCATTATTATTTATTTCTGTTGTATGGTTTCTATTATTGTATGTTTGTGTTATTACTTTGACACGTTTGTCAAGTTTTAATATTTTTAAGGATTCCTTAAATTTCTGAAAAACATTTGCATTATTTTCTGTTAGCCTGATAAAAATGAAGCCAAAATTGGCAAACGTTTTGTTTTTGTTTTTTTATTACTATTACTCTTAACAACAACATCATTCAGTTTAAGTTACTGGCTTAACGATGATTCCTTTAAATCTGCAAACCTTCAAGAAACGTAACGAATGATCATTAAGTCAAGATCTGTGTTTGTAAGGATTCTTTTTGTCTTTAACTATGTTTTATTGTTTTATTTTTGCAAGCAATTTTGCAAACAACCTTGAGCTGATTTTATTTTTATTGCTTAAAAATCATTCTGTTTTAAAGGATTTTGTGCATTTCGTAAAAGATTTTAAAGGATTTTTTTGCATTTTCTGTCAGCCTGTTATTTTTGATACTTTTTTATGTAACGATTTTTTTGCTTCTTTCTTTTAACAGAGGGTTTTTTAATATTAAATAATGTTTTTATTGTTGTTTTAATTTATTCGGTTTTTTATCAATTTCCTTTGAAATTTACCCAAAAATTATTGTGTGAAAAATATAGTTTCCAAGAATTTTTCTTGGCCAAAAATCATGTTTCAATAGATGTACTCATTTTTGTTTTCTATTAGTTAAATATAATTCAATATTATGAGTCAAAATATTAAATTTTTTAAGGTGGTAATACAGTTGTTTTAGTTGTAAATTATAAAGTCCTTTCCAAGGACTCTTAAAAATTATTGTTTGCTAATGGTGTAGTTTTTTCTGTTCTCCTGTTCCTGTTCAAACCTTTTTTGGTAGCAATATCGCAGCGTTTTACAATCTGATAAAACAAATTTTTTTGAAGCACCATCATGTTTTTGCTTTGAAATTTTTCAAGAGCAGGTAGGTAATCTTTTTCTTTTTGATTATGGTAATTATGTTCGAATGGCACGATTGGCAAACTAACAATTACCTGTAACGGTGCAAATTGTCACTCAACCTTTGTTTTTCTAGATCGCGAAGACTATTGGAACGTTTTGAATGCAGCCTTGACGAGGTTATCTTTGTAGTTCCGCATCTAGGTTCATCAGGATACCTATTGAGTCTGTTAATGTATAGATCTACGCGGAGTTTGCAGGAAGAGATGGAGGGTCAGAGAAGTGATCGACCAGCGCATAAGGATCGCTTACATTCGACAATTGCCTTTAAACCCATACGAGAGCGATGTTTAAATGTATCACCACCTGGATTAAGAATTTTCTTTAGTCAAAGGGAAGTTGTGATGTAGGTGGCTTGGTTGTTGGGTAAAATCTTCATGTTTCAGCTAAATATACTATTTTCCCTGCAGATAACGCGACTAGTTCATACAAGCCTTTATTAAGAACTCCCTGAATGAGTAGATTTACTCCAAAAGTTGTGTAAAAAATATGGTTCATAATTCAATATGATGTCCTAGGGCCGGGTCATATAACATATTTTTGCATTACAACGGAGTAGTTTCGTGTGGTACATCGGCACAGCCAAATATTGCGGTCTTAATTGTTAAATTTAAAAATATCCATATAAAATTAATTTTTAGCAAGTTTAACGTAAATAGTTTTAAAAGTCATCAATCAGTATCAAAAATTTAAAAAAAATGTCTATTTATGTGAGGGCTACAACTCCCTGTATTTTTTTTAAACATTTTTTTTCTTAAAAACGTAGACGTTTTAACTTAATTACTTCGGAGTATGTTGAAAGGTATATGTGTAGTTTTTAACACGTTATGTATTTAAACTTTTCCCGTGATCCTATCGAAGTATTTTTTTTTCAAATTGAAAAAATTGAAAGCGAAAGTTAAACGCATTAAAAATTTCGTAAAATTAGACTGGATACCATTTCTTTTGGTCCCACGCGACTCATTTTTCCGAAATTCATGCAAGAATTTATTTCTTGCAAGTTAGAAGTCGGTAGCTTCAAGATATCGTATAATAAAATTTCATACAGCTTATGCAACTGTATGGTGGCTTCCACTTCTCTTGTTTTTATCAAAAAAAAAAAAAAAAATCCAAACAAGCTTGCCATCTTCAAAGTGTCTGTTCTAGGTTTGATTCCAACTCTGGCCATAGTTACTGAGATATATGTACATGTGCACGGGCTTTCTTCTAAAAAGATGGGCATAGAAGGTATTTTCTTTTATCTCGAGCTGTAGTTAACCGGCCTTGCTGATTTAAAATAGTGATTTCAATTGAACTTGACTCGGTTTCGGAAACTTGGTTTAAAAAGAGGGACTTTCCTATTTTTAAAGATTCAAAATATGTAGTCCCATACTCATAATAATTATTGTGGGTTTATTTAAGGCGAATTTTAAAAATTTTCTATGGAATAATTGTTAAATAAACTCTTACACAGTAGACTATATGGGGTCGTAGGTGTAGCAATAGTGTGCTCGCATAAGGCAGAAGCAGCCAAGGTTGAAATTCTATTAAGGAAAACATTTTTTTCCAATTAACTTGTTAGTTAGAAGTAGAAATTGTTTAGTTATATAAGAATTTAACGGGGAAAAATTGTTATTACACAGAAAATGTTTTTGGCAATTTGCTTAGTGAAAATCAGTATTGAAATAAGGACAAATTTAATTTTTTTTTAAATAATTAATTGACTTATTTCTTAATAGGAAAACAGGGCTTTTTTCGATAAACGTTTAAATTGTTATTACATTTTTACGTAATTAACATGTTTTTTTTTTATTGATTCAATGAAAAGTTTTGGTAAGAACTAACAATTAAAAAATTTTGTTTTTACCAATTCAATTGGAAATGAGAACCATTTTTTAGTTTTTGTTGTTTTTTTTTGTAAACATGAAATTTTCAAAACCTTTTCTTAATAAAAAGTAGATATAAACAACGTTTACTTAAAAAGCTCTTTCTTTGTTTGTCAAATTAACTACCCCCCAAGATATGCCATCCTTTTTTATGCTTTTTGCGTGTGAACTTATCTCACCTCATTCCAATGAAATTTACTAATTAGTTTTCATGATTAATATCTTTTAATTTCATGTCAAATTACTTAAATTTCACTAGGCGCTCAGCACATAAATGAAAGTATATAACGATTATCTGAAGGTAAATTAAAATATTATAACCTAAAGCAGTGGTTCTTAAGTAGTTTTGAAAGATAAATATTTTTTTTTTAATTTGCTAAACTAGAAGTATTAAAATTTTCAATAGAACATGAACTTTTAATTTAAAAATTGCCAAATAAAATATTTTTTCATGTGAAAAATGTTAAGGGTACCAAAAATTTCGGTTTTAATGGTGAATTATATCGTAATTTTTTTCTGTGTAAAAATTACCTATTTTAAGATCGTAAGTGGAAAAAAATAAAAAAATCAAAAACAAGTTTATATTTTTTCTAAAGCCATTCAAACGCATTTGAAATTATATTTTTATCTTTATTAGTTCAGAAGCAGCGATGCCAATTTAGCGCGTTTCGCGCTAGATTTAGCGCTTTTTAACTGCTCAAAAAGCGCATTTTTACTCCTCAGCGCGTTTTTCTTAAAACGCGCTAAATTGGCGCGTTACGCGCAGTATTTTTAAAATAAATTTAGACTCAAAAACATAAACTTTTAGTTTTTTCTAACTTTTGCGAGCTGATATTTTTACTACTTTTTTCTAACAATCGATGGATGATAGAATAAAGCTTTTAAAAAATTTTTGCTAAAACTCACGATTACCTTCTTACACACAAAAAATATACCATGTAATCCTTACTTAAATCAAGCTTAAATCAAGTACGGATTTTCGTAAACCAAGTACAATTTATCTAGTATGAATTGTTTACTTTTGGCCCCATTTAAGCCAAAAAAGGATTGATTTAGGTCCGAAACCGTACTTGATAGAAGCTTAAAATAATTAATTTATTTAAGTGTAAATGGCGAAATGAAAACTTATTTTTTTGACTAAATGAACTTTATAAAAGAAGAAGAAAGACCTTTATATTTTTTATACATATTTTTATACATATTTCATATTTATAATTTTAATTTGTTTTTCTATGCTTGCTGTAAGCTGGGATTTGAACTAGGAACTCTCCGAACTTCAACACCATCGCGCTACCATCTACTCTACCAAGACACTTTGTGTTTAAAATTAAAAATATATTTAAAAATTTTATTTTTAAAAATTAGGTATTTCTTGGCAATTTCCTTACTAAACATGTCGTTTAACGATTAAAAATTCATATATACACAAATATGTGTACATTTTTGAAAAAAACATGATTTTAAGCCAAAAAATTTTTGTGCACATTGATTTTGTAATTTTAGCGCTTTTAATTTAGCGCGCTTTAACTTTAAATATCTTGCAAAGATATTTCTTAGCGCTTTTTGGCGCGTTTAAATAGGGTGAACAGCGCGCTTCTACCTCAAAAAGTTGACAACGCTGTTCAGAAGTTAAAAAAGGGATCTAAGCAGTATCAAAATATAGTTTTAACCCTGTCTAGCCCATTAGGGTCTGACATTAAAAAAATTCACCAAAAGCGGCTCATTTTTCCACCAACCATTCAATTATATTTTGAAGAGTTGTTTATTTCTTTATTGGTTTAAATATTTTAAAAAGTACCTACAAAATACTAATATAGAATTTTCATTCTTTTTATCTATCCTTTATGTTAAAATTTTTAAAATTATATTTCTATCTATGTTTATTTAAAAGTCACAAAGTGAACCTAGGCACTATCAAAATTCAGTTTTTCCCCTTTTGAAAATATCAAAAAAGCTCTAGACATGGGTCCGTGTTGTTTTTCCCCCAAATACGGTGCTTTTTAAATTTTGTTGCTATCGTGTAAAGCTTAGGAGATACATATTAATATTCTTGGTTTTTCATGTTTGGCCCTATTTTCCAACGCTTCGGTTTCGAATTTCCCCTAAAAACCCGTCGTAGTGTATCTAATCTTAAGAGGCAAGTAAAAAAGAACATTAGGTTTGGATGAGATACAATTGTGTATTTAAAAGTTATAGGAACGACTTGGCTAACACTGATCTAAACGTTAATATAAGTTGGCTTAGCTTATCTTATCTTTGTACATATAAAACTGTTTTGCCTTAACACTCAAGGTTTTGGCTATTATCGTGCGCTAAACCACACGTCACATTCACATTTACGGTCGTAACAATTTCTTTTTCTTTATTTTCAATTTAATTAGTATTCATTAAATATTTAATTGCTGCATTAACAATCAATTAAAAAATAATGGTTTGTTGAGTGGTTTTCCTGGGAGCCCCCCCAACACCACAGCACACAGCAAAGTATTTTAACACATAGGCATCCTCAAGCACTCAAGTTCTATCTTAAGTTCTTTATAAAGGTTTTGGGTTTTTTTTTTGCAAACCTACTAAGGCAGACTGTTAGGCGCTTTGACTTGCAGTTTTTGGCACGACTTACTGTCTGTAAGAGATTCAGCTCGCCAGTTGTTGTGGGGTTTTAGCTATAAGTGCTTTGTGTTTAAAACTAAAATTGAAAATCTTTCTACACTTTGCTGAAACCCTATTGATTATTTCAACTAATTGCTCTAATTCGAAATTTTAACAAT
The DNA here is from genome assembly GCA_963583895.1 of Melanophora roralis. NCBI lineage: Eukaryota > Metazoa > Arthropoda > Insecta > Diptera > Rhinophoridae > Melanophora > Melanophora roralis. The sequence goes on from OY757191.1 coordinate 1,781,560, forward strand.
GTACGGACGAGCACATCCTATCTCTGTCTTTCGTTCGTTTTATGTTACGCATATAATTTTACATAAAATTTACTGCAACATTTTTAAACAAAGCCGGTTAATTAGTTTTGTGCTCGTTTCTTATTCCTCCTACTACACATAAGGTATTATTTATGTTAATGAATTAAGTTAAACAATTAGTACTATTGCCTAAAGCAGGTATTTATCCTTACTCTCCACCTAAAAATATAAACCAATAAAATCTTATCACACAGTGAGTCAGACAGCCAGACATACTCATTTACCCTCTCTCTGTACACGTTAATTTTAAAATTTATAATTGTTTATTATTAAAAAATACAATTAACAATTTTTTACATTAGGAATATTTTAATTTTTGCAAACCTACTAAGGCAGACTGTTAGGCGCTTTGACTTGCAGTTTTTGGCACGACTTACTGTCTGTAAGAGATTCAGCTCGCCAGTTGTTGTGGGGTTTTAGCTATAAGTGCTTTGTGTTTAAAACTAAAATTGAAAATCTTTCTACACTTTGCTGAAACCCTATTGATTATTTCAACTAATTGCTCTAATTCGAAATTTTAACAATGTACGGACGAGCACATCCTATCTCTGTCTTTCGTTCGTTTTATGTTACGCATATAATTTTACATAAAATTTACTGCAACATTTTTAAACAAAGCCGGTTAATTAGTTTTGTGCTCGTTTCTTATTCCTCCTACTACACATAAGGTATTATTTATGTTAATGAATTAAGTTAAACAATTAGTACTATTGCCTAAAGCAGGTATTTATCCTTACTCTCCACCTAAAAATATAAACCAATAAAATCTTATCACACAGTGAGTCAGACAGCCAGACATACACATTTACCCTCTCTCTGTACACGTTAATTTTAAAATTTATAATTGTTTATTATTAAAAAATACAATTAACAATTTTTTACATTAGGAATATTTTAATTAACTCATCTTATTTGTGTTCATATGGACATATCGCACACTGAATTATAAACAGTCACAACTCAAAATGTAGAAAACAATGTTTTTTTTTAAACCAGTTTATGATTCAAATCTCTAATGATAACTGAAATTTTATTTTTATTTATGTTAACATCCTTCTAAAACGCTTTTTAACTTACCTAGTAATTTCATAATTACCGACAAAACGTTAATCACTTCTGCTTTAGAAAATCGACCGAATTTGACACTTTTTCGATTTTTTTTTGAATTTGAGGGAACTATAAAATCATTAAGAATTTTTCTGTTGATGAATAAAAAATAAAAAACAATATTTTTTTCAAACTAGGTGGGTTGTTATGTATTTAATTTCGAATTCGTTCAAATTGATATACTTAGTACGATTTCGAAAATTTATTTAAGAGTGTTCGAAAATAAACTTTAATTTTTCAGTGGAAATTATTCCATAAAACTATGGACCTTTAAAACGTATTAGATAAAACGAGTGGGTTTTTTGAGTCGGAAATTTTTTTTAAAGCCTTTTTGGTTTAAATAGATTTAAATAATAACCTCGCAGACTGAAAAAAAGGTAATAAGCCGAGACAAGAAGATCTTTTAAATATGTTAATTTAGAAAAATAAAATTGGAAAATCTGGGTTAAGACTGTATAAAAAATAATTGAATTTTTTCTTTCAAATGCTTACAGAATCCTTAGAATTTATTATTCTGCTCTTTAATATAATAAAAGCTTGACCAACATAGTAGCTGGTTAGCTAGTTATTATATTAATATTTTTTAAATTTATTTGAAGTAAGGAACAGTGTTTTAAGCTTTTGTTTTTTTAAAGTAAATTATTGCACTTGGTCTAAAGTAACTGGTCGTTTTTAAATATCTTAAGCTTACATCCTTTAGGATAATGCGTCTACCATATAGACTTTATAAAAAACAATTTTTTTTGTACGTTTTTTATATAAATGTATTTTGGCGGCTATCAGTCATAAAAATCTGCAGCAAAAAATTATCAGCTGTGTTTTTCTGTACCATAGTGCAACCCTTTAAAGTATATATTCATTTGTATTAAAAGCTATTTTTGTTTCAAACAAAAGATCAAATCTCATTTCAATTAGTTTGCATTTAAACTCAACTATTTAAAATTTTGTTTATCTCTTTCTTTATTTCGTCATTGTTTTTTTTTTGAAAGTTGGCGCGATAAAAAGGCTGTAATCCTGGTTAAATGACTTTAATTATTCTTTTGTTCGAAAATATACTCGTTTGTATTCTTTGGATTTCAATTAAATAATTTAATGAAAATTGAAATGGGGAAAAACTTAAAAAAAAAAAAACTAACAAAAATATCCTTTTCTTAACATGCTGGGCTCTTAGTAAAAATCTACCTTAATTAAATGCAAAAATACAAAATTTAGTTTTTCTTTTATTCAACTGCAGTTGTTTCAAGCCAATTAAAAATTGTTTATTTTGAATCTACAACAACATGTTGAATCTGTACAAAAGTTTTACATGTTTTTGTTGGCTGCTAGAGTCTATGTGTGTGTCTGTCTGTATATTTTATTTTGTAAAATGAATTTTAATTGCTTGTTAAAGTGTTAATTAAGGCTTTTCATCACAATCATTGCAATCTACATCTGGTTGTGCTGCTAGTACTGCCTCATACACAGCAGACAACAAAAAACCGACCCTGGGTGTAAAATAGCAAAATACGGTAAAACTTTTTAATTAAGGAGCAAATTCTGCTTGTTGGTCTCTTTCCGTAAATGCCAGGTAGGTAGGTTACTTTCGTAATAGATTTAAACTCTAAAATAATGTAGTTAGTGGTAAGTTCATTAGTTGTTAAAAGTGTTGCCATTAAAGAAATTTGTAAGTTGGAAGGAGAAATATGTTAAGGAAAACAACTTTTATAAATTTTTTTTTAAATTTAATTAAAATTTCAAGTATTAAAACTTTTCTTCCCTCTCTAATATGTTTACAAAATTATTGTTGCAGAAGGCAATGCAGATGTACGGAATCCGTTTACCCTTCACATACATATATTGTTCTGTATTGTCAGTCAGTCGCTTAAGTAAAGAAGTTTAAATATACATATATATTTAAGTACAATTAAGTTTTTGTAAGTTCAAAGTCAATACCCAATAATATTTCTAAGATACGTTGTATTAAAAATTTCATAAAATTCATCCGTTGGTATGAAGGCCTTAATAGAAATATTTTATTCATGTGAATATTGCAGTGCAATGCAGAGGGTTAAAAGTTGATAGCTGTTTTAGTTTTTAAGATTTAGAGTATCAAAAATTTCGTACAAATACTCGTTTATTGTACCAACAATTTCATAAAATTTATGCATTTGTAAATGCGTTACCACTCCCCTTGCTTCTATCGAAATAAGTTTTTCCCCCAGATCAGCTTCTTGCCAACCTCTGTTAACATTGTAGATATAAAAAAAAGCGTAAAAACCAAACCAAAACCAAAGATTTTAAGAGTAGAAAAATGGCTTAAAAATGTGGTTAATGTATCTTCAAATGACAAATGAACTGCTCGTTTGGTATATCGTCAGCCATCTCATTCTTCTCAATGCTCTTGTATTTCCGGGAGCAAATAAAGTTCATGATGATTGGCTTAGTAGCCGCTTGACTATGAACAAATATATACATTAAAGGATTCTCAGCTTGTAAGGATAGTGCAGGCTTAGCGGCCATCTTGGCTGCCTTCATATCTGCCTGACAGACACATTGCAGTCATAGGAAAGTTTATAGGCCTCACCCAAAAGACTCCGAAAACCACCCTGGATCCCTCTGCAAAGAAGTTACCGGGCCTGCTCTCTGGTCGAAAGCTTGCCAAACAGCCGTATTCTTTAATAGCTACACCCGGTTTCATTATGAAGCTTTGGAATAATGTAGCTTCTGCTTCATTTTGTATTTCCAATAATCCTGCCATGTCCATATGGCTCCTGCTGGAATTGTGGCTCCTAGACGAGTTGCATACCATTTCGCAACACTCTCTGTTATCATATTATTAAGTTTGTAGTACAAAATTACATCTAGTGACCCTTAACGGGTGCTAAGTTAAAAGCACGTTTTATACTGTCCGTCAAGTCTCAGCGCGTACTACAGACGCTTGCTGTACGGTCTATTACACAAGTATCCTATAATAAAGGATAGGCCTAGCCACTGCAGTTTACTTTCAATCCGTAGACTATGACATAAAACTACATGTTTTGCCCAACGTTTCCCTGCAGAATTATTTCTAAAATTAATTAAAATTATTTGCTTAAAAGATGTTAAATGGCAATACTGTTTATACCTTTAGTTGGCCAGTAAAATAGTTGGCTTAAAAGTGCTAATGATTATATTCATATATGGGATATATGTATGAAAACTGTATTTTAAAATGATTTAATAGATTATACTCCAACATATCGTCATCTGCTTCAACCGCAAGACTCTTGTGCTCTCCTTTCTTTTGTTCCTTTTTTAATTGCTGCCAACTGACTGACTGTGGCAGTGGCACAAATAATACATTGTTAATGGAACAGACAGGCCGGAGCTCCTCTAATATTCTTAATTTGTTTCTCTGCTCAATGTTTTTTTTTATTATGTTGATTTTGTTTTTGTGAAAACAAAAATTCCTGTAAAATTGTCTAGCTTACAGAAACTGTGCGCCTATTAAAAATGACAACTAATTGCCTGCCTTTTTAACCCTTTTCAATTAAATTTAATGAATGGCCAACAACAAACATACAAAAAATTTCTTTTTCTTATTCATTAGTGCAGTTTTTGTTGCGGCTGTTGAAATGAAATGAATTGCTTGTTGTTGTAGCTTGTTAAATTGCTAATTAATTTAAAAACAAACCGGCACAAACAAAACTCGTATATATACACATATACATAGAAACCTATTAAAAGTTTACCTTTATCCACTATAATCATCGTTCCTTTCTTCTTCTTCTTACGTTGTATACATATGGCACATTGTGGGGTCAACTTTGTACTTGTATTTCTTAAGCTTCGAAACAAACAAACAAATGTCAATTACCTTAATTGCCTTAAAAAAAGCTTTAAAGAAGTGAATTACATATAGACATACATAGGAAGTATGTATGTATTTATGTATATACATTTTGGGTGCCTTACTTGTGTAGACCAATGTTTTTTAAAGATTTGGATCATAGTAACTCCTGGAAATATTTTCCGTTAAAAAACATTTAAGAAAATGTAAGGCATATTGCAAAAAGAGAAGACATGCCTTATCCATACCGAAGTAGTAAAGTTGAGTTAAATTTGTTTAATAATATCACTTAGTTATTTTCGTGTTAAAATATATTAACACATTCCCAATTCTTCTTAAAATAGAAAAGACCTTACTAAACCCAATAAAGATTGGCCCGCTACCATGGTAGGCGTTTGCTCGAACATATATTAAACATCACTCTCAAAAATCATTTTAGCCTTGCATATGCAATATTAATTTTTTAAAGGATTTTAATCAATTATCGAAAATTCGAATATAAGTTCGAAAATATATTTATCATCACCAAATCTTATTTAAGTGTAATCAAATCATAAAAATATATTTTAAAGAATTTTTTCCAGTGTTCGAAAATTCAAACATTAGTTCGAAAATATATTTTCATTACAAAAGTTTATCCTTGATCTATTTTATCATTAAAAACATAAAATTTAAATTGTTTTATTTAACTAAATTATACAAATTTTAAATGCTGTATTGTGTCATACTTTTAATATTTAGTTTGTTTAAACTGCTGACGAGTTCTTCATTAATGTATATTTAACGAGTAGGTTTAACAAAAACAATACGTACATTTATTTTGAAGCTTTGTAAAGGAGATGTAGTTGCTTTTGCTTAAAAATTTTGGGTCTACTATGTACTTGTTCGTATAGCAAATATTGCCAAACGTCTGGCATTTCTTTTTTTTATCTGACTTTATTTTGTTTGTTATTTATAGCTAATTGCTAATGGTTTCCTTATGCTACCTACTTTTTGCATTGCTTCCATTTAACATTTATTTTAGTTTTGTGTTTTATATCCTGAAGGAAACCTGGGAAGTAGACACCACTTTTGTCAACTGTTTTGGTGCTTTTTGGAGACATTGTTATTATTCGGTAATATTTGTCACTGCGTCAGAAGTCAACTATTGATATTTCCTACAGGGTGTCTGCTTCTTTTATTTGTTAAAAAATGTTTGTATTTTGTTTATGCTCAGAAGTTTGTTTATTAAAAATGTTTCAATGTTATAAGGAAATGAAATGTGCGGCGGCAAGTAAAAATGTAAGCCAAAGTTCAATGAACTTTGACTTTTCAAGGTTCGTCTAAAGTAGGAACTTAGAAAGTAAATTTTTGGATTTGTTAAAATATGAATATGTATATATTTTTAAATTTTGAAATATCTCCTTCTACCCAAATTTTTTAACACAATAACAAATTTTATATTGGGTAAATAATTCCAAAACTTAGGAATTAACAACTGAGGGCGTGTCGTTTAGCGCTTCGCATATGCGAACTAAAAATAAGTATTCAAATCTTCAAAATAAGTATAATTTATATTATTCCAGCCAGTGTTCGACTAAATTGAAGGTAAGGTATAAACAGTTCTAAAGGTTTCACCTTAGGACAACAGTATCCTTCCTCCTTCAACGAGTGTGCCCCTCATGTTGAAGGATGTTTCGAGCGAGCGGACTTGGATGTGTTTTTCATCTTATTTTAAAACTCGTCTACATAGCTTCGGACTTCGAATATAATTAGTGAAAACTGTAGATTCTTGCAGATGCTGCTCTTTGGAGTAGCTAAACATTTTTTAGGGGGCAGAAACTTAAATTGCATGGACCAAAAAAAGTGTTTCTCAACATCGAAATTTTTGCCAAATCTTAAATAAATAGAAAGTTGCTCTTCTTTAAAACATCTTGCTTTATCAATTTTCAATTTCATCAATACTTAACAAAGCATCTGCACAAATACAAGGTGGACCAAAAGAATTCCCCCTTTTGGAAGATGATCTAATTTTTGCAAATGGCGGCTAATGTCAAATCTGTTTTTAACTAGACAGATGTAGAATTCAAGTGAACAAGCCATGGAGCGATACACTCCCCAAGAACTCGGAACAACCGTAACTATTTTTTTTGCGTAAAAATTTGTCTGTGGTGTTGGCGCAGCTCGAATTCCGTCGCCGATTCCCCGGTCGTCCGGCTTTGACTGCGCCAACACTGCACCGTTTGGTCACCAACCTTGAAGAGTATGGGACCACGCGAGACGCTGCCAAGAGTGGCAGTTTATTTGCTTTTGAAAATTTAATTTAAAAATTTTTTTTTATTTATTTTTTTTTCAAGGAATGACAAACTTTTAATTTTGAATCCATCATTCTTTCAGGTTGAAATTGCGGCAAAGCATAGATGGCCCCAACATTGAACAAAACTGAAAGAATGTACAAGCCGAATAAAAATTTCCTGGAGGTAGATTACCATCTGTTGTTGCTAGACGTTCTAAAAAAACTACTTTTCCTAGTTGTAGATGTCCTATAGGATATCGATAAAATAAGCAACAACATGCTTTTAGAGCTGCCTTGCACAGCAAAAATAATATTTTTTTTTTAATTTTTATGCCTGAAATAATTCTTTTTCAACAAGACATTTTGTAGTTTAAAAATGTTAAAAGTTGTTTTTTTCTATATTTTTAAATTTTTATTGGCTTCTAATGAGCTTTTTAATGATTTTATGTAGAATACAGACAAGTCTTTGGTTAAGCTTTTTTACATTCATAACCGAGCCCCAACATTTAGGTTTTATTTACTTTTCCATTAAGTTTTATATTCTCACCCATTACCTCTAAGTATTGTCGGTCGTGTGTGATGGCATGTACGTGAGTGTTTGTTTATTTAATTCCATTTTGATTGACTCATATGTTAATAAAGAAAATCCCTTTCCCTAATTACTCGTAACGAACAGTGGCAGACTCAGTCGATAGCACTACCAGCATATGGTGCTGAGGCCCTAGTAAAAAACATGATTTTTAAATGACATTATCTAAATAAATCTAAAATTTATGTGGACTTTATGTAAATGTTTAAATTAATGCACAAATGTTAACAATAAAAATGCTATAAATTTTGGAAAAAGCATAAAAACAACAAACACCACACATTTCTAAAAACAAAACCAGACAACAAACAAACAAACAAATTTTTAAAAGTTTAAGCAAATAAACTAATAAAAACGTGCATATGTGTGTATTTAAAAAGTAAATATTTATTTAAATGATTCCATAAAAAAAACTCCATCCAATCCAGAGATTTTTTTCTATGATTGGGGTTGATTTGTTTATTTACACCAAGAACACAGAAAGTTTAGCTAAAAAACTCTCTAAAATAGTATTGAACACAAATAGGAAATACTTTTTTAATAATTTTTTAATTTCTAAAAAAAGTTTAAATTTGCTTCCATTTTTTTGCTTTGTAAGATTTTAACAACAAATTAATTAATTGACTCAATAAATAAATATTATTGAAACAAAGCAGGCAAACAGAAAAGAGTTGTAAGCTTTCTTTGAAACAACTTTTTTTTTAATATTTGAAAGCTTAGTAGTGTAAAGTGTTCAAATATACAAAATGTTAAAATTTTGTCTAACAACACTGCCCAACAAATTTTGAATATTTACTTGGAACAAAAAAGCGACCCTCTTATTCTGAAAGGTCATGTTACGTAGATTTTTTTTAAAGAATGAATTTTTATTCCAGCCCAACTTTTTTCAGTCTGTCAAAGTCGTATTATTTTGATCGAAGATAACATTGTACTAAAGAAAAAAAATGCTTAAAGAAATGTCTGAGAGAATTCTTATTCTTAGACTAATGCTATTGAATTTTATGATTTTTAGGGAAGACCTTAACCCTTTGCCTCCTTTTTTAGGATCAATTTGACCCTTTTTTCAAGAAAGTAATCAAACCCAAAATATTTACAATTTGACTAACTTTAATAAAACTCCGACCAGACTAAAAGTTTATTCAAAAAATTTTTTACTCAACATGGCCTTTCAAAATTATGGGGCCGCTTAATGTTCCAAAAATGCTGTTGGACAGTGTAACTAACAAAGATCGTAAAAATGAAACTTTCATTTCTTAACTTTTATAATAAACAAATAAATATTATTTAACTCTTCTATTTAAAAAAATAAACATTTCGTTTTACACATTTATTAATCAATTGATTGAGAAAGATGCTGCTGTATACAATAATTTTTTTTATTTTTAAGTTGACTGTTTCTTACAGATGAGCTCCTAATTAAGACTTATCTTTTTTGTACGCTTCACTATTTTTTTTTAAATTGTTAAACTAGTTAGACAGTTGGTAAATTAATAAAATATGGGTTTCAAATTTTTTAATACTTAACGTTAATACCAAACGGAAAGGTTTATTTTCAGGGGGTACTTTAATCCCCCGAAAACGCATTATCTGAGGGGATCTTGGAAACAAATGAGAGAGAAAATGTGATCTTTTTACAAAGTAAGGTTAGGTTTGCCAACGAATCTTTTTAATCTTTTAGTACAAATATAACCAATTTGACTGGCGTACCTCAAGGTACGACCAATTTTGTACCTGATTTACTCAGCATACATGCCAACTAACACTACAACAAATACGTCGACATTTGCTGATTATACTGCTTTCTTTAGTGCTGATAAAGTTACTAGAGAGGCCTCATTCCAACAACAGCAAAATATTTCCAAGTGAAGAAATATTACCGGCAAAAATGCGTGCAAAGGACGCTCGCTGTTCGGAAACGAAATCTTGGGGCCTAATCGTTGCGTTCGATTCCAATCAAAATTTATTCGGTCGATCGAGTTGTCAATGCTTTAAGTTTAAGAATTCTTATTAGAATTTTTTGAATTTTTATTTTAATCGAATGTGGCGATTTGTCCCTAGGACTTAGTTTAACACCATTCGTTGATTATAGAAAGCTTAAAACAGCTGTCAGTCAGCTGACGAACTTGGTGTTTTATTATCAAGCTATCCTGCCTTTGTCTGTTGGCCGTTGAATGCTTTACTTACAATCACGGTAGGAGAGGACAGTGAGAAGAAGAATTACAGCAGAATTACCCCCCCTGCTCTCCCCGCTCCCCCACTATCCATCCAAATAATTTTATCCGCAAACGTCGTGTAGTATTTATTATTAAATAAATTATGGTGTAGGATATAAAATGGTCAGGTTTGACTGACCATACATTTCTTGCTTATTTTGGTTAAAAAAAAACGAAAGTCAATTTCAATAAAATCTACTTTGATAAAGAAAAAAAATTTTATATGCTCTACAGTGGGACGTGATTTCCATCATTAATGTTCTAGAAAAAATTAAAGTAATAAAATGTCAACTAGTTTACACCGGGTTATTAGACTTTAAAAAAAATATCAAACCAAATGGGATTTTCATTGCAACCATTGAAAGTTAAAATGTGCTTCAAGATGTAGAGAATTAAGTTTGTAATAATTGATTTATAAAATACTGCTGACCTGTTATTTGAGACGTGCTCATCACTATATGTAAGTATGCAAGAACTTATGTATATGTTTTGGTTAAACAATAATCAATTCTTCTTGAATTCGGTTTTAAACCCTGAATGCTTTTTTTGATACAAGAAAACCTCGTCTCACCTATGACTGTAACTAAGTTTCTAAACTACTATTTTTAAAGAACATGTAGTAGATTGATATCGCCACAATAAGATCCCGGATGAAAAAAAAAATCTCCCTTTATAGGTGGGGTAGCATCAGCGTTTTTTTTACCTTATTTATAACCAAATTTTAAAGTCTATAGTTACACCTAAAGCTTTTACTTTTAGTCCTTTTACTCCTGTAAAAATCATAGGATCAAACAACGTATTATTCTATCTAACGACAATCTTTATATTTTACTATAATTCTTTTTTACTTTTAGCTGACTGCTTTTTGATCTGCCTTCTTTAGATGTGCAACGAACGACTTTATTAGTAAAAGACAGTTTTGCAGGACAATTATATTTACTTTAATCTCTCATGGTTCTTCCTCATTGCTGCAATCTCAAAGTGTGCAGCATCGATGTCGCAAAAGCCAGCGCCTCTTTATTTCGTTCGTCCTTATCAGAGCATGAACCATTTGGTTTTAAGTTAGGGGTCCGTGGAATAGATATCTTCATTATCCCCCTTATTGTATGGACTTTTCTTTTTTTAACTCACTGCCGATTTGGTATCCAAGCATATAGAACGGAACTGCCTTTCAACGACTTTTTTAGAAGCTCCCTAAATGCAGAGCAAAAGGAGACTATTCATAGGCAATTATGCCTTGGGGCCAGCAGACTAGACATTCAGATGTGTTTCACTTATATGAAATTTTCTTTTTATTTATCCAAAGAGACAGATGTAGCAGGTCCCAGTTGGCTGTACTTCATTATTATTATCCTTGTTGAATGTTGTTCCAAATAACTTGGGTAACTTATTTACATAAAATATTTTTTTATTTAAAATATTTAAACAAGAAAGGGGTTTATTTATCTTCTTTTGGCTTTGATTTCCACAGCATTTTAGAGTTGAATACCAGTAAATTGATTTTAAAATTCTATAACAAAAAATCAAAAATCCTTGAATATACAATTCCTGTCCCTATAGTAAATATAAACAATGCATTTTTAAAATTATTTATCCTTAAAACAAAACTATTTTTGCTTTAAAACCTTTTTAGTTTAAGAGAGTTTTATGTTCCTAAGCAAACCAGGCAGAAATTCTTTTAAAAATATTTTTTCAACCTCCTGCGGCTTAAAAACAAATCGTTGCACATAATCAATAGATATTGTATTACAAAGAAAATCTACCTGCATTACAAAATTTTTCTCAACTACATACAACTATTAAGCATCCTGAACTCCTAATGAAAAACAACAATTAGTGGTGACCTTTAACATACGCCTACACAAACTAATGCCATAAAAAGATTAAGTTGAAAATATATTTCGATCAATAGATTACTAGAAAAATCGTTTAACAAAGGAAAAACTATTGGTTTAAATGTTGAGAGTTTTGCGTTTATCCTAAAAGGATAAGCTGAAAATGTGTAGCTGTTTCTTATGAGTTCCTGTTCAAATGCTACAATTTTATCTTAACAACCCTTTAACTTCGGAGGGCATAAAACCAGTTTTATTTAGTAACAATAATGATTATTCAAAATTTTACAATATTTTTCTTTTATTTTAAAATTTAAAATTTGAATGAAGCTGTCAGATGCCAGCATGTGTTCGAAAGTATTGTAATCGACTAGATCAATAGAATTTATGTATTTAAGTACGAAAATGAAATTTTCCAGTCATCAAAGAAAAACATTTAGTTCTTGCAAAGCAATCCCTTTGTTTATAGAATGTAATGAACTCAATATAAATGATCTCTATTTTTTTCTTTACTTTAAAATATGATTTCAGTAAATTTCAGAAAAAATTCCAAAATCACAAAAATGCACGTCCTGCTTAACCAGAAAGCAGAAATTTAAACAAACATTGAAAAGAATAGTTTTTTCTAAAATTTATTTTCCAAAATCAAACTCAATTAAAGAAATGTATCCTAGAACACCTTTACATCTTTTAAAATATGCCATAAACTCTTCAAACAACAACACCTACAGAATCCTGTTCAGGTTGTTTGCAATGATAAACTACCTGAGAATGAACACATATGTTTAGCGATCCTTTTCAATGCTGTTAAAGATTTAAAAACAAAATTTTAAAAATATTCTTCTTATCATATCTGATCTCCTGTGGCAATGCTACAAATTTGGTTGACTTCTTTTTAACTCTTTCTTTTAATGAAACAGACAGACTCCTCCTATCTTCTTATCTCCGTTAATGTCTTTCTAATTAAAAACTTTAAAATAATTTTCCAAAAGAATTAATAAAAAAACATTCTGCTCTCCCTTTCAAAAACAGCAATTAGTGGTGATCTTTGAAACGCCTACAACAACAGACGGAAGGACAACTATTGTTTGAGGCTTAAGTATCCTTGCTTTAACATTAACATGAGAAAACTGCTGCACCATTAAAAAAACAAATTTTAAACTATTTTTGTCTTTGTTTAATGTTTTCCCTTGAAATGTGTTTTCTTTAATATTTATTGCAGTTTCCTGTTGAGTTCTTAAGTATCAGTTTTTAGAAAATCTGTAGAGGGTTGCACAGTGGGGCAAAATCTGAATATTTATTTAAAATAATTTGGCCATTTTTAAATGGTTTATGTAGTTCTGATGCCTTTCCCATTTCATCGCACTTCCTGTAAGTTGGTTATATCGGTCTTATACTTTTCAAGTACGTTCCACCAGTACATACACTGTACCTTTTTTGTTTTCAGTTTGAACATTCCAGGCGTAGACTCGCAAATCATGGTCCTTAAAACGTTTGCAGGGTCATCAACATTAGGGGGTTTAATTAATTTTCTTCTTCGTTTTTTTTAATTAGGCAAGTTTTGACAAGAGTAAAATAAAATTTTATCTTTCTTATGGGGAAATGCGGGGCACCTTTTAGTTCAATAACTTTACTGGGTATTAAAAATAGCTACTCCAGGCGATACCACGAGGAGGTCTGTGTCCAGAGTTAAGATAAAAGAGGGCTTTTTCAGGCGAAAACCTATGAGACCCGTGATATCCAACTTCTCCTACGTTGCACACAAATGGTCTAGAGCTGCTTAGATCTTAGAGCTAGTATCCTTACTTCAGCAATTATGTAAACATGTATTAGGACTTTCTACATAAGGTTCCAATTTTAAATTGAAATTTCAGAACTAACTCGCTAAACTCAAGTATCCCGTGGCACAGGCCTAACTACTTATATTAGTAAATATATTAATTTTTACTTTAAAATGGTGCACGTTAAAATATCCTTAAGAAATATATAAAAATACTATAAAAATATTTATGTATAATGAGAATAGAATAATAATACTTGTTTGGGAAAAAAATAGTCAAAAATTAAAGTTTCTTTGGAATTGTCAAACTAGAAATTGTATGTTCAAAATTGCGAAAAAAAACTGTCATAACTTTTTTTTTTCTAACGCTTATAGCTATTTTTCTAACAAACTAAAAAAAATCACGAAAATCTGCAATGTATTAAGTTCAATATTTCGAAAAAAACGGATTATATGTACTTATATTCACCCTTACAGGGGCCTTTATTAAGTAAAAAAGTAGTCATGGAAATCGGGCGAAAAACAAAAATGATAATCATTACATTTAATTAATTTTGCTATACTCAGGAGCTCTCTTATGAGATTTAATAGTTCTGCTTCTGGCCTCAAAAGTTAAACTTGATTACTCCTTGCTATTAAGAAAATAATTATTTCCAAAAAATATTGATTCTGTCCCACTGTCACTTGTTTAAAAATCGCTACAATTTACCTGCTAAGGAAAAGACCCAAGATCCTTTTAAATGCTAGAGAAACTCGAAAAAGAAAATTAACAAAATATAAGCCTATAATAAACGCTGAGCTCCTGGTTAAATGCTACAGTTGTGGTTGACTTCTTTCTAACTCTTTAACGCCGAATTTGCAAACAGCTGGCACAGTCTTCTTATTTTTAAATCAAAATATACCAAGTTATAGCATTTTCTTTAAGCAAAGATTTTGGAAATACATAAATTTTAGGGAATTCTTAAAAAAAAATTATGTTGCTTAAAAATTCTGTTCTCCCATCTTAAAACAACAATTAGTGGTGACTTTTTTAACGCCTACATGGACACCCGCTGGGATTGAAAACAATCGGTTACTTTCCTTTTACCTGCAGCTAATACCAAAATCCTTAAATACTAAATTGAAAAAAGAAATTTCTTTTGTTTTTTTATGTCACCCTGTCCAACCAACAGAAATTTGTTATTTTTTTATCATTAAAATCTTTTTAAAAAATAAATAAAACAAACCCTTTTTTACAGACTCCTGCTGAGTTTACAAAATTTAAATATAAAAGGATCTTAAAAAAATAGGAAACTACTTGTTGCACACAGAAAACATATTTAAAGATCATTAGTGGAATTTTCTAGAAAAGTATATATTTTTTTTGAAATTTTGTCTAACAGTTTCTTCTGTGTTCCTGTTTTAATGCTACAATTTTAGTTGACTTTTTTTCTTAACTCTTTCATTTCAAAATTTTCTCTTTAGTTTTTGAAAAGAATATTTTATGTATTTAAAACTTTGTCTTTAAACTAAACAATTTATAAAAGTAAAATCAGGACTCTTTGGAATATTTTGCTCTGTGATTTAAAAGAAACAATAAGTGGTTTCTTGCATGCTATGAAATGGTTTTACTCATCTACCTGCTGTTAACCAAATCCTTAAAATAAATTTTGCTTTAATCCTGAAACCTACATACATACATGTGTGGTATAAACTTCACATAGTGATCAGCTTGCTATTCTGTTTTTACTTTCTTCAATATTTTTTGTGACCATTACAGGTGGCAGAAGTAGTACACTAAAAGCAGCTGTGGATATCTACATCTTTTTTTTATTCAGGATTTAATGACTGGAATAGCAGCCAGAAGTTTTTTAGGCCTTTTGAGTAGGTTTTACTTGGGGCTAAATACTTTAGAGACGGGAGTCTTGATATTGGAATTACACCCCAAGTAATATTTCTGGATAGACTAAACTGGAGAGCATCTGAGAAATCTATTGAAGGGTTTGCGGCTTTCCATGGTATTATGCAGCTTTCTAGAAGACTGTAGCGGTTTTTAGGCAGTAATTCGACCACGGAATCATCGCTAATTTTGTAACAATAAAGATGTTTAAAAACATCTTTAAAAAGATTTTAGAAAACTAATTTTTTAGACGTTTTCTTTACTTTTATAACTTTCTTAGTTTAACAAATTATTTTGTTTTCTTTAAAAATGCAAGTCATTGGGGAAAATTATTTACTCGGGCTTCGTTTTTTATGTTTCCCTGTTGAAATACTGCAATTTGTATTGTTAACTCTATGATTCTTTTCAGGAGTCGTTCATCATTCCTACAACACCTTTTCTTTGATTTTTACCAAAATGTAATTATTTTAGCAGGTAAAGAAATAGTTTCCAAATAACTAATGTTTAAGTATACAGTGTCGGCTCTATACCTTGATTTTTTTTTAATGGCTTTAAAGGTTTTAAAAGTGTTTGAGCATATAGTTTTACAACTTCTTGGAATACACAACTATAATCAATTTGTTGTTGTATTTACATTTAATGTTTAGAAATTCTATTTTTGGGTTTTCTTAGAATTTTTTCAAAAAAATAATGATTTTTTTTTCAGTTATCCTTTCAAAATTGCTGCTTTCCTGTTTAAAACCAATTAGTGATGACTTTTAACACGTTCCTTTTTTTTATGACTCCTGCTGAGCTATAATGAGCTAAAATGAAAATCCATTTATTACAAAAGGTACACACACATTCACTTTGTTTACACTAATTAATTGCTTAAACAAAATTACCCAGAATTACTTAAAATTTATTTAACGATTAGATACAGCAGGCTTAGGACTCGATCATGTTTGGAAGCAAATATGTAGTTTCTTTTTTGGTTAATCTCAGCAGGTGTCTGTGTGGGCGTGATAAAAGTCAATGCTAATCGTTGTTTTTGAATAGGAGAGCAGCAGTTTTTAAAAGGATCACACAACTAGTTGTCTTCATTTTAATTTCAAAATCTTTAATATTGGTAGACTCAAAATCAATCAATTTTATTTTAAAGAAAATTGGAAAATATGTTTTTTTTTTATTTGTTAAGAAAACGGTCAGCAATTATGAGCAAAAGAAAGAGTTAAGAAGGAAGTCATCCAAATTGTAGCATTTCAACAGGATCTCATAAATATCTGTTGGCTTAAGTTGGAATTGTATGTTTTAAGATATCAACAATATAACAAACGATCATAAAGCACTTTGGCAAGCAGGTAGCTCATATAACCTTTCTTTAAAATCCAAGAAACTCTCTAATTTACAAATATACAATAAACATTAACAAGCAAAAGTAATTTGTTTGGCTGTGACGAATCTTATATACCCTTTATAAAGATCTTCAACTAGAAATGAACCATTTTTTATACAAAACTCTCAAGGAAACTTTCCCAAAACTCACCGTAAGCAATTGGAAAAGAAGCACAGAAAATCGAAGCGTATGGAAATCCATTTTTTGTTAGACCAATGACCCACAGGGTTGCAATAAATAGCCACTTAAACAAGTAAGTCCCTGGAAGATCCTGAAGAAAATATAAGGTTTTGCGAAATCAGTCCCAGGAATTGTACTGACATCAGTGAGGTACAGCCTGGCCTGTTGCCCTTAGAAACACAAGTACAAATTTTCAACCAATTCTACTAATTTTTAGCTTCCATACAAGTTTTAGGTTAAAGGATATATAAGAGGTAGGCATGTCCCAGCTCCGCTTACTTTAAGTGTTCTGTATACGGAATAAGCTTTAGATTTTTAACATGTCTGCAAAAATTCAACTCTTTGCAAAAACTACCTGTATTTATGGCCACTTGTTATATGAAATCATGACACTGTGCGATCCAGGCTTGAGACAGCTTCTGCAGAAGTTTTTATAGGGGATTCAAACATGTCGACATTTGTCTAAATACCTGGTCAGAAATTCTAGCAAATCATTCTGTAAGTTCTGCTAGTTTTTTGATTCTACTTATTTATCAAATATGTAAAAATTTATAACCGCACTTATATCTAAATATATTTTTCTCATTACAAACTGAACGAAGGACCAAACCAACCTACACAATTACAGCCATACAAACAAGGTAAATTATTTCTTTCAAAGCAGGTAGATATTAAGTAGGTTTCTTTACCTTAACTAACAAATAAATTGTTTAAGAAAACTCATAAAATCTTATCATAAGAAATTAAGAATTTTCCAAAATAATAAAAGAAATTTCCGAAACCTTTAAAAACATGTATACTTTAGATACCTGCAAAATCCGTCACGTAAATACAAAAATAAAAATAAAAACACTTTGTTTGAAGAAAAATGTTAAGATTTCTAACCAGTATGTTAAGCAATATGAACTCCTGTTCCAATGCTACAGTTTGAGGTGACTTTTTTAACTCTTTCTAATTAAAAAGATGCTGCACGTGCTTAATACCAAATCAATAACATTGTTTTCGACTTAAAAAAGCATCACGGACAGACAAATTAAAGAGTTAAAAGGTCACCACAAATTGTAGTTAAGGAACAGGTGTTCATAACTGTTTAGAGTGTTATTTATTCGATAAATCTTTAACAAAATATTACATTGAAATGCAGGTATGTAAGTAAGCAGGTACTAATGTTTTCACCTTCACTTATGTACAAACAAGAGGTATTGTTTTGATCCTTTTACACTGTCTAATTTGGTAAACTCTTTGTTCTTTGGTTAGATCGAATATTTTTTTCTTGGGAAAAATCTAACATTTATAATCCTAATAACTTTTGAAAATTATGTGTTCCTGTTGAAATATGTACACTAATTAGGTACGTAAAATTACTTTATTTTTTTTTTTTTTCTCTTTTGTTTAAATGAACACAAAACCAGACCCGTAAATTTTTTAGAAAAAATTAAAATAAAAGGACTTCACAAATAAACTGGCCTTTTTTTTCTAATGCCTTTTTTTTTGAAATTTAATATTTCTAAGAATAACAGTCATAAATCGTATCAAAATATTTGACCGTATTTTTTTTAAAGGTATATTCTCAAATCAACTTTATTTTTACTTAAAATTTTATCATTACTTGGAAACGTATACGTTTACGAAATTAGTGAAAAGAGCACGTTTTTGGCATGCATGATCATATAAGTACATACGATCGTGAATATTTGATTGTTTTAATTAGGTACATACGTGTATACTAGAGCGTCCGTTATTTTGTAAAGTGAAAATGTTTATAATCTCACCCCCCAAAAACTCAAGGCTTGTTGCAAAAGCTTTTCTTCAAACATTTCCACGCGTTTCGGTGCCGACTTACGTTCGAATTTCGTCCATATATCTGTCCTTCTGTTGGGATCCTGTTATTTCTTAAAGTGGAAATGCTTTTGGTCTCATCCCTTAAAATAATTCCCCAAAAAGTGCATCACCTGGGGTGAGGCTTTATCATGCCGATTTACGTTTTAGTTCCATCCGTCCGTTTGCTAAAATCACGTTTTCGAAGCTAAATAAAATCCTATGGGCCACGATTTGGCTTCAAAATATTAAAAATATTTCTAAACATATTCCGATTAATAATTCTGGAAACTGTGGGTCAAAATATATTGAATACTACGTTTAGATACGTCAGCCCTTTTTGTTTAGAGACAACCTAATCAGTCTCCCTTCTTGATCATAAATTATCGTCCAGCAGATTCACTGGTAAGTTCAGCTTAAGTTTCATCAAAATGCCTTAATGCCATACTTTATTGAAGGTTTGAAAGATAAATACAAAAAGCACATAACAATAGTTCTTTTCCCGAAGAGCCTTTCTTTTAACATGTTCCAATGTGTGGGCTTGTTCGATATTACTATGTTGTCGTCTTAAACCAAATTGGTGATTGTTTGGAAATGTTGTGGTTATTTATCACAGAAAGAAAAAGCACATTCTAAAATCAAGAATTTTAGTCTTGAATTTATCCAAAATCGTATTTAAAATTTTTAAGTACAACGCGCAGGTTTTCTTAAATCTAGCCTAATTGGATTACTTGACAAAGATTAAACTTTCGTTACATTGGTTTCATTTTATGTAACTATTTGACCCGCTACGTAATATGTAAGTATATTTTGACGGGTTTGGTATAATTTTCGTAACTTTTTGTACTAGTCGTACTTTTAAGTATAGTTTTTGGTGTAGGAGATATTTTAAAGTTCTTTAAATGTACATTATTATTATAAGTAGTTTTTGACATAGAGCAACCTGAAATGGGGAGCTTATTGTGACAGGTGTTACCATTTTATTCACGTTTTTGGTTAAAAATCAGTTGAAGCTGACATTTTTTTTAACAAGATGGTAATTATTGCAATTTTTTTTTACTGTCAATACCTTTTTACAAAAAGATTTAAAATTTTTATAAACCATAGTTTTTACAAATTGTCGTTTAGCTTTAATTCCTAGCGAACAACTACAACTTCAAGGTTAACAGTATCACAACGCTTGCTAAATAAAAATATCATTGCCATCTGAAATAACTTCTTATAGAAAATTACAACGCATCGCATACGCTTACTATTAAGAATTGACGCAATAATTTTTGTTTTCCAGAAATCAAAATTTTCGTTGTTATCCCCTTTTTATCTCTCTCTACTTTTTTCTTTTAATAAATGTTTTAAACATTTATTTAATTTACCTAAATTTTATGTTAACCTGTTATGAATCACAGTTTGATATCAACCTAAAGGAAGACACATTTTTTATTAAAACCGCAGTAGGAGGTTATTGAAACTTCCATTCCTAGTATTTTGAAGAAAATTTTTTTTTTAATAAATTGATGTTTGTATTACAGTAGAAGTTTTAGAGTTGTTAAGGCGAATGAAAATGAATTTTCGACACTATTTGGTTGGTGTGGGACCTTTTTAATGTGATCGTTAATATTCTTATAATTCTTTAATATCATATAAAAGAACGGTTAATATGAGTGTCTTGTATAGTAAAATTTTGGTATGAGGAGAGAAGCCTTCCCTTCTGGAATTCTAGTTTAATCCAAGGTAACACCTGTTTGCAAGTATTTCTCTTCGTCGCATTTCTAAGCTCGAAACTATGTTTTTGTTGTAACTATGAAATTTTCTTTCACCTCATTAACCACTAGAGGCTGCGCTCGATATCATTCTGCATCTCCTTCCCATTGAAGATTTCGTTTGCTGGAGTGGCGGCAAGGAGCTTGTTTAGGCTTAGAAAGTCAGGTATACTTAGGCCAGGGTCAGTTGGACATGCCGGCATTCTAGAAACTCCTGTGGCAATCGGGTGTGACTGACTATTTGGTCGCGAAATCTAACTTTGGAATATTACCTTAGAAAGTGTATCCGCGGCATAGTAAGGGTTCGTGATAAGGAGATGGACACCGGGGCTGGTGTATATATAATGGATACGGGAGTAAGGATGTCATAGAGACTTCCGGATGAGTTCAGAGTTTTACAAACTGAGATTCTGGCGGTGAAGAGTGCCGCGGAATTAATAAAGCTACGTTCACAATAAGGATGCGCGAAAAGGCTTTAGAAGAACATTATGTCAGACCTAGACTTGTGAACGACTATAGACGTGCTCTAATGGCAATTTTGATGACAAGCAAGGTTAGGCTTTGTTTGGTGCTGGGTCATTGTAACGTTGCCGGTAATAAGACTGCCGTTGAACTGGCAAGAAGAGGATCACCACGGGAGCCGGTAAGCCCACCAATGGGTTTCATTTGTTCAATTTTTTTCACTTTTCTACTTTTTCCTTGAAGGGATGAACAATGGACCAAATATGTTTCTGAGTGTTTATGTATAGGTGAGTTTGCTTCTTTTCTTTACCATTCGTAACCTAAGTTATCCTGCATGACAATTTAACAGAAAATCCTTATTCTGCTTATTTAAATTTTATAAAAACTTCAATTTTCAAAAGTTAAAATATGTAAATTGGTAAACTTAAGCCGAATAACTATATGGCCCACTGTATACATCTCTTCACATTTGCATGTATCTTTAGAAATCTTACTAAAAATCATGATTTCTTTATACAAAACGGCCATAATTTTACGCTTCATTGATTTAACAAATGATCTTTATCATCATATTCAGCGTCATTTTTAATGCTCATACATACATACATACATACATTCATATATAATGTTAGTTTATGTTATGTATAATGACGACTGTTCACTGATCACGAACTGAAATGAATACACAAAGTAAATAAATAAAACACACATCCTCTTTCACAATTTACAAAAAGAAAAAAATCAAGTCAGAACAGTGGCGTTATGATTCTAAAAATTCTTGAAACCTGTTAAATATTGTTAATCTACCCACATGAAGATACAAACAAAAAACACCCACTAAATTGAATATAAACAAACACTTGATTCATTGTGTTTTATTTTATTCACTGTTTATTGTTTTCAATGATTAAATGACAATGACAATCACTGATGCTGCACTTTTAATATTATGATGATGATGGGGCTGATCATTGATCCCTTGTTATATAGAGTATGATCATATTACAACCAGAAAACAAACAAACAAACAAAGCAACAATCACTATTAATCAAATTTAAGAGTTAAAAAACATGCGTAATTGTAGCATTCGAACCGGCGATCAGAAATATTAATAAGTTGAAAGAAAGAAATTCCCTTTTGTTAAAAAATTTAAATGCTTTTGTATGCGTTTCTATGTATTTCCGTTTTTGTTTTCAAAATTCAAAACGGGGGGAACTTTTTATAATTTTTTTGTATTTCATATTTTTTGTTGCATACTTTAAGAGTGTTTTATTAAACATATGAAGGGGATTCCATTTAAAAGCGTAAAATTTTATAATAATAAAACACCAGATTAGCTTTTTAAAAAGGAATTAACTCCTCTCAACTGAAAACTTTTTTCAGAAAATGGCAATAGAAACTGACTATAGAAACTGACAAAAGAAATTTAAAGTGTATGAGAGTAAATTTAAATAAATTTTTGAAATTAAATTGGACGGAAAGCAATTGGTTTTATCTATACATATTACGATCACGTACAAGGCATATCAATACAAGGTGGCCGCAAGAAAAAAATTAAGAGTGTCGTTTTCTTACTCTTTATTATTTTTATATGGAGTTTGACACTGAAATTGAAAAATAATTTCAAGTTTAGTGTCAAACTCCATATAAAAAAAAAAATAAAGAGTAAGAGAACGACTCTCTTAATTTTTTTTCTTGCGGCCACCTTGTATGGATATGCCTTGATCACATACATATGTAAAGAACATAGGCCCTCATCAAACTTCCTTCATTCTGATCTTTCTATCACAATATTTTTTAGTTTTATTCAGTTTTCTTGTTTTGCTCTTAACTTGCCTTTGCCATGTGAGCAATGTTCGACCTCTCCTACGACTTCCCTGAGGATTCCACTCGAAAGAATGTCAAGCAAAATCGGGCAATGGTTTGCGGATTGTATTTCCAAGTTTCACTTTCCACTTTCTATTTCTATGCACAATGGTGTTTGGTGTAATTCATTCCCCAAAGTCTTGTTTGAGATGGTTCGTGGCCTATAAAAACACAGGGTTCTTCTAAAACATTTATTCACTAAAACCTTTAGAGTTTTTATGGCTTGTTAGGCAACGTTCCAAGTTTCACAGCAAACATAGAAATATTGATTTAACATTAGTTTTGAAAAAGTTAAAGACGACATAATTTTGAAGATTTCCATATTTTAGTTAGGTGAACGAAATATTGTGAGTGGTTTTATTCGAATAACAAAGTCCTCACTACATTCCCCAAATCGGTAACAGCAAATTTCGACTTTCTCTTGTGTATGAAAATTTTTTAACAAGAGGTTCAAGCTCTGACGTTGATCTTTAATTAAGCCGTCCCTGATATGGGTGTAAGTCACTTTATTTGTGCGGTCATGTCAGTATGGTATGGAAGTGGAGGCACATGACGTCCGAATAACCAAGCGATTTCCTTGTTACCTACCATTGCTTGTTTCATCAAGCTATATGACCCTGTTTAAAAGAAGTGGGGATATCACACATCCTTGATGAATACCAGTGTCAACTTTAATTTTGTGGCTGCGAAATGCACTGCCACAGCATAGCCCCCCCCTGCTGGACTGTGGCCACTGTAACCACAAAATTTTAGGATGGTAAGCAAGGAAGGTGGTAGCACTCTATAAATGCATAAATTAAGTAAAATTTAACGATACTCCTAATATTGGAAATTGAAAAGTAGTAAAATAAATGGTAAAAGGTTGCGTTGTTTTTCTTTTGGGGTTAGTGAATTGCCCGATATAAAAGGAGGGACCACTTTTTAGTGTTCATCCTATTATTATTTCTCTTTGCTCTCCTTCCAAAGGAAGGTGAGTTACTTAGCTTTTGCAAACATTTCTGGTGTATGTAATATTCTTTAAGGAATAAGGATATGTTCTCCTCTCAAATCCCCAAAGGAATGTATAGTAAAGGAAAGCAAAAGCTTGTCTTCACAACTTTGACGTTAAAATCCTTTTTGGCGTCTGTATCTTTTAAGAGTTACTTCTTAAAACAAAGCTCTACGAAGTATTTGCGCAACAGCTTCTAATCCTTCGCAAAATGGTAGAAAAATATTAACCTTTCCCGTAAAAATTTTCTGAATATGTAATTAACATTAGATATTTTTTTTACGAAATCAATTCCAATCATGTTACATGCAGAAACGAGGAGGAGGTTCAGCATCTCTTATGATTTTGGATGGTACTGGACGATGTCCGGCTAGTCTGTCAGTTGGAGCTAACATTAGCCTATCGAGTCCATTATCCTTCATCAGGGATAGCAGGAAAAGGCTTCTCTTGCTGCTTTATTCTGTCCTACAAGTCTCTTTAAAAAAGACAATTTTAAAAAGTTTTAAAGTATTGAAATCGCTTGTAATTATATTTATAAATCTTCAATATTTTAAAGTTTGCCACTTTTATAATTATCTAAGCAATACGAGCATTTACATAGAAAATTATGTTTGTTATACTTAAAAAAAATCATATGTGTATTCGAAAGAAGTGAAACGCCCTAATAAATGGACAAAAGTATGTGCGTGTCCAACTTATGTATTAGTGATGCAACTTTGATCTCTTTTTTTAAAAAAATAATTTTTTGAACTCTTTAAACAAATCTGCTGGCCTATTAAGTCATGTGGATAAAATAAATAAAGATGAAAATAATAAAAAAAAAATAAAAATAAAAACTCGCACACAAGTAGTAAGTTTTTTTCTACATAATTTTAAAAGTAGAATTTAAATATTTTGTTAATGGATAAACCGTTTATCGTTTATAAACATTGTTGTTTCCTCATGTATTTATGTGAATGTGTTAACAAATATGGACCATTAATTGGTTTATTTGAAATGAGCTTAAGAAGAAGCAATTAAAATTTGTAGAAGCATTGAAAACAATGTCAGCCAGGCTTGTCTCTGGGGATTGATCAATAATCGAGTTCTACATGTACACAGCACGGGTCCCTGCACATAAGGGCTACCATGGTAATGAACGGGCAGATGAGCTAGCTAAGAAAGGATCTGCTCTGAATATCTTCAGTGTGAATACAGTCGCAGTTCCGTTGCAGACTATTAAGAGCAGCATCAGCGCATTGCTGACGATAGGTGGCGGGGGTTGGATACGTATAGGGTCGCCAGGCAAACGTGGTCCTCTTTCGATGTCGGACGTACTACGCAACTTATGAACCGGAATCGCGTGGAAATTTCGAAATTGCTAGCGGTGCTAACAGGGCATAGGAGGCTGGGAAGGCATGTAGAACGACTCGGCCTCACGTTCAACGATCACTGTCACAGCTGCAAGAATAGAGAAAAGGAGGAATCAGTTTTCCATCTTCTCTGAGAATTCCCTGATCTGGCTGTAAAGAGGGATGGATTCCTGGGCCATCATGTACTGGAAAGTCTAGGGGACAGGGTGGCTCTAGTACTCCATTTTCCCTTGGACCATGGTTTAAGGGGACCTATCACCTATCGAGTGGTGTGGTGTTGTCAAAACGGGGTCATTTAGACTCTACTTGACAGTTTGCGTGCAGCGAACTACCACGAAAACCAACCAACCAACCAACCTACAAACATGCATAACAAAAAGAGAACAACAAAACATGTAAAAACAACGCAGGTTGATATTGCATTGTTTTTTAGAAAAAACACCCATAAATTCCAAAATTATTATCTTGTTGGGCATCAATGATTAAAGCGTTCCGCCCCTCTAGGTTAAGGATTTTCGGCATTCGCTGGCAAGTTAAAATGTAGAGTATGCCCCGGTAAGGTAGCTGACTGGGGATGGGGTGCCAGTGGCGGTCCTGATATTTCTGTCAAGTATTCTGTATTTCCGTAGCCAAGGAGTAGCTTTGCAATCGCCGACAGTTCAGTCTGTAGTACACTGCAATAATTGAAAATCCGAAATCCTGTTTTTCAATGAATATGCATACCTCCTCTTAGACCCTTTCGCATAGGTCAAAAGGTGCCGAGGGGGTAATATTATTCGCTCCAGCCTAAAAAATATCAAAGGAGAATTTTCTGCAGAGAAAAAGTTTCAGCGTGCAGTAGCCAGTAGAGAGCGACCTAGTCGAAGTTGGTTGATTGTGCCTGTTTAACCCAGATATGGATGTTTGTATTTAATGTAGGGTATTTAATATTTATTACTGCTGAGTACAGACCATAAACGTACACACACAAGCATGTACACATGTATATAATCTGTTAACTCATTATTTAATTGAATATAATTTTTTATATTCTTCTCTTGAAGATCTCTGTCTGATTCATTGCCACAACTCTATAATTTTAAATTTTTTCAATTTTTCAATACTAAGAATAACACCATAAAAAGGCATACATTTCCTCTACAAATCTTTAAAAGGCAATTTACAGCAATTTAAACTAATCAATAAATAAGAAGAAATAATTTTATGCCTCAAGCATCTTCTTTCTTGGCTGCAGTAACAGGTTATCAGCAAATACTGGTGGCTAAGAAAAAATAATTTTTAATCTGAAGAAAAAAAATTAAACACTCTCATAAAAAAAAAAAGAAAAAATAAATACATCGTGAGAACTTTTTGTGTTAAGGACGTCTTTTATTCTTTTTTTTTCTTTGTAGCCCAAAAAAAAAAAATTTACACGGCCGCAATACTGACCCTTGCTGAGATTTACGGACAGACAGGAACACTCAGGCAAACGATCAAACTTTAATAAACATAAACTCTTAGGCGTGACCCTAAAAGATTATCTGGGATGAGCAAAACAAAAAAGATCTTAAAGTGTTTAAGAAAAAAAAACTACAAATTCCCACGTTGAGACTATTATGCGTGGGAACTCGTTATAAACAGTTTTGACTTTTGTTGTTAAACTAACCAGGCTTTAAGGATTTTTAGAAAGTGTTTGTGGGAAATGTTCACAGAAGAAAAAAAAAAGAATCCTTTTAAGTAAACACCATAAAATGATCTTGTATGTGTAGAAGAAATATCTTGTAGTCTGCTAACGATAAAGGGTCTTTTAAGATGTTCTTTATTAGTGTTGTTTTTGTTTTTCTTTTGTATTGCTTCTTCATAAGAAACCATAAAATTCTCATGGTTTTTTTTTTTTGTTGACTGAATATTAAATGACCGATCGACCGACTCAATACAGGGCAGAGCGTGAGAAAATTAAGAAATATGAGTCATAATGTCAGTTTTCTATTAGATAATCAGAAAATAAAGTTAGTAATTTTCTTGGAGGAATTTTATTTCAAAAAGGTTGGCTCAATAATTGTGGTCTTGGAAAAGGATGGACTATAAAGACCTACGATTGATTGTTGAGGGAAAAAAGCTGACGAATAAATAAAAAAAGGTTTAAAAGATATTAGCAAAGAGAAGATTACATAAAACCAAGGAAGATAATTGTGTTCATTAAATATTAAAAAAAAGATTCAAGCATTTACATATGAATTGAAATTAGAAGGTGAAAAGGTAAATAAAAATAAAAAAGTGAGTGTGGATAAAGCCAGCGAATTCTTGATAAAATTCCGTTCTAGGAAGCAGTGGACAATTTAGTGTAGAAGCAAAAACTGCTTTTATGAATGCCACAGCATCAACACGGGAGTAAAAAGAGGTGAAAATTTGTTTTTTTCTAGCCGGTGAATTAAAAATTTAATTCTTTTAAAAATTTCATGTCTGCACTGACCACACGAAGGGCCTTTGAAATTTTGAGAAGCGCATAGAAGGCAGAATTTATTTGACTCCGAAATAACACTAATAGTTTTGCTTTAAATAAAATATTTATTTCTCGTTTGGTTTTTTATCTTTTTTAAGACGTTATATCGTTCCTGTTGGTAAAATTTTATTTTTATTTGGTTTTAAAGAGATTATAAACCCATGTAAATTAGTTGTTTTTTTTATTAGTCGTTAAGCTTATGTAACACCAAAATGCTATCTGTGTAACTGTTTTTGGCTCTGAAAATTTAATTTCAACAGTCGCGCAGACGAACAGACAGGCATTGCTATATCGACTCCCCAATCTGAAAAGATCCACAATATATTTACTTTATTGGGTCGCAAATTAATATTGAGGATATAACAAAATAAAATGCAAACTGATATACACTCTTATCACTATCTGAAGCGTATAATAACAAAAATATATACCGAAATATCTTCCATAAACTTTTACAAAAGTTCTTTTACCAGGAAAAAATTAACAAATGGAAAAAGGCCCCCATTATGCTGACGCCCACTGCACACGATCTAAGGAATCTTAGTAATGGGTTATGGATCTGCAATTGAAATGTCTGGACCTTATATCCAACTGGCAGAAGTACTGGATAAATACAAATCAGATATTACTGCCATACAAGAGTGCGATGGAATATTGATCGTGTTTAAAGAGCATATAAAAATGACATGTGTTACAGATGTCATCCAACCAGCTACAAATTAGGGTGCGGCTTTTCGTAGGCAGACATATGCGACACCTAATCTCCTGATTTACTCCAATGATTGAGTGAATCGCTACAATCTGCCTCAGGGCAAAATATTTATTTTATATATTTTGTAAGCGCAATTTGGGCCTATGCCTCGAAAAGTTCGATGACATCAAAAATGCTTTTTATAGCCTGGAAAAAGTATGTGATTGCCGTCTTGACCATGCCGTTAATATCATCATAGGAAATTTTCACGTAAAGAAGCAAAAGCAAATGAACATTTTTGATCTCACAGCAGGAAAATTCAGTGTCCACTGCCAACTAGATATCCACACTACGTCAACGCTGCTTATGTCGATATCATGGGACAAACATTGCGGAATGCCACTGCTGCCTTTGCTAATAAAAAAAATCGGGTTTGGGAGTAAATGTGAACGAGACTAAGTAGATTACTTTAATAAAACCAACGAGATTTAGGCAATTTGTGAACGTTGGTAACTTCGAGGTAGTAAAGAAATTATACTTGCTAAAAGATGCTAGTTTGGGCCAAGCAAATAATTTAAGAGCAGAACCCTTTCTCGGCATATAAGGTTAACCAATCCAAAAGACACCTATTTAACCCATGTACAGAGGCATGGGCACTTGCTTAAGGGAATAAGGGTGTTTGAAGAAAAAACACTTAGAAAAATATGTGGACCAATTTGCGAAGACAGAGAATATCGGTATCGGTATGTATGAGCTATAAGCCGACATCGATGTAGTCAAAAGCAAGTAAAAATCCAAGGACTGTGCCGGGTCTATAGATTTCTTTGAACTCATATTTATTTTTATTAATAAATATTTATTATTAACGTATTTGTTTTCATTTATTTCATAAAATATAAACATATTTAAACAATTCAAAATTAAAAAAGTTAAAAATATATTTTCTGCTGAAAAAAATTTGTTCTCAATATATTATTTGCCCTAGATTTTAATAAAAAATATTTGATAAACAGCATTTTTAATACAATGGGGTTTTTAATTATATGATAATATGTGTTTTTAAATGTTTATCAACTTCCGTTGATATTAATGTACATATGAGACTATTTCTCACATCCTACACCAACATAGATCTGTACAAAATTTTTAAAGCTCTATAAGTAAGGTCGGTGTGAAACCTTAATAACATTTAACTAAGAATATTTTTTTAAATCCATCCTTACATGGATAAACTTAATTTTTAACTTACTTACTTACTTACTTAGCTGGCCATTTAAGGCAGCCCATTTGTGCCACTGGCCGAACTAAGAATAAATTTTCAAACACTTCGTTCTTTTTGCTTCTTTCTAGTTTTTCAAATTTTGTTTGGAAAGACCTTTTGCATTACAATCCTTAGGGTTTTATATGTTTCACTATATAAATGTCGGCTTATAGCACATACAGCTCTTGAGTTGTACGATACTGAGATTTTCTGCTTAGCACTCGAAAAAGTCCCGAAAAACGCCATCCCGAATCATGGGACTCCTAAAAACTAATCCTGATCGTTATCCCTTAAAAACACCCATAATGTACACTTGTAGTTTATATAGAGTATCATAATGTCGCCTATGCCTTATTATAATTACTAACTCTTGATTTGTTTTAAAAGCTCCCACAGCAAGTAAACAAAATTCGGTATTTGTCAATTATATATTCTTATTTTATTTGGTTTGGTTTGGCTAGGCTTAGCTTCTTACTTCAACTTCTTTAAAAGCCATTTCCAAAATTAACGTTTTAACCATCTAGCCTTTTAAAAAAAAATGTTGTCCGTAAAATTACTATCTATTGTTGTTGTAATCCTTTGCTATGTGCCCCAACGATCGCAGGCAGCTGGCAAATACTTTTTGGGATATTTTGTAGGAGAGTGCCCCGTTCGAGAAGACATTATTTTTACAACTGATGGTACCTATTGCCATGCCTTCTACAATTCATGTTTAATGAGAAAAGCAAACGTAGAGCGAGCAATTCTAAACCAACAAAGTTAGTAATTTACAAAATTAGTTTTAAACAGAAACAAACTACTAATATAATTATTTTCCTTTCATAGAATTGGTTCCCATATCCAAGGCCGAGTGTCAAACCCAATGCCACAAGAATTGCAGCAAGGAAAAACCTTTTTTTATATGTGGTGAATATCATGGTGCATTTGCCTTCTACTCTAACCAATGTGATCTTCAAAGAGCAGCCTGCATTAATGGGCACGGTAAGTGACAGAATAACTACCCAGCAAAAACTGCTGCTTCGTCGTAGGTAGGTTTGTAAGGGAATATCAAGACAGCAAAGCTTACAAACCTGCTTACGTATGGCATGATATTTGTTCGTGATGTCCCACTTAGTTGCATTTCATGTTAAGTGCTTATTTCGGGGCTATGAATATCCAGTTAATTCATGTAATTTTAGTGCTTCTTTAGTTGTTTAAATTTATTGCGTCATCGAAATAAATGTTTTGCCGAGTTATTATGTTCGTTACTTGACGAAAAACTATTGTTTTTTTTACTCACTGCCTTACAGTAGTGCTTTTTAGTATGCACTTGAGTAAGCGAGTGTGTAAAACGGTAAAACTTTTCCATTTACTGCCATACACTATTGCATTTATTAAGGGAATAGATAAGTGCTTGCTGCGAAGCGCATTAGTATACTAGAAAAAGTATTTACTGCTTACAAAATCTTGATTACTTTTTGCTGGGTAATATAGAAAATAAATGATTCTTATTTATTATTTTATTCTTACAGCCATTAAAAGGGTATCCAAGAAAAAATGTTATAAGCACTGGTATTTGTTTTTAAGTAAAAAATTATCAGGACCAAACCCTTATTATGCCATAAAAGATGTAGACGTTGTTGCTAAATTTAAAGAATTTATGGAAAAAATTCGTTTAAAATTATGAAAACTTGTAGCCAAAATTATCTTAATAAAATTAATCAGGTGGAAAAGATTTTGTTGAAAGTTGGTTGTGATTGCAAATTTTTTCTTGTTTTCTTCTGTAAAATGGCTTGCGAGTTACTCATATGGCTCAATCACGTTCGTTACTAGGCTGCGAAAAGTCGATGTTAACTCCACGAATCGTCCACACATTTTATAATTTTAAAGAGGGTCCCCTTCCAAAACATCATGCTCGATTTGGTTCCTTTCTTCTGGACAATCCCTGCATATCAAAAAGTATAGCCCCTGTTGTCACAAAACTTTTCAAAAATACTTTAAAACCGGCAACCTAAATTGCGCAATTTTTTTTGGATACGATTAGGGGAAGCGATATCGCCCCTTTAATTGCACAGATTTTTGAATTTTTTTTATGTGATAAATCTGAGAAAATATAAAAGATATTGAATTCAAAGGTGCTACCAAGTAGTTGCAATATGATTCGTACATTTTGGGAAAAGGGGAGAGGAAGACTCCATAAAAATGAGTAATTTTCATTAAATTCTTAATACAAAATATCTGGGAAACTCTAAGAGCTATCGACTTCAAATAAATTAAGTGAACTATACATTTAGAGGAAACATTATTTGGATAGGAGCAGGACCGCCATACAAATATTCGACTTTTTTAAATTGTTGATACGATATATCTCGGAAACTATAACAGTCATTGACTTAAACTGGCCTTAAATATTCTGTTGAAGTAATTCTTTGAAATCAAAACGCGGTCCCTAGAAATCGACATGGCTGCGAAAATGTTATTTAATGTTATTTCAAGAGGCTATAAGGATTCACAATATATATACTTAATTGGGGCACATATTTAATTTATAGAAGTTGCTGATATATGTACACTCTTATGACTATGTGGTTGGTATAAAAACAGGATTTTAATAAAAAACTTATGTTTTTATTTTTAAAATATTACTGAATATACATATGTATGATAAAGTGTCAATGAAAAAGAAAAATAAATAACAAAGTTTTGTTTTAAAATTAAAGATCAATTTGCTTATATCATTATTTTCCGGACTCCCGAAAAAAATACCGAAAACTCCCTGGAAATTCCCTGGGTTAAAATAGTTTTCTTGTTTAGGAAGAACTTTTATCAATATGACGCCATTTTTGTTTACAATATGTATACCAATTTTGACTAATTACTTTATCAAAGTAAGTAAAAAATATATATATTTTTTTTAAATCATTTGACAACACTGGTTGCACTTATATAAAAGACCGTACTTGCACTTTAAATTTATCATTTTAAAAATGTTATTCGTAAAAATACTTTATAGTATTGCTGTTATCTTTTGCTCTATTCCTCAGAAAACACAAGTAGATGGCAAATATTTTTTGGGAGCTTTTATAGGCAAGTGTTCTAAATTAGAAAACGTTGTTTATGGCACCGATGGTGACAATTGCCTTGTCTTCTTTAATTCATGTTTAATGAGAAAATATAATCTTAAACGTCTACATGCTAACAAACCACGTATGTATAACATTAAAAGTTCTAATTTAAAAAATTTGTAAAATTATTATTTTTTTCTAGAATTAAAATATGTTTCCAAGACCATGTGTCGGTCCCAATGTGTTAAAAAATGTGGCATAGTGGGAATGCCTGTGTGTGGTAAACATCGCGGCTTATATAGATTATATACTAACGTATGTGAGCTTAGAAAAGCAGCCTGTATTAATGGACATGGTATGTTTATGTAAACATTTGTACGCAAGGGAATGTTTGTAAAGGCATCACTGCGCTAAATTATGACTTTAGGGGTAGAAAAAAACATATTCAAATGCCTAGATTAACCTGAAAAATGTTTTCTCATTTAAAGATTGCTTCAACTGTAGCATTATTTACCTTTTTTTAACATTTTCTTCCATTATTGTAAAAGTTTGCACTCGTGATGCATTTACGAACAGACCCTAATTTAATGCAAATATTGTATTTAAATTAACTGAAGTTTTTATCTAGCCATTACTGAAGTACCTTTTAATGAATGCTTCATGGATAAGCTTATGTTTCTGGAAGAAAAGTTATCTGCCCCAAACCCTAATCCTAGCAAAAGGGATGCAAATGTTGAAGTTAACCTTAAAGACTTCATGAACAAACTCCGCTTACGTTTAGGTGTTTCTTGCTGCTAGAATAATTTTAATTGAACAATAAATTGTTAAATATCGTAATTTTTATTTTCAATCAAAAGTATTACTTAATTCATGCATATTTTTAAAAAGAAAAATGCAGTCAGGATAGCGTAAGACATTCCCCGTAATGGCAGCTGCTTAGTTATCTAAAAAAAAATTGGGATAGATGATGCCGGCAGAGCGTAGATAGTGCCAGTTTTTAACGGTGGCTGGCTAACAACTTAAGGATTGTTTCTGCTCGAAAGTGATCAAAAGCTACACGAATAGCTTGCTCACTAAGTCGATTTTGGTAGTCGTAAACTGGACAAAGTGCTCTAGAAACTTTTATAATTTGAAAACGTTATTCTGGAGTTAAACGACATTCTTAATTGTCAAAATATAGTTAAAGTTGTTTTACTTTCTAGATATGCATTTAAATCATTAGATTAAATGACCTAAATGGCCTTTATATTATTAAAAAGTTAATTGTATGGGACTTAAAAACTGGTGCCAGCTTCGTCATTTTTTAAATTTCCAAAATCAAAAAGTCAAAAAAAGAGAAATGCATATATTTAAACAAAATCACCAGATACAAAACTGATTTATTTTTATTCCAACCATCCCATTCCCGAGATATAGTTAGCAAAAGCTTATTTTTCCAGGCAAAATTTTGAGAGAATTTTCCCCAATTATGCTTTTACGGGATTTTTTGCATAAAAGCTATGCAAAAGAATCAGCCAACCAATCTATTCTTATTCATTAAAGTAGTTGGTGGCATAAAAATAAACATGTTCCCAAAAGCTTGTGAACATAAAGTATTATTCAAGTCAGCTATAGCCAAAAAATGCCTATTCCGGGAGGACAAATGTATTGGGGCTACTAAAAAAAAATTTAACGATAATATTTGAGTTCAATACGCTATGTAGTTAGTGGCATAAAGTACAACACATTTGAAAAATTTTATCAAGATAAAGGAATTTTAGAGTACAAAATTCTGATTTCGGGAGGAAATTTGAATGGAGGATATGCCAAAAAATGGACCGGTCATTACTAAAAGTAACAGAGTTTGTGCCAGTGCCAATTTTTCAAAAATATCTTACAGCGTGGTTACAAAAATGCATTATAGACATCTGCACAAAACCATATTAACTTTACCACATATGTATAAAAATAGCTTGTCTAAATCAAATATATGTGAAAAATTGTGTGGCAACAGTGGATATAGGTACCAAAGTATAAGGGTGTATGCATGAATTTTATCCTAAGAAATCGGGGTTTTCAGGCTTTATCTATGTATGTCCCAAGTATACCGGTAAGGAATAATAATAATAAAATTGAAATTGACGCAAATTTCGGGCTTAACAAATTTGCTTTAACAGGAAACTTTTTATGTAATTAAAATTAGTTTAAATGAATTAAACTGTTTCGTTGGGTTTTTGTTTTAATAAACCGCTAAAAGTTAGTTTTTGAGTTATGCGCTTCATTTAGAATTTCCACCCCCAAAAGCTTGAGTTTTCTAGGACCGCAAATATGTTTATATTTTAGATATTAAAAATGTAATCATAAACTAATATTTACCCACTTTATGGTAAAGGTATTCTCGTGTAGTGGCGTGGAGGCCAGAAATCTAAAAAATTTTTGTTTGAAATAATGGTAGAAATATGTGGGGTAGTGAGCCCTGAGATAAAACATTTTACTGTTAGGAAGCATATTTTGGGGAAAGCACTATTTCAAGAGCTAGAAATTTTAGCTGGCATCACTCTTACTGGGGATTTTAAAATTTTCAAGGTTTTTGCTGAGAGATCAAATTTGTGTTTGAAGTTTGACGTTAACCTTGTATTAGCATGTTTTTTGTGTGTTTGCATGTTTCTCTTCCCAAACTTAAGAGCATACAAAAGGATGCAAATAAAAGCTAAAAGCTGTTACTTAATTATACATATTTCAAAAATTAAAACTAATATGTATGCAGCTTTATTAAATATTTTTAAGTGTCAAATAATTCACTTTTTATTTGCAAAATTTATTAAACCGTTCACTTCTATATAAACATACATAAATATCGTTACCTTAATATAGAAAGGCCCTAACTCGTATATTTTAAGTCGATGTTTTTTTTTTGCTAATTGCAATATATGAAGAGCCCATTTATGGACAAAAATATGGGCTTGTAAAAATACAAATTAGGGTCTTTCTATATTAGAGTAACAATATGTAAACGTATGAAAAATCTTAACTATTCATTTGTATTAAATGTTACCATTTTGGAAAAATGTAAGAGCGCTATATTCGGAATTAATTGTGAAAATCGGCGCACAGTAGCTGAAAATCAAAAGTCTCTAAATTTTAAAGAATATATTTTAGTGTTAATTTTGATATATAAAAAATGTTTTGTCTATAACTTTTAAGCCGATAAGAATATTTTTAGTGTTTTGATTTATGTAGAGAGACATTTTTGAAACTTTTTTAAAGTTTAAATTTTATTAAAATCGGTTTAACAGTTGTTTAAAGATTAAAGGGCAAAATTAAACTTTTGATCTTTTTCTGGCATTTAGTATGAAACTGATATTGGTTTAGATTAAGAGTTAAAGTATTTTCTATTTAAAAAGGAAAAGGGGGGGGGGGGGGTATTTTAGTGCACCTAAGTCTTCATTTTATAAAATCAATATTTTACACTTGCTAGTACTATTTGTCATATTATTATAATTTTCATACTACTTAAGTCATTAAAAACATTAAAAGTTCAAGTTTAAACCTTTACTTAACAACTGCTTAACTGATTTAACAAAATTAAATCTAATAAATTTAAAATTTTTATTTAAATATAAATATTTTTTCAGTTAAAATTTACAGACTTTTGACTACTAAAAAACGATTTTCATACATGAACGGGCGTCTAAAAAATTGGTCCGTTTTTATGGGAGATATCACTCCGTTTCTCCTAGCCAATGCACTTTTTTCCAAATATAAGTAATGTAGTACAATAACTCTGTAGAACGTTGGAGGGCGAAATCTCTTACAGTTTTCAAGACATGGCATATTTAGGATTTTGCGAACATCATATGTTTGTATTTGGGGGGGCGGGGTGGCTATCATTACCCTTGCTTTTATCAAACAATTTTTTTTTCGATATAAAGATATCAGTACAAAACCCCCGTTGTAGATTTAAAGTTAACAGTTGGTACAGTTTCTGAGGTTTCCGATCGTAACTATCAAAAAATCTCACAAAATGTAGGCAATTGTAAGGGGTACTACTTCTCTCGCTCCGATCCAAAGAAAAATTATCAAGTTACCTCTCCATGTAAAATTTCGGGGTAACAGTGGCCATAATAACTGAGATATTTTGGAAACATATGAGACGCTTATTTTGAAAGTGGCATAAGTCACTTTTTTTTTAAAGTCGAGATATTTCAAAATATGAAAAAATACCGTTCAATAGTATTTAGTGTTGTCATTAACTGGATTTTCTTTTAAAAGTGACTTATGCCACTTTTGAAATAAACGGCTCATATGTAGATATTTTCTTAAAAAAAGTTAATTTAGGGCTTTACCTATATTTCGGTTGAATACGGCTTGGATCCGTAAACTTGATTTCAACAGACGAAAAGGTGGACATATCCAAATTGACTTCCATATCCATAAGGATCCAGGATATATATGTATGTATGATGCATGGGGACGCAAACAAAACGAAATGACACAATGATTTATACCTTCACCACTACACACAAAAAAAACTAGGTAATCTTTACTTAAATCAAGTCGTATCGGTGTCAAAAGTAAGGTAAGTACGGATTTTTTTTAAATCAAATACGATTTATCTAGTAGCCAAATTAAAGCCAAAAAAGGATTGATTTAAGTGCGAAACCATACTTAATGTAAGTTTAGAAAGATTGATTAAAGCGTAAAAAGAATTAATTCAAAAATGAAAGGTAATTTTTTGGACTTATGAAGCTTTACTAAAGTAGAAGAGTTTTACATCTTATTTATATTTGATACATATTTAAAATTAAAAATTTAACATTTTTTCTTTACTTGCCGTAACTGGGATTTGAACCTGGGACTCTTCGAACTGCAAACACCAGCACGCTACCATCTAGGCTACTAAGACACTTTGTTATTTCCGTGCTAACAGCCAATGCTGATTTTAAGAAAGGAACATACAAAAATTATTAAACAATTGTTATATTGTTATGGTTATAGGACATCCTATGATCAAGTATGCAACGTTCTCATTTGTTTGCTTTATTTTTTGGGGAAACTATAAAAGCCAACTTTAACTTTTAAAACACATTACTTTTGAAATGCTTTGCGTTAAGTTTATCTTTGCTGTGTTGCTCCTCTTAGGTTTAATGCCTGAACAGTCACAAATAAACGGCAAATATCCTTTAAGTAAATATTTAAGATTCTGCCCTAAAAACGAAGACATCGTTTTTGCCACTAATGGCACTGATTGCCGTTTATTCTATAATGAATGTTTTTTTGAAAACTACAACGTTAGACGTCACCGTTCTAATCAAAAATGTAAAATATTGAATAATTTAGTGGAGGAAGGCTTAACTTTCTTTGTTTTTTTTAGTATGGACCAGAACTTCCAAGGCTAATTGTCAAACCTGTTATAAAGACTGCGATACTGAGATGTTTGCTGTTTGTGGTAAATATCGTGATTCGTATGCATTTTACGCTAATGACTGTGTTTTAGAGAAGTATGCCTGCATAAAAAAGAAACGTAAGTTTGAAAAAAAATATAGATAAACATACATCTGCACATATATTTTATATTAAATACAATTTTCATTTGCAGTCATTGAAAAGGTTCCAAATAAAGAATGCAATGATGTGATATATAGGTTTTTTGCTCAACAATTTACTGCACCCAATCCCTCTTTTCAAAAATAACTAAATGGCCGGCTCTAACTAAGCTTAACCTTGCTGCTGATTTAATTGGTTTTTAACAGAAAAAATTTTTTTTAATAGATTAACTAGCTCATTATTAGACAATAAAATTATAAATCCTTATAAGGTGATGTTTTTGCGGTTAAAAAACTTTTAATTTGAATAAGAAAACTTCCAAAATGTACTTTTAGCATTTTTTTTGGCTTTAAAAACTTAGAATGAGTTTTAGCAAAAAAAAATTTTTTATATTTTTTGCAAGATTTTTTTTAATAAAACGAGCATACCTAGTTCAAAAGTGGCTTTACTCAAAACTGAATTTTTTAGAAATTGAAAAAAATGAAACTAATTAAACTGATTTATTATCGTAGAATACAACAGCGAAAAGCTAGATTCTTGAAATTTATTGTGGATACTTGTTTCGATATATACATACATCCAATGAGAAGGAGTTTTGGCAAATTAAATAAAAATTGTTCATTTAAATGGTCCTTCCGCTCGCCCTGATCCTATCCAACTGATTTTTTTTTGCAAAATGTAGACATTGTTTTGCAGGTCCTTTATGTAAGAATTTAGAGGTTGTTAGCTGATATAGTTCCAAAAAATTTCTTAAAAATGTTTTTTTTTGTAAAAAGGCTACTGCTTCCCCTTCCCCTATCCAGCTAATTTTTTCCGAAAGTGTAAAAATTCTTGTACGAATACTTTTTGTAGGAATTTTGGATTCGATAGCTGTTATAGTTTCCGAAATACATCGTATCGAAAATTCCTTCAAAATAATTCATTTGTATGGGGGCTTCTGCATCCTTTGCTTCTATTCAATTTATTTTTTTCCAAACTGAGGATATCTTTGTACAATTAGTTCTTGTTGAACATTTGAAGTCGGTTGCTATGACAGTTTCCGAGATATAAAAATTCAAATATTTTATAAAATTTTTTTATTTTTATGGGGCCTACCTATCCTCCTGCTTCTTCTAACCAACCGAGTTTTTTGGTACGTATCATACTAGAACTACTTTGTAGCTGGTTAAGGCTCCATAGATTTAAAAGTTTCTCAGATTAAGCGCATGCAAAGTTTCTTAAAATGTGTGCAATTCTAGGAGGTTACTCCTTTCCCTGCTCTTATACAACAAAATTTCCCAATTTAGGTCCCCGTCTTCAAGAAAGCCGCACCAAATTTTCCAACAACAGTGACCGTATTTACGGGAACATATAGGGCCATATTAATGAATTTTTTCTTTAAATATTAGGAGATTATAAGCAATGTAAGCCAAGAATGTCTTTGCGGGACGAACAGTGATCAGGCTTTACATTTAAACAACACGAGTACCCTCTGTAACTGTATCTAAGAGAGCAAAACAGAAGAAAGGAAGAAAAACAACAACAACAGAGGTATTGCAATGTCTTTTTAGGAGTGATGCCAACTCTTTCATCATCAAAATCACTGTGATCATATACAAATATTGTAAAAAAGGGTACAAATTTAAAAAAAATTTGGAAAAAAGCACAATTTTAGTTGAACCCGACTAGTTTGAACATCGTTATGCAGTCATGGACATTGCGAAACAGCAATTGACAGCTAGGCAACTGGTGTTCGTGTTTTTACTGAACGCATATTGAGTTGTCGCAGGGTTGTTTTAAAATAGTTTCAACATAATACAAAGATGGATTATATAGTTCGGTCCTAGGACATCATCATAAAGTGAAATGGACGATATTCTTTGCATGCATTTAGCTTACTTTTGGAGCATATGACGTAGTCGCATTATCTTCAGGGTTATTATTGACGTTAGATAATGAAAAAAATAAGAAAGCTTAATTTTTATATATTGAGACTGGTTGATTTTCATTAACGCAAATTGACAGAACCATATTATAATGCTGCGCAGCATTGAAAAATACACTGCCGGAATTGTATTGGTTTAATTATACTAACAAAAGGTGGTAAATGTCTTTACTCAGTTTGACGAGTTTGGTGACCATGTTCATTTTTACGTGTCTCTAAATTGCCGGAATGTCCACCTTAAAAACTAGTGTCATCCACTTTTGTTCAACAGCTGATGCAGATTTGTTTATAACGCCCAATTATATTCTTAATATTCATTAGCTTCCATTTGAAAAATATTTCTAAATTTTATGGAAAAAATCATGGACTTTTTTGATTTGCGAATATTTTTTCCCAAAAAAATTAAACAATTAATTTTGGCCCATATGTATATGAAAACAAAAAGACCAGAAAAAAATGTTTTTTGAAAACTGAAAAGGCACTGAAAATACTATAAAGACCGGGTATTTGGCAAACTGTCTGGTACTTCATTAGAAAACAAGCACCAAAAAAATACTTAAAAAGCACCCAAATGACAACACTGCTTTAAAAAAAAAACACAGTAAAGAAGCTCCCATATATTTTCATAAATCATCTTCTCTTGCTGATTATGAGCACTGTTCTCATTTAGTATAATGCCCCCTCAGACCAATTGGATACAAATTTTTTCCACAAAAATTATGTACTCAGTTTGATCTTTAAAAATGAAAGGTTCGCAATGGCATTCTAAGCAAAAAGTCATCATTTGTGGAAAAGTGATATTAATAAAAACATTTTTAAAATTTCTAATCTTTTATTTCAAACCTCAGTGAATCAAGAAAAAAAACTTAACCTTTATAACCTACAAGTATAGTTTTTAAACTGTTTAATTAATATTTTATATAAGAATATTTTGTTTAAATTTTTCGAAACTTTAGTAAATTCTCATTTTTTTTTCAAAGAAAATTCCAAATAAACTGTCTCATTGTTAACCCAAAAACAATTTAAGAAAATTGTTCTTTATTAAAACGCTGTTTTAACTATATATAAAGAACACGGGACTTTCCTAATGTCTGCTTATAATATATTTGCGTGTTTGTATGTCCTACACACCTATCGACGGTAGAGGTAAAACGCCTAAAACAAACGATTAGGCAACCACTTTTTTTGTCGAGTTTGTTTTAGAATTCTTTTGCGAGTCAGATGCCTTGTTATATATATAAAAACGATTCGGATAGAAATTTCAGAATAAAAGCTTATCTATAGCTGCTCTTGCAAGTCTCAATCCTAAACGTATAAAATTAACATCAAAGCCCTTGAAAAATTGCATTTTAAAATAAGGTGCAAACGATTTTAAATGTAGGACCTTAAACTTCTATTCTTTCAACATTAGCCTACACGTGCCATCCTTCAAAACAAAAAAAATAATAAAGCAAACACTTCCGTAAGAATTTGTTTGGTTTGAAAACAATGCCTTAATATATGTACACGGTTGACGAATAGGGACATACGTTTATCTAAAAGGATATTCCATGAGCATGGTGTCAGATGGTCAGTTTTCGCCCTATAAATCTTCACGCTCGGATAGGTTATATCCTTGCAAATTGTTGACACCGATTTTGCCTTTTTTTGTATTAATGTTAAGGTAATCATTTGCAGAAATTTTACAGGGTATATTACAGTCGAACATGTCTTACTATAGTTTTTGACACGCTTTTTTTATTAAAGTTAATTTGAATACATTTAGTTCTTAGCTGAGTTCCTTTAAAGAACCCAAAAACATTTACTTTAAAACTGGCTGTCACTTTCATAAGTTCTTTTTAAAATGTCGTTTCTAAGACTGTAATGCACTTTTGTTGTCCTCTTGTACTTCATGCCGGAACAGGCACAAATGTCAGGC
Source organism: Melanophora roralis (assembly GCA_963583895.1). Taxonomy (NCBI): domain Eukaryota; kingdom Metazoa; phylum Arthropoda; class Insecta; order Diptera; family Rhinophoridae; genus Melanophora; species Melanophora roralis. The sequence goes on from OY757191.1 coordinate 1,823,751, forward strand.
AGATATCACTTAAGTTTCTTCGTTGGTGACTGTTTCAATAAAGGTCACACCGTGTATGCCACCGATGGCAAAACGTGCTACATATTCTGTAACTCGTGTTATTTCCGGAAAGAAAATTTTAATCGCTTTCGAGCTAATGAAAGAGGTATTTATTTTAATATTGTATTGATCGAAATTCAAATTTTATTTATTATTCAGGCTTAAGTTCATTTATATATTAAAGTTCTTTATTTATGAAGAAACTAAAATTGTTTTTTCTGTAAGAATTAATTGCATGCAACTTTATTTCAATTTTAAATACTAGCCGAGTAGAATTGAAAATTTAAAAAAAAAAATCTTACACAATATACAATCCTTTTTTATATAGCCTTATCTTATACAACCAGGGATGATTGCAAAGCTAAGTGTTCCAAGGACTGCGGTACTGAAAAATGGTTTGTATGTGGTGAACACAATGGGGTGTATAAATTTTATTCTAATGACTGCGAGCTCAACAAGGCCGCCTGCACTCTGGATCGGGGTAAATTAAATGCAAAACATATTTTAACTAAAGAATAAACTTAATTAATATTTCTTTTGCAGCTATTATTAAAGTATCCAAGGAGAAATGCTTTTTACAGATGTATTTGCAAATTGACAAACATTTGGCTGCTCCAAACTCTTATAACGGACAACATTGATATAAATTTCTGAATTAATATTATAATTATTAATATTATTTTGATACTAGTATGTATGTATGTATGTATGTATTTACTTATTATGAAATTTTGAAAAATATGTGTTAAATTTTAAAAGTTATCTTTAAGAAATTTATACTTAACGGACATGGATATTTCGGCTTCCCTATCTAAAGGGATCCAGAATAATGTACTTTATTGGGTCACAAATGGGTAATACAGAAATTACAAACGGAGAGACAAACTGATATATACCCTTATCACTATGTGAAAGATATAAAAACGATGTGTAATAACTGTCAAACAAATCCCAAACAAACAAATCCCAAACAAATCGACAGGTAGCAAATGAAAAGCATAGTAGTTTAGCTGTGCACTTTCACGTACCTTTATACTCTTTTTACATATGTATTTCACTTAAATCGTCATACGTAAGTTTTTACATTTTGGCTCTAATCAGCTGAGCCGACGAGTCTACCTGGTTATTTGTTTCATGGTATAATGTTCTAGGCAATACAAACTAAAAAAAAAAACACTTTTCTTTATAAAAATATATAAAAAGCGAACTGATTTCGAGCCAGAAATGAATGGTCACCCTAGATATGATAATGAACGTAAACATGTTACCTGGTTCGGGTTGCAAGATAAAAGGTAAGAGTTTTCTAATGAGGAACATATTTAAAAGGGGGCTTAAAGCAAGAAAGGCAATTTTGCACATGAACCGTTATAACAAGAACACGTGAATTACATACACATTTATTTTAATGAATGTTTACATCTAGATACATATGTATGTGTGTGTAATTGTATTTTATAAAATAAATTGCTTTAATTACCAACTAACTAACGACTGAAGAATGGCTGGTTGGTTTGCCTGCATGTCTGCCTACCTTTAGTTGCGGTATGTGCATGTGTATGTATGTATGTGTATCTGTGTGAATTCAATTGAATGGCTTGAAGTCATATTTAATTACAAAAAGCTGCTAATTAGGAAATATGTATTGTTTTTGTTGCTGTAGTTGTAGTAGTATTTCATTATTATTGTTATTATAATTACACACGCCCACGTCATTCAATTTGTTTGCAAACCAATTAACTCATCGTCTGATACTAGGCGCACAGTTTTTAACCACAAACTAGTAAGTAACTCTTTCATTCTTGTTGTTTTCAACGGCAATTGCAGTATAGAAGTATCTATGTATGTATTTATTTCTATGTGTTGATTTCTCTGTTTTCTTTAAAGCAGCAGAGAACCACTGCTACAGCTACTAACTACAAAATGTAATTAAAACAAACCATAAAGTTAAACAAACCAAACAATCAACCAGCCAGTCAAACCAAACGACGGGCGGACATACCAACAGACTAACATACAAGAACTAATGAACATTTTATTCATACAAAAAAAAAAAAAAAACAAATAAATGAATGACTAAAGACACTGGAAAACGCATGCAGCACGAATGACTAATGAACGGACGACCATACAATAATGAAAAACCATATTCGGACAATGTGACTCAAAGTGTAAATGACGATGAATAACTTTAAAACATACTCCCCCTTTACCACCCACTGTATGTACATACATATGTACATGTTTACATGCATATTTATAACCCCAACCGCAAATTTGAATTTATTAGTGACATGACACACGCTCACTCTGACTAATTTATTCGTTCTCATTCTGCACTTACATTAGCACTCACGTTAGTGCCATACATGTGTTGGCGCAGACGTTGGCAGCAGTATTTTTATTGCTTCTTATACTGCCTTGGCTGGCTGGCAAGATTGCATATTTCAACTCTAGTGTCAGTCGTCAGTTGTTAATTGGCGGCACAGGCAACAAAATCGTTTATAGCCACATACAAAACAGTCAACTTGCTAAGTGTTAATCGCCAATAAAATAATTAACTAAATCAGAAAATGAAACCAAAAATCTGATTTGCTTTTTTGCTCCTGCAACTTTGGGAAATTGTAAATTTCATTTACTTATTTAAAGTGGAAGCAAAAAAAAAAATAAATAAATAAATAAAATCATAAACAAATTCTATACCTTGAAACTTTTAAAAAATTTGGTTTAATTTTTTTTTCGTTGATTTAAAAAAAAAAAAAAAAAAGACAAAAAGCTTTGCATACTCCAAGTGTGTTTAAACAAAGCAATTTACATATAGTTATCTGAAATGGAAAATGGCAAATTATCGTTTCTTAACTTTACAAAAATAAAAACAAAATAAATAAAATAAAAAGTGCTGTTATTAAGACATTTTGTCGAGTAATTACTAGTATGCCTTCCGGCAAGTTAAAAAATGTTGTTGGGTATTGATTATACCAGACTAATATGTCCTTTTTTAAAACCCATAATCCAATTTTCCGTTACCTTTCATCATATCCATAACTTGACAGTTTATAGCATGTTCACACGGGGGCCAAAATCCGGAGGCTCGATGTCTCATTCACGGTTCGATCCCAAACATCGTTGGAACTACATGGTTGGCCATACAAAATTTGGAGCGAACCTTCTAGATTCATTTTGAATTTTGTGTGTACCGTGCAGAATTTTTCATCATTTAAAATTTTAATAAGGAACTGTCGCAAGTTTATCTGACTTAGCGGCAAAAATAATGAAGCATAGAAAACACAAAAAAATAATGTGTAAAAAAATTGAAAAAGCATCCAACAAATGAAAATTGCAAATTAACAAATATAAATTTAAGTAAAAATTTAAAAAACAAGAATAAGTAAAAAGAAATGTCAAAAGTGAAACAAGATCAATCGTGTAAACATCAAGGTTTAAAATCTACATTCCAAGAGGTTCCTATTATCGTGTGAACATGCTTTAACCCAACATTGGTTTATTATTTATTTAATTTATTTTATTATTTTTAATATACTACTTGTTTTATTAAAAGAACGTGAAAACACACAAAAATACAAAAACATGCCACATACAAAAAAAAAAACAAAAAAAAATTATTTTGCAGAAACGAACAGAAAAATACACCATAAATACGCCGCATTTCACAGAAAGGAAACTATAATTGTGTTAGAAGCTTAAATTTTAATAGTTTGTTAAGAACAATTTATAAAAACTTTAAAAAATTTATTTCGAGATAAATGTGTTTCGACGGTTTATTTAAAACCTAGTATCAGTAATCAGTCGACAATTTGACAAAATTTATTTTTTAATGCAACCTAATATGTTGTCAGGTCTTTTGACTTATAAAAACATTAAAAATCGTAAAGTTAAAGTGCATTTTTGTATTTTTTTTTATTGTCCATAACTTTGCCCATTTCGATACTTGGATTATATGATGCTCTTTTAGTTAAGAGCAAATAAAATATGAAGTTTCTTAGAAATTTTAAAAAATTTAAAGGGAACAACATTAAAACAATTTTTTGTGGCAAAAGAAAAACTTTTTAAATTTTGTGCTTTTAAACTACCACCCTACCCTCTCCCCCCAATTATATTTGTAAGTTTGTCACGCTGTTACGCACCGTAAAATTTTTTAGTGTTTAGTTGTTGATAAAAGATAGAAGAACAAACAACATTTGAATATGTAATGCGTCGTGCATTAGAATAGACAAGAGGAAAAATGTGTGTCGAGTTTTGAGTTAGAAAACTAATGTTTGGTAAACTTTAAATGCATATTTGTACATATGAATGAATGTTTGACTATTTAAACAAAAAAAAAAAATAATAATAAAAACAGATATATAGTTGTAATATATCCCCCTTAAAAGTAATGATACTGACAAAAAAAACTTTCAATAACTTGTTTGAATTACTGAGAGCCTAGTTAATAAAGCTAACTAATCCGCCCCAACATTCTTATTATTAATGTTAAAATCATAAAAAAAATTCTGTGACTTCTAGTGCAAGTTTGTACGACATATACAAACTAAAAAAAAAAAACTTAATAAAACTTGCACTTGTTATTCCTACAATATTTACTTACTTACGACCCCATAAAGTATATATATTCTGGATCCTTACAGATAGGAAAGTCGATATAGTCATGTCCGTCTATCCGCCGGTGTGTCTATTGAAATAAAGTTTCCGGATCTAAATGTACCTTAGACAATCGCTATTTCAAATCATTAAAATCGATTTAATACGAACCGAGATATAAGCAAAAGCCCAAAATAACCCATTCTTTAGAACAAAGTCCGTGCATATATCTCCTTATATCTGAGTTAAACTTGGCAATAATACTTTGAAGATGGGGCCTTAAATTAGTGATTTTTTTTGAAAGGAGCAGGGAAACTGGTATGAAATTTTTGATAAAATCTCGGAAACTATAACAACTATCAACATAAAATTTCCCACAAAAAGTAATTGTGCCACAATGAATACATGTTGGAAGAACAGGGGTAGAGGAAGCCCCAATACAAATGACCAATTTTTGTTCAACTGTTGTCGAGTTTGACACAGAAACGGCAAGGGTGTTATTCAATTAAAATTGGCGTATTTGTTTGACGATACCAAAAAGATAAAAACGACTATGCCAATGCCAACCACAATAAGAGTGACGATTTGGCCCCAGTTTTCGACAAAGGTATTTCGAAATACTTTACTTTAATACTTTACAAATACGCCAATTGAATTAAAACTCAGACGCTAATTAGTTTTAAAATAAAAAACGTTTTTTTTTTCAACTGAGATTATACAAAAATATTAACAAATAAAAACAGATGATAACTCAGGTAGTGTAAATATATCTTAAACATTTTTATGTTTTCTTTGTTTTTCTTTCAGGAAAACTTTGGCAGTTTTTTATGATTAACTACTTGCTGGGATTTTAAAGGCTATAAAAACACCCATTAGAAGAGAAGAAGTTAACATACTATTTTAAAAATCATATGATTTTAAAGGCTTACCTCTAGAGCGTTATTACAATGGAGAGGCCAGATAATGCGAGCCATATGGCCGCTATGAGACTTTTTTTAATGTAAAATTTGTCTACATGTTGTCGAGATGAAAAGAAGTATTAAAGTTTTTAAAGCTGTTCAACCAAAAAATAAATTAAATGGTGTTTAGAAATTAAAAATCATGACCCGTTAACAACTTAAAGCTGGTGACTTTAAAAGCTGTACTAGACATTGGTTGCCTGTGTTGATGATGTGCGATAACTTGAATTCAGCAATACCAGAGATCAATGACTTGCAGGTCTGTGAACAAGCAGTGAACAAATCTATCAAATTTTATTAAAAAACCTGCCAAAAATATTTATGAGTGGGTATGCTTTACGATTGGAGTATAAGCGAGGTTGAGGTTGTCTGTCCTTTTGCCAATAAAAAAGTACCCGTTTTTTCTCAATTGGTTTTACGAACAAGAAAACCCGATCAAATTTGACATTTGGAATTTTCAGTGTCGACAACTTCAATGCCCTTTAACGATATTGTAGTATTTTAAAATTTACTTTATAATTTTACAGTTCAGATTATAATAGGTAAAAAATTTCGTAATAATATAAATATACCCTTCACATAAGTGATAAGGGAATAAATATATAATTTTAGAATGGTTTTATACCAAAATGGTTATAGGTGACGTTTGTGAAATAATTGTTCAAACGTTAGTATTATATACTTTTTTTTGGTCAAGGAAAGGGTTGAAATCTATCTAAACTGCACCATGTTAAAGATAGTCGGCAAACCTGTTGAGCCATTCTGCGCCCCTGTTATGTTAGATGTATTGAATTAAATTCACTTGCACATATTTTTACTGCAGAAAACAAGTTTTTATGTCGCCCTGTGTTATATTTAAAACAATTTTTCCTTAAATCTTTTGTAAGAAAAATTTCATACGCTTTTTTTTCCTTTAGATTTTTATTATTTTTTTAATTATTAAAAACATACATATATCGATTTTTTTTGCTTTAAAATACGCGCATTAATCATAAGAGTATTTTTTAATAAAAAGCTAATCTTAGAGAACTAATAAATATTGTTTTGAGTTGATTATATATTTCTTGTTTTATATTAATTTTTTAAAGGTTTTGATATTTTCTAATAATATTTTTTTAAATAAAAATTCGCATCATTTTTGTAAAAACATTTTATTATTTTAAAATTAATATCTACTTTTTTTTTTGTTTTGTAATTAATGTTTTTAAACATGGTTCTAGTTTAACAAAAGATTTTCCGCGTATGGCAACGAGCCAAGGGGAGCGGAAAAGTAGTGAAAAATGGCGCAATTTTTTTTCTTTATATTTTTATTTACACTTATTTTTATAAAATTAAAAGAAATTATTTAGAAATTTTCATTTTCGAGTGAAATAAAACTCTGTATTTTTCGTGATTTCGAGTTTTTGCCTTTAACAATTTTTATAAATTTTATTTCAATTAAAGAGGAGGTGTTTTTACAAAAATCATAGGTTTTTTATGTGTGTGTAAGTAGTTTTTAAATTTACAAAGATTTTAAACCAAAAAAAATTTTTTTGTTGTCAAATTTTATTAATTTTTTTTTTTGATAAAGTGGGTCAATTAATATTTTTTTCATAATTAATTTTGTTTTTTATATTTTTTGTTTTTAAAAGGACGAGGTTAAGCTTAGTTAATTAATATTTATCGTATTAATTAGATAATAAAAAGTATTTTGTATTAAAAAGTTTTTTTTCAAATAGTTTTAATTAAGCTTCAAGTGTAGTTAAATAATAAATTGCTATAGTTTTTAATTTTTTTAAAACACAAAATACATTTTCTTTAAACGAGACCAAAAATAACATGTCCATTTATCAAAGTTTCACTATTTGCGACAAATTTATTTAAATTGTGTTTTTGTATTTTCTTTTGCTAAAAATTCCATAGTTTTTTGTTATAAAAAGTTGGGATAGCTATGCGTACATATAATCCTCACTTAATTTAAAAGAATAAAGCTAAAATTTTAGCATAATGTAATTGATTGACCACTTATTTTAATTTTACTTTTGCTACAAATACTAACATCCATACATATACTTTTTTAAACTAACTTATGCTCTTACATACACAAATAACATAGTAATGCTTACTTAAATTAACATATCGCACACTGAATTATAAGCAGTCGCAATTAAATATAATTTTTTTATGAAGGGCTTTAAAGGTGTGATTAAATAATTGCAAAAAAATAAAATTACACTGTGCCAACTTTAAACGAAAAACCACTAGATTTTTAAAAGGAAAGACGAAAAATCCAAAACGTAATAATTAAAAGGTATTTGTCATTAAGTGATCTCAAAGTACAAAAAACAAATGAAGAAATTGTTTGATTTAACTCGAAATGCAGAATAGGAGAGAATTAATTGCTCTACTCTGTTTGTAATTGTGTTCAATTTTGATTTCTTAAAATATAAATAATTTTTATTTAATTTAATTTTTACTACATGCACCTTAACACGATTCAAGACATTTAAAAAAAGTTTCTCCTAAAATTAAATATTGAGTTTGATAACATATTCAAAACACATAAATAAACAAAGGCTGTGATGTATTTAAGAAAAAAAGAAAATAGTGAAAAAACTCTTGTTGCTGTTAAAACATAATATTCGTTTAAGACACTAAGCTTGTTTGAAATGTTTTTGTAAATAGTAGGCAGGTGTTCGATTTTTAAAAATATTGATATATAAAATAAAGGAGGTAAATAAATTTTTAGAATAAAATAAAATATGATTTTTGTTTCTTTAGAAAATCTTTTAAGGTGCTGCTGTTCTTTTTTTTTTAAGGCGTTAATTAAAAACTTATTTTAATATTCAAACATATTAATTAAATAACTTATGTAAGTAACTTTAATTAAGTTTCAATCATTTTTATAAATAAAATATTTCTCTTAGGAAAGTCCTTGAGATATTTGTTTACATAAATTTTGTGGACAATATAAAATTTTTATTAATTTTAGTAAAAATCGTTACAAAGAGTACTAAATAAGGTGATTAATTTTTTTATAAAAATTTTTTATATAAAAATCTATTTATGTATATAAAATTACTTTCGTATACTATTTAATTTATATTTTTTTTCGCCTAATTAAAAACTGTCTGACTATTTACTTTATTTTATTAAAAATGCAATAAAAGAAATCTGTCGCTTTATTAAAAAAAAATCATCTCATTAAAAAAAATAAATTTACTTTTTACTGCTGGCACAACGACGCAAGTAATAACGTGATGTATTAGCAGCAGCCGTAAAAAAACGCTTGTCGCCAGAGCGTTTAGGCCATTCCTAGGATTCGTAGAGCAACCGCTGATAATGGGGTAGAATTTCGTGATTGGGAACGTGTAAACTGAATTCCAGTGCAACCAAAACAGCAAATTCAGAAGTAATAAGTTCCTTGCGATTTAAACGAAAAATGTTTTCGATTTTCTGCAATAAAAAACAAAAAGAGACAAAAACTGTTTTGTGAAAAATTGAATTTTATTTTTGGTAAGTATATTATAAAAATAGGTTGACACTAAGCGAAAATGTTAAATTTTTTTCCATTAAAATGATAATGCGGGAAGTTTTGATTTCCGTTTTGATTTGAACTAAAGCTAGTGGTGATTACGTTTCATCAATTCTAACGTGCAAAAGATGGGGTTTGCAGTTTAGAGGTGGTTATTTTGACATGCCAATTTCGAGTATATGCCAACAGACAGTTTTGCACACATGTCGGTATTTGTTGTTGATACCGATTTTCTCATTACCCATGAAAATCCTAAAGAGACCTCGCATCAAGTACAGAATCATATTACCCAAGCAGATAAATGAAAAAAGTTATGCGAAATAAAAATAAATGAACAGAAGTAAACGCACTTTTTCCTTATGGGAAACAAAATACCTTGTGCATTCACCTGGATCGTCTCTTTATGTTAAAGTAGTCAAAGAAGTTAAAACGAATAGGACTGCAGTTCAAATTTAATGTCTTATTAGGGTCTTATCGATTATAAACTTTAATTTTACAGCTCGATTCTAAAACCAATTTGGTGTTACGGTATACAGTAATGAGGCATTGTCTCTGCATCTAATATAGAGAATATTTATCGGCATCAAAACTCAATCCTACGAATGATAACTGCTGTTCCTTGGTTTATTTGAAATATTCACCAAGATTTTCAGGTTCCACCTTTTAAATTCGAAAAGTTAAACTATGTAGGCAAGCTGGAAACTTGGACGAATCCAGTCACTCAAAACATATTACAACATGGCGTTTTACTTAGACAAAGCTATCGGAGCTTACGCACATTAGACCACACTGCACCACCTGTAATAATGGATGGTATAAATATTAGGGAGACCTAAGCTCTTGATCTTCTGGGCATGAAAATCAAGTGCGATATCCACTGGACGGAACACGTTTTGTCGAAGGAAGCATCCAGGTGATTTGGTTTCTTGAAACGGTGTCGGAATTACTTTATACCACTTGATATTCTCACTATTTAAAACCATCTATGTACGGCAAGACAATTATCATGTAAGGGCAGGTGCTCCAGTCTGTTCGGGAGCTACTTGAAGGCGTACAGGAGCGGCCAAAGGTACTCATTGGTAACGTTGGGGTATCTTACCGTTGCTACTCACTTAAAACTCGTCGGGCTGTGGGGTATATTTCGCTATTCTATCGATTCTATAATAGAATGTGCTCTGAAGAAATTAGGGAACTTGTGACTAAGACCCGTGATTTTTTACGTAATACCCGTCTTTTAAGAAGAGCACACCCATTTGTGGTCGACTGGCCAGTAAATCGCAATAAGCATTACAGAGAAAATTCGTTCTTTAGACGCACAGTTTGTATATGGAACAAACTACCTAAATCTCCATAAACACTACTTCCTCTATCCTACTTCACATAATATATTTTCCTGATACCAACACAATGCAATTAATGTATAGGGGCCATCCCCTTAGTGCTGGTTATTATTAAAAAAAATAATTAAGCTGTTTAATATTTATTCTATCACTTACCTCAATTAAACTTTTTAATAAATCTCCCTTGACATCATTCATTTTGGCGCTCAACAAAAGGCAAGAGGCTGCACACAATTTACGATTGAATTTATTAATCAAATTTGACAAAATTAATTTTTCAAAGTAAACATAAGCCTGAGAAACGGTTACCAAATCAATGCGATTATCCATTTTGTTAATGCGACGCATTTCACGCTTGATGCTGAAATTTAAAAGAAAATTTTAATATTAAACAAATGATTTCAAATATTTTTTAATCAAATATTTAAAATTAAATTAAATTTTATTTAAGTACCTTCTCAGTTTACTTAAAGTCAACTCAATATGGGGAAATTTCTCTTTAAATTTATCGTTTAACTCCTTCTTCAAATCTGATGGTCTAACGTAGTTAATTACGGAAGATACATACGATGTAAATGTTATTGAAGTACGATGTTTGCCTGCAATCAATTCAGGATCATCTAAAATATTTGCAGAATATTGAAAATACTAAAAAATAAAATAAATAAAACAAAACATTAATAAATCTTTTTAAACATTTTAAAACGATTAAGACAAATTACCTGCAAGCTTTTGATGGCATCTAAAGGCTCCTCCAAATCCAATTGTATATCTGGCGAAGGACTTGCCGCACTATTGCGATTGCTATTATCATATGTTATGCACCTGTAATGTAATGAAAAGTAAAATTAAATTTAAATATTTAAATGAGCACGTTTGTATTTTAAAGAATTAATATTTTAAAATAATGTGATGTGATGTGATTTCAGAACATTTTTCTTCATTCTTAAAAATTAAACTTTTTTCTGTTTTTTTTTCTGTTTCAGTGTTGGTAATTTTTTTCTTATCAAATCCTTAGTTTATTTTTTCAATCGAACAACATTTTTTTAATGCAAATTGCTTGTTTACCGTCTGAGTTTCTCTCGTATCTTGAAAGGGGTTCTGTAAGAAACAAAGAAATAATTGTAATAAAAAATGTCCAAAATTTCTTTGGGATAGAACATTGAACACACAAATACTGCTCTATTAGAAAATATTAAAATTTTTTAAGCTAGAACGAATTTTTTTTAAAGTGAAAAGACAATAGATCTAATGGGTGTTAAACCTAAAAATGGGGAATTAACAGTAAATGGCGTATGTTTCAAACGTGATTTTCGTGATTTATTATCTTTTTTAATTATTGAAAGCTTTGTATAAGGGGAATTTAATTTATTTCTCGATTTTACGATTTTGGATTTTCGAAATGGTGCTAAAACGCCGTTTGTACCGAATCGATTCTTGCATTTAAAAATTGATCTATTACAATAACGCGAAGCATTAGAGACCGAATGTAAAGACCGGTCAACAAGCCAAAATGATACTAAAGCTAAATATTCATGGCGCTAAGATTATGCTCTGCGATGTTTGGGACGAAGTAGGCGAATAGACAATCACAGAGAATCTGTGCAGAATACCACTTTTTAGTTAGTAGCGAGAATTGGGAGACAAACGCCCAGCATATGCGGCCAAAAATAAAACCGAAATATTTCATCATGAAAATGTTTCCCTTAAGCTGACTTACTTACGTTCGTCCTTTTGTTATTTTCTAAAAAAAAAGGGTGCTTTAAGGCGGAGGGATAAACGGATTAGAGCATTCTTTTGAAACACCCGGAGACCAAAACACATAGATCTAACTGATTTAAACATTCATACAGATAGCCAACCATCCCCTGGATCTAAAACAGTATTGCAGTGCAAGAGGACGATAGATGACTACTCGCAATATGGATAGGTTCAAATAATATAGGTGCCTGGCCATCAACGGGTGGTCGGAAACGAACGTGACCATGATCTGGCGATTATGGCAGCCGGAGGTTGACCTTGTGAACCCGAAGCCCTTTGTTGTGACGAAGGCCGAGTTGGAAAAGTGTTTGAAGAATTCCCACAAGGTGTAACAATGAGACAGTTGAGAGATTGACAGAAATCTTCTGGAGCGACCCAAATAAAATCAGAGCTAGGGGCATTATAAAGCTTGGGAAGCCTAAACAAAGCCAGATGTAGAGTATGCTGACATGTTAGTCAAACTAACGAGCACATCTCCATCAAATAGGAGTTGCGGAGAATAGCGAGTGCAGAGCATGAAAAGGGGGACACCAAAACGATGGAGCATTTCTACTGTGCCACTGCCCGACTTTTGCACATGCCAGATTCAAATGTTTCATGTCTTATGTACGGCCAGATTCTGATTACTTAGAAGCTGTAGAATGGGAAGTGTTGAGGAAATTCGTAGGCGTCTCCGAATTTCTATGAATTTTTTTTCGACATTCTTTTTGCTTGATAAGAGCGGACAACACACCGATAACTGGCTTACGTGAATGTGCTGCGAGAATTGAGGTCTTTAGGACCTTCTCCTTTCAAGTTAACCTATCCAAACCTTATTTACAATTTTCTAATAAAACAAATTTTACCACAGAACTCTCTTTAAACTGCAATCACATATAATATTTCTAATATACAATACACACTACATTTAAAAGAAGAACACTAAAATATTCAATTTCATAATAGGCTAAAGACTTCAAATTATAAAATACTATAAATTAGACGGCACGCTAGGCTTTCAACTGGGACATAATTATAAATCTACAACATTCATTGACACATATTTTCTTCGAATTATAGATTAAATCTGTTAAGTTACCCTTTATCTTTTGTTGGTGACGTAGTTTTGGATCTGTAACATAATAAATTAAATAAAAAGACAAAAAATAAAATTATTTAATTAATTGAAGTACAAAAAAAAAATTATTAGGAACTTACTAAACATTAACGAAAATATTATAAAATTAAAAAAAATATCAAACATTTACAATTGCATAAAAAAAAGTGAACAACTGTTGACTTTATAGAGTTTTTGAAGACACAATATAGATAATATCTGTGGACTTTTGACAAAAGCACTTATTTGAAAAAAGTGAATTTTAAAGGAGAGCAAAAAAACTACTTTAACATCGCAAAAAACGTCGTGATTATTATCTAAAAAGTTTTAAAACCTTAAATGTAAAGTAAGTTAGCTTAATTATTTTCCAATATTGAATTTTCGCAGGTACTTGCGATGTTAAAGTTGTTTTTTTGCTCTCCTTTAAAATTCACTTTTTTCAAATAAGTGCTTTTGTCAAAAGTCCACAGATATATACATAAGTAGACATAAGACAGATTTATACTTTCAAACTTAAATAAAGAACGTTTTACTTGACAAAAAGTTCTTTACGAGCATTGAACGATAGAATGGAAATGCGAATTTTATTTTTTAAAGAGTATTTTATCCAGATGGCTTTCGTCAAGTTGAACGCACTGTTCGAAACGGAGCCTTGTGTTCTGCGCCACACGCTGCAGAGATTGGGGATTGTCATTATAAACCTTCTCTTTGAGGTTTTTTCAATAAAAAAATCCCAAGTATTGAGTCCTCCAGTGGCCAATAGATGTATGTATGTATGTTTATGTAATTCTATCACCCAAAAATACTTTAATGTTTTTATAGACCTGTAATCACACAAAACTTGTTTTTGTTTTTTTTTTTTGATAACGAAAGCAGCAAGAGGTAAAATAACAAGTAGAATTCTCATTAAAATTAATTTTGTTCCAGTAGTCGACTAATCGACGTATATTGTTCAAATTATCCTTTATTTAAAATCTATTAATCGACTGAATTTTGTTCGCTTATTCGAGCACATATTGTTCGAGCGTACACTTTAGTATACATATATCCACAAAAAAAAACATTGAACAAAATACCACAAGAAATTTGATTGTAGAACAAACTTTAGACTATAGGAAATAATACACAAAAAGACATGGAAGGCTTTAAACTTGACTACAATTCAAAATCTACAACATTAATTTACAAAAATTATTTTTAACTGCAAATTGTGTTGGGTTACCCTTTTTCTTTTGTTGGTGTCGTGATTTTCGTCCTGTAACAAATAAATAAAAAAACAAAAACGAATAATATTGTGGAAAAAATGTAACAATTAGTATATAAGAAAACAATAAAATAAGAACATATATACAAATCATACTGTTACATAAAAGCTGCACTATTTAGAAGTTGTCAGAGTTATTTTTCCCTGACATTAAGTTGGTATACATTTTGCTTTTTTTATTTAGTTTAAATCTTGTATTAGTTTATATTTTGAAACAAATTTTTTTCTATCAAAACATCGAAGAAAAAAGTTTAAAAAGAAAATTATCTTCTTTAACGGAACACATGACATCAAAATAGAAATTTGCTTTTGAAGTAATCATTCAATTATTGAAACTCTTATTATTATTATTAAGCAGTTAATTAAACGCCATTAGCGAAATTGCTTATTTAGGTCCCTATTTTTAAGCGAGCGTGTCATTGCCTCCAGTTTCATCACCATGTTAAAATGCTAATAAGTAGTATCGAAACGGGTTTCTTTACATCTTATCTAATTACAAAGCAACGTAAGTTTTTGTTTACAACAACAAAATGCATATAATTCGTACCCAGACGATCACTACTTGACTTATAAAAACAGCACATCAGTCTTTTATAAAAACGCCACATTGTTTTTCGTGCTGTTCTTGTAGTACGCATACCACCACCTCTTACTGTGTAAGTTATGGACTGAACTTTATATTAACTCTATAAACAAAAATTCAATCTATCTACATTCAACACCAATCACAGATGATATTACATTAAAAATTGTATGTGGTTACCCTGTGTCTTTTGGTCGTAGTGTCCTGGTTCTAGTCCTGTAAAAAAATTATTTAAAATAGTGCATAAAACAAACAAATAAAGAAAATAAAAACTAAAATAAAGAAAAAAACAATGTATTTAAATAACTAAGCAAATAAATAAATAAAAATATATATTAAAATAAATATATAAATAAAGCAAATATAAAATAAATCAAAAAATAATAAGAAGTAGAAATAAAAACGTAAACTAAAAACAAGAAAGAGCGCTATAATCAGCTGTGCCTTATACATCCCATTTGCAAAAAAATAAGAATTAAGTAGGGATTGAACTTCAGCCTAAAGTAAAAATAACAAACAAGTTTGATGCATTAATTTGGGGTTTCTTCGTTCAAGAATGTGTCTTCTTTCAAAACCAAAATTTTTCCTAATAAAAAAAGTGTTAAAGACTATGATTTTTCTTAATCTCTTATATATTTCCTTTAAATATAATAAAACGATTAGGGAAATGATATTTGAAATAATTGTAACGTTTTAATTAATCACGATATCGGTGTCATAATCAGTAAACAAGTAACAGTGGTATCAGATCGGTATTGATACATTTTTGAAATGGTATCGGTTGCATATCTTGTTCAAAAACAAAATAAAATAATATTTTTTTTTTATAATTAAATGAAAACATTAACAGTAATAATAATAATCCGAACATCAGCATAAAAGTTGTTATGTAAATGTCGCAAATATGTAAACACAAAACTAAAGAAATTAATTGCGTTTCAATTTAAAGCAATTTTTTTATGTTAATTGCAATTTGAGCTGATTTAAGCCAAAAAATTTAAATAAAAAATCCATAAAAATGCAAAAAATTTAAAAAACGTAAACAAAATAACAGAAATACTTAAACTTACGACAAAGCAATTAAAAAAGGGCTCGTCGATGATTCAGTAATTTTTTTTTTGTTATATAAGTGATAAAGTTTAATGAATTATGAATATGAAAATAAATGTGAAAATAAATATAAATATAATGAAAATATGCAAAACATTGTGATTACCTTGCAATGCCGTGAATTTTTAAAGCAGCGGTGCTTGTTACTTCAATTTGATTTTCCGATAGTGAAGTATTGGCAGAAGTTTTTTTGCTCTCTTTACTAAATTGACGCGAAGGAATCAACAAATGGCCATAAGAAGTATCCTAAAAACAAAGAATTTATATTTTTATTAATCCGCAAGTTAGTTACTAATTATTGAAGAAAAATACCTGACCACTTTCACATCTTTCAATGCCCAACAGATCAAAAGGATCGAAGGGAGTATCGTTAATAGCAGATAAGGGACGTGAACAGGAAGTATTGCGTTTACGAACCCCCTCTTTGCGCACTTCAATTCTAAATAAAAAAAATATATTAAAAAAACTTTTGTTTTTGCTTTTCCTTCCGAACTAAATAACTCTTATACCTGGCGCTGTTTTTTCCTCTGCAATAGGGCAGAGCTGAAAATATGAAAAATGGTGCCTTACGCGATACCAAAACGCATCTGCCAGCCTTACGAATATCTTTAGCATTATTAAAAAATAAAGATTTTGGAATGCTGCCACGATTACCAATTGAGCCGGGTGTTAAACTTTCCGTGCTACTATCATCGGTTGCATGAGAAATCGCAGAACTGGCTATGTTATATGAACGTTTACCCGTTATGGCCATTGGTCCACTACCACGCATGCCAGGTGCAGTATTAAGTCTAGCTCGACGTTCGGGTTGAATATTCGAAGTCTCGCAAGCGCCATTGCTAAAGGTTCTGCAAATAGAGAAGCGAAACATTGGTTGTCATATTTTTCAATTTATTAAAAAAAAATTTTTAATGTATCTTGTATGCGATTTTTAAAAATCTAAGTAAGCCCTTTAAAAACATAATTGCATATATTTCGCTGTGGCAACACCAACACATGCAACAAAATAATATGCAGTCATGGACTTAAGTGTTCATATATCCCCTTATCTCAGATGACTAACTACTTCTCAAGGATCATACGGGCAATTTATTGAGTGCTAGCTATACACAAACCTGTTAGTTTCTGCGCGCTCTCAAGCCGCCTGCGGTTATCTAGATATTCCAGTTGGCATAACTACTTGAGTATCCTATAAAGTCAATAGACGTAGTGCATAAGATTTGGCGTACGGCCACATGTTCTGTTTAGAATTTTCCTTTATAACATTTTTCAAACTATTAAAACTTTTTTACTTCAGGTTACTTTTCGAAACATAGAGCACAGCACACCTTTGAGGCCCTAAATTTAATAACTAAAAACGCTAATTTAAGTTTTGCAGAAAATAGATAAAGTAAACTGTCTGACTGAAATCTTTGAATCCCATCGAAGCTTCATTTCCAGCTAACTGCCGACTATTGGTACAAAAAGTCATTTAAGATCATTTCAAGGCTTCCAAAATTATATATTCAGTAACAGGGTAACAGATCTTAACAAAACAAATTTTTCGTTTTTAATCAAAAAGCTAAATTAGATATATAAGTTTGTACGTGTATAATAGCAACGAGCAAAATGATCATAAAATTAAGAAAGAGACAGACGTTTTTAATCCAGCACAAAAAAAAAATAAAAATAAACAAAGCAGCTAAAAAAAATTAAAAAAGAACCTTCAATATTTTTAAAACAAATTATTATTTATGCTTAAAAAACAAGTTGTATTCAAGAGACGAAACAGAATAAATATAAAGTGTGGCCGTCTTAAACTTAATTAACCCTTTACGGCTGATCCGTGTCTGTTGATGTACTTCGAAATGAAGCAACATGTCACAATTCGCTTTAAATTTCGAAAAGTGTGAGTGTGTTCAAAAAAATGTTTGAGCCATTTTGATAAATTTTTTAATTTAAAAAAGGTTTGTTGATTTAAATTTTAATAAAAAAAATAAAAACAAAATGTTTAGTTACGATTCGACAATTTGTGTATCTGATCGCTAAATGCGTTAAAGGTGTTTTCAGACTATTCCACAAGTCTTAAGATTTTCATAAGATTTTCAAAGGGCAAAGTTAATAAGAAAAATAATAATTAAATAATCTGATCATCAGATAATAAGATGGAACATTTTTGCGTTAAATTTTGTGCCTACTTCTTCACAATTAAAATCAAATTTTGTGTAGTACATAAACAGCTGTTTATGTCTTTTTATCCTAGAGATTGAAAACATCTTTTAAAGTTTTAATTTCGGCTCTAGGAGGCGTCTGAGATGATAAAAAAAGATCATGCGTGAGGTTAAGGTAAACTCAAACCTACAAGCACATTTCGACTGGATGGAGACAGTGGAGGCCGCCAAAAGCTTCTTATTTTAACTAATATACCAGCCCTTAAAGGGTTAAAATTTTAACTGTAAAATTTCTCGCCTTTAAAAACATACGTTTTGTTTTCTTTCATTAAACATATTTTATACAAATGTATGTGTGTCCAAAGAAAGGATCTTCTTTAAAGAAAAAATAACTAAAAAATTATAAAACAAAACGGTTTTTTGGAGCTAAAATATTAGGCAAACAGAAAAACTAGTAACGTTCTCAGCACTTTTATAAAAATTATTTAAAAAATAAACACAATAAACCAAAAATTTTCCACTTTAAAGTTTACTATGAAAAATGTCCTTCAAAAATATTTTTTATTATTAAAAAAAAAAATATGAAATCAAATCTCTATTATTAAAACTTGCTTTCAAGTGACCTTCAAAAGTAGGTCTGTAAGCACTATATGTGTGTTTATATGTATATTCATACATATCTTTAAAAATCATTAAAACATAAAAAATACAACTTTGTTTAACTGATTAAATGAGAATATCTACGACATGTGAGTAAAATTGGAATTGTTTATTTTAAGGGGTTATTAGTACGATTTAATTATTTCGTGGTTGAAATATTGTTGCTCACATGACAAGCGTTGAACACGCATGATCTTTATTACAAAGTTACTTCCAGCTTGTAAGCGCTTAGGTAAGAGTTTAGGAAAAAACACACAATACCTGAGTGTCAACAATTAATTATTTTATTTAATAGCAAGATTATTCTGTGACACAAATTTTTTCTACTACTATTTACTATTGCGCTTACATAAAACCATTAAAATCACTTTTCAAGTAGCCAATAGGACAACCAATTGGCTTCTTCCCATGATATAGAAAACGGATAACGGGAACGACCCCTATACATGCATTGCATTGTGTGGATATCAGAAATATAGGTTATGGGAGGTAGGATAGAGGGAATAGTGTTTGTGGACATTTGATTTGAATTTTTTGATACTAACAGTGAGAGGAAAGACATCCTTAGGAAGTATATTCCACATTCGAACGAAAGAACAAATTTTTTATGTAATGTGTGGTTCGATTCACTGACCAGTTGATCTCAAATGGGTGTGCTCTTGATGGAAGACGCGATTTACGCAAAAAAAAAAAGCCGGATCTCAGGAAGCACAAAACACATTTCGCTAAGTATCAATAGAAACGTGAAAGACAGCCTACATTTTGACGATTCACAAGTAAAATGATGCGAATAGATATCCCAACGTCACCGATGAGAACCTTCGCGCATTTCTCTACCCGTTTAAGCAGATTCAAAATAGAATTTTGGAGCACCAGCCCACGCATGGATGTTGCATTCCATTTTCGTTCGGATATAGGTGGTATATATTTTGAGAAGATCACATGATGTAAGGTACAGTTCCTACACCTTTTAAAGAAACTTGGACACTTGGATGCTCCTCTCGACACAAGAAAAGCGTGTACCATTCAGCGCACATCGCACTGGATTTTTCTGCTCAGAGCAATACTTATAATATTCATCAATACATAGTCCATGGTCCACAGTGCGACAACATTGGGACTTGCGGTCATTAAAATCGACCAAACGGAAATTAATATTAGATTGCGGTAAGGCCTTTAATTCATACTCTGCTTTATAGCTCCAGTCTCCAAAGATCTGGCTGGAGTCAAATCAGCATAAATAGAATATGCTGCTGTCGTCTGCAAAAGAATAACTAGAATTTGAGGTCTGCACAGAAGGCCATTTAGAATGATAAAAAATAAAATAGGAGAGAGGACGAAGCCCTGCGGTACCCATAATTTGATTTTAAACTATAAACTGGATCATGATCTTATATATTATTTATCCATTTTCTGCTTAAATATATATTTTTTTTACTATTCAGCTAATTGAGCCTTTTTAAAATAACCTCAATTTTTTCATTTTGTTATTAATGTTATATTGGTTTGAGCACTGCCTTCCTATTGGAATTTTATCTTCAAACTTTGCATACATACTAGTTGTATTACAAGTAAACATTAGGGGTTGCCCAGATATCCAAAAGAAACTTTGAAATTGTTACTTGAAAATATGGGCCACCCTAATGTATATGCTTTTTATAATTCTTCCAGTTAATTAATGATTTCAATACACATTTCTATTCATATGTTTTTGGTGCCTGCCTGTCTCCATATTGTCCATTAACTTATACAATATTATTTCCTAGATTCATTAATTTCTTCCTTATTCACCCAATCCCATCCCTCCATCCATCCATCATCATCTTCAATTTCATTAATTAACTTTTTGAAATTTGAATATTCTTGGTATTTTTATCAGGCCAACAGAATTATATAATTAACAAGCTGCCTTTTCTAAAAACATGTATTAAAACATAATAAAAACAAGAACCCCAAATTTACTCCATCCAAAACACACACACACACACAAGAATTATGTGTTATACGTACATACAATACAAACAAACATACGTATCTCTGTGGCTAATTAAAAATACTAGCAACCTGCCTTAACAAAATAGTCCCTTATAATTGTTGCTTTTTTTTCTTATCTCTGTTCTGTATGTAGCTATTTCTCTTATTAGTATTCAGGGTGCCCTTTCCTTAGCACTCACTTATTGGAGGAGTGAGTGTGTTAAGGCATGGCACGCATTTTCATTAGTCATTTTCTTTATATTAAAAGCAAAAAAGTTAATGATTTTTTTCTTTGTTCTCTTTCGTTTTCCTAAAATAATACAAAAATTCAACAAACCTCAAGAGATTTTTGTCTTGTGTTTATTTGATTTCGTGCACTAATTAGAAAAACTTTCTACGAATTTTTGAGCGCCTGGTAAAAAACTCCAACTAATTAACGTTTGGTGTTGTTTTTTTCTCTTAAGCTCCCCAAAGAATTTTTTAATTGCTTTCAAAATAGAAAATTTTAAGGCTGTTTTTAATTGCATTCATTATATAAAATGACACTTGACTTTTATTTCATTATCCATCTTCAGTGTTGGTGGTTTTTTTATTATTATATTAATTAAGGCTTTATTCTAAGTATCATTGCATACATTTTCTAAGTATAAATTTTAATTGGCTTTTCTTCGTTTTCGTTTAAGGATATGCTTACATACATACATATGTAATAACACACACATATGCAACAAAAATAGATTTCCGCTTTGCATTTGTTGTTTGTTTATAAACAAACGTCACATATAAATATGGATTTAATTACGAAACTTTATGCAAATACATACAAACAAACAAATGTACATATGTACATCGGTCTCATTTTTACAGTTCTTAGAAAAAGCTTAAATAAATGTTTAATTAGTTTCTTTTTCTCTTCTCTCTTTGAAAACCGTGATAGCCAACAGCAGTAGTAAACTAAGGGTAAAATCATTTTTATTTTAGAAAAATATTTCACTTCAGAATTCATTATGCTCTCTCTTATGAAAGGCCTCTATAAATTTCTTTCTTTAAGGGTTGGAAGGCTTAAAATAGTTTTTGGGAATCAATAATTCCTAAATTTTTTTAAAAATCCCAGAAAATTATAACATTTAAGGATAAGTTTTGGATTTAAAAAATTTATTTTCACCAACTTTGGCAGACAGGAAAATGCATAAAAATCTTAATTTAATTATTTTTGTAAAAAGTTACCAAGCTTGGGCCCGGTGAGGTTCGCTAAAATATTTAGTTATAACATAAACAAAGATTGTTTAACCGATACAAAAATTCATTGAATCGTACTCCTAACTTGTGAATGGTTTTGAAGTTCAGACTTACAGTTTTATATGCCTCAATTAACCTGTTTTTAAGTTGTATTCATTTCCAATTTAGAACATATTTCCTTCTTTTTGTATTTAATTTTTTTTTTTATTTATGACTGTAAAGTGGTGAAGGTAGTTAAGTCTTTATTATTTGTGCTAAAGCAGGATAAGTTGAGTTATTTCATTTAAATCCTTAGAGTAAGTTCATAATCCTTTAACATCATAACTTTAGAATTTTTAACTCAAAAAAGAAAAAAAAAAATGCCAAAAAAATTTTAAAAAGTATACTTTTTTGACCTTTATTTGATTTTTTACATTTTTACGCCATTTTCAATAAAACTTCAGAATTTTTTAATTGTATTGCAGAAATTTCTGAATGTATTTTGGGAATTTCTAATTAAGTTTCAAAACTGAATTGAATTTTAACTTAATTGTATTGTTTGTTCCACAAAAATGTTCGTGAAAGAATATTAATGTGAGTCGGTCTTACATTGCACCTGTGTGGGAGCAACGTTGGGGCAGCTTCTGACCTGAAAATTTGTTAACACGGATCAGACGGACTTCGCTAAATCGACTTCTCTATCTATAAGGATCAAGAAGATATATACTTTATGGGGTCGCAGATGGATATTGAAGAAATTACAAACGGAATGACAGACTTATTTATACCCTAATTACTTATGTGATAAGTCATCCAAATCGGATAAGTAGTTCCGGAAAAAAATTAAGGCTAAGAATTTTTTCCTCGTTATTACATAAGAATAGATGGGATATGCCCAAGCCATATGCGCTTGCTGCTCAATTGTTTTTGTAAAAGCACTTAGCTATATGCTGTGTGTTTGAGTACTTAGCACTTAGCACTAACAATACGAAACACACAAACAACTTTGTCTGGTTGGTAACAAAGTGTGGGTTTTATAAACAAAAAGTATTAAAAAAATTTAGTTTTTTTTATAGGTATTGGTGTTTGCTCTTCCCTAAGCAACTTTTGGGCACCCCTGGCATAGATTTTGTTTGACAGCTCAGTCATTAAAAAAAATAATCAGCTTTACATAGAGATAGTCCTAATAAGGCAAGTTTTTAAAGGAATAAAATCTTAACAAAATCAAAATTGACAGTTCACCTAAACCATTTTTTTTGGTAATTTACCATTATAAACCTCTTTGCAAAGTGACCTAGCAAAATTAAGGACATTTTTGATTTTTATTGGTTTCAGCAAAATTGTTACAAGTTACTCCTTAAATAACATTTTCCATAACTTTTATACTATAGTGTTACAATTAAAATTTGATTTTTTTCAATGCTTGCAATTAATTTTGAGATTGCTTAAGACAAGAACAGGTCTTCCTTTTAATGTCAAAAAAAAAATCTGCATTTATTTACTCTTTGAAGTCTCTGTCTGATAATGCACAGTCGTCATTAGCTGCACGTGTTTTGAACTCTTTGTTTTGTTCGTAGCTTATATTTTTCGATGTCTGATTACTTATTTATACGTATTTACAAAAGTTTTTTCTTCTGTTCGATTACCGTTATAACCACATGGTAAACCTTCCTCCACAATACAAAATACCAAACTAGTAGAATGTAGATTTTTCGAATAAATATTCAATATTATTGTTAATTAACTCTTAATTAACCTCGACCTAGGACCAATTAACTGAAGGCAATTTACTAGGCTCTCAGCACTGATAATACCCACAGAGCTCTTTTCCTCTCATTGTATTACATTGTTGATTCGTATATAAATATTTTGTTTTATTTTATTTTTTATGGTTGAAAAATATAAAAGTTTTGGTTTTGTGTATTTAACTATAAAGTAGCAAGACAAAACTAATGAGTACATTTGTTTCGCTGTATTTAAGTATTCATATATTAACTTTTTGTATGGATTCCCCCCTCCCCCTTTAAATTAAACGAGAGTGAGTCAGCTTGTGTTCTGATCTTTTCTTAAGACTCTTTTAAGGGCTCCACAACATGCCTACACAACAACAAAAATTTTAGTAAAAAATGCAACTCAAGTCTTTGTTTGCAAAGAAACAAACAAACCAGCAATTAAATGCATATTTAATTAGATAAACCGGTTGTATTTTTCAAATAATTAATCAATTTGTATGTTTTATGATAAAAACAAATATTTTGGTTTAATTTTGTATATAAGGAACCGGTTAAAACAAAAATTATTTTATACATTTTTTAGTTTGTCATTCCGTTTGTAATTTCTAAAATATTTACTTTAAACCCCATAAGGTGTATATATTCTGGATCCTTAAAAATAGGGAAGTCAATATAGCCATGTCCATCTGTCCGTCTGTGTGTCTGTTGATATCATGTTTCCGGACTCAAATAAAGTCGCGTAGAAAACGCTGTGATATGAAAATATCAGAAATATCTTTGAGGCAATCGCAATTTAAAATCAGAAAATCTGATCACTATTGACCGCGATATAAGCGAAAACCCAAAATAACCAATTTTTTAGGACACAATTCATGCATATATTTCTATATATCTCAGTAAATATAGTCACCCTTACTTACATTTTGGAAAAAAGAAATTGGACAGGAGCAGGGGCTGTTAAAACTCTCGACCTCAAACCTTCTACATGATATTTCTATTATACATACAAACGTTAAAATTTTTTAAAGTTTTCTATTTCAAAAACTAGGATAGCTATCTTCAAACCCAGCACAAAGTATTTTCATTAAAATATTCGCAGTACGAAATAACTCGGCTAGATCAGATGGCTGGGTATATAAAAAGACCAATTTGAAGGGTATATAAGATTTGGCTCAACCAATTAAGTACTAAAACTGCATTTAAATTTTTAAATAAAAATTATACACACTTTTAAAATATTATTATTTAAATATTTAATATTATTTGTTTTGTAAATGTTTAAACAAAGTAAAATAAATAAACACATCTATTTAATAAAGAATTAAGCATCTGTTTAAATTATTAGGTTGAGGCTGATTTAGTTGTAAATAAACTTTATCATGGTTGAATTGCATACATAGGAATATTGCATTATATATTTACTGCATAAGCATTTCAGTAATTAGTAATTTTTTTATTGATAATAAAATATAGTTTGCATTACCAGTAAAATTTTACTGGATACTGAAGAAAAATCTAGCAATCAGTAAATTTAACTGGGCATTCCAATGGATTTTCATTTCCAGAACGTCAAGAGTTTCTGTCTCCCAAGATTTATATCAGCATGGTTCGCAGTGCGTTTACGTGTCAAAAGACAACATTGGGTCTATTCGCACAGCCCTAAGCGGTGATTACTATCAGATCCCAGGTAAGTGTGCATTCCTTGTGAAAAAAATGTGTGCAATGGGTATCAACAAAAAAGTCTAAGTACATGTAATTGTTTTAAAAATATTGTATATAGGTTTTGTTTTTTAAATTTCTAGAGAAAATTTTCTTCGTGTACAGTCTTTATTTGATAAGTTGTGTATTTTTGCAAGTAGAATACGATGT
The DNA here is from genome assembly GCA_963583895.1 of Melanophora roralis. Lineage (NCBI taxonomy): Eukaryota > Metazoa > Arthropoda > Insecta > Diptera > Rhinophoridae > Melanophora > Melanophora roralis. The sequence continues at coordinate 1,849,617 of OY757191.1, forward strand.
ATAAATGTATACAGATATGTAAGTATATTTGTTAAATTTTATTTATTAATGTACGCGTTGGTTAATAAAGAAAAATAACAAGCTGAAAATAAACACCAATTTGATAACAATGTAGGTGGCGTCAGACTATATGGGTATTGCGACACGTAAAAATAATAAATGGGGAATAAAATTTATAAATCCCGCAGTGCACGAAATAAAATTTTTGACTAATTTTTGACGAAGTGGCTTTATGATTTTATTTCAAATGTAGTATAATGTAGACACATAATGTAATGTGCAGTTTTCAAAATAATCAAAAATAATTTTATTTTGCTTCTACGAAATCTGGTGGAAATCAAAAGACCTTCAGAATAGTCTGAACGCACCTTTTAAGTTGTGAGGAGTAAACTATTTTTAGCCAAAAGCAAAATAAACAAAACTGCTTTTCAATAAAAAAGAAACAAAAAATTACTGAAAAAAACTTATTAATAACAATTAACGACCAATTTTGTAGAAATAGAATTCAAGATTTTTATTTGATTTAAGTCGCACAAGCGGTCTGTTCAAATTAATTTGCATTATAATGTAGATATCAGTAACTTAAAAAAGTTTGAGTTAATTGCAAAAACTAAACGTGTTACCCCCATATCTTATCGTTATAACAAGTTCAGGCAGCAAAATTTAAAGTTCGCTCTATCATTCACGCTTATCAGCCCAAGCATTATTTAACAAAACTATATAATTCGCTATACAAAATTTTTAAAAGCGAACCTTCTTGTTTCATTTTGAATCTTGGTGAAAAATTTTCTACCATCTCAAATTTCGACAACAAATTATCGCTAGTTTATCTATCTGTCTATGAATCTAAAAAATTTAAGCAAAGCATTCACAAAAAACCAATGTATAAAAAACTTAATAAAAACATTTAATAAATTACAATTAATATCTATAAATTCATATTTTTATTATAACTAGGTATATCGATATTTTTATTATAGATATTTAAGCCCAACCCTACTAAAAATTTACCAAACGTATGCTTTAAGGCATTGAAGCCCAATGTGACAACACGATTTATGAGAATAGATGAGTGGTTTCCCACCGTTTTAGACCTAGAGACCAACTTGGCTATCGCTGCTTTAATCTGTTTGTGAAGTATAAAAAATTATTTGCGTTGTAGAACTTAAACCAATGGAAACAAATAGTTTTTTTTTTTGAAGAAAGATAAAATACAAATAAAAAATGGTCAAAAGTAATTTAACTTCAGCATACACACACAAACTCTGAAAAAATGCTGAAAAAATAAACAAAAATAAAACCATGAACTACCAAAAAAATTATACAGTAAGTATTATTTGTAAACAAATAGGAAAAGCAAAGAAATTTGAAAAAAAGTGCAAAAAAATAATATAATTATACATATTGCCTATTTACTTTAAAAATGATATAAGTCAAAAATCGTGGTTTTGAGAAAAGTAGCTCTTCAAGATAATTAAGCTGTTTTATAAATAAGTTTTGTACAAAATTGCGTAAAAAAAGATATACCTATATGTGTTTTATAAGGAAATTGATGTGATTTTATCAAGTTAAAACCAGCCGAAGATATACATACATACATATCTAACGAAAAATCTGAAAAAGAGGCATTAGGCCAAAAAAAAACCATTTATGTTTTAGATGTGTTCTATTAGAGATATCACAATATTTCATTTTTTAGGACTTTTATTTTTCTAAAATTTAAGGTAGTACGTTAAGGTGTGCCTCTCTTTCTTATCTAAAATTTTTACATTATCTTGCAACAATTGATATCGTTTAGGGCCTCTTTTAAATAAATGCTAAATTATTATAGCCGACCAAAACTTGTGCTTACAGATAACACAATTTTGACAAGTTTTTTTAAGTGTTTGTACTTTTTGTAGTTAAAGCACTTTAACCGAAAAAACAAATTATATGCAAGGCTTTATTGAATCATAAAATAAATAATTTGCGTTGTAGAAATTTTACATTAAGAAGAGAAATAAAGAAAAAGTAAACTCACTACAATTAAATTTAAATAAAAACATCTGGCCACCTAAAATATATATGAACCTACCAACAACTCAGCACTTAAATACCTACACACACAATTGCAATTTATGCCGACAACGCACTAAAGTATTAAAAAAAAGCAAAGAATTACCAAAACAAACAAAAAACTACAAAATATTTAAGGGTACATTTAGTAAACAAATAAGAAACATAAAAGAGAATTAAGAAAATATAGAGGCAATCAATTTTAATTTTAAGGTTTAAATCAGGTCGGGTCAGGTGAGGAGAACGCTCATCATTATCCCAGTCATTAAAGGACAATCAGGCCATCCTTTTTCTTGTATTTGTGTTTAACATCTCACTTAAGCATTAGTTAATGCTCGTTTATTGCCCAACTGTACTTCTTAAGGGCTTATGTATGTAAGTAGGTAGAGCAGGGAGGAAAACTTTTGCTTTCGCACATACAAACGTGCAAATAAACTTACATAATAATGTATACATACATATCCATTGGCAATTTTGCGTTACCCATAAAAGTTATGACATTGAAAATATTTCAAGGCCAAAAAATTCCTTAGCAGTATAATATTATTTAAGGTGTAACTTAAAATTACAACAAACAAATGTAGAAGACTCAGCTACCAATACCAGTAAAAATAGTCTTAAACACACACACATACATATGTAAAATGTATATAAGCCTAAATGCCAAAAATAAAATCATAAGAACAACAAAATTTTTGTTAATATTTTAATTTAATTAAGACCTTGTTGATTGATATCAAATTTCAAAATAAAAAAAAACAATAATCATGCTTAATAGCTAAAAGTTTAAAAGAGAACAAAAAAAAGAAAAGAAAGACCAAAACAAAAACCGGCAAATTATTAGTAAAAAGTTTTAAGTTTAATAAATATTGTTAGCAATATCCTCATTGTATAAAAAATATAATTAAATTAATATTTATATATTTTTTTACTTTTATAAATTATACGTCATAACCAGGGCAAATTAAAATGCCACGAAATTTTTTAAAGAGGTATGCAAAACGGCACTAAAAATCGTTGAAAATGTCACACAGAAAAAGGCATGAAATACATCAAAAACATGCAAAATGGCACCAAAAATCGTTGAAAATAGCACAAAAAGGTAATTGTTTTATTTTATTAAATATAAATTGCATTGTACGTACAATCATGTGTTTTTGGATATAAAAAAATATCTTTTATTGTCACATAGAATATATTCTTTCGACACCAGCAGATGTTACCTCAAACCTTAATAATAATAAATTTTGATTTTTTTTTAGTAACAAAAGTTCATCATCTCAATAACTCTATAGAACAATTTACAGGCAGACAGTCAAAAAAAGGCTTTAATGGTACGATAGGCTAAAAATGGCTTTTTTTTACAAAATAATGACAAGTAAAAAACTATTGAAAATGTTGCCACAAAAGGTAGCTTTTCAAAGAAAAATTAATAAACAAAAGTGCTTAACCTTAATATGCTTTACTTTCACAATTGTTTGTTAAAGATGTTACTCATGCGTCATGATGAACACAATTTTAAAGCAGTTAAATAGATATAATTTGTCCAATTCACAAGCTCATGTTATCGTCGTATGAGTCGTCTTATTATTATCATATTGGTTAAAATAAAAAACTAAATTTTTAAAATGTGTATACAGCCTTTTACTCGCATGATATTTTCAAACAATATTGTGTTTTATTTGAGAAACGTCTTGATAGCGCAGAGATAATAATTTAATTGTTTTAATGTTAAAGAAGATATAACTGCTTAAACAAGTCATTTAAAATATAAATTTAAATAAATCACAGAAATAAATAAAGGTTTTATATTAAATGCGCACAAAAGTGTTTCTTAAATATATTTTTTTAAAACCAAGAAATTATTGGTTGGATAAAAAAATTTAAAAAAGTTTTCGTAAATCTACAAAAATGATAAATTTTAAAAAATGTCTTAGTATTGGCCACTTGTAATGTACTAGGGTCTGCTAAATTTTAAATACTCATAGTGTAGGGTACTAACGTAAAATTTAAAATTTAAACAAATTAAACTTCTTATCACGAAATGTTGTTTGATAAATAAACAAATTGTTTTTGTTTGCTTATCTAACAACAACTCAAAAACCAAATTTTAATTAAACTATTTATAATAGAGTAAACCATTATTGAAATGAGTACATACACGCAGAGAAAAAACAAGGTTGAGCATGATCACGACAGATATAATGCTTTTCTCCGCAATCAAATTTGGATGGCACAAGCATATAATAGTTATTTTTGTTTTATTTGAACGTCTATTGGTTACGATAATCAAGAATATGATAACATTTAACCATTATATGACTATCGCTAATGATATCTCTAATATGATATCCAAAAAATCATAGCATAATATAAAAATTTGTTTTGCAAAACAAATAATGATTTATTTGCAAAACTAATAAGATTTTTGAAGTACTAAAACCTACAATTAATCAATTAATAATGGGCGCAACAACAGTATGGTCACAAGGAAATTAAATAATTTTTAAGCTTCGACATTTGCTGTTTTGCGTCATTCTTTTTCTTGTTGATTGTTAAAATAGAATTTATAAAACAACTTGTCATTTAAAATATAAAAAAAAACAAAGTGTTGTAAAAAATGCAGATTAAATGGTAAATACAAGAGACAAAAAGTAATATGTAAATTGAAACTGTCAATTCAAAAACAAAAAATGTGTGTGTAAAGAATAAGCATATTTTTAAACAAATAATAAACCATTTTATTTCCATCTGCTTTTTTTTTAAATCATTTATTACACTAAAAGTTTCAAAAAAATTTCAAGTGATCAATTTTATAAATACTTTGCAAATGTTTGTAAATATATATTTGTTTCTGAAGTAATCATGTTATGATTTCGGTGCATTTATGGGGTTTTAACGCTTATTGTAAATCATTTTATGATTGCAAAAATGTCTGTGACTTTTCAAAAATATATTTTTTGTAATAAAAAAAATCACAAAAGCTACCAAGAAAAAGTTTTGTACATAATTTTCGCTTAACTCTAAAAATATGTATCACAATACAATTTATGGGTCTGTGGGATCACATTATCATCCTACGAGTTATTTTATGGTCGTAGGGAATCACAGTATGATAACAAGACGTAATGTATGATTGTATGATAACATACAATGACTATATAGAACTATTTTGTGATCCCGTAAAACAACGTTGTGATAATAAGGGATCATAGTATACTAATGAAGAACTATTTGCATCAAACTAACTATGATTACAGCTAATCATTACTTTGTTTGGCTACAATCATACTACCCAATTATCATATAATGCTTTCAGATTATGGTTACCTCAACCATATTTATTTCTTTGCCTGTAGGTGTTCAGTAAATACTTATAATTGCTTTCTTTATTATAATTAATTTGTCTCCTTTTTCTTTAAATATTTTTTTATTAAACAAAAACAAACAATGATTGATTATAAAAAAGAAATTGAATAAAAAAAGCAAATAGAAATATTAATTAATAACATCTGTACTAACATACACATATCGTTCTATTTATAGAATAATGTAATATTTATTGACCATGTTTTTTAAAGGTACTTAAAGAGTTTGATTGTTCAATCAAAAAAAAAAACGAAAAAAAAATAAAAGATAGAAATCAATAGAATTTAACAAGTAAAACAACATGCAATCGAAGAAAAAGATAAGAAGAGACAGAAAGTAAAACGTTAAAAATGGTACAAAAAAGTCTTTCAACCGTCCATAATATGAATGTGACACGACAAATAACGAAACTAGCAATAGCAAACAAATAAAAACTGGAATGAATTAATTGAAAATTAATTTAAAGGTTTTATCAAGGCGAATTAATTAAACAGGTGGTGTTACGAGTACAGCTGTTCTACTTTTTTCTTGCATAAATCGAGGCAGGGTCTTCAAATTTGTTTCTGTTTACATATAATTTTTGACACAACAACCAACAAAAAGCACAACAAAAACCGGAAATTTTCTTGGCCGTAAATAAGTTGTTGTAAAATTACTACCACCTTGCAATCAATTCGCCTGGGGTTTTATAATTTTGTTTATTTTTACATATAAATAAATGTTAAGACATATGTTTTATTAATTTAATTGAATAGCTTGATAGTTTTGACTTTTTTAATTATTAAAATTGTGTAAAACTGCCCTTAACAATATAACAAAAAAGGCAAAATGTTTTTGGGAATAATAAAAATAAATTAATTATGATTAATTTAAAAATCGGCAAATTTTTTGCTTTTGGATAAAAATTGTTTTTAATCATTTAAAGAGGCAGGTAGCAATAATGATTACTTGCCAAAGGCTAAAAAAGCTAACTGAGTGTTATAAATATTCACTTGTTTTAAGATTTAGTTTAATACTTAATTTAATTGAAATAAATATAAAAAATTTATTTGTACATAATCCCAATCAAAAAATTTCAAAATTGTAATCTTACCTCCTTATTCCTATCGCATAAGGGGGCTCCCATACAAAGTTGGAAAATTGTAATAAATCCCCCCTACAACTTCCAGGATGTCCGTGAATTGGTCAAATGTAGGACTGACCCCAACTCGTTTCTCCTTGCACAAGCATTTTCCTAAAACATACTTACCCCCATATTCCCACCCCCTAAGGGGTTTTTATGGAAGGTTTGAAAAATTAGGGTAAACCCTCTTACAAGTTGTGAAGGGTATGTGAGATTCGGCACATGCGAATGTAGCGCTCTTACTTTTTTTAATTCAGAAAAAGTTTAATTTTTATAGTAAAAATGTGTCCTGCTGTTTTCATTCAGTGGCTTATGAATCTTATGAATGAATATTTTTTATAATTTCTTATTTCTTGGAAAAACAACATTGACTTCCTGATTACATAAACATTAAACGAGAATAAACATTTTTTTATGAGATTTGTTTTTTTATACTTTTTTAATTGTAAACAATTCTTAAATTAAACAACAATAAAAAGAAACTATGTACTATGAATTCAACACCCATAGAATGTCAGCAATGTTGGGTAGGTAAGCACAAACAAAAAATTAAAAAAAACATTTATGATCAAAACAAATTTTGTATAAATTATGCAGAAACGAAAAAAGAATAACAAAAATTGTTATTAAAAAAAATTACTTCATTCATATTTATCTTAAGATTAGTTTACTTCCTGTGGGAACATTTTGTGCTGCGCATATAAAAAATTAAATCTACGATGTTACTGCTTCTGATCTTTACAAAGATTTAATGAGACCACATTTGTCCATTAAATAAATAATTAATATCATTATGAGTTTTATTTTTGTTTTTTTTTAAGTTTTTGTATGATTACCAAATAGGGATTGTGTTGCAATGGTTTCAAATAACTTAAAGAAGTTATATTTTATTTGATATTTTTGAGAATGGAATTAAAATAAAAAGGCTTAGAGGGCTCGTTATTCTTGATTAAAATAAAAGATTTGTTTTTTTTTTATTTCATTTCCTGTCAATATATTTTTTGCCATTAGCAACAATGCATTTTCTGATTGCAGCATCACACTATTATCAGCACACCTGCCTTTGGTTGTTTCTGGTTATTTAGTAATTTATTTTGGGGGTTTTTAATGAAAGAACTTTTTTCTACAATTTCTGTTTTCTTAAAGATCTTCAAGTTTTACTCTAAAATGAATAATATTCTTGAGTTTGCATCTCAAGGACATGCTACGCTGCACTGCACAAATAAATTTAACAAGAACTGGAAATAACAACAACATTAACATATGCATGCACCACCGGCAAAGGTAAACAAACAAAACGTGTTGCTTGTCAAAATAACCGGCTTCTTACTTGCCATGACCAAGACCTTGAAAGTTTGCGGTCATGTTTTAGCGCAGACACAAACCTTATAAACAGGGTTAGCATATGTTTCAAAACGAAATAATTTTTTTTGGAAAACTACTTAAAAAATAATCAACTGGTTATTTTAGGAACTAATATATAAAAATAATTTTAAAAACAAAACTTTTTTGTTCCAACGAAATAAGTATTTCATAATTTTTTTTAAAGTAATTTTCTATTTAAATATTTTTAGCGGAGACTTAAGCCACTGTTTAAAAATCAAGCTCAAACCTCTTAAATTTTACTTCATCTCTTTGTTTTACTTAATCGCTCTCTACCTCATACACACTTCTTTTTTCAAGGCATAAAATTTCAATGTCAGGGATAAAATTATCAAAATAAAAACACGCGCACACACATACACGTACACAACACGCCCTTTTTAAACCGCACAAAGTTATTTTGCAAAAGAAGAAAATAACAATAAGGAAACTTAAATACACAAACACACATGCATAGAAAACTGGGTAACCTTGAAATGTTTGCTTCGCTTATAAAATTGTTTATAGTATATTTTTGTATTCCTTACAACCGGTTCCTTGTTGTTATCAAACACATGAAAAAAGTTTTATTGAAAAAAAAACTTAAAGAACAGAAACTAAAGAAAACAAAAAAAAAAGCAATTGAATCTGCTGGTTTTAAGAAACAAAAAGAAAACATCCTTTGTGTGTCCAAAACTAAACAAAAATTTTTATTACGCAGTTTCTTTATAAAGGCAAGGCAGGCAGGTGCCTTATGTTATGAAATCAGCTTCAAAACATATTGATATCAGTATACATACACACAAAACAAATTTTGTAAACACATTCTGGTATCCTTTTTTTTCACAACAGTGGTAAGGATATTTTTGTTGTTACATGACTTATGTGTGTATGTATGTATATGCTATTCCTAACTTACATACAGGCAAATACATGTTTGCATGTGTTTGTAAATGTATGCATGTATGAATGACATAACATAACTCAAGATGTTTGCCGGTAAGAAAATGTAAGACGTAATTAAGGAAAAGAAGGTGTGAAAATTTGTTTCTAAAACCTATTCATAGGCATGCCGTAATGTTTTACATATTGAGACTTAGATTCAAGAGAGTCATAACTCAAAATTTTTATTTTTAAGTTTGCAAAAATGTTTTTTTTTAGCAAGAAACCATTATAAATCCCATTTATCTAATATTGTATTTCATACATAATTGCCATAATTCCCTTCTATTTCATTTAACCATAAATGATCAACCTTGCCGGCGGACACCCTGTGGTATGACTAAAATTTACAAAGCAAACAAACATTTTTTATGCTACTACATTTTAAGTTTATTGCATAATAACGTTATTAAACACACAGAACATAAAAAATTTGATTTTGAGTTATTACTCTTTTGCAGCAAAGCACCGATATGTATGTATGTGGTGATAATATCAATTGAAGAAGAAACATTTTTTAATAAATTTTTACACTTTAAGTCGTAAAACAAGAGTAACTTTTTAAATGTAGGGAGTTTCACTGTCACAGGAATGACGGGTGTTATTTACATGTCCAGTTTATCTTAACATTTGTATTTGATACAAGAAAGTTTTCATCTGTCATGCTCTATCATTTTATACCCTACACTTTTAATAATAAGGTCGATGATTAATTTGAATAAAAATTTATAAACTTGCAACAGGAGGAAAAAACTAGAAAAAACAATGCAGAAGGCGTAGGAAGGTTTAAGATTTCCATGTAAAACTTGATAAAAAAAAAAGAAATAAAGCAAGTAAGAGCGCTATATTCGACTGTGTCTAATCTTATATACCGTTCCCAGGCATTTGTTAGCCAAGTTTTTTTTGAATCGCAAATGTTATAATAAAATTATTTTGTACAGCGTTTGACTTTGATAGCGATGTCCCTTTCAGGCTTCTATAAAACAAATTTTTCTTAAAAAAAAAAATAAGAATAGAAACAACTTGTAGAAGGCTTGAGGAAAATAGTTTCAGAGATATTTCGTATCAAAAGTTGAATAAAAATTGTTAATTTGTATGGGGGCTTTCGCTTCCCCTGCCCCTATCTATGTAACTTTTTTCCAACATGTAGGCATTATTAGACATGGACACTTCGTTTATTTCCCATGCAAGTCATTTTAGCAACGTCCGGCAATCCATCTCATAATTCTTTTTAATGACGACGAATTAAGTCTTTAAATACTGTTACGAGTATTGAAATATGTATAGAAATATTCCTATTGAGCGCCATCAACATTGGTACACAAACAATTAAGATATCAGAAAATAATTTAGATTTTTATTTTAAGAAAAGCTATTAAAGCCGTTAAAAGATAGAATCATATACATTAAAAAAATTTTTATATAAAGATAACATTATGCTAATTAAAAAAATAGATTTTTGTTTAAACGTATTAAATAGTCGAATAGTTTTAAATCTTATCATGTTGTTTGTCAAGATATAAATACAAACAAGTAAGAGCGCTATATTCGGTGTCAAATCTTATGAACCATTCACATTAGGCTTTTTGTATCCTGAGCGAAACCGATACATCAAAATGTTAATTAAACAAAATTACACTGTGGCAAGTTTGAATTGAAAAGCTATTAGATATTGTTTCTAAAATTAGTCTAGTGTGAAAACCCCCATTTGCACTTTTTTTTAATTATTGACAGACATTAAGCTTGTCTGGCACTGCGTTTGTTTTGGTTTTCTATTGTTGGCAAAAAAATTCTTTATACAAAAGTGTGAATTTGGAAAGGTACATTGACTTTTAGAAAGCAATTAACATCGTAGACCCAGTTTTAGCGTGTTTTGTTATGCAGTGTTGCCGCTATAATATAAACAAATTTTCTTAATTACTTCCATTTATCTACAATTATTTGCTACCTTTTGTTTCTTCTTTAAATATTTAAATTTGAAATTATGTTTATTTTTCCTGTTTGTATAGCAAACGAATCACAAGTTTAGACAGCGAGACAGACTGTCAGATTTATTAAAATATTTGCAAATGTTTAATTAAGTTATATTTATAAGAACTCTGTTATTTTAACGTATGTACTATTATAGCCAAAGCAGGCAGAATTTCTTTATCATCAGATACTAAAAAAAAGAATAAAAAAACATGGATCTAATATGGTTATAAGAGACCGGAAAGATGTTCAATAGTAAAAAGGAGTGTGTACAAATATGTTGTTGTGTACTTTTAAGTTTACATCTTAAACCTTAACTATTGATTTCTACCTTTATAACGTGGTGCAAAGGAATGTCTTGTTATATGGATGGCTCTAGAGCGAAGGAAAAGAGACGAAGCCTCCCGGTTGAAAATACGGAGACCGAAATCTACATCCGCATCCAAATCCACAACACTGTTTTAAAAACGGTCCGGGAATTTAAAGAATGTTTTTCCTGGCAAAGGACACACGCGGGTCCAACGAACAGCGTAGATAAGAGCAAGTATGTCCGGATCACCAAATCGAGGACAGTGTTGCAAACCAAGAAGATGAATATTGATTACTCAGAATATGGCCAAGTATGCATTATATAGGCGCATGAACATTTCAAAGTCATTGACAATAAACTGGCGATTAAAGCTAGGTAACAGAGAGTTGAATGAATTAAGGAATCCGAAGCTGGAAGGAGTGTGCTAATATTTCCCGCGAGAACTGTAGAGTTATAAAACAGTTGGCAGAATGACAATAATCTTCTGGGGCGAACCAAATAAGGAAAGTCCTGCTAAAGGTGTACTTCAATACTAGCACATTACCATCGGATGGTGGTTACAAACAACAGCGACACCAGCAAATGCATAAAGGACATCGAATTGATGGCAAATTTCCTTGGTCACTACCCAGCTATGCACAGGCTGGAGATTAAAGTTTTATGTCTAATGTTCTACCAGATGAGATTGAAATGCTGACGTAAAATAATTTATGGTGTATGGTACAAAATGATCGGGCTTTCTTATTATACCCTACACACAGTGATAAGGCTCTATGTCAGTTTGTCATTTAGTTTGTGATTTTTTCAATATACATATATTTGCGACTCCATTAAGTATATATATTCTTAATCCTTTAGATAGGGGAGTCGATTAAGCCATGTCCGTCCATGTTGAAGTTAAGTTTAGCGAAATAAAGTCGGACAAAAAGCGTAGTGTTTATTTAATTTTTCTTAAAACAGCTAAAATAAGCTAATTTGTAGTTAGTTCTGCAAGTAAAATTATATTTTAAAACATTTTTTTAATAAAAAAGTATTTAGCGTATTTTTTACGCCATTTTTATTGAGGGTTAAAAAAAAAAACTTTTTTATAATTTATAAAAATAAATTACAATACCTTTTCAATAAATTTTTATTAACAAACGTCTTTGCAGCCTTATTAATTTAAAAATTTATTATAACATTTAACAATAATATTTCAAAATTTCCTAAACTAATAAGCAAGGACATTAATGTTTACCAAATCCTTTAAATAAAAATAGTTTAATTATAAACTGAAGTCACCTTATAATCAACTTTATAATTAATTAATAACAAAAAGAAAAACAAAAACCATACACAGTCATCAAAAAGCAATAATAAACGGTGGTGGTGAGAGTATATACATATAAATCTGTAAATAAGGGTCCTTAAACATCCTTGAACTGTGTTGGTGAGAAAAAAGGTTATTTGAAAAGTGTATAAGAAGACCCCATCGCATACTTCTAAATCTACCTAGAAATTTTTATTTAAACACTGTGCAAGTTTACAAAAAAAGCTTTTTCTGCATGCACACATCTCTTTTGTGTAAAGAGAATGCAAGGAAACTGCAAATAAAGCTTTTCATTCTATAAAATGCATTTGTTATTGGCAGCTTTGCATCAACAGATAGAACCTAAAATAGCTACATAGAAACTAACATTTGTATGTTTGTAGTTAAATTGTTGTTGGCCGGTCGCACCTAACTCAAACAATTTGTAAAAAATTGAGGTAGGTTCTAGCTAGGAATAACAAAAACAAACCAATTTATGTATGTATGTGTGTGGGCATAGCTGAAAACAAATAATCTCATGCCTAACAACAATTAAACCAAAGCTGTTTTTTTAAATTATCATTTAAAAAGCTTAATTAAGTCTGATATCGACATCGCCTTTCGCTAAAACATTTAAAAACGAAAACAAAAAATCATTGAAAATTACTGGTATTAGTTGGAATAAGTATTAGATTTGTTTGTTGTTTTACAGCCAAAGGTCGTTGCTGTTAAATGCAATGAACTCTGTAAAGCTCTATTGCCTTAGCCGCAGCGCTGTTGTAGCTGCGGTTATTGTTAAATAGTGATGCGAAATCTAAAACACTTGATATTGTTCCATAACCTTACTTTAATGTTAATATTATCGTATGGGTTTTGCAAGAGGAATATGATAAACTTATTGAATATTAATCTAAGTAAAATAATATTTCTTAATATTTTAATTTGCCCATAATTCTGTTATGACATCCGTCATACCATTTGTGTTTACGTTTTTGGTTGTAATTGAAAAACTTTTAGCTTAAATAAAAAAAGACTACGATTTAGAACGGATTTAATACGTTTCATAATAGGTGAAAGCTGAATGAACATAATTAAGTCAAAGAACGGCAAGTAATACGACCGAACAGGTCAAACAAATATGTTTTAAGAGAGAAACCCTTTAAATGCTTTATATTTAAATTTAAGGTCGATACATTTTGTGTGTGTTCTAACTTGGCGTACGGCACAATGAAGTGATCTCGACAAAAAACACCAAAGAATGTTTGGTTGTTTCGAATTAAACCTTAAGTTTTTTAACAATATACTAACAGTAATTAAGATTTAATCAAATTAAGAAAAAGTGTTTTTTGTCGCATTTATTTATTCTAAACATTTTCTTTGATATACGGCAAAAAAGTGTATTTGTTTTGCTTAAACAAATATTGTCGGTTTTACAAATATTTCAAAAAGTATATATGTAATTAGGAAAACCAATCTTCAGTACACTGTGATATAGCGGATGTGACAAAAGTTTAAAGCTTGACATCTCCCAATATAATCGAGATACCGAAAAACAAATAAAGGATTTAAACATTAATCATATACATACAAATGTATATCGATTTTTAAATTAATATTTTGGAAAGTGTGCCGTGCGTCAAATAAAAAGTTTAACGACGATTTGCGTTAGTACCCGCATATTATCCTTTAACAAAAGAAAAACTTAGGCAATATTCTTTAGCAATAGTAAAATGTATATTTATTGTTTAAATAAACAGATTTGATTTTAAAGTTTTTCTTTAAACCTCTAACATTGTCTGCTGTATTAGGTTACCAATTACTTAAAAGCTTTACAACACCACACTTAACAAAGCTTGACTGGCAAAAGTGCAACCCATGTTTCTCACTAGAGATCACTGTGTGGGTTTTTATGCAATTCATTTTTTTTTATTTAATTTTGTTATTTTTAGTTATTTCTAGGAGCTGGTGACCTTGTTTTCTATAATACGTTTTATTCCCGCATTCTTATAGAATTAGAACCGGGCTGGCAATAATAAAACCTTTTTTTAACACAAAATACCTTAGTGTCTCCGTATGTATGAACTTTCAAATAGAATGTGACATGTATGTATGTATGTTAAATTTACAATAAAGAGCTTTTATGCACTTTTATTGCTGTAAGTTTTTTTTTGTTTTTGTTATTGTTTTATTTATTTATTTTTTAAGTGTCAATAACCTGCAGTTGCCATGAATTTTTCTTGTATGATTTCGGTGTTTTTGTTTAAAAAATTAAAATAAAAAAAGTTTTTGAAAATGTAGTTGTTGTTTTACTTTTTTAGCATAATATTGCATTGTTGTTGTAGCAAAAAGGGAAATAATTTTTTACTTAATGTTATGCAATACTTAGATGTTTGAATACATTTCTTAAATAAAAAGTTTTAATAATAAAAAAACTACAGATTTTAACTGTTTTTATAACAAATAGAAAACATTTAAAACAAAATATAAGAATATTGAAAAATGGTTTAAAAAATGTTTATCAGGTATGAATTGTAATTAGTCATAAAAAACTGATTCCATTGTGACAGGTGTGACAATTTTACTTAAATGTTTGGTTATTATTCAAAAAATTTTGAATTCTTAATTAGAAAAAGGTTAATGAATGGAACGGCATTAAAACTTATAACTTTTGATTAGAAACTCCTTCAAAAGACTGTGACGGATGTGACTTTATAAATATGAGTTTTAGAGAATTTCGAGTTTGAAATAAATCTTATTTAGCAAAAAGTGTTCAAAAAGGCGTGATGTCTCAAGGCCTGTAGAGCTTATATTATCTAAAATCAAGTGATGGAGTTTGGCTTTTTTGCGTGATAAACTTTAAAACAAACAGAAAATACAATTTTTTCTAATGCTTTTAAATACATACATATGTACATATGTACATATGTATGTACAACAATCAGGCATCGGTTTTCTAAGTGATCATTAAACTATTTAAGTTAAATTAATAAAAAATAGACTTGTTAAGTACTGCATTAAAAAAAATTATAAATAATTTAAATAAAAATTTGCTTAAATTAACAAAAAAAAACTTTTTTGAAAATAAATAGATTGAATAACAAGAACAAAACTGGGCCTTTTTGTCTGAATGAAAAATATTTAATTAAAGGCGAAAACAAGTGACGAAATTTTTTAAGAAAACGAAATAAATAATAGAAATACTTGCACTTGAGATACATGTGTAAATAACACTGTGCAACAGTGGAAAAAAACACAAACGGGTAATACAGGTTCGATTCTACAACAAAAGGATATTAAAACCATATATTCAGTTTGGCGAAATTAATGGACTCCTCATAAAATGTTGTCATAAGTTTTTTGTAATAGGAACAAAATAAAAAATTTTGCCTATATTTAAACATTTTAAAGTCCAGGAAATTTTTTTTGCTTTTTATAGCAAATAACAATATTGATTAAATGGAGTCTTATGTACAATATTGCTGAATATAGATTGGTATTACAGCCAAATCTAATTTAGCTTTTAAACAAAAACCATTCCCACCATATTTTGAGAGGTCCACTGATTTTTCAAAACTTTTACAACCCTTAAAAGTCATCAGCCAAACCAAACTGTTTGTTTGTTAGTATTAAATATATACTGTTTACTTTTTGTATTTTTTAAGTTGTTGCACAGTGTAATTACACATCTAATAAATTTGTTGTTGCTAAAGAGTTTTTGTAATATTAAAGGCCTTAATGTTTTTTAAAAGCCATAGTTATTTATAATATTTTGCAGGTGTAAAATAATTTTTTAAAAACAAAACATTTTTTTTTTTTGACAGAATTTCTGTTATTTAGCAATATCATAAAACATAAGTGCAAGCCAATTATTACAATGACTGAGTATTTAGTTTGTTTGGTCAATGAAACTTGGCAGAATATCAAATTGACAAAATAAATAAACATTTGAGAAACGTAAACTAAGGTTTTTTATATAGAAATTTCGCAATACGCATTGAATATATTGGAGAAAGTAATTAAAAGCAGGGAATGCAAATAATAATAGTTTTTGAATTTTTAATGAAAAAAAATCAAATGCCCGGAAATGTCACTTTTTCACACAATTTTCCATTCCGCCCTGCATTTTTCATTATCCTTTTACTAGTTTTTAAACTTTAAAATTTTGCTAATACAACATTTTTCAACTTGAAAGTTAATTTTGTTAAAAATTTGTTTAAAACTTTAAAAGGAAAATAATAAAATTGTTTTAATAAAAACCTCGATTATCTTGCAATAAAATGAAAAATACTTTGCGTTAATTGTAGACGAGAAAAATGGTAAAGGGTGTCGCATAGGTTGATGAGAGTTAAGAAAAATCACGCAAAACCACGTAACTAGCAAAAAAAATCTCGAGCCACCATATTTAACAGAATGCTGGCAGAAAAAAAAATATTTCAAAGGCACTTTCCTTGTTATTTAGAAAATGCTTTAGCTTCTCCTGTATTATTTAAAAAAATGTAGTTTGCATTTCAGCTGAAGATATATGGTATTGAAATTATGTACTCACCTTTCCCGCAATGGCATTGAAATGCCAGCACCCATGCTGGACACCTTCATTGGTATCTTAATGCTGTCCGAATCACTGCCGCTTTCGGCATTCGAGCCGCCACTGCCACCGCCTTTTTGTTGCTGAGTTTGATGTTGCCTTTGATGGTCAGTCTTGCCCTGTTGGCGGGCGCTTGAAATCGATCTTTTAGCATTGCGTTTTTCTTGTCCAGTTGCAGTCGCTTGTCCTGTAGCTGCATTAAAAGCTTTGGATTGTCCGTCGCTTTGAGCGTTCTTACATTGTGCATTTATCAGGTTGTCACCCATATTTTCAGTTTCACTAAAATGCCCATCCCCATCCGCATTGCCGGCATCATCACTTCCGGAACTACCGCTAGAAGCCAAACCTTCCATAAGATTTTCATCAGTTCCTTCTGGCTCTCCATCGGACAGAGCTGGCGGAGTTTGAGGTGCTGCTTGTGCACCAATGTTGGCATTGCGTTGTTGGCAATGTTGAAAACGCTGCTGATTTTGTGTTGGATTGTTATAGATACCCTTTTGTTGAAAGAAACGCTGTTGCGTTTTATTCTTGTTAGAACTGTTATATTGATACTCAATCTTTTCCAAAGAGCTGACACTACCAGCTTCTTCGCCTTCGCCTCCTCCTCCTCCGCCGCCTTTTGCGCTTCCTGTAAACAGATTTTCGTCTCCTCCTCCTTCAAATCGACCTTTGCCTTTAGTGCTTGTACCTGTTGCTGATCGTAATCTTGCCGACGTTGCGTAATTTGCTGCACCTGTGCCACAGATGCCAATTGTTGCTCCAAATTTAGTATCTCGATGTGTGCCATCTAATGAAATATTCGATAGAAACGAGATCGCAGCCAGTCTGCGCCTGTGTCTCGTTTTATTGAACGAACTACTTGCCATTAGGCAGTAACAATTGCTTATATATACGCTGTCCGTAAAACAGCCGACCGAGTTTACCTCTGTCAGGGTGTTTTAATTTTCAATACAACAAAAACAAAAAAGTGTTTTTTTTTGTTTTTTTTAAGTCTCAAATAAAAGTTTTTTAAGGATTTTAAATAACTAAACAAACACTTGCTAATAGGGTGCTCTCTTATTTCGTTAACGATCGATATATTGATTCTAAGATCTATCTAAAATACGTTTTTGCAATGTATAAAAATTGTGCGTTTATTTTTAATATTTTTATATTTGTTTTCAAACGTAAGATTATCACTTTGCTTTAAGAGTTTCCAAAATTTTTAAAGGCTCAGCAGCTTATTTTTTTTAGAAAAAGGTGAGTTGTGGGAGATGATTTTTTTCAATTGTGTTTCTTTAAATAAACATATTTATGTATATGCGAGATGTGTATGTATGTGCTTTAGATTTTTTAAAAGCTGTCAAAAGGTCCTTTTTAGCAAATATCACATAAACTTTTTAGTCTTTATATTAGATATTAAATTATTACTAAACTTTAAACTTAAACGCGACATTTTGAATGATTTTTTAACAAACACTTGAAACGAGAAAAATACACAAAAATTTATTTATTTTGTAGTTATCGATTTTGCTTTATTTAATTTTGTTGAAATTTAAGCGACTTCCGTCTGTCTACTAGCAGGTTTTAATATGATTTGCCGGAAAATTCTGGAAATAAAGAAGATATAAAGAAAATAAAATATAAATTTTGGTGTAAGTGTATGTGAGAGCAAGTGAGTGTGCGAATAGTAAGATAAAACAGAAATGAAAGTCTAGGTACAATGTGTAACTAAAACAGCAAGGAAGGAATCATATTTTCGTTGGCTTAAAGATATATAAAAAGCAATGCAGCCACCATAAGGCCCAACACACCAAACCTATTAAGTAGTTAAAACATGCATATATGTAAATATACACCTGTGTGAGTTTGCACAAATACCGCCAAAGTAAAAGAGAACGTTTGTATCGAAAAACAATGCAGTTAAATGTTTACAATTTTAAGAGCCGGTTTAAGGATTTATGAATGAATTGTTACCAGGCATGGAAATTAGAGACATTAAAATAATATCAGACTAAACAATTGAATTTCTTAAATACAATTAGAAAGTTTTAAAATACAATTGGAGAAATTTGAAATACAATTTTCAAATTCTTAAATTGAATTAGAAATTTCTTAAATGGAATTAAAAACTTCTGAAACTGAATTAGAAATTTCTGAAATACAAATGAAAATGGTAAAGAACACAAACCTTGTTGCTAACGTGTATATTTCGAAATTTTAGACCCAAGAAGGTAAAGAGTTTGTTTAGTACTTTTAAGGTACTTTGTGTAACTTTAAGACCAAAAAAATAGGAACCTAATTTAAATTTCGTTCAAAAGCCATAAACAACACAATTGGGGTATATGCACGTTAATGCCCTGTTTAAAGATTTTAGATACTTTTTGAACAAAAAAAATACTTATTTCACATTGAAGTTACCTTTTTGCTTTTTTTTAAGGAAAATTGTCCTAGATTAAAGTCAAAAGTTAACTAAAATGACAAAAAGTAGATACTTTTTAACATTTTTGGTACTTTTTAAAATTTTTTGGAGTTGTAGGCTGGTAACAAAATGTACTATTGATTTAGATTGAGTTCGAAAGTCAACTAAGTAAACAAAAAGTACTTTTTTACATTTTTAGTACTTTTTGGAATTTTTAAGATCAAGAATCTGAAAATATGGAATTTAAAACTGTTGACCTTGATTGAAGTTGAGAGTCAGCTACATGGGCAAAAAATATTGTTTAATATTTTTTTACTTATTTGCATTTTTGAGATTGTGAGTCTTTATGTTTGAATTAAAGGCTATCAAAGAACTGACTTAGATCAAGATAGGAGATTAAATAAATTCTTAAACTGAACCTTCTTTTTTATTTAAAGGTTTATTTTAAATGTTTTGATTCTATCTAATCTAACCCGAAAATATAAAATTTAAATTATTAACCTAGACTTTTTTTCATATGTTCTATTATTGAATCTTTGCTTATTCGAACTAACAATAAGTATTCAAATCTTAAAACTAAGTATAATTTATATTAATCCGGCCAATGTCAGACTAAAAATTTTGTTCTCAAAACTATGGTAAATTAATTTAAGTGGTTTTATCTAGGCGCTATTGTGTATTTTTTTTTCAAAAATTAAAAAAAAAATTATTATTTGCAGTCCCTGAACAATACATAAAAACTAAAAAAAAGTTTTCCAGCCCTGACTAAAAAAAAACGAATTAGATGTACTAAAGTTCTCTTTTCTAATGGCTTTCTCTTAGTTGTACTCTTTATTTTGCAGAACAATAAAAACTAATAAACTGCTGCAAGCAGCTGCATTAAAGAAAAAGCTTTAAGGGCCGCCCTTCAAAATACGCATAAAAAACAATTTATATTAAAAGGATAATAACACCTTACAGATCATCGGAAGGGGACTTCTTACTTTAGTTATCGCTAAAAACGACTTTCACAATAGATTTTTCTAACGTATTTTTGATTAAATTTAAACCAAGAATTTCTTAAAGTATTTAACTTAAAAAAATAAAAAAATGTTATTGCATTTAATTAGACATATCGCACACTAAAACAAAAACAGTCACAATTCAAAATTATTATTTTTCATGGAAGTATTATTTCTGCTTTCAAAAACATGATTCTAATGGCATAACCAACTATAAAGTTCAAGAGTAAAAACAGTCTTTGAATAAAGTTTACTTAAATGCAAATGGAATTTTCGTATTATTTAAAGATTTGATCTGGACACTAGTTAAAGGAAAGCAAAAATTATTCTAATGATTTGTGGCTGTGACTGTTTTTGATTTATTGTGTGATATGTGTATGCACTTGCATAAGTACAGTGAACTCGCGGAAACGTGAACTAATTTTTACCAAGGGTGTTCATGTTTTCGATTTTGTTCACGTTTTAGATTGAATATGTTCTAATTATTTTCTAACGAATTTAATTTTTTTTATCAATTTATTGTTACTAGTTCAAAAACATCTAAACCTAGTCAAGTCTTAACAATGCTTTAACCCGAAAAGTCCAATTTAAAAATTTTAAAACCTAAGTTTTTTGGGTAATACATAATTGTCTTATTAATCTGACCACAAAAATCAATATTTTGCAAATAAAACCATGTATATCGCTTATAGATCCTTTTATTGCATAATTCGAAGACTCTCAAAACTAATAAAATTAATGTAAACAAAAAAAAAAAACTCAGAAAAAAACTGTTCACGTTTGAAAGCTTTCAATGTTTGTTCACGCTTTAGAGTAGTTAATGTTAAATAAAAAGTGTTCACGTTTCTGGATGTTCACGATTCTGGATATTCACGTTTCCGCGAGTTCACTGTATGTTGTTTGTAGGTACATACATACATATGTACATACATTAAAGCTTATTTCAACCAAGTAGGTACAAAATTTTCTTTACTTTTTTTTTTAATGTAACTTAAAGTTGGGAGCAGTTTGTTTAGACATCCATATAAAACACCTTTTTAGTTTAAGTTTTTCTACTTTTTAATACCTATTGTTGTCTGTTTAACTTCTTATTTTTGTTTATGCCTGTCTGTCTGTCTGATTGTTAATAGACTTAACGGCGTGTTAAATTTTTTTCCAGATGCCGGTTTAATGCATTTTTTTTTATTTTTTTTTTGTATGTATAGTGAATTGTAATTGGGATTGCCATTTTAGAACATATAGGCATTGATCATGTTCGGCGTCAAAGCTTTTTGCAATACATATGACGAATTTATGAAATTTTTAATGGGTTACTGCATTAATTGAAATTGCAGATTAGATTGGCAAATTTTTTATGTTATATTATGGTTGTGTATACCCTTAGTGCGATTACAACATTTTTGCCAACTTAGTTAGAATTTAGCTTCAAGAAAATATATGCTAAATTTTTACAGGAAGTTGTTATAGGGACGAGGTCACCTTATTATTCCACCAGGGCATACATATTAAAAGCTTTTAAGCTTTTGTACTAACTGAACACAGTTCTTATTAAAGCAGCAGGGTTGCACTTCGAGTTTGACTCAATAGGTGAGGCAATTTACTACTAGTTGCTCAATTTATTAATTGAAATCTTGTATGATAAAGTGAGCTCAATTAAGGCTTTAATTGCGTTAACTTGCTAATTACGCAATTAAGGTCTATGTGTGAACATGGTAAATTAAAATACATATAGTAATATAGTAATAAAATATTAACTTTTTACACTAACTTTACTATTTTATTATTTTTATTTTCGAACTTTTAGAGAAAAAAAAGCAGGCACAAAGCAACATCGCAGAGCCAAGTGGATACACCATATTTATGGTATTAAGCTCGATTTTTTTTAAATCAAATGTTTTTAAAATTTATGATATTTTTTATAATTATGTATTACAAACTATATATTTTTAAATACAAAAATTAAAATATGACGATTACTTTATTAATATTGATTTTTATAGAACTGTATTATTTTAACAAAAAAATTAAAATAAAAAAAGTCATTATAACTACCTGCATAAAAAAAAATAAATATTTCGGACTCTGCCTTTGATCTGTGAACAGCTAAATTATCTATCTGATAGATATCTTTTGGAAAAACACACAACTAAAAAATTTTTTTTTAAACATTTATTTTATTTCAAATAAATTTTATTTTATTTCAAAAAGTTTTTCTTACTGGCAACACTAACTTATTAGGTAGAAAAAAAATTAAAAACGTTGTTTTTATTTTTTTCTCTTGAACATTTACAAAAACACATACAAGTCGTTAAGTATAAAGTGTGAGCAAAGCGTGAGTTTGTTTTCCATTCTATACCCTAATTTTCGCCGGTTTCTATGGCTGGTGTTGTCGTGTGTTTAAATTATTTGTTAAATGAAAAAAATAATAAATAAAAGTAAAACATGCAAAAATAATAATAATAATGTCGGTGTTATATTTATTTTTTGCTTTAGCTTACAGTCAGTTCGGCTTTAAATTCAATTTGGAAACAAATAAACATATTGACGATATGATTCATATGCTTGTATGTATAGAAACAAATATGGTCAAAAACTTTTAAGTTTGCGAGAAAAGTTGTAATTTTTTTACAAATTTAGAAAAACAATATCTTTAAGAAAAAAATGTAATTAAAAGAACACTATAATAAGAAAAATAAATTTTGATGCAAATATTTACAATAATTTTTTCACATTATAAAATTTTCTTTGCAATAAATTTACAACAAAAATTCAAAATGTTGGTTATTTAATTAAGTAATAAAAAATTATTCAATAAAAAATATAAAAAATTTAAAATTTATTTACAGAAAAATAGAAATTTTTTTATTTAAAATTTACTTTAGTTTAAGATTAATTTTTTGTGTAGGGGCTATTTTTTTAAATATTTTTTTTGTTTTAATTCACAAATGTTTTTTTAATAAAGCACTACAAAATAATTTAAATTTCGTATCAGGAAAATTCAATCCTTTTTTCTTTAACAATCGTTTGATATTTTTTTTAATTAAAGGTATTTTATGCTTTCATTGTTTGAAAAATTTTCTAATTATTTTAGCTAAATATTTACCTTTCCCCCTTTTAAGCTTACAAGTTTCGTCCTTTCACTTAAAATCCCTCCATTATGAAGGTATTTTGCTCTTATCACTTTGGTTTATATATAAAATATTATAAAAATTTTATAATTTTTTTCCATTAAATAGTTAAGTAACTGTAAACCGGCAAATGAAATTTAACGTAAATAACGCAATTTAAAACTTTGTTATACTGTTAAACAGTTAAAGAAAAAAAACCTTGTTACTTTGACTTTTCAAACTAAACTAAGGAGTTCTTATTAAAACTCCAAAGTATTTATACTCAAAAAGTACTTACATACATATACATATTATGGAAAAGAACGTACAATATTTATTAAAGAAAGAGATTTAAAAAAAAGTCCACTACGTACACGACGATCGTTGATAGATTTTGGATGGTTGCTTGGTCGTACGATTATTTGTTTCTTACGGCAAAGGGGTGAACCGAAGAAGAAAAGCACAAACAACGATCCTAATAAAGAGTTTTAATAAACACTTTTTAGTAATTAATCGAACAATGGTTTTGAAATTGTTCGGATTTGCGGCAATTTGGATAGTTTTACATACTAAAAGGAGAATTTAGCGTTACTTACTTAAGCAAAATTTAAATAATAAAAATTTAAATAATAAAGAACATAAACACGCCAATATAAATATCTTGCGTAGTAATAAGCGTTCGCATTTCCATTTAACCAAACTGGGATAAGTATTTGTTTTTGGAATATAGTTGGCAACCTTTTTTCAAATCCAGTAGTTTTGATGATTATTTTTTTGGAGAATATTTTATATAAAAATTTGTTAATTTAGGAAATAGTTTAACAGTTATGCCCGTAATTTTAACAAATAGATATTGAAATGTATTCTTAAGACGTACTTAGGTATGCCCCGTCTACTAAGATTTTCAATATAGTTTACCAAATTGGTAAAGAAAAACATTAGGTACGTAAACAAGCAGTTATCTGTTTGTTAAAACTACGAGAATTATTCGTTTAAATATTTTTTAATGATAGGTTTTAATATAAAAGCAGGTTTCGTAACAATGTTGGGTATTTTATATAAACAAAATATTTTTAATAATAACTAAAACTGAAAATTTATTATTAACAATTTATTTTTTGAGATATAATCAATCCTTTTCTGCGACTGCTTACATTCCTAAAAATATACATAAAATATTATTATTATCATATCCAAATGAAAGTACAGACAGTGTTTAAAACTTAAAACAAAAGGCTTATTTGTTTTATATACATATGTATGTATGTTTCTATATACAGTCACAGTAAATTGTAGTTTTGGGAAGAAATAACTTAAAAACAAATTTTTACAAAAAAATCTTTAGTTTGGCTTAGTTTGAATAAAAATATTTTTTAGATGTGGCAGCGCTTGTTCTATAATTAAAAAAAAAACATTGTAACATATTTTTTGAGTCTAAAGACAACTTTATTACTTTATGAAACTCAAATTTTTGACCAATTAAATCTTTTGTCACACAGATTTAAAACAGGAAGCACACGTCCATACATACATACTTAGAAAAAAAAACAATTTTATTAGAGAGCAAGCAATTTGTCTTCAAGCTTAACAAAAACCTTTTTTGATTACTTTTAAACATATTTAGAGTATCTCAACACTCACGCAAGAATAAAATTTGCCAACATCCTACAGTTGTTACTTTTTCTTAAGTAAAAGATTAATGACTTTTGATTCCTAAACGTTTAAAGAAAAAAAACTTAAAAGCAACAAAGTGTATGTGCATAAATGCCGGCATATTTGTAGAGGTCATCGCCTAATATTTCTTATAAATTCAAAAATTGCTGCTACTTTTAAAACTTCAGGTGTTTTGATCTATGTTTAAAATCGACCGGTTATTAATTGACCGGTTTAAACCATTGTTTCTTATTTTACCGAGGCCTGTTACTTTGAAATCACCTTTTTTCGAACATCGAATAGGCCCGTTATTTTATCACAAATAACCGGGTTTTTAGCAAGTATAATTTTTTGAAATGTTTTCCATTTAGTATTGTAAACATGCACATAAAATAAAAAAAAACGCTTAAAGGCAAAAGTTTAAAGTATAATGTAAAAAAAAATAAACAACGCGTTTTCTAAACTTAAAAAATTTAAGCTGCAGTTATTAGGAGGAAGTACGGATTAAAGAGGAGAGTAGTAATCAGTTTGAAATTCTTTAGTAGGTATTATAATATTATATACTTATGAATATACATAGGTATATCTTCTTACATATGTCCTCTAAAGTGTAGAAATTGTTTAGCCGCGACGGAGATGATAAGGCTAGATTAGGGGGTTTTTACCGGGATTTCTTTCCTTGAGGCACAACCAACCAAAATAAGGCAAAATTCTAGCCCATAGGTACAAACACCAACATGCACATAATACCTTCATATATTGTTCATAATGTATACATACAGAAACACAAAGTAATGAAAACTATATAAAATTTAAATTCGTTTATGTTACATAAGGTGGTTAAAAAATTAATAAGAAAATATAAAAAAACGGCATCACTTTTTTATCCAAAAGCAGTAATGAAAGAGAGCAGTAATAATATAAATTGAGATATTTTGAGGAAAATCGATTATTAATAGACGTTTTTAAACTAGAAAAAAAGGGAAAACTGAAATTTAGACCTTAAAAATATTTTAAAATTTTGTTTTAGAAAACCTACCTTTGTTCAAATTTTTTATAATAATGAATATATTTTTTATTGCACTGAGGATTTTTTACAAAAGTTTATAACGCACCATTTTTGGAATTTTTTAACTATTGAATATAAGTTCTAGGAATTATAAGACACTTTTTATATTCCAAATTTGAAAGCTGCAGTCTGCAGATTTAAGCCACTTTTTAATTTATTATTAATATCTGGTCGAACAGATTATTTTCAAGTTAAAATTTTTAACACACCAAACGCTTTTTTATTGAATTTCGTATATGAAATGGCTGTTTTTATATTCTTTAGATTTATGGCTAATTCGTTGTGATGTACATTTATTTATTTTTTTAAGAATTAATCATGGACTTACATATGTATATGTGTTTTTAATAGATATTTTTTATCTTTAAATTTGAAGTTAATCTTGATTTTTGTTAAAGTAATTATTCTCCGAAATTCTTTTTTAGTTATAATTAATAATTTATTAACAAATTGCTCTTTTTTGTTAAATATAGTAAATTATAACTTGCCTCCAGGAAAATACAAAATAAAGTGAAATATTTTTATCGCTCTCTTTTGTTTTTGTTCATATTTTGACATTTTGTTTTAAGCGCACAGTGTTGTCAGTCAAGCGAGATTTATATCACTTGTTAACGCTGCGGTTCAGGTTTCGTTTTCAAGTTGATCACAATTATTCGCAAATTTATACGAATTGATGGTTGTGACGTAACTTAGTAATAAAGAAATATGCAACAATGTTTGTTTTTCGTTTAACAAATATTCTGCCACATAGTGAGAATTTTAAGTTTATTCCTTGACGATGGTGAATATATGTGATAGTTTAACACAAATACCTGGTCCGTAATATTTAAGTTGACTCCGGAAACTTGACTTCAACAGACTCACAGACGGAAATGGCCAATTGGACTATCTATCTATAAAGACAGGAATATATATACTTTATGGGGTCGCAAATGTATAATAAGGAAATTACAAATAGAATGACAAACTGCTATCACTATGTGAAGGTTATAAAAAAATTCTCTTTTCCAATTGTGGTGTTCTAAATTTAGAATAAAAAATCTTACATTCAGTTGTTCTTTTTCAAATAAAATCGAGTATATTATTTTCAATTAACTCGTTCTAAATTTACACTAAAAATCTAATTTTTACTGCTTTTTTCTGAAGTTGTAAATCAAAAACTCAAAATCATTTGTGATGTTCTGAATTAAAAACTAATATATCATATTAATTCTTGTTTTCAGAAATTGAAATAAAACATCTCATATTAATGATATTATCTGAATTCAAGTTGAAAATTATGCACGTTAAAGCTAAAATTATCAAGTATGTATATAAATGCCATCTATCTTAAGAAAAAATACCCAAAATGTGGATAATAATTGTTGTTTACTTAGTTGAGTTCCGATATCAATGTGAATTATTTTCCCTTGTTTTGTTAAATCGACTACAAATATTTTTACTTAAAAATATTCTCAGTGTGTACAATTTTCGAATACTTAACATTTACTATCGCTTCCCTCGAACTATTTGGATGTACCGTGCTACAAAATTAACGTAAATGGGATAAACAATTTTTAACCCTTCTATTACCACTTATAGTATAGAAAAATTGCCATATCTAACCGTTTATGGTTGAGCATATAACAATACTTTAATTCCTTCTTATTGCATCTATAAATCGTGACAGGTTCTCTACTGGAACCTCACTACAAATTTGACGCAGTCAAAAACTGTAACCAAAAATAAATTGTTTATTAATATTAGAGTGTTGACTACACTGTTTTGTTGTGGTGTGTTGTTGCAGTGACTCTCTAACTATATCCAGTGCTGTGTAGCGTTAAAATATATATAGTTTCTGTACCGCTGCTTAACAACCAGCTGTAAATAACAGCTGTGTTTTCTAGATTCAAACGTTTTTTGTTTTTTGTTGTGGACGCCTCCAAATAATATTTTTCCAATTTATTACAAAAATTGGCTTATACACCTTCACATTTGGGTAATTATTGTTACAATATGGCTAGTTTTGATGGTGGGCTCTTGACCATGGACATAGACTTTGTAAGTTCTCAAGTTTAGTATGTTAAAATTATTTTTGACATTTTGCCTCTGCATTAATTTAGCCGGAAGATGATATACCATATGAGGAGGAAATATTGCGCAATGCTTATTCTGTTAAGCATTGGTTACGTTACTTAGACCATAAAGCTAAAGCACCCAACAATGCTGTTAATATTGTCTATGAAAGAGCCCTTAAGGAACTGCCAGGAAGTTACAAGATCTGGTACAACTATTTACGTACTCGCAGGAAGCAAGTGCGTGGCAAATGTATTACAGATCCCATGTACGAAGAAGTTAACAATACTTTTGAAAGAGCTTTAGTTTTTATGCATAAAATGCCACGTATTTGGATGGATTATGGTTCCTTTATGACGTTGCAATGTAAAATTACCCGCACCAGACATGTTTTTGATAGGGCTTTAAGAGCTCTGCCCATAACGCAACATCATCGCATTTGGCCGCTGTATTTAAAATTTGTAAAAAAGTTTGATATACCAGAGACAGCAGTAAGAATTTTTAGGCGTTATTTAAAATTGGCGCCTAATGATGCTGAAGAATATATTGAGTATTTGATGAGTGTGGGACGCTTAGATGATGCTGCCCAGCAGTTGGCAAGTGTAGTGGATGATGAGCATTTTGTTTCAAAGCATGGAAAATCGAATCATCAGCTTTGGAATGAATTGTGTGATTTAATATCGAAAAATCCCGATAAAGTACATTCACTAAATGTGGATGCTATTATACGAGGCGGTCTGAGGAGGTAAGTATTCTGTTTAAGTTTTAGTTGTATTGGTGGTTTACTTAACTGCATTTTTGTATATATTTTAAGATATACTGATCAATTGGGTCATTTGTGGAACTGCTTAGCTGACTATTATGTTCGTTCAGGTCTCTTTGATAGAGCCCGTGATATTTATGAAGAAGCTATACAAACTGTAAGAACTGTACGTGACTTTACACAGGTGTTTGATGAGTATGCCCAATTTGAGGAGTTGTCATTAAATAAACGAATGGAATTTGTGGCTAATGATCCAAATGCTACTGAGGATGATGATATTGATGTTGAATTGAGATTAGCTCGCTTTGAACATCTTATGGAAAGGCGCCTGCTGCTTCTTAACAGCGTACTACTGCGTCAAAATCCTCACAATGTGCACGAGTGGCATAAACGTGTTAAACTCTATGAGGATAAGCCTCATGAAATTATAAACACCTACACGGAGGCTGTACAAACTGTTCAACCTAAACTGGCGGTTGGCAAATTACACACCTTATGGATTGAATTTGCAAAATTTTATGAAAGTAATGATCAAGTAGAAGATGCCCGAGTTGTGTTTGAGAGAGGCACTGAGGTGGAGTATGTTAAGGTGGAGGACTTGGCCAGTGTTTGGTGTGAATGGGCTGAAATGGAAATACGCCAGGAGAATTTCGAAGCAGCACTTAAACTTATGCAAAAGGCCACTGTAATGCCTAAACGCAAAGTGGCTTATCATGATGACACGGAAACAGTACAAATGCGCCTGTACAAATCCCTTAAAGTCTGGTCAATGTATGCTGATCTGGAAGAATCATTTGGCACCTTTAAAACTTGCAAAGCGGTTTATGATCGTATAGTTGACTTGAAAATATGTACGCCACAAATTATCATTAACTATGGCCTGTTCTTGGAGGAGCACAATTACTTTGAGGAGGCTTTTAGGGCTTATGAAAAGGGTATATCACTTTTTAAATGGCCTAATGTCTATGACATATGGAATGCTTATCTCACAAAATTCCTCAAACGTTATGGTGGTTCAAAACTGGAAAGAGCCCGGGATTTATTTGAGCAGTGCTTGGAAAATTGTCCTCCAGAACATGCAAAATACTTTTATTTACTTTACGCCAAGTTGGAAGAGGATCATGGTTTGGCTAGACATGCCATGGCAGTATATGATAGAGCCACCAGTGCAGTAAAACCTGAAGAAATGTATGACATGTACAATATATTTGTTAAAAAGGCAGCCGAAATTTACGGTCTGCCACGAACAAGAGAAATCTATGAAAAAGCCATAGAATGCTTGCCAGAAGAAAATATGCGTCATATGTGTGTGAGATTTGCCGAAATGGAAACTAAATTGGGTGAAATAGATAGGGCTAGGGCCATATATGCCCATTGTTCACAGGTAAGAAATTATATAATAAATTTTATTTATTTACATTTAATTAATTCTCAATGGTCATTTAAGGTTTGTGACCCCCGCATTACGGCAGATTTTTGGCAAACCTGGAAAGAATTTGAGGTACGGCATGGCAACGAAGATACCATGCGTGAAATGTTGCGTATCAAACGTTCTGTACAGGCCACCTACAATACACAAGTTAATATGATGGCTGCACAATTTATAGCCAATAACACAACAACCGATGCAACAGCTGGTGATGCTATGCGTATGCTAGATGCCAAAGCAGCCGAGGCAAGTAACCAACAACAAAAAGATAAGGCTGCACTTAAACCACAAACTTCATCCAATATTATGTTTGTTCGAGGTGAAACTCAAGGTGGTACGGCTAAAGATAAAGTTATTAATCCCGATGAAATTGATATTGGTGACAGTGATGAAGATGAAGAAATGGGTGACGATGAAGAAAATAAAGACAATGAATCTAATGATGCTCAACATTCGAAGACTACGAAAAAAGATGATAATGATGTGGTAATGAAAAAGTTAAGGATAGAACAAAAGTCTGTACCGTCAAAAGTGTTTGGCGGTTTGAAGCCAGCAAACAAGGAGGATGCAGATGATGACTAAGGAGTTTTACTGAATAAGGCAAAAATATAGCATTTGTTAAAAAAAGATACAAAATAAATAAAACAGAAGTGTAATAAAAATATTTGTAGAGAATTTTCATATAAGACGATGAGGTAATACTGGAAAAAATAGGAAATGCTGTTAAAAAGGTTAAAAGATTTACTACTTTTTCAACATTAAAAGCCGCAATTAATTTTTGTTTTCAATAAATTTTTGTTTGTTGCTGTTCAAAGGAGTAAAATAATATAAACAGATTTTAGTTTCGTATTCGGCCAAAATGATTATAAATAGTTTCATTATAAAATTCTTAAATAGCATTTTGATTATCGTTCCCATCAAAGTAATAACTGCCACACATATTTATATCTATCTGAAACAGCTTCAAAAATAATTAAATGCACTTAATAATTAAAAATATAATCGTTCCTAATTCATAAATAAATGGGGCATAGCATTGAAATAATTAAAATATTTTATTACAAGTGAAGATAATACAATTTGAAGGTATTTTTTTTTCCAAAACAAGAAAAACTTTTAGTAGAAGTTTATTATCTTTCTTAAGAAAACTACAATTAATTTTTGTGATTTAAACATCTTTTGCCTCTTTTTGTTTTTGTAGGTATTTCTATCACAATTTGTTAAAATCCTTTTTGTCATTGTTGCCTCCATTTGTTTTACATATATTTATGTTTTCTACAACGTTATTTTGTCTTTGTTTGGTAAAGTTGTTTTTAAAAGTTTATATGTGCATGTGTGTGTTAACGTGTCTCACAAATTAACCTAAATCTTAGCCATAGAACATGGCGGTTGACATGCATATTAAAATGTTACCACTGCTTTAATAACAAACATGCATGTGTCTGTCCTATCTTATGTCTTTAAATGGGCAATTGTGTGCTTGTATGGAAGAATGAGTCTATGATGATGAGGATGAGTGCATAAGTGCAGGATATAAGCAACTGATGCTGTTGCTTGTGCTTCAAATCTCTGTACAAGACAAGCTGCAAATTATGCAACTACAACAAAATAAGCACACATTTGCCAACATACCCGAAGAAAAAAAGTGCAGAATACATGCATTAAACGACCCTATCAAAAACATTGAACTAGCAACAAATATACTGAACTAGAGAGTAATTTTACAGTAGAAGAACTTAATTTTTTCTCTAAATTTTTATTAAATCCTTTTATAACTTATTTAAGGGAATGTGTAATATTTATCGTTTGGAAAGAAAATACAATAAAACATTTACAAGTTTTTGTTAAAAGAATTAACAAGATCTAAGAGTAGCTCTATGCTTCTCAGATGAGTAAAAAGAAATAATTTTTTTAAGTTTTTAACGATTTTGGTGCTTTCTTAAACCAAAAAAAAAGTTAACTTTTGTTAGTAAGAAAGAAAATTAGAAAATCCTTATTTAAACCCATAAAGCCAATGCTTGTAATACAAGGTCCTTCCTTCACCACTGTGCCAATCTATAAAAGACTGTTGATGATGGTGGTGATGTTTTCATGGTTCTTCTACTGCTGATAGCGACATGTTAACATTGTTATACATTGTTGCGTCAAGAAACAAATAAATATTAAAAGATAAAACTTAAACAGGCTGGAAAAAAATATAAAAAAAAATTACTCTTAAGCGCAGGCAGGCAGACTCATGCACACATACATACAGCCATAGAGACATGTATTCTTCATATAAATATAAAAAGGTAAACAATGTTGTTTTTGTTGTTGATTTCCTTGAAAGTTTTCTTCTTAACAAACTTGCATGCTGCTGCTTGCTGCTGTGTTCAAATGAGGATACAAATGTTTTACTTTTGTTTTTTGGAAAATTAAGTTGTGAATTTGTAAATGAAGTGTGTAGAGGAATAATTTTTAAGTTAAAATCAGAGTACAAATTTTCTCAAGAGTGAGCGATAAAAAAACACCATTCATGAAAAATCTCGAGAGCGAAAAATCCTAAAAAAAATTTTTTCTTCTCACGTTCATTAAAGAGCGTGAAAAAATTTTTTCCAACCCTCACTCACTTATGAGAAGTTTGTCGTTTTTTTTTCACGCTCACAAATCACAAATGAAAAATAAAAACCAAATTTTATTTCTCACTCACAAATGAATGAGAAATTTCTTCTTTTCACTTTCGATTCATTCTTTTATGAGTGCGAGTGTTGCTTTAATATTTTTCACGCTTTGTAACAGAGTTGCCGGAAAATAATTTTTTTTAGCGTGTGAAATTTGCACTCCCAATAAGAGTAAAAAAATTCTTGCATTTACATAATTTTTTTTTTATTTTGCCTCTTGTATATACTTATATGTTGTTAAATTTAAAAAATACTACACATCTATATTTTGATCAGTCTTTTGAGTATATTTTTAATTAAGTGACTTTTAATGCTATTTGAAAAAAAGAAATATATTTTTAAATAAAATAACAACCACAAATTTATAATAAAAATTACGTTTGTTTCCCAGAGTAAGGCAAAAAAGCTATTTTAAAAGAATTGCGTTACTTCATTTTTATACTGAGGAATCGATATGTAGGTTTATAAACAATAATAAATAAATATTAACATAAAGGATTACTTATAGCAGTATTTATTGTGAAAAAGTCATATTTATAAAAAAATTGTTTTTGTTAAGAAACTTAAATAATACATTATATTTTATGTTGTGATTTTTTAGAAATATTATAGTCTCCACTGACACAAATTTTCATAGCAATCTTTAAAAATATTTTTGAACTGTTTTCCTAAATTTTTAATTGACGTTTTCTAATAAAAAAAAGTATTTCTTGTGTATTGTGTTCAAGGTCGTAACTGCTCTTTTTTTTAATTTACCTTACTTTTGCTAACGGAACTCCTTCAAACT
Source organism: Melanophora roralis (assembly GCA_963583895.1). Lineage (NCBI taxonomy): Eukaryota > Metazoa > Arthropoda > Insecta > Diptera > Rhinophoridae > Melanophora > Melanophora roralis. Next base: position 1,883,547 of record OY757191.1, read on the forward strand.
CTTAGGTTCTATTAAATTGATCTGAAAAATAGAGTTTTAAATTGTTGAACATAAAAAGATTTGCTTGTATATTGTATAATAACCACCATAATTTTTTGTAACAATATACCTAGTACCTAAAAGGATAACGAACAGGCAGGTATAAAATACCTTTAAAATTAGTGGAAAATCCCAAACAAAAAGAAATGATGAACAATTATCTCTAATGGTGGTAAAGCCGAATGCAATTTTTTCCAATTCTTTTAAAATTTGCATGAGTGTGTGTAACAGCTCTATGTTTTTTGCAATATAAACATTAAATATTTAAAAAAGAACCTTATTTGGATTTTAAATAGCGTGAAGTGAATAACAAACAATGCCTAAAAGACAATTTAATTTTGAAAAATATGTGTTGTACGATGCATCTTCAAAAAAAGTATTTGCGTAATAGAATCGTGAAAAAAAGGAACTTAGTTAGAAAGTGAGGGGAAATATCAAAAGACATTACAAACTACTTCACAAACAAGATATACAAAGTAATGGTGACGATGCTTTTGTTTGTCACTGGAGTAATGCTCCCCTTTTTGTGAAACCTTAACCGCATATTTTTATTACTAAAATCATTAAATCGGATTAATTGAAAAATTTAAATGAAATGAAGTTAAATAAATGCAAATAAACCACAACGTATAACAGTGCCTGGTTTTTTAATTTATTAAAAACATGTTTTTAAAAAAAAAAAATTATTCCTACTTTTTTTAAGCATTTCAAAAACCATGCAACAAATTTTTACATATGGCAGCACCAGTAACATGACCAAAAAATTTTATGTGTACACATTTATGAATGCTTCGCGAAAAAATTCATTTATGATGTCTCACTTATGAGAAGTACTCGAATTTGATGCTTTTCATTTATGTTCGTGAAAAGAAAAGAATATTTTTTTTTTTCACTTCTCACTTATGACTGGTGAAAAAAAAATTTTTTTTTCTCACTCGAAAGTGAGAAGGCACAAAATGTTTTTTAAAAACTCATTCATTAATGAAAAATTGCTGTAGTAAACACAGCGCTCACACTCGTTCTCACGAATGAGAAGTGAGTGAGCAATTTCGAACTCTGGTTAAAATATTAAAATTCATGCATTTGTTTTTTGTGTGGTTGAAATTTTAAATCGTTGTTGCTGGAAAATTTCTGCATGAAAACATGACAATGTATTGTTGACTTCCGTTTCCTTTTTTATGAGCAAATACATAACGGCTTTAGAGTATGAGCACACGTAACATACACACACACACACACACGCATTAGTTGCATTTGTGTTATCTACAGCTTTTGGTAGCCATTTTCATTGTTTTAATATTCACGTTAACTCTACAGCTTCCTTCTAACAATTTTATTTGGTATTTTTCACTACTTTTTTTTTGTTTTTCCATTTTTTTTTGTTTTTGGCTAAAAATCTGCCAAAATTTTTGCCTTACTAAGCATTGTCTCTTAATTTTGCATACTTTAAAGACCAAAAAAAAAGTAGTGCAATTGCACTCAGGCAAAGAAATTTCCATTAATAAATGTAGTTGTATTGCAAGAAATAGAAAAAAACTCTTGCACATACTAACGGAAAATCTCATGGAAATGGTAGTCCGTTTGAAGTCATAAACAAAATTCATTGTAGGCTTATCACCAGAACGACTAACTGCAACCAGAAAAAAAGGCAGTCAACTGAAATGGCTATTAAGCTCTAGCAGCAAACCATTGTTTCAAAACTGCCTTTTGCTTTTTTTTATTTTTTCAAATAAATAAAAATTATTTGCTATCTGACAAAGAAACCCTCCCAAAAAAAGATAAAAAGTAATAAAAAGCTTAATTACCTTTAAAAACTATGTTTTTTAAGTACTTTTCTTTTGAAGTAGTCTTAGCATTAATGAAAAAAATACTTTGAAAAGTAATAGTTTTATCTTAAATTTTCCTTTTTAAAGACATTTTCCTTATCATTAAATTAAAAGCACTTAAGAATATTCTTTCTTTTTCTTTATTTCAAAATTAGAAAAAAAGAAAAATCGACAACTGTTTTTTTTAACAGAAGAAAACAAAATTCAAATTGTAACAAATTTTGTTGGTGTTGTTGTTTTACACTTCATTAGACAGCGACAATTGTTACAACAGAAAAGCCACTTCCTGCCACTAATTAGAGCAGATACTTAGATGCATGTTTGTATGTGCGTTAGTGTGCGTTTGTGTGTGTGTGTGCTTGTGCCTAATATCCTTCCTTAGAAATAACACTTTAACTTTAGGGAAATTCTTGTCTTGAGGAAATTATTAAAATTGTACGAACACATAAAATTACAACAAAAACTATCCGCCTTTAATGTTGCAAATTAGATACGAGTAAAAATAAAATTTGAAAAAAGTGAAAGAAACGGCAATGTTTAAGGGATCGTAAGGAACGACTTATAAACTTTTCTTTTTGAATTGGCTTCAACCACACAAAGTATTTGCTATTTATTTCTGTAAATTAATATTGAAAATCCTCTTAAAAATCAAAAATACAAGTTTCTAGCTAAATCTAAGCAAGGATATGAGTATTTGCCTTGTATCCTTCTTTTAAATACTGTCGAATATTATTAAAATTTATTGTAGTATTTGTAAATTTTCCATTTAAGTAAAATAAAAAGTTTCGAGTGAAATCAGATTAAGGATATGGGTAACCGCCATATATCCTTTTAATAAAACGTTGTCGTAAATTAAAACTTTCATTGTAAAGGGTCGTATAGCAGCTAGAGAAAGAAAATTATAAGTTTTGCAAAAAACCGAAGCAAGGATATGGGTTCTCGCCATATATCCTTTTTAACAAAATATATTTAAAGGTTGAGAAAAATTGGTAGGGGACTTTTGAATGTTTTAGAAAAAAAAAATTAAACATTAAAGAAAAAAATGAGCAGAATATTGGTATCCTCCTAATATCCTTTTCATAAAGATTTTTAAAGGTGAAGCTATTGAGTATAAGGCTGTAAAACAATAAAATAAGGAATTAATAAGTTTTGAGAAAAAGTCGAATCAAGAATAAGCAGAATCCGAGCAAGGATATGGCTACCCGCCAAATGTCCTTTTAAAAATACTTTCTGGTAGATTAAAAATAATTTGATATGTGACTGTGAACCAGCAGGAAAAAATATATAAGTTTTGAGAAAAATTGATATCCCTTTTAATAAAACATTGGAAACTGTAACCAAAAATTGGAAAAGGACTATTAAGTATCTAAACAAATATCAACAAAAATTTTAAGTTGAAACCGAACAAGGATATGGGTATCTGCCTAATATCGTTTTGATATATAATTGTTGTAAGTTTACTTTTATTTAGTAAAAGTCTATAAACCTACAAGAAAAAGAAAAAAAATATTTGGAGAAAAATCGAAGCGAGGATATGGATATTTCCCAAATATCCTTTTTATATTGTCTGAGATTATATGTAAATAACTGTAAAATACCTAAATAATTTTAATAAAACATTTTCTTATAATCTAAGAAAGAACGTGGATACTTTATCCCTTTTTAATAAAATATTGCCGGGGATTTAGTATGTAACTGTCATTCATCGCGTAAACAAAAAAGTACACAGAAAAAACTGAGTTGTAGAATCAGTAACAAATTTCAGAGAATCAGTAAATATTTTGTCTGGCTGAGGACCTACAACGAAAGTTGTAAATTTAGACAAACAATTTTGCAAGAATTTTAGCTTCTGTTAAAAAATTTTGCTGAGCTGGTTAAATATTTTATTTGTCTAGGCGAAAATTTTGTTTGATTTAAAAATCAAATAAAAATATTATTAGAGACTATTAAATAAATTGACTAAAAAAATAAATTATTTTGAACAAGAATTTGTTTGAAAAATTTTTTTTGTAGTTTTTTGTGTGTATGTTTAATTGAAATCATTATGCTATTTTTCAATATTTTTAAAAATTGTTTAATTTTTAAGTGGAACTGCAAGTCATGAGTGAAGTTCTTTTAAATAAAATATTGAAATAAATTTAAAATTTTGGCACAATGATAAGACTTTTTTAAATATATATAGAAAGTGGAGAAGGAAATGGACTTTCCCCTTATGTATGTCCTTCACACAAAAGATCTTGTTGTAAATCATCTAGTAAATAATAAACAAAATCATATCAAGGATGTAGAAACTCCATATACATATATCCGTTTTATAAAAAATTGCCAAAGGTTAACAAAATTTCTCATTGTATTACATATCATTAAGAAGAATAAAGTAATTGTTTTTTATTTTATTCGTAGCAAGGATATGGGTGCCAGTCACAGCTCCTCTAGATTGAAATGTTGTTGTATACTAAAAAAAACTTTTGTTTGGGTCTGAAAATAAGCTTTAAAAATTTAAATTTATATTTTTATTTAAATCGGAGCATGGTTTAGGATGCTCTCCATTTATATCCTTTTTATTAAAACATTGCTGTAGAAACACATTAAATGGGTTTAACGTGTAACTAATGGTACATTTCTTATATCCTTCAAAAATAAGCAAGGACGTAATCAGTTATCATATGTAAACTATGTCATATTGACGACAATGTGAAGACATAGTGCCACTTGGTAGCAATATTGAACTGTGTTTCAGATTAATGAAAATCCTTTTTTACTTACCGAAAATTTATAAATTGTATTTGTTACATACTCTTCTATTAAGCCAAATATGCCATATTTTTTCCTTAAGCAAAAACAAAAATTTCTTAGAAAATTAAACTCATCAAAAAATATAATTTTTTTTCTTTTCTAACGTTGTCCTCATTAGCATCAGAATTTCTTCTACTACAACTGCCATAAATAATCATCACTACCACCAAGTTTCATGCCTTATAAAGAGTGTAGTAGTGTGGATGTGTAAAAGTGTGGGTGTGTTTGTAGATGTACATATATATGTACGTGTGTATAATAAATTAGTTTGAGTGCGTTGCAAAATGCAATCATAAGTCATTTGTCTATTATTATAATTTGTTAACATTTTATAAGAGGAGCTATACTTGGTATTCTTTTTCCTTTCCTTAAATGTTTTCGTTGTTGTTGTTGTTGTTTTAATTATATAAAAAAATTGCTTCAAAAAAGAAACTTCAAATTTTTAGTGGCACTAAAGAAAATATTTTCACTTCTTTCTCCAAGTCATTTGCAAAGAACTTGAAACTTTTTTAATTTTGCTTCTTTGTTTCTTATAAAATTTATTTAAAAAAAATTAATGCAACATTTTAATTTATTATAAAAAGCAAAATAAAAAAATATTTAAAAAGGAAAAGAACATTTTATATTAAAATTTAAGTCTTTCTCTCTGGAGGGTTTTCTAATTTTAAGCTTTAATAGCCCCTTCACTTCATGCAACACAACAAGTTATTGTCGTTATCATTAGATTGATTTCCAATTTTTTAAAAATGTATATATGTAATGTAATGTAATGTAATGTAATGTAATGTAATGTAATGTAATGTAATGTAATGTAATGTAATGTAATGTAATGTAATGTAATGTAATGTAATGTAATGTAATGTAATGTAATGTAATGTAATGTAATGTAATGTAATGTAATGTAATGTAATGTAATGTAATGTAATGTAATGTAATGTAATGTAATGTAATGTAATGTAATGTAATGTAATGTAATGTAATGTAATGTAATGTAATGTAATGTAATGTAATGTAATGTAATGTAATGTAATGTAATGTAATGTAATGTAATGTAATGTAATGTAATGTAATGTAATGTAATGTAATGTAATGTAATGTAATGTAATGTAATGTAATGTAATGTAATGTAATGTAATGTAATGTAATGTAATGTAATGTAATGTAATGTAATGTAATGTAATGTAATGTAATGTAATGTAATGTAATGTAATGTAATGTAATGTAATGTAATGTAATGTAATGTAATGTAATGTAATGTAATGTAATGTAATGTAATGTAATGTAATGTAATGTAATGTAATGTAATGTAATGTAATGTAATGTAATGTAATGTAATGTAATGTAATGTAATGTAATGTAATGTAATGTAATGTAATGTAATGTAATGTAATGTAATGTAATGTAATGTAATGTAATGTAATGTAATGTAATGTAATGTAATGTAATGTAATGTAATGTAATGTAATGTAATGTAATGTAATGTAATGTAATGTAATGTAATGTAATGTAATGTAATGTAATGTAATGTAATGTAATGTAATGTAATGTAATGTAATGTAATGTAATGTAATGTAATGTAATGTAATGTAATGTAATGTAATGTAATGTAATGTAATGTAATGTAATGTAATGTAATGTAATGTAATGTAATGTAATGTAATGTAATGTAATGTAATGTAATGTAATGTAATGTAATGTAATGTAATGTAATGTAATGTAATGTAATGTAATGTAATGTAATGTAATGTAATGTAATGTAATGTAATGTAATGTAATGTAATGTAATGTAATGTAATGTAATGTAATGTAATGTAATGTAATGTAATGTAATGTAATGTAATGTAATGTAATGTAATGTAATGTAATGTAATGTAATGTAATGTAATGTAATGTAATGTAATGTAATGTAATGTAATGTAATGTAATGTAATGTAATGTAATGTAATGTAATGTAATGTAATGTAATGTAATGTAATGTAATGTAATGTAATGTAATGTAATGTAATGTAATGTAATGTAATGTAATGTAATGTAATGTAATGTAATGTAATGTAATGTAATGTAATGTAATGTAATGTAATGTAATGTAATGTAACGTAATGTAATGTAATGTAATGTAAAACCTTAAATGCATTATATAAAAAAATTTATATTGACAAAGTTATTTTTGAGCCACCTAAAGAACAAAATGCTATTTACGGAGAGATATTTGTGTGGAGACTTTATAAATAAATCAGAAGCCCGGTCCTAATAAAATTTAAAATAGTGTTTGGGGACTAAAGGCCCTAAATATGAGTTAAATATTGCACAGATTAAGTAACGTTTGAGGCAGTGAGCCTTGTAAAACACATTCCTTTTTTAAATCTGTTATTTACTTAAGAATAAAAATTTTAAAATTTTTAGTCTGTTTTTGTTTTTAAATTTTTAATTTAAACATGTGTTAAATGAACCTTCCATTGTCCATTTAGGCAATTGACCTTATGGCCTTTTTGTCAAATGTTTTTCTTTTATCTGCCATTTTTTAAGCCTGCAATTTCCAAAAGCCCAAAAATATGTAAATAGGTTTGTAATTGGGTTAATGTTTCCCTCTTCTAGCTAGTAACGACTTTTCATTAAGTTCAATTTGAATTTAGGAACAAAGCCAAATTATAAGGAAAAGACAAAAAATAAAAAACTACAAAAGAATCGTAATTGAAGATAAACAAATGCGGTAACATAAAGAATTTATGGCATTTAGAGAAATCTGTTTTTCCCCCTTAAAGCATCTAATGATTTCAGTTTTAATCTTAACTACGTAAAATAGTTACTTGTTTTAATGGCAGGGATTAAAATTAGCTTAAAAAGTAATTATGTCTATGATTTCGAAAACTAAAACATTTGTTTCTTAATTTATTTTTAAGGGTTTAAACGAAAAGCATTAAAGTTTTATTTGTATGCATGAGCAAAGTGGATAATTTAAAAGCTTATTTCAGGATTATTTTCTAGTTTACTTTAGTATAAGTAAAATATTTTATTTTATTGTCAATCTTATGTTTGAAGTTTTTTGTTTGAATTTTTCTTTATTTCATTACATCCAAAAGAAAGAGTAAAACAATAAAAGTCAAAACAAGCTTTATCTTTTTACCTTAAAACAATTGCAGAGAGCAGTAATTTATTAAATTTCTTTTTTCTTTTATTTCAGTTTTTATATTATTATCTTTTTAATCTTTATAACGGAAAATCTTATTTTATTTTATCATACCTTTAACACACAGGGTGTTATGAAAACTGCTACTAAAGCTGCTGCTTTAGGGCGCTAACAAGCTGCTTTTATATTCAGCAATTGTTTGTTAAATTCATAGCTGAAAAAACAGCAGCAGGAATACAACCACAAACCTTTTTTTATGGTATGATACTTACACACACACACACAGTTATTCATACATTTTTGGAGCTTTGGTAGGAGGGTTTTTATTTTGCGTTTTATTTTGTTGTTGCCTTTTTACCTTTCTCACGATTGGCAAAAGTTAATTATTTTGCCATTAATTTTTGGTCTAAATAAAACGGAATCCTCGAAAATGAAATAAAATCGTATCCAAGGGATTTTTGTTGATTTACAGGTATTTCTTTTTAATCGTTTTCATTGTGCACACATACAAGGCACATACATTGAGGGCTGCATAAAACCTAAAAAATAGGAGTGAACGTTTTTTTAGTGGAATTTTTTTTAAAAAAAGGTTTTTGGGTAAAAAAAATGTTTAACAAAAATGTACTTTTGTCATTTCAGTCTTTTTGCCATTTTAGTTTATTATTTTTGAAATTCCTTTGAAGAAAATGATAGAAATATTGACATTATGGATAAAATATTAATTTAACTTATGAAAAAGCTCAACTAAAACATTTCGTTTCTTCACTCAAAGGAATTAGCAACCGTTGTGCCGTTATTCTGCCGACAATGTTGCTTGTTCTCAGCAAAAAAAATTGCCACGTGTGAACGCAGCGTAAGAACCGTACCCATATAGTGTTTTAGAAAGTTGCAAAAAAGTATTTGTAAACAAGTACATATGTACTTCGTTTTTGTTTTTTTTATTTTTTTTAACATTTCCAGCATATTATGAACATTTGACCAAAAAAGTAAAACGTTATTGTTAAAACTTCTAAAACTTTAGGCATTTTTTATTTCCTCTGTGGATTCGTCTTATGCTTTTTATATTTGTATAATTTGCCTTGATTTTAGAGCTTAACAATCTGTCTCTTGCTTCATTTATAGGGCGTAGCTTAAATAGATATCATTTCTAATGTCTTTTAAAAAATAAAAGCACATTTTCTAACACATTGGGCAAGCAAATGAATTACAATTTTGCGGATGTGAATGGAAAATAACTGCTGCTTAAGCATTTGATTTGAAATTTTTTTCCAACATTTTAGATGTCATTTAAGAAAAAATATCATAAATCTGTAACAAGAGTTTCGTTTTCTTGATGCCTTTTTTAACATTGTTTTTATCCTTATTTTTGTGATTTTCCGCCAACTAATTCAGCTTTTTTTTTTAAATGATGAGGTTTTCTTTTCATTGTTACACACAGCGGTTTATTGGCAACAACAGCGTTTTTTGTTGTAACCAAATTTGCTTAGTGGAAATGATAATTTTCACTTGAGTTAACTGAGTACATTGATACGGTTAAAAACAAAATTAAAAAAAAAAACAGTTTAGTTTACATTTGGCAACACTATCTTTAAATGTCTTATTTGAATGTGTGTGAGTGTTTGTGTGTGTAAGAGTAAAGATAAAGAGAAAACACACAATTGAGAATTATGAGGTTTAAACTTTTTTTTTTTGGCATTTATGTGTTTATGATTAGGGAAGAGACTTAGTGAAAAACGGCTTGAAACTAGTTGTGGCCAAAAAATCTTTCCAATTTTTGAAATTTATGTTAAAAAAATGACCTGTTTTTTTGGACAATCAAATGCAGTTGATATAAAAAAAAAATTTTAGAAAATTATATAAAAAAAAAACAAAAAAAATAAGTTTAAAGATAGCTTTTGAAATTTTATTTAATTCATGTTTTTAATAAAAAAATTATCTTCAATGGATTTTCATTAAAAATTTATATTTTTCTGAAATAATCAACTGAAAATATATATTTCACACACATTTGAACATATGTATGCAAGTTTATATAAATGTGTATACAATACCCACTAACAAGTAAAGAAAAATAAAAAAAACCTTAAATACTGGCTAAAATGGTGGTAAACTAAAAAAAAATCATAATATAAAAACTAAAATAAAGAAATGGGTATTTTTGTTGCTTAACGAAGCAAAAATTTAGTCAAGCGCGTAAAAAAGGATGCCACAAAAAAATCCTTCTAAATGATAGTTGTTGCACAAATAGAAAATATTTATATTCCTTTCTATTTGTGCAACACCAAAAAATAATAAAAAAAGAATTTATTATTTTTTTTTTATAAAACCACAATTTAATTTTGTAACAATTTTTATGTCATTCTCTTTTCCCCATTTTTAGTTGCTTTTTACTTATGTTGTAATTTACAAATGCATATATTTTACAATACCACTGGCTAGTTTAACAATGAAAGCTAAAAAATATATATAAAATTTTCACTAAAAATAAAAAATTTTAAAATATGAACACAATAGAAAACTAAATAAATTTACCTTAACGTTAAATAAAAAAATATGTAATAAAGATTTTATTAAATGAAAAAAATAAATTAAAAAACAAGTAAGAACGCTATATTCGGCTGTGTCGAATCGTATATACCCTTCACATTGACCTTTCGCAATCCCAAACTTTTTTTTATTTATATCCATTTTTTTACTTATGAAATATTTCTTATTTTTAAATAGGGGTTGTCATTTTTTAACGCTCCACGGGTGACGGGGAAATTGTAGGGGTTTTTATCCTAATTCTTACAAATTTTGTATGGCAACTCACTTAGAGGGTGGAGATACGGGGTAAGTATATTCTAGGAATACGTTTTGGAGGGGAAACTAATGGGGGTCGGTCGTACACTTTATTGCTCTAAGGCAAATTCTAAAGAAGTTGTGGGCATTTTCATATAATTTTTGTAAATTTTGTATGGCAACCCCCTTAGGGCGTGGAGATAGGGGGTAAGTATATTCTAGGAATATGTTTGGAAGAAGAAACTATTAGGGGTCGGTCGTACACTTAACTGCTCTAAGGACAACTCTGAGGAAGTTGTGGGCATTTCCATATCATTTTTTGTAAATTTTTTATGGCAACACCTTTAGGGCGTGGAGATAGGGGGTTGGTATGCTCTAGGAATATGTTTGGAAGAACAAATTAATAGGGGTCGGTCGTACACTTTATTGCTCTAATGCCAACTCTGAAGAAGTTGTGGGCATTTTTACATCAATTTTGTAAATTTTGTATGGCAACCCTCTTAGGGCGTTTAGGGAGAAAAACTAATGGGGGTCTGTGATACATTTTTTTCCTCTAGGGGCGACTCCGGGGAAGTTGAACGCGGTTTTTACCTTATTTTTTAAAATTTTGTATGGCAACCATGTTAGGGGCTGGAGATAGAGGGTAAGTATGTTTCACAAAAATGTTTGGATGGATAAAATAATTTGGGTCGGTCTTACATTTTACCTTTGTAGGAGAACTCTGGAAGCCGTAGGAGCGATTTTTAAAAATGTTTAAATTAAGCTTTGTATGGCAACCCTGTTATATGTATGAATACTAATACTAATAAAATTTTCGTTGTGGGTATGGGTTAATAATATCAACATGACTGATTCTGTTTTTTTTCCTTTTTTATTGTTTTTTTGTTGTTTTTTATTATTACATACATAAGTATGTTCTTTGTTGTTGTTGTAGACTGAAAAAAAGAGGTAGTCTTGGTTTTTTTCTTATATCTCGGTCATGTATCGGGCGATTTTGCTGAATTTCAATACCGATTTTCTCGCGACTATCTCTGACAGTTTAATACCACTTACGGGTCTATGCAATATCGGGGGGAGCTTCAGAAAGTTGATTTCAACCATAACACGGACAGACAACGCTAAATCGGCTTCCCTATCTATAAGGATCCAGAATATATGTACTTTATGGGGTACCAAACAAACTTATATATACCCTTATCACTTATGTGAAGGGTATAATAAAAACTTGCAAAAAAAAAAAAATAATAAATTATGAGAAAAAATTATTTACGAAATATTCCTTTTATGTTATTGAAGAGTTAGTAGATATCACAAGTTCAATTTAATAAAAAATAAAAAAAATATTTTATTAGGTGAAATACAGTGAAATTATTGTCAGCCTTTGTTACTGCAATATACAATAAGGATATTCATACACATTAGGGAAAGCGAAGTATGAAATATTACATTGGGTCAATGATCCACTTGCAATTAAGTTTTCTTGACTTGTGTAGCTCTAAATTAATGCCTTCAGCCCAAGGCTTAGTGTGTGTCTTCTCGACATAGACACTTAACTTATAAAAACTCCCATTTAACACAAGTAAATAATATTAATAATTTTATATTATTTTACCTATTAACCTGCCGTCGTAAACGTTTTCAGGACCTTGTTTGCACAAAAGTGTCAATTTAAATCTGAAGTTGATGTTAGGGCACCCTTAATTCTGCCATTATATTTATTGAAGGCGAAATAAAGTATTTTCTTGTGTTTTATTTTCTCTTTGTGTATAATGTAACTTCAATTGGTTTATTGTTAAACTATTGTAAAAATTGCTTAAGCGGGTTTTAAGTCCTTTAAATTATTTATTAAATAGTTTTTTGAACAAGAATTTACAAAATATTTTAATAAATACATACAATATATACACAATGTATTTTTTTTATTTTTTTTAGATAAATATATAAACTGTATTTGTTACTTTGTTATTTTTAACAAATATTTATATAAATTTTGTATGAAAACTTTTAATTACCAAACAGAAACTTGCATATATTCATGTGCTTCTCTGTGTGTGTAAATGTTTGGTTTTTGAAAAAGTCCTTGTTGGTTTCAAATATGTATTTCAAACTTATATTAAAATTTAGTTAAGTTGTTTTTGTGTTTGTTTTTAGTGACAAACGTGTTGTTGTTTTGATTTGAGGTTTCCTGGTTGTTTAAGAGTCTTCCACACATTCTGGCTTATAAGTATTAGCATGTTTGTGTGCATCTGTCTGAGTTCATTTACATTGACATTTTGTTAATATGCATGCAGAGATATTGACAAAATTGTCAATATAATACGTTTTCAAAGTTTTTTTTTGTCTCAAAACACTGACATGTAACTGGTGTAAAATAATGCAACTAATTTTGCATGACAATGAGAGAAAAAAAGTTGAGATTTATAAAGTAAAACCAAAGTTTCACAATCCAGGGACTAGGGGTATATTCTGAAAAAAGATTGCCCACAAAAAATTGTTGTAAATAATTTTGGCCCTTTTTTGAAAAAGTAGAAAAAGTGGAAATAATTTTTTGATTAAAATATATAAAGTAGAAATATTTCTTTCTTGCATCCTAAGAAGGTTATAATTAAAAGTAAAATTAGTTTTTTTTGGAGAATAATTTTCAGGATTTTTTTTTAATTTTCTTGAAAATTTCTTTGTACAATACCCTTGAGAAAACTTAATTTTAAACAAAGATCTAAAGCATATATAATTCAAACACTAAAAAAATTAACTTGCAGAAAATCAGAAAACTAACTAATTTTTTATTTTTTGACAGTAAGTCAATACAAAATAACAAAAATTTGAAAAAAAAATTAGTTTTTACATGTTTTGTTTTGATTTTTATAATTTTAGGTTTAGTTCATTTTAAATTTTATTTATTTTTGATAAGAAATATTTTTTATATCACCAGTCAAGCCAAATGTATTTTTGACCTCAGGCACTTATTTTCATTATCAGTACTATTTGAACAGTAGTAGTGTTTTTACCCTGTAAACATCACCTATTTATCCAAAAAAGCAAACGGAATTTATTTCTTGGAAGCTAGAACGAAACTTATTGAAATTTATGTTTTTAAACAAAACAAACAAATGTTGTTGTTATTTTTCCAACTTTACTGTTAAACAAAAATTTTCAGAAAACAAATACCAAAAAAGTTAAATGTTAATTTGTTGTTGTTAACCAATTATAGTCATTGGACTTTTTCTTAAAAATTGACTGAAAAAATTAACTCAAACAGAAAATTTGTATTTTTGTGTAGTCGCTCTTGTGAATAACTATGCAAATCAATTAAAAAATTAATTGTACTACAATTTATTTGTTTCTTCATTTAAAAATTACTTTACAGAATACTTCTCAAAAAACTTACAATCAGTTACTGTAATAATTTTCTGGGTGTAAGTAATTCAAAACTAATAACTTTTTCAAATCAAAATTTTAGCATAAAAGTGTTAGAGCTATTATAAGACTAAATGAATATTTTATGCAGAAATAAATGGAACATGAGAAAATATTAAATCTTCCATTATAATTGTGATTTTTATTTTTTTTTATTATTTTTTCTAAGCAACAACAGCATCACATGATAAAACAAAAAAAGGCTGGGAAATCTGTTTTCTGTATTAGTTGATTTGAGAGCTTTTGCTTGTTCAAAGGTTAAATTGGCTTTCGAAATTACGGTTATTAATCCCTAAGTGGATTACACAAGATCTAGGGTAATCATATTTAGAGATCCTTTTAGTGACAAAGTAAATAATTTATGCGTTGAATTGTTAAAAGCCGACAGATTTCCTGCTTTTGTTTTTTTTTTTTAAGGTGTTGGTAAAAACCGGAACAGTTTTGGCTATGAAAAAAAAATCTCAAAACACATTAAAAGTTTTTCGATTTTTATAATTTCTTTCAAAAAAAATTATTTATTATTTTAAAATTTTTTGGCAGAAATATTTATTTATTTTAAAATTTTAGAAAAATCAATTTTGAAAGCAATTTTTATTTAATTTAAAATTTTTTATAATTTTAAAATTTAAATTTAATTTTTAAAAAAAACTTTAAATAAAAATTAAAAATAAATAATATAGTTTAAAAAAAAATAAAAATAATTTTTTGATTTTCATAATTTTTGTCAAAAAAATAGTTATTAATTTTTGATTTTTATTTTGTCTAAAAAAATTATTATTTTTGTTTTTTATTTTTTTTTTTTTGAAAAATTAACTATTACTTTTAAATTTTTATGAAAATCAATAATGATAGTAATAATCGTTATTTTGTTTAACTTTTATATTTTTTTAAAATATTAATAACAATTATTTCTTAAAGAATATTATTAATTAAAATTAATAATTATTTTTTTTACAAAAAAATAATAATTAAAAAATAATTATTTTGCTTGGAGAAAATAAATTAAAAACCAAAAATTTAAAAAGCAATGGATTATTAAAAAATTTAGTTCAATACATTCCGATGTTTCCTTGTACATGAAGTTTCATTGAAAATTTTAAAATAATTATTATTTAAATAAAAATAAATAATAAATAAGAATTTCTGTATAATCCACAAAATTTCACAGATGGCTGGGAAAAAATATTGTGAACCAAATAAAAAAAAAGAAAGTGAAGGTGGAAGAGCCATTCCCTAAGAAAATATGCTACAAAATTTATTAGACTGGCATTTATAAGTATCCTTAGGGTCATTGTCGCCAATGGAACTTTCAAAGATCTTCAGTTAATAAAAAGTCTAAGCATTTTGGGCTCAATTGAAGATTAAAGTAGGATAAAGAAGAAAAAGAATGAACTTAAGGTAAAATCCTTAAAATGCATTAACCTTTCAAAATCATTTAGTTTAAAGTATATTTTTCTTCGAGTTTTTTTAATTTTTATTTGCCTAAAAGTTAATCTTTGTTACTTTATCCTATTTCTCTTCATTTCTTTCTTATTTCTGAGAAGGAAAAAAATTATTACATTCAAATGAATTAATGTACATGATCTTAAAACTTCTTAAAACTATAAAGTGCTAAAAACATGCACGGCAGCAAAAAAGAAAAAAAAAACAAAATCTGTTTCTGATGACTGAAGCTTAATAATAAAACTTTGTTATTTTAACACCAAAAAACCTTTACACACACACACACACACGCATACATAATGCCAAAACAGCCAAAGCTACATACTTTCCATGTACACGAAAACAGCAACTAACTGATGCTGTGACTTATTATTTGTGGCATAAAACACAGAGAAGCATGTCATTTTCAGCGTTATAACTAGTTAGTTGCAAACACATATACAAATTCTTATGTGTCCTTTATGTAAGTATATGTATGTATGTGTATGTGTGTAAGGAGTAGGATTTGTAAAATATCTTTAACCAAAGAAACTAAAATATGTTAAAACAGAATAAATGAAAGATATGCATTTTGCATACAATTTTGGTAAGAAATGCTACTAAATACGTGTTGGCAACCGAAAAGTATGAAAACTTTACACACACACACATATATATATAACAACATAACTTGAGGGGTTTAAAAAAGAAGAAAAAAATAGTAAAAAAAACCGATTTTTTTTTGACTCGAAAAAATATAAAACAAATATATACAACAAAGTATAAGTTATAAAGTGTGGGAAAAATTTTTGAAAAATGTATTTATTACATGAAAAGTAGTTGGTAAGGCCAAAATGTAACCAACTAAGGTTAATAAGGGCAGATTTGCAATACTTTTTCAAATTTTAACAGCTGGAAAATGTATGATTTTATTAAAGATATTGACCTTGGTAAGCTGCGACTTTGTGCTATATTTCTGGCGACATATGGATTTCACGCCTAAAGAAGTGACCATACGGGAGTTAAAAAAGTGTTTAAAGTTGTTTTTTCCATCTATAATTAAGTGGTGTGGGGGTAGCCTCACGAAGAATTATGATGCCAGGACTTATGGCGACTTCTCTAAGATGAACTGTGATGTAGAAGTCAAGCTCTAGTCGAAAGCTTACAATTGGACCTCCAAGTTAATGTGGCGATATTTAGACAGTAAAAGTACGATTAGACGGATAAGCTATAATCGAATGGGTCTATCTAAAACTTTTCTATGTATAGGTGGGTCACTGGGTAGCTAGAAAACATCACTGCCCCGACCATGACATTAAAACCGTTCTAGGAGGTTTTACTGCCAAAATTAAAAGAAAAAATATATTTGGTCCATCATCCGGAAAATTTTGCCTCAACAAAAAAAAAATTTTTGTAGTTAGAAGCACCAGATTTTAATATCTCAATATATAGGTACATGTCACCAGATCAAAAAACGCCCAGTGTAATGTGTGTGTTATACGATAGATCCGAGATCAGATCATTACCTTGTTGCAACAAAGGGGTGTAGCCATCTAAATGCTGCGAAAAACGTACGATCTGCCACAGCCCAAAAGCTTGACATCGGAAAACTGCAGGCACAACAAACAGAAACGTCTTTCTGGCCTCAATTGACCCAGTAGCTTAAAGAGAACAGTCGCCGTCCCGATAATGTTGCAGCGCAGTTGCAAAGCATTCCCAACTCCATGGAGAAGGCCGCAATATCCGTACTTAGGTAACAAAGGCTTTAGTAACAAAGGGCAATACAGTAGCCAGTAGCAATACGTTTTGCGAAGGAAAGGTATCGGGAGAAAAGAAGATAGAAAAGGCGTCTATTTCGCAGAAAGAAGACAGAAATGGCAAAAGCACGTATGGTATCAAGGTGTAGAGTGAATAATCTAGTCAGATACCTATGTATCTACGATATAGTGGATCCAGTGTTCAGAGTCTTATTTCATGGATATGTCGACTGGTTTGTTTCCGGTTTACACTGGCTCATTCTAGACCATACTTAACAACTTTGGAGCATAGCAAACTACCATGTAAATCAATTGATTATTTTAGTCCACCTTATAGTTGAACTTTTGTTAATTCTATGGGACATGAAAAACAAGCCTTTATGTTCAGACATTTTGCAAAAATAAATTTTTATAGAATTTGAAAAAATTACAAAAAAAAAATTTTGTTAATAAGAAGCTTCTAGAAATAATAGTAAAAATTAAACCAGAAATCTTAATCTTAGGTTGGTTACTTTATGCTTCATTTAAAAAATCGCAAATCCTTAAGCTTATACAAAATACGGCGGATATATGTTTTTTTAAAAAAAAATTTAAGTTATTTAAGATAACTTTAGTAACATTAAGTTCTAATACTTTTTTTCTTGCTACCATACGTTTACATTAGTTGTTAAATAAATTGCCAGGATTTGGTGTTAAAACACTTTTTTGTGTAGCTAAAAATTATGCTATTAAGTACTATGTAAGGAAGTTTTAAAAGCATATCTTAAGTAGCATTTATAAGTCAAAAAGCATTGCATATTTAAAGGTGTTAGAGGTAAATTAACCCTAAATAAATCGGTATTTTATAAGCAGAACACTTGAGGTGATTTTGTCTATCACTTTTATAAATAGCAAAGCTTAGTTGGAATTCCTCATTTGTTTATAACCCGATTAAGATCTTAAAGAAATCCTTTGCAGCAACACAAAAATATTTCAAAAAGGTTATAAAATGTTTGTATAAAACTAAAAGAAAAAATTGCTTTTATAACCAAGAATTTATTAAACACTTATTTACGTATCGTTACCCTTTGTTCACCCTTTAATATTGTAACAATAAATGTTTGTTTTTCTTTGGTAATTTTTATCTTTCTTGTTTTCTTAGATAAAAGTTATTTTTATATGAATGTGTACATATGTATGTATTTATATATAAAAAAAATTTAGTTTTTGTTGTTATTGTTATAGATTTCACTAGAATAAGGAACAACAAGCAAAACCTCTATAAAATTCCAAAGCAAAAATTTGAAACGTTAAACGCAATCAAGCAAAAAAAGAAATGAAAACAAAATACAGAATAAAGTTTTTGCAACGCATTTCTTAAGCAACTAAATTGAAGTTAGTTTTAGTTTAAGCAGATGTTCTTAAATGTTTGCAAAGGAAACTGTTAAAAATTTTCTTACGACAAGATTATGTCTTTTTGGTTTTGCGAGATGATAATATTAAATTGCTCATGTTGTAAGGGAACTCAAGCAAGTTGATTTGGAGATGTTTCCAGATTATTTAAATACTTTTTCACAAAGTTTAGGAGTTCACATTGAACTTCTTGTGTATTTTGCTGTTTTAGCGATGGGCAGGAGATGAATACTTTTTTAACTCGCACAGGTAGTTTTATCTCCTTTTTTGTGGGCGGGACACAACACACTGAAGTTCAAATTATTGGGTTTGAGGGGTTGTCAGTAGATTCTCCTTATCAGCTTATCGCCCCCAGTCTTAAACAGCTTCGCCGGTGGGACAACAGCTGCTGCCGCTTTATTATTTCTCATTCAGCATATTGATATTTTAACCTTTTCGTGGCTGAAAGATAAGCCTTCTTTACCCCTAAAGCTACCGTAATCAGATCTCAACATTTTGGAAAAGTAATTCCTCCAGATTTGCGTTTCGGTCTTTACAGGAAGAAATCGGTTGATTCACTTACACGTAGGTGGAATTTTCTGGTATAATTTCGACTGTTGTACATCTTGATTTTCCTACACTAACGGATTCCATTCTTTTTTTGCTTTTCTTCCTCTGATAACTCTCCTGTGAACTACGCGTAGCTACTGTCTGCAGAGTTTCCATGACTGTGACAAGGTATTGATTAGCCTCGATGTTAGCTGGAAGAGTGTCGTCTATCCACAACAACGTGATCGATTTGTATTCTTCCCATAAAACGAGTAGCTACTGTCTGCAGAGTTTCCTTGACTGTGACTAGGTATTGATTAGCCTCGATGTTAGCTGGAAGAGTGTCGTCTATCCACAACAACGTGATCGATTTGTATTCTTCCCATAAAACGAGTAGCTACTGTCTGCAGAGTTTCCTTGACTGTGACTAGGTATTGATTAGCCTCGATGTTAGCTGGAAGAGTGTCGTCTATCCACAACAACGTGATCGATTTGTATTCTTCCCATAAAACGAGTAGCTACTGTCTGCAGAGTTTCCTTGACTGTGACTAGGTATTGATATGCCTCGATGTTAGCTTGAATAGTGTCGTCCATCCAAAACAACGTGATCGATTTGTATTCTTGCCATAAAACGAGTAGCTACTGTCTGCAGAGTTTCCTTGACTGTGACTAGGTATTGATTAGCCTCGATGACAGCTGGAAGAGTGTCGTCTATCCAAAACAACGTGATCGATTTGTTTTCCTGCCATAAAACGAGTTGCGACGAAAGAAATCAGTCTCATGTCGCCATCAGTTGTATGTTCATGGAGACTGAACTTTACAACTGTGGAGTCAAAGATGCTTTCTTTTCCTATTTTTGCATTAGAATCACCCAGGATGATTCATATGGTTTAAAGTTTTAGAAAAGATACATAAAATCTTTTTGTAGCTTTGTGGTATGCGTCGAATGCCTTTCTTTGTTCAATTTCGATCACTTCCTACAAACAAGGATAAAGTGAAAAACTCGCTGGTCTAAGGAATCTGGCTAGAGAACTACAAGGATAAGCTGGTAAAAGCTTGATCGGAGTCCTCTTAAGTTTCTTTCAATGTGAACAGAAGGAGGCTTAAAATACTTTTGATTTTAACTGCTGGTCAGTATTTATTTGCCACCCATGCCAGCCTGAGACAATGTCCAAGCCAGAAAATTTAACCTCAAAAAATAATAAAGCTTATTAAGGCTGTCATTCTTTAACGGGGTTAACAATTTGTTTGCGAATGGAAACCAAACACCTTCTAAAATCGCACCTAAAAAATTTTAGTACAGAGTAAACTAAAAAAGAAAATGCCTCAATCCGAAATAGCTTAAATATTAAAGAACTACTGGTGTAAAGAAAAGTGCGAAGTATCCGAGTTTAGTTTTTTTTTAGAATTAGATTTGGTTCATCCTTTTCTTTAGACTTGGGGCATGTAAAGCCAGCGAATAAAAACAGACAAAAAGATAACTAAAGCGTGCCAAAGGTTCTTCTGTTTCTCAATGAGATTAAATCGTCTACAAAATAAGTTTACAATGACTTTAACAACCTTTAAGGCCACAATAGAGAACAGAGCAAAAACAACTAAAAAGAAAATTCAAAGCAAAAGTTTACAATAAAATCAAGATGCGTATAATTAAATAACGGTTGTTGTGTTTGTTAAAAAAAAATCAAAACTTTTTATAAAAAAAATTATCTTTTCGCAGATTTAGTTCCTGATTTTGCAACTTAAAAACCTTAAAAACATCTTAAACTTAATAGAACAATAGAAAGTAATTACCTTTAAAAAACTGTGACCATTTTTGGGTTAAAAATAAAGTTTTAAAAAGATTTTTAAAAACTAAATAAAAATAGAGTTGAGTTTAAAATACAATTATTTTAAATTTTAATATTTTTATATTTTTGTGAATGATATGGAAACATGCTTTTATCCAACTTATTGCATCAAAGTTCAATAACCTTAACGACAACTATTGTTAACTCAATATTGTGTTGAATTAAAATTTGTTGTATTTGTAGCACCTGAAAGAGATTGAGACTTAAAAAAGTATATGTGTATTTTCATTTGAATAAACATACAAAATAAAAGAATTGCATAAAAGGAAAAAAATATTAAAACTAGAGTGCGGCAGCTGAAACATTTTTATCCCATTAACTTTATATTTTAACTAAAAATTTATAATGCCACTTGAATAGTACAGAGCACGTATCATGGCTTAATTTGTATTGTTGTTCGACCTCAAGCCTTATATCCGGAAGCACTTTTGTATTTGTTTATGTATGTATGTGTGTGTGTTAATATTTGCTTTTGTTTATATATTTCTGTTTGTTATATTTGCAGTGTTTTATAGTAAATGCAATTGTTATTGCAAATATCGCACTCTTCATAGAAAGGGTTGCAAAATAAGCCACTTATAACTTTTATTATTTTTTTATTTTGTAAACATAATTACAGAATAACTTTGCACCAGGTTGGACAGCCATTATGATTTCAGAGGTACAGGTAAGGAAGAGCAGGCAGGTTCGGAAATGTATAGAGATTTTGGCTTATTATTTGCGTAAACAACGTCAAAATTTCAAAAAGCCATTTTAAAACATGTAAGAGCACTATATTTGGCTGTGCCGAATCCTTTACACCCTTCACGTTGGCCTTTCGAAACCCCGGATATTTTTTTATTTTTATCCATCATCGAAGATATTGTTGACAAGCAAAAATTTGCGCAGATTAAAAGGCTTTAAATCAATAAAAGCGACAAAAGATTTCATTATTTAAATTCTATTTAAGTAAAAACTTATTTAACACCTTCAATCTTAATTTCTTGTCAATCACAAACGCACATTTTTTTTCCATACCTTAATGTTGTTTCTTTCGTAATTTAGCTAACTTTAAACAAAAAGTGTTATATTACTGGGGAAATTACGTTATCCTAGAAAATTGCATTAAATTTATATTATTAAAAAAAAAAAGAGAAAAAAATCAGTGTAACAGGATGATGATGGTGATGAAGGAAAAGTGTCAATAAATATTATGGCAACACTTCAAGTGACACTTTATATAACTTCGTATTTCCTTAAACTTACTTTCCTTAAAAAAAGCAAAAAAAAAAAAATATAAAAATAATAATAAAAAACATTAGAAAAATGTCAATGTAATAAAGCAAAAAAAGAATCAAGAAGCAGAAATATACGAAGAAAAAGAAAAAAACAATTCCAGGCAGAATGATTGATCATTTATTGACACTAAACATTATTACCTTGAATATGTTCACATGAACGTAAATAATATATGATGACGTTAACGATGATGATGATAAAGATGATATTTGGATGTCAAAAAAAAGGGGTGGGTGTGTGTGAGTATTTGCTGCAATGAGCTTTTGCGAATATAAAAAATTTAATTTCGTACCTTTATTTTTTATATTTTTAATACTGAAAAGCAGGGAATTGTTATTAAATTTAAGAAAAGAAAAATTGGTTTAAAAACGTTACTTTTTTATTAATGGCGTCATAAAATTTTTAAATCCCTTCTTTTTCATAGAAAAAAAAAACCATTTAAATATAATTTAAGGTATTAGAAGCTTTTCTTACAAAAGCTTTGCTTTTCACATTTCTTCTTCTTTAAAAGGAAACTGACCTTAAATGCTTATGTGATAACTCAATTCTATCGTATCCTTAGGTTTATGTTAAACGTCGGTATGTATTAAAGCTTTTTATGGGATATTTATGTAAATTTCTGCTTAAATTTATGTGAATGTGTTATTAAGTGCAAAAATCCCGTTGAAAATTCATTTTATTAAGTTTTTAGTTGCTGTAAAATGCAATAATAATTCCCTTAATAACACTTGGTTTCATTAAGTTAAGGCACAGTGGGACCTCTTGAAAAATTTTTTTAAAATATTTTTTTAAAAGGTATATTTTAAGTAGAATGTAAAATTAATAATTTTGAAAAAAAAATATTCAAATGAAATACATTTTGCTTTAAAGAATGTTTGGCTTCTTGTGTTTTAAATTTTAGCTTCAAATTGTTATTGGAAACCTTTTAACCTAATAACCCCTTTGAATCCATTTGGCAGCTGTCAATGTGTTTGCATTATTTTTTTTAGAGACCAAATTTTTTCTTGGTCTGGAAAGAACCTTTTAGTCCAAAATATTTCTAGATGTTTGTGATATTAAAAAAAATCGTTAAGTCATAATGGGTTATTTTATTGTAAGGGGTGTGATCATGGTACTCACACTTTTTTAAGGTAATTTAAATGTTAAAAACTTGTGTAAATAGAACCGAAACGGTGAGATTTGTAGAATGGTTAAACCTCTTCCACTAAGTTGGTTTAAGTTTTGACAAAAGAAAAAAGAACTTAAAAAAGAAGTCCGGAAAACTAAAAATTTCGTAAAACTAAAAATCCTGTTTCTCTATGTTTATAAGCATTTGGTTTAATTTTGGTTTGACTCGTACAACAGCTGCAGGAATTTTCATCATGGGAAATTCAATACCCAATAGAGTTGGTTGGTTGGCTAGCAAGCTATCAAGCAAGGACTCGAATGACCCCGTTTTGACAAATCTGTTTTACTCGTCAAATTTATTGTCCCTAAGAATCGATAACTGGTTTGGGACTCGGGCTGAATCTGAATATCCCACCAAAGGCATTTAGAACATAACTGCTCAGAAAACTGTGCCTCCTAACATCTAGGGAAGGACATTCGCATAAAGGATAAAAAAAACATTTTCTCCTTTTCCCTGGTCTCGGCCACCACTGTAGCAGGTATGTGTACAGAAACACATTGCTGCTTTATGCAGTAGTAGCAGCAGCAGCAGGAGCAACCATCAATTGTGGCTGCTTATGTTGTAATTGTAATTCAGTTTAAAATGATTTTGTTGTTATTGTAATTTTAAAAAATAAGCTTAACAAAATCTTTACCAACCCACCTTTATGGTTTTTATGGGGTTATGCTGCTACTTTTAACTGTTCTTGTTATTATTGTGGATGTTGTTGGCTTAAAGTATTCACATTGTGTTGTTGGTTGGCTTTTTGGCTGTATGGATGGCATTATATTGCCATCAGAGGCCACTCAGAAATATTCTGTTGCTAAAAATGTTTTTTTTATTTGAAATAAACAATAAAAATTCTAACAGATTTATGTTTTTTACACCTTTAATTAAATGTAAATATTGTTAATTAAACTAATGCTGGTACTTAGATAGTATGAAAGTAAAAGATGGTGCTAAAATGTAATTAAAAATGCTTAGGATTAGAAGTCTTATGTTTTACAATTTTACTTAAGAAAATCCTTAATCAGAAACAAGTAAGAAACTTTAAGCCCAATCATATACTATATACCCTACACAACATTTTTATGGGGGCTTTATGAAAAAAATAGCCCAAAAATCTTATTTCGAAAAGAAACTTGAACAAAAAATCATTTCATTTAGTTTAATATTTACATTAAAGGGTTTGAAAATACAATAACTGTTATAGCCTGGTAGTTTCTGGTGCCATTAAAAATGTTAGTGTTTCTCTGGTAGAAAAAAGCAATCAAGAAAAATTTATTTTTTTTTAAATTTTTATCAATTTTTTTACAATTCTTCTAAAAAACTGAAAGTAGTTGGCTTTCGAATAGGGCCTAACATTTATATATTAAAAGAGATACAAATTAAATTAAGATCATTTTCTGTTATGGACTCAAAAATTGTTTCCTTTTATTCAAACATAGATATGTATGTTGATCAAAATAGTAGAAAAGTTATAAGTGGAAGCACATACATAATTAATGACTAAATAAATTTAACACTATGAAATTTTTAAATTTAAATATTTTTGTAAATTATTATTTTTTTTTATATATTTTTGCCCTTTAAAGGTTACTTGAAACAAAGCTGTTTTTTGTATTCTTATTATCGTGTTATTTAGTTTCAAGGGAGACTTTTGTTTGTTATTGTTGTTGTTGTTTTTTAAGTTCTTTTATTTTTCTCTGCATAACATTTACATTAAATTAAGTGCTTCACCACTCGCACCACAATTAAATAAAAGAACAAGTATTAAAATGTATAATTTGCAGGGTGTGCCCTACGTTTTTCAAGGATTTATTACTTGAATTATTAGGAAAATCATTGTAAAAAGTTAAAAAACAAATTTGTAATATTTCACACTTTTTTTATTTTCTTATTTCGTAAAACGCAAATTTTTTAATTAATAAAATGTATCCAACTAGTTTTTTTAATTTTGATTTTATCCAAGCAATTGTTTTATTTTTAATCGTTCACTTTGTTCTTTTCGTATATTCAGTTATCCGATTAAGCTAAGATGTTTTAAATACGTATATTACTGCGTATGTATTAAAGTGTTGCATGAAGTTTTGAAAATAATTGAATTCAAATGGCCTCCATGCTATATATTTTGGTAGCAGCTTTTATCAGCCACCCTGAACTATCGGTACCATTTAGTTTTTGGAAAAAAAACTTCGTTAGCTTTGGTTTTTACACTCTTTAACTCCAACGAACACAACATTTAGAAAAAGCATCGACATCGGTCTACTTATTTTTTTAAGCAAACAGACTTTAAAAAGTATCATATTTTTTAAAGTCTGTTTCTATTAAGTATAGTTATTATCATTCCGTTGTTAAATATTTGATCCATTTTTAAGCCTCGGGGTCCGAATTTCCCCAATCTCCACTTCAGTGGATCAATATATTGGCAAAGGTACCCGCAGCTTGAATATTAAGTATCTAGCTCAAGGCCTTTGGGCTCTACGATGATAAATGTGTTAGTCAGTCCGACAGTTTTACATGTAGCTTTGACTCATTTGATAGTGATAAGGAAATTTGTATATTACTATTTTTTGAGCCGTTTATTTTGAAAGTGGCATAAGTCACTTTTTTTAAGTTAAATTATATATAAAGATATGAAAAGATACCGTTCAATTGTATCTAGTGTTGCCATTAACTTGATTTTTTTGAAAAAGTGACTTATGCCACTTTCAAAATAAACGGCTCATTTATTGATACAAGTTTGTCAATTTATTTGTTAAATTAATTATATTTATTTGGAGCTTCCAGCAAAGATGATAGTCTATCCACTAAAATCAATTTTTTTGAGTATTTAAATATGGAAGAAAGGGATCACTTTTTAGGTCGGATGTCAAAACTATGTGGACAAAAAGTGAATATTTTACATATTTGGTACTTTTTCACTTGTTTTGGCATTATAACATATAAATATGAAAAAACGACTATTGACCCAGATTGAGGTGCGAATCTAGAAAAGTGTTTTTTATTTTTTTACGTTTTTAATAGTTTTTTAACTTTTTTATGACTTAAATAAGGCCAATAGAAGCAGAGAAAAAAACAAAGTTGGGCATGATTACAGACAATTTCATCATTTTATGGTTACGAACATCATTATTATGACTACCGCAACCATACTATGGTTGTTAAAAGTTTGTTTAAGGCGAAAAATGCAATCAAAGTTATGATTAAAAATTACAATTATATGTTTGTCGTAATCATTACTTTGATTATAGGTTACCATAATCATAGTTATGGGTCATCATACGTATGTTGCTCTTTAATTATGATAACCATATCATTAGATCGATAACCTATAATCAAGATAATGACTCCCATGACCAAAATAATGATTACCACAAACATATAATAGTTATTCTAATAATAATTGTGATTGATTTTTTTTCCTAAGCCTTACTACAACTATAGTTTCATGGTAACAGTCATAGTAATGATCTTAGTAACCAAACAATAATGAAATTATCCGTGATCATATTCCCGTGACCATACTTAACCATGTTTTTCTCTGGGTAAGTAAGCAAAGTTATCAAGAGGTACTTTTTTCCCAAAATTTATACACTTTAGCATTTTTTTAATGCCAACTTTGACTCTAGAAACATAATATTAAAAGCTATTAATCTAGAATGAGGTCGCAAGTACTACTTTCGCAGGTACTTTACCTTTTTATGGTGATATTTTCCATTTTTTTTTGTCTTTTGAACCTAATTAAGGCTAAAAATAAACTAATTGGTCAAAATTGATTTTTTTTTAATGAAATTAGGGGTATTGAAATTGGAATTTACAACAATAGACAACTACGGATTCTGAATTCAATTTTTAGGGAAAAAAAAAATTTTCCATTCGTGTAGGAAAACTTATAATTATCATAAATATGAAAGTATTTTATTTAAAGATTTTTTTTGATATTCTAAGGACTTGCATATCAAATTGTTTTATATATAAGTCTGTGGTATTAAGGGTTCCACAGCAACATTTGTTAAGGTTCTTTTGCTTCTTCTGCTGCTTTGGCTACAAAATTTACAGAAATAGTTAAGCAAACATATTGCAATTGAAAGAGAGAGGACTTAAATTGTCCGTTTACACTAACAAGGCCTTAAATAAAAAAAAAAAAACAAAAAGAACTAAAAATAAAAAGCTTAATGAAAGCAAACACTTGCAATAACAAGCCATAGAAAATTAAATAAATTATTTTAAGATAAAACTAAATAAAAAGAAATTTAACATAAAATTTCTCTATTTAAGAAAGAACGTTAATTTCAAGTTCAATAAATTTGTTGGAAAAGAGATAAAAAATTATTTATTATATTTTCATTAACGATAAACTTTGGCAAATGTTATCTTGAAACAAGCTCTGAAAAAAAAACATTAATTGTTGTATATTGTAGTATATTTAATACTTTACTGAGACTTTCATTATTTTACATCAAATAACATTTGAATTCTATGTTTTGTAATTTTTCTTTGTAATATAAAATTTTTCTTTAAGAGAAATAAAATATAAAACTATTAGGATAATCGCTAACTTGCAATAGGTTATGGGCCTATCACGCTGCAACTGCGCGGAAAAGATTTAAACAAGGAAATAAATTAATAAATGAATTAAAAAAAAAAAAAAAAAAATAGAAACAATGAGTTTTGCAAGTTTTAAAATAGAACCATTGTGTAAAGATAATTTTGACACTTGGAAAATTCAAGTGGAAGCACTGCTCATCAAAAACGATGGATGGAAATATGTAAATGGAATGTTTCCAAAACCGCAGAGTCCTCAAGAAAACGTTAGCTTGTGGGAATCAGAAGATGCAAAAGCTAAATCTGATTTAATTTTGCTAATTTCCACAAATGAGCTAAAGCAGATCAAGAACTGCAAGACATCCAAAGATGTTTGGGATAAATTACATAGCATTTATCAGTCAAAAGGACCTGCAAGAAAGGCAATGCTACTCAAGAGCTTAGTTTTGTTAAAAATGCGAAATGGGGATGATATAAGAGACCACATAAGAAAGTTTTTTGATATTGTTGATAAAATAAATGAAATGGAATTAGAAATTATTGACGATTTATTAACAATCCTACTTTTATATAGTATTCCTGATGAGTACGAGTCATTTAGGATTGCAATTGAAACTCAGGAAAAACTACCAAATCCTGAGGCTTTAAAAATTAAACTTTTGGAAGAATATGAGGCCCGAAAAAGGAATATTTGTGAAGAATCGTCTGATGCAATGTTCGCCAAGAACAAAAATAAGAAATATTTTAAAACTGATGTCAGTCAGCACAACAAAGGTGAAAAACCTAAGTTTTCTTGTCACAACTGCGGAAAAATCGGGCACAAAGCTAAAGATTGTTGGTCGAAAAATCAACCGCAACAAAGGTATGTTAATAAAAGCCAAGAAATTACTCGAAATGCAGAAGTTGCTCTTCAAACAAATGCGGAAGGTGAAGGTTGGTGCCTAGATTCGGGTGCGTCATCGCATATGTGCTCAGATAGACTAAAATTTGCGACAATAAAAACGTCCACAGAGATACTCCAATTGGCTAATAATAAATCAACGAAAATCGAAGGTAGTGGAATTGTAAAAATCAAAACTGAAACTGGCTACACATCAAAATTAGAAGATACCCTTTACGTCCCTGATTTAAGATCAAATTTATTATCTGTTTCCAAGATAACTGATCATGGATTCGAGGTAAAATTTGATAAGAAAGAGGCAATAGTAAGAAACCCTACAACTGGAGAAGAAATATTGATAGCAAAACGTATTAAGAACTTATATTATGTCGAAGAAACAACTGAAAATTGTAAATTAACTGGGAAATCAAATATACAAGAATGGCATGAGCGATATGGGCATCTTAATGAAAACGACCTTAAAGATTTATTACGGAAAGGTAAGGTGAATGGAATAGACTTTAATCTTAATGAAAGTCTTCAGAGTTGCGAAGTATGTATAAAGGGAAAACAAACTCAAAAACCTTTTCAAAGCTCTATCTCAAAATCAACGGAATTATTGGAGTTAGTACATACAGATGTTTGCGGTCCCATGAGGGTGAGTTCAATTGGTGGCTCAAGATATTTTTTAACTTTTATTGATGACAAATCAAGATGGTGTGAAATTTACTTTCTAAAAAAGAAAAGTGAAGTATTTGAGAAATTTAAAGAATTTAAAAGTATGGTGGAAACGAGAACTAATCAGAAAATAAAAACTATCCGATCTGACAATGGAACTGAATATACAAATAACGAATTTAAAAATTTTTTAAAAAAAGAAGGTATTAAACATGAATTTACAGTTGAGTACACGCCTCAGCAAAATGGGGTTGCTGAGAGAAAAAACCGGACATTAGTTGAAATGGCCAGGTGTATGATGATACAATCAGGAACTAGTACATATTTTTGGGCCGAAGCAATACTAACCGCAAATCATATTCGAAACAGATGCCCCTCAAGAAGCCTCGATGGTGAAACTCCTTTTAAAATTTGGCTAGGTAGAAACCCTACAGTAAAATATTTTCAAAAATTTGGTACAACAGCGTATATGCTGGTAAAAAATAAAAATAATGGTAAATTTGGCTCAAAATCCAAAAAGTGTATTTTTGTTGGATATTCAATAAAGTCAAAAGCATACAGATTATGGGATATAGCAGATAAGAAAATTATTTGTTCAAGAGACGTTAAGTTTATAAATACTTATCAACCAGAAAATAACTACACTGAATTCGCTGAAAACGAAGATGATAGTTCGGAAAAAAGATGCATTGAGGTGACAGTTACTCCTGAAGATGTCAATGAAAATCAATTGGAAAGAAATCAAGATGAATATGAAGAAAGTGAAATGGACGACTTCTACGGTTTTTCTGAAGATAATGCTGATTTTGAAATTGAAGAGCAAGTAGACAGTGAAAATGAAGAATATCAAACGCCTGTAACCTCTAAACGAGGCCCTGGAAGACCGAAAAACATAAAAACTGGTAAAAGAGGAAGACCAAGAAAATTGTTTAATATTGCAGAAAGTAATGAAGATAAAACTCAAGAAAATTTTTGCAAATCTCATAGATCAAAATATTCCGTTGACTCCCGAGGAAGCAATTTGTGGTCCCGATGCCGCAGAATGGAAAAAAGCAATGAAATCCGAATACGACGCATTAATAAAAAATAAAATCTGGAATTTAGTTGACTACCCACAAAATAAAAAAGTTGTGGATTGTAAATGGGTGCTACAGAAAAAGTATGAAGCCGATAGGAAAATAGAACGATATAAAGCAAGACTTGTAGCAAAAGGTTTTACGCAAATACCAGGCATCGACTACACCGAAACTTTTTCCCCTGTGGCAAGAATAGGTTCTATACGATTATTGATGGCTATTTCAGTACAATTAAAACTTGATGTATATCAACTTGATTTTGTAACTGCGTACCTTAATGGCGATATAGAAGAAACAATTTATATGAAGATACCAAGTGGAATTGATATATTTTTAGAAGAAGACCAACAGAGGAAATACAAAGGTAAAGCATGTTTGTTAAAGAAATCATTGTACGGGCTTAAACAATCTGGGAGACAATGGTACAAAAAGTTAGACGAAAAGCTTAAGCAATTGAATTTCAAATCATTAAATTCGGATAATTGTATGTACATGTTGAAACAAGGCGTGTATATAACATTAATTGCGATTTATGTTGACGATTTAATAATAGCAACAAACAGCAAGCAGAGATGGGACGAATTAAAAAGAGAATTAGCGAAATCATTTGAAATGAAAGACCTGGGCCGCTTAAATGTTTGCCTCGGCATCGAATTTAAGCAGCACCCACATACGAAGGAAATAACCATGTCACAGCGTAAATATATACAAAATGTTTTAAATAGATTTCACATGGAAGATTGTAAACCAGCTAAAACACCATTTAATACAGGGGTTAAACTATCAAAAGAAATGTGTCCAACAGAAGCAGAAAAATGTGAAACAGAAAATTTACCATATCAAAATCTAGTTGGATCACTTATGTATCTAGCAGTTTCAACAAGACCTGATATTACTCATGCAGTAAGCGTATTAAGCCAATATAACACAAACTATGGGAAAGAACACTGGATTGCTGCTAAAAGAGTTTTACGTTATTTAAAAGGTACGCAAGATATTGGCTTACACTATAAAACAACAAAAAATGAACAGTTAACCGGCTATGCTGATGCAGATTGGGGAGCAAATATAGATGATAGAAGATCTTATACGGGCTATGTTTTCAACTTATCAAATGCGGCTATAAGTTGGGATTCAAGAAAGCAGAGAACTGTAGCCATGTCAACAGCTGAAGCAGAGTATATGTCGCTATCAGAATGCACAAAGGAAGCAATCCACCTTAGAAGTTTTTTGGAAGAAATTTTGGGTAGTCAAAGTTCGACACTCATTTATAATGATAATCAGGGAGCTAGATTATTAAGCAAGAATCCAATATTTCATAACAGAACAAAACATATGGATATACGTCATCATTTTGTTCGGGAAAACGTAATAAGTGGAACCATTAAAATAGAATATCTACCTACCACTGACATGCCTGCTGACGTTTTGACAAAAGGATTACCGGGTGAAAAACATAACAAGTGCATTTCAAAAATAGGATTGGTTACTATAATTAATTGATTATTTAATTGATTATTGTAAAGTAATAAATCAGGGGAAGTGTTGTATATTGTAGTATATTTAATACTTTACTGAGACTTTCATTATTTTACATCAAATAACATTTGAATTCTATGTTTTGTAATTTTTCTTTGTAATATAAAATTTTTCTTTAAGAGAAATAAAATATAAAACTATTAGGATAATCGCTAACTTGCAATATTAATTTTCATGGTTAACAATTTTTATTACTTTATTTTTATTTAACAAAATAAACAAAAAAAAAAAAAATAAGAGATAAATAAAAAAATGTCACATTCATTACAAACCATTAAATGGCGTTGTTGCTTCAACTTCATGCAGCAGCAACATTAAAAAATACACAAAAATTAAAAAATAAATAAAAAAATATGTTGCCTTTAAATTGATAAGATAATAACCAAGTTCTTATGATGTCAAGAAAAAAAAAATTGATACAAATTTATCGAAAAAATACACATAATTTAGTTGTCAGTAAAATGTCGTATTAAAAGCATCTCATTGCAGAAAAATTTAGAATTTAAGTCAAATTGTTGTAAAGAACTATGCTGCTACTTATCTTCAATTTAAATTTAATTTTAATTAAATTTATGCCTTTACAAGCTGGATGTAGGTATTGTGCTTAAAAAATGTATTATTTTGTATTTTTAAACAAATTTTGTTTTATCGATTAAGATCCTTTTTGTTATCGTTTTACTTGGATTGGCCCATTTCAAAACAAAGATAATATTGCCGATATTACTTGTGATAGTATACGTGAAGATTTGACTAATATTCCATGTCGACAGCCAATAGTGGCCACCCATAATGATAATATACCAGATACTGTAGATTTGTGGTACAAATATAAGGATCAACCGAATGCCATAGGCTGCCCCATGGTGCCAGGTCAAACTTGTGTAAAGTACACATATACCTTTAATAAAGGAGGTGCGTTTAAAGTTCTTTTGTTTATTAAATTGTTTTTTTTTTAAGTATTTATGTATATCGAAGTATATAAAAAAAAAAAAATCTGCATATTGATAACGAAACAAGTAAAGAGTTATTGTCAGTCAAGCCTGCCCATTATACACCCTACATCGCAGCTTATTTTATTTACTATTTATTCACAGCTTATGAGGCTAAATGTGATTTCCGGTAGTTGGACTTAACTATATGACATTGACAGCCAAAAATTCTTTTTTCAGGACAACATTTGCATGGGAGCTATTTAAAAAAATTAACTGGCCAAATTTCTCTTCGGCTTAACTGTTGCCGGAAGTGGCAGCTCAAAATGCTTATTTCGAGGTATGGCAAGAAATAGCCTGAACTTAACCAAAAACAGTAGGCTTGGTCCCCATGCCAAAAAACTTACCTTAGCAAATTTTTATTAAAATATTTTAAAAACTGCAAT
The DNA here is from genome assembly GCA_963583895.1 of Melanophora roralis. Taxonomy (NCBI): domain Eukaryota; kingdom Metazoa; phylum Arthropoda; class Insecta; order Diptera; family Rhinophoridae; genus Melanophora; species Melanophora roralis. The sequence goes on from OY757191.1 coordinate 1,917,000, forward strand.
TTAATCACAAGAATTCATGGACACTCAGCCGAACGAACCGACAGACATGCTTCATTCGATTCAGAAAGTGATTCTGAGTCGATGGTTGTACTTGAAGGTGGGTCTGAGATTATAATTTTTGTGCGTTATAAACATCTGCACAAACGCATAATTCCCCCACGACGTACGAGTATGTAATGTGGATAAAATTATATACTTATTATATTTCGGACTTATGTATTTGCAAAATTTCTATACAGAATCTATAATGACAAACGACTAGCAAATACAAAATCTTTTGTAAATTCCTTTTTTTTAAATAATAGGAATCTTTTTAATTTTAATTTTTTTTTTTAAATTGCAGTACAAAACATCACTTATATGTGTGGCAAAGTGAATGCCACAACCGGTTGTTATCGTCAAAAATACATTTCCGGCTTGGATGTTGAAGTTTGTGTTTGTGAATCACAATTGGGTGCAATGCCATGCAATACAGCAAATGCACAACTAGAACATAAATTATCGCTATTGCTTATAATCCTGATAACAATAGAAATATTTTTTAAATTTAACGCGAGTTTTTAAAATTAAAAAAAAAAAAACCATTTTTAAAAAAATTATGGCCAGCGAATAAAAGCAAAAGCAATAAAACATAATAAAGAGCGAAAGGAAATGTCGTTAATAATGCGTCAATAAAAATTCGGAGAAAAAAACAAGGGAAATAAATATCAATTTATAGACAAATAATCCTTATATTGATAATAAATGGCTTTGTAAACAAAAAAAAAAAAAAAAACAAGGAAGGAACATTATTTGTCTAGTAGTTTTTATTTTAAATATAAAAAGCAGCCATTCCCAAAACGTAATTTCTTAAAGATCTATCCGCGACCCCACAAAGTATATATTTTCTTGGTCCTTATTGATCAGGAAGTTGATTTAGCGATGTCCGCCTGTCCGTTTTATGTTTGAAAACAACTTTTTGAAACAACCCCATTATCTCATAGAACCGTGGGTAGTGACGAACTATCAGAAGTATCTGTGAAAAAAACATTATTAAAATCTAGCAAATTCACCCTATAACTGACCGAAATAAAAGCAAAAAACCAAGACTACCTCTGTTTACTTCTCTAAAATTTGTACATAAAAACTTCTACTACTGCCCCTACACGAGTGCGGTATTAGACCGACCGCCATTAATTTTTCCTCACAAACCCACCCCCTAACAGGGTTCATACACAAAGTTTAATTTTAAAAAATTTTTTTTTATTTCCAAACATTTTTGTGGAACATATTTACCCTCTATTCCTAGGCTCTAGCAGGTTTGCCAAACAAAACCAAAAAAAAATTTGGGTAAAACTCTTACAACTTACTTTCCCGGAGTCGCCCTCAGAGGAATAAAATCTATTACAGATCCCCAAGAGTTTTCCTCTTAGAATTGTTCCTAGAACATACTTACCCCCTATCTTCATCACCTATGAGGGCTGCAAGAATTATATATAAATGCCTTTAAGTTCTCCAGAGTCGCTCTTAGAGAAATCAATTATACGACCGACCCCTATTAGTCTTCCTTCCCAAACATATTACTAGAACACTTACCTCCTATCTCCATCACCTAAGGAGGCTGCCATACAAAGTTTGGGAAATTGTAATAGATTCTCCTTCACTTACTTCCTATCTCCATTGCCTAAGGGGGCTGTCAAACAAAGTTTGGGAAATTGTGGTAGATCCTTTCCTACAACTTCCAAGGTGCCCGTGGATTGGTCAAATCTAGAACTGACCGCAACTCATGTTTCATTGCAAAAATTATCCTAGAACCTACTTACTGCCTAACTCCACTACTTTAGGGGGTTGCCATATGTTATTTGAAAAAAGTTAGGGTAAAACCCCCTATAACTTCCCCGTTGTCACCCTAAGAGGGTTAAAATATGACAACAACCCCTATTTAAAAATTACTAATATTTCATAAATTAAAAAATAGATAAAAATAAAAAAAGTTCAGAATTTCGAAAGCCAATTTGAAGGATATATTAAATTTGGCACAGCCGAATATAGCGCTTTTGCTTGTTTTTTTATAATATTTTTTTTTTTTTCGAAAAAAAATATAATAATTTCTTTAATACCCCAGCAAAAACTTATATACCTTTGTAATAAGTTAAAATCTAAAAAACTCTTACTTATTACATTATTTTAACATGGCGATGACATTGGAGGCAAGTACTTACCATGCTTGGACTTACATAAGATATTACTTTATTGGCATTAAAATAACATATTCTTTTGGACACCAGTTACTCATTGTTGAATTTAAAAGTTTTTTTCTTTGATATTTTTAAGTAAATATAAGTTAAGAAATTGGCCAACTGAAACTATCTGGCTAAGTTTTAGATAATAAAAAACTCATTATTTAACAATTTCTAAGTAATGCAGACAGTATGTAATGGTAGTTGAAAAGTAAGAAATTTATAATGCCTAATCACTTCCAAGTTTTTGCTGGGATAAAGACATATTTATTTTGGAATAATTAAATTTTTTTAAAATTAAATAAATTTAATATGTTTTTTTCTCAATTTCTAAAACTGATACTTTAAAATTGAGAAACACTACCTTAACATCTTATGCACACAAACACACACACAGTCGCAGACCATACAATTTTTTAAACTGAATTATTACATGTGAATGTTTTTGACAGTTTTATGTAAATCTGTTGTTGTTATTGTTATCGTTGCTACTTTTTTGTTTTAATTTCCGAAAAAAACCTGTGTTTTCATTTAGGCAGCAATTGATCGCTTAACTTTACTTTTGAAAGCTTTAAGTGTAGGTGGCTTAAAGGGTTTAAGTGTGTGCGAGTGTAAGTTAAAAAATTAACGGTTATTGAAATGTTTGTATACAATTATATGCATTTCAATTGTATGTTAAAGTTTTTTGGTTATTTTTTTTAAATGTGCATGCAAGCATTTACAAACACACAAATATTTATAGGCGACACTCTTTCCCTGTGTGTTTTTATATATCGACTTGCTTGTGAATAAGTATGAATTTTCGTTGTGAAATGGTAATTTATAGGAAATTTATTCATGTTTTATTACTTTTTTCTTATATTTTTTGTGTTTTTTTTTGTTTGATTTTATTTTTTTTATAATAACTGTTAAACAAAAAACACTTACACACAAAAAAACATACATATGTATGTATGTATGTATGAAAACCTTTCCTACAGATAAAATAACTAGTATGTGGTTCAAATATAATAGTTGCTTTCGACTTCAAACTAGTTGCATATCTGATCCTTTTCTATGCATCGAACTATGGATTTTTACATTAAGTTGCATTGGAGCCCAACTAGTTTAGTTTCATATAGTTATATTCTAGTAAAATTACTAGTTTTTTTCATTTATTGCCTTTTTTCTGCATTTTATTTTTTATTACACTTATTATTTAGCGCAATTGATGTTTAAAATATTTTTTTGTAATTTTGCTCTTTTTTGACTGGAACAAACCTATCACTTTTACAACAGTTCTGGTTGTACTTAGTACATAACTATTGCAAAACGTTACTAGTTTCAACTTTATCTGCAGGGTTTTTATATATTAAAAAATATATTCATTTATAGACATATACAGATATTATTCTCATATATTTATTGTAAATTATTTTTCTCTTTTCTTTATAAAATAAAATAATTTTTTACATTGGCCATATCTTTTTGGAAATTAATCAAGAATATATTTAAATTGGCTTTAGGTTACAGGGAAATATATGTTGGATAAAGGAATTAATAAAAAAAAACTGAATTCACAATTGAATGATTTTTGCTTGTATGAATGAAATTGAAAAAATATATGTATTTTAAAACAAGTAAAAATATATTTAACACAAAATATTTTAAAGTTTTAAATTCTTTTTAAGTTTTTGTAAAAAAGTTGTGCTTGAGTCTATAAATCTTCGCGGAAAATGAAAAATGCCCTATCTAACATTTAAAAAATTTTAAGAAGAGGAAAACATTATTGTTTAAATGAAAAATATATTTGCAATTGATACAAATTTTTGCAATTTATGTATGTTAACAGGGATCAACAAATTTATTGCGGCTTAAATTAATAAAAAGCCAATTTTAAATTATTTGTTAGATAGGGCGTTTTGCATTTTCTGTGACGATATAAATATTGCTTTTAACCTTAAAAAAAATGCTATTGTCAATTTTTGGGATTTTAGTATCTATACAATAGCAACAACAACCACAACATTATATATATTGATGACAATAAATCTGTTTTTGATTTCTATCTTTCTTTGTTTAAGTCCATTTTATTTTCGTTTCACATTATTTTGCGTATTTTAATAATAAATATTATGAATTTAATTGACTGTATCATGTGATATGGCAAGTAGTTTAGGTTTTTGTTTTAGTGGTTTTGATTTTTTTTATTATTATTTCATACCCTACACATTGAGAAAAAGGAAAGCACGTTTAAAAATTCAAAATATCTAAAAGTCGCTTTTAAAGTTTTTTTAAAACAAAATTGATTAAAAAAAAAAAATAAAGAGAAAAGGATTAATCCAAGAACAGGGCTCGTTATACTGAATTTTATTATTTTCGGTCCATTGCTTAACTCAATCACCTAAGAGGGTTGCCATACAAAATTAGCAAAAATTATGTAAAAATTATTGTAACTTTACCAGAGTTTGCTTTAGAGAAATAAAGTGTACGACCAGTCCCCATTAGTTTCTCTTTCTAAACATATTCCTTAAATATATTTACCTCCTATCTCCACTGCCTAAGGGGGCTTGCATATAAAGTCCTGTGAATAGGTCAAATGTAGTACTGACCTCAACAAATTTTTTTTGCAAGCATTTGCCTAGAATATACTTAACCCCTATCTCCCCCCTAAGGAGGCTGCCATACAAAATTTCAAAAAAAATTAGGATGAAACCCTTACCTCACCCCTATTTAAAAATTAGAAATATTTCATAAAAAAAATGATAAAAAGGAGTTTGGAGGTTCGAAGGCCAATTTAAAGGGTATCTAAGATTCGACATAGCCGTTCTTACTTTTTTCCATAAAGCCCCCATACAAATGTGTTATAGGGCATAATATAGTCTTGACTTTATATGACTTTCCCACTTGTTTTTATCATAGTAAGGACTTTCCAAAAGGAAAAATCAAATTAAAGTTTCCTTTTGTGTCACCATTCTCTTCCCTCAAAATATTTTCTTTCTTGCATCAAAACTATTTAGGACATGATTTGCTTGTTAAAAGCAACAACAAAAACAACCACAGGAAAAATGTGATACTGTTTTTGCCATCATCAATAGCTGGAGACAGACACATAAATTTTAATAAAGACATAACAAAATCATATAAAAAAATCAAACAAATAATTCCATTTTTTATTGTTATTCTTTAGGGGAAGCTTAAGATTAATGAGGTGTAACTTAAAAAAATAAAATAAATTGTGGTATTAAGTTTTGTTAACTTAATACAATAAGATTAAATAAATTTTGTGGTTTAATATAAACATTTGAAAAAGCTAATCTTATTTTTAAAAAAGAAAAAACTAAATATTTTTCTATAGAAAACATATCAGTTGTTTTAGTAAAGATATGAAAAATTAAAGTATTTTTATGCTTTTAATTACCTTAATTTCTTTATTACGAATTTTTTTAACAAATATTTACTAAACTTCAAAATATTTGTGCTTATAAGTGTTAGCAACATTTAATATGTATTTAGGCTTATTATTATCTTAAACAGTTTTTAAGGTCTTAGAAAAAAGAAAAATAAAAACGAAAATGACAAAATTTTAGCTTAAATAAGAAACGTGCCTAGAATCTCTAAATAGAAAACCTCATTTAATGGCTTCCTTTTTTTCAAACCAACAAAATAAACGCCGAAAGGGAAAGAAAACCTGATAACACGTGATTCTATTTAGTAAAAAGGAAGCGTCTTACTAAATACGATTATCTTGAAATTATTAGCAATATTAAGGCAAAAGCTATAAAATAATCTCACTAACACTGACGAAGGCACACACATGAAGTTACCCATCAAACAATTGCTATTAAAGAAGAAACTATTTCGAGCAAAAGAAAGTGACAACTTGTGGAACATGATATTATTTTAAAAGCAAAAGGTACCTGCATTCAGGAATGAAAATTCCGCCTTTTGAATATTTACTTTATGAGATTGGGTCAGTTCCTTAGGCGGGGAGGATTGAACCTAAAATAGACTTGTTTTGTTTGAGCCTGAGGAGGTGCCAATGGTCTGGTATACCGATGGGTAAAATCAACGGTGACACTGGCACTAAAGTGTTTAGGTCTGGTTTCAAAAAAAGGCCCAGCGATGGATAAATATACACCAATACTTCAGGTTGAGATATACGCTATTTGTATATGTGCCTATGAATGTTTTAAAAAAAATTGTAGGGGGGATTCGAATATATATTCTGTCGAACAGCCAGGCAGCTTTAGGGGCCCTAACGGTTTATGATTCCAGATACGATCTAGTGAAGAAGTGCGTGGACATTCTAGAGAGGGTTGGTGCGCGGAATGATGTAAGGCTGGTATGGTTTCTGGGTCATGCAGGTCTTATGGGCAAAAAACGTGCCGACTGTCTTGCCCAACTTAAGGTATACTACCCCCTTTTGAAGGCCGGGAGTCGTTTTACGGTATTTCAAGCGGCTCCTCTCGTAGAAAATTGTCTACCTTAAGGGACGCTGAGTTTGGTGTTCACTGGAGCAAGGCCCAGGGACAGCGACAGGCCAAAAGATTCTTGACTATATCTTAAGACAAATCCAGTAGGCTTTTGTATTTTGAAAGGAGGGGTCCAAGGGCCCAGATATCACTTGCACAGCATTGGCAGGGCCAACGACTTTGCGTTTCTTTTGTGTAGAGGATAGGACCTCATACCATGTACTCAATAAATGCCCGGCATTTTTTGACAGGAGACTGCACTTTCAGGGTGGCAGGATTGGGTATTTGGAATTTATCGCTACGTAAGTTATTAGGCTTCATACAGGGTCTAGGCTTTAAGGCGATTCAAGTAGTGGCCCAAAATACCTATTATTTGTGGCAGTTCATTGTGCCAATGAAGGTTATATAAGTATATAAGTAAGCTTCCGTCTTGATACCCATTTCCTAACGACTTTGCTATGCCAGTGCTAAAATTTAGAATTTATAGTGGGAAAATCTATCTTTTTGTAGAGGTAAGCACTTCTTGAAAAACTCAACTAACATCTCTATAATTTTTCCCATAATAAAATCAATATCCTTTCTACAAAAAAAAAACCCGGAGGACACATACTTTTATCGGCTTCCACACAAATTTCATTAATTAATTAAATTTTTGCAATAATTAGACACTATCTTCCTGTAGAGCAAAAGTAGTGGCTGATTAGGTACTTGCTGCTTAAACTTACCTAATATTTGTTTCGAGGGTGCCCATAGAACAAAACTTAAGTTTAAAAGGAAAATAAAATACTTCAATTTAAAAAAAAGTAATCAACAATCGGTATGAAAAAAAGAAAAGCTTTCGAATAAAAAAAAAAAAATAATACAACAAAAAGAAACAATTATTATTTTTTTATTATCCCCTTCTTCCTACCATGTCTTCTATAGTTATTTGCCAGCAAAAAGTGTCTAGTTATTTAAATAAAATACCTTGACTTGCATGCAAATCACCTCTTCAGAGTTTAATATGCCATAAAATTTACGCGTAATCTTAAATTAGCTTTTCTTTTGGGGATTCACCCTCATTAGTATGTTTGTGTGTGTGTGTGTGCAATCTTAAACACTTCCTCATTTGTGTTTATTTTACATAAATAAATACAAAATCTTACCCTTGAAAGTTTACCCCCTTTTTGCGAATGTAAGTATTTGAGAAGAGTGTTGATGAAAATTTTAAAAGGAAGTTGAATAAGAAAAAAAAAGTTGTTACATTTTCATCACGCTTCTTTGAATGTCATTATAATTTTGAAATAAAATGGCAAAGATTTTTGTTTTAAGTTAAATTTGGTAAAGTGACATTTTGAATAGAGTAACAGAGAAGAAATTAAACAAATTTGTTTTGATTTAAGTTTAAAGAAAATTTTGAACATTTAAAAAGTTGATGCGAAAAGTTTTGTGTTTCCCTAATTTACAGCAAAAGCAGTTAAAAAGTTTGTTGTCGCTCCTTCACAACCATACGTTCAGAACTTACATATGAAAATTAACGGTTTGGTGGGGCCTTTAAGACACAAATGGTACATTACACTGCAACGACTTTTTATAGATACAAAAAGTAGACTGTGTTGGTAAGTTTAGTGAGGTTTGTGACCATTTTTTTTTATAAATCAAAAACAAAAAAAAATTTTCACTTTTTCGGTGGCAGAAGATTCTTATCACATGTAAAGTTTTGGAAAGGTAGATTAATTTTTGTAGTAGCTATAGCTGAAAATTCAATTTCCAAAAGGAGATTTGTACGGAAAACATTGGGTCTATTATGACCAAATTTTAAAGGCTTGATTTTTATACCAAAAACATTTCCTTGTCATATTTTTTCAAAATATCTTAAAACAATTGACCTGCACTTGACAGACAGATGAAAAGATGGACAATTAGATAATTATGGGAACCGATTTCTAATCAATTGGTATGTTTGAAGTTCGGTCTAGAAACATTATCTTTTGATGCCATGTAAGTCGGGGTTGAGTTGCTCTCTTAATCTCGTAGTGTACGGACGTGTCTACGCGAGTGTATATTTGTAATAGGTGATATTTGTAACAAGTTACAAAAAAAAAATATTTGTTAATATACATACCTACAAGACATAAGTGAGAATCGAAAATAAAAACAAACTAAACCAAACAAAAAAACCAAACGGTTAATGAGTAACAGTAATCGTTGTGACAGTGGGCCTAATAGCCGAAATGCTTACATTGTGTTAAGCTCAGCAAGCGTTAGCAATGAAAACATTAGAGACCCTGAATATAATAGAAACTATTTAAGTGCAAAACCGAAAACAAATACAAATAATTTAAGTGCAAGTGTGCCTAATTTGAATAAATGTACTGAACAAGGGACAAATTTAGCCCAATCTCTGTTTAAAAATTATAAAAAAAATACCGAGGTGCCATCTTCATCGCGGTCTTCTTTATCAAGTTCTGGTGTCGCACCAACAGCTGCTAAAGGCGCTACGGGCCCAATTTCTGCGTGTGCTCCTAAGATCCAGGTAGGGATGGACAGGTACGTAACAGTTCTTAAAAGGGGAAGGAGCCCTAAATCGGCAGAAGCATCTCAACCTGCAAAAATTTTAAAAGACGATGAAAGGCCAACCTCATCGCAAAATCGTTTTGCAATTTTGCAAGAGGATAATGAGGCCCATGTTAGTGAAGAAAAGTCCTTTAAGCCACCTCCCATTTATTTGAGGGAGAAAAACTCAAATGATCTCGTCAAGTTTTTAGTCGGTTTGATTGGGGAAAATAACTTTTATGTTTCAAACGTTAAACGCGGTAACATATTTGAGACAAAAATTCAAGTGAACCATGAAAACGCCTACCGCGCCACGGTTTCGGAGCTCGAAAAACTTAGAAAAAACTTCTATACCTACCAACTCAAGACCGCAAAAGGCCTTCAGGTAGTTATTAAAGGCATTGATTCTAACGTTGACCCAGAAGAGATCAAGACCAGTTTGTTAAACAAAGGGTTTATGGTTAGGACGGTATCGAATATGAGAAATAGGGAAAAACACCCCCAACCATTATTCCGAGTGGAGCTTGAGCCTGGTGATATCAAATTGAAAAAAAGTGAAACTCACCCCATCTACGATTTAAAATATATTATGCACCGACGAGTCACTGTGGAAGTGCCACATAAGCGATCTGGGCCCGTACAGTGCTTAAACTGCCAGGAATATGGCCACACTAAAACTTATTGTAAGTTGCCTACTGTTTGTGTTGTGTGTGGGGATCTGCACGATACGATCAAGTGCGACAAGCCAAAAGATGATCCTAGGATAAAGAAATGCAGCAACTGCGGGGGAAACCACACTGCCAACTATAGAGGTTGTCCTGTTTTTAATTTAGTTAAGCGATCAACTAAGCCGAACATAGCTCCTGCCCCTCCCCAGCCTTTAAATATACCAACTACAAATATGCCTCCATTGGCACAACCAGCTACAAATCAAGTTTCTTACGCCGCCGCATTAAAGTCTAACCAGCCTAATTCACGTAAGTCTACCCAGCCTACAATACAACAAGAAGTGCCAACTAGCGAACCAACCGGGCCTAATTTTAGCCGCCTGGAAGCCGTAATTGACAATATGGTCACACAATTTACGCAGATTATGGCGCAAATGGCCAACATGATGCAAGAAATGCAAAAAATGCAGTCTGCTTTTCTGCAGGCTATGCTTAAAAGACCATGAACTGCCTCAGGGTTTGTTTCTGGAACGCAAACGGCATCCGCCAACACAAAAACGAGCTCGAATATTTCTTGATGAACCAAAAAATCGATGTTATGTGTATTTCTGAGACTCATATGACATCTAGAAGCACTTTTAAAATTAGTGGTTATTCTTTTTACGATTCAAAGGATCCTAGGGATAGATCATGTGGTGGCTCGGCTATTCTAATCAAATCAAGAATTAAACACCAATGGTTGGGTGGCCTCTCGGAATGTTATATCCAAGCTACGAACGTCTGCATTGATGAATTTTTCCATAACCTTGTTATTTCATCAGTTTACTGTCCACCCAGATTCTCCATAACGAAGGATCAGTACAACAGTTTCTACAAATCATTAGGTCCCCGCTTCATAGCTGCTGGAGACTATAACGCTAAGCACACATACTGGGGCTCCCGCCTAATTAGTCCCAGAGGTCGTGTCTTGTATGACTCAGTGTGGGAAATAGGACTTTTTGTTATTTCAACTGGACAACCAACCTATTGGCCAACGGACAATAATAAAATTCCAGACGTAATAGATTTTGGCGTGGCAAAAGGTATATCACCGGACCTTATTGAGGCTGAAGCCTCCTTGGATTTATCTTCTGACCACTCACCCACAATTATCACTATTTGCAGTCCTCACCAAATAGCAACTAGTGATTTTTTCTTATCAAAAAGAGTAAATTGGTTAAAATATAAAAAATATATCAGCTCTCACTGCTCGGAACACATACCACTAAAAACTCCCCAAGAAATCGATGATTGCCTAAATATCCTAAATGAAAACATTAAAAAAGCCGTTGAACATGCTTCTTCAACATACCGTCAGGTCAAATACAACAAAATTTTTTCTGTCGATGTTGAGGAGCTTTTATCTGAAAAAAGGAGAGCGCGAAGAGAATGGCAACAGCATAGATCGCCCTAACTTAAAACGAAGCTAAAAGAGTGTACAAATCGCTTAAAAAACTTGCTGGAGGTACACAGAATTGCATCAATTAAGAAGTATTTGGAAGGTCTAGACGCAACCCCTCAAACAAATTATTCTCTATGGCGATCAGCCAGTCATCTCAAAAGACCCGTAATCGCAAAACCACCACTGCGCAATCTAAGAGGATCCTGGGCTAGAAATGATGAAGAAAAATGCGATCTGCTCGCAAGCCATTTAAGAAACGTGTTCACTCCTAATACATGCACTGACGTGAGGGAATTACCGCCTGTTGTTTCTAGACGTCCTATAGAAATACGTTTCCGATATTCAGATGTGGTAGAAGCTATTTCTAACCTTAATGATAAAAAAGCTCCTGGCGTTGATAAAATAAGCAACAAAATGCTCATTGAGCTACCTTTTACAGCAAAAAAAATAATTCTTTTTATTTTTAATGCCATAATACGGCTTGAACATTTTCCACTAATATGGAAAGTTGCCTTAGTTAAGATGATTCCTAAGCCTGGTAAAGATCCTTCTAAGGTGGAGTCTTATAGGCCTATAAGTTTGTTACCAACTTTGTCAAAACTGTTTGAAAAGCTGCTTAAAAACAAGCTTACTCCGATCCTGAATGAAAACAACTGCATTCCAGATCACCAATTTGGCTTTAGAAGTCAACATAGCACAATAGAACAAACTCACAGACTGGTGCAGGTTATAAGAAAAACTTTCGAGGAAAAAAAGTACTGCTCCGCGCTTTTTATAGATGTCTCTCAAGCTTTCGATAAAGTATGGCACGAAGGCCTGTTAAACAAACTAAAGCTAAACCTTCCAGCTAATATTTTCAACCTACTAGAAAAGTACATAACCGGTCGACAGTTTAAAATCAAAGAGGGAAACCAAATAAGTTCTTCTCAAACAATAGGGGCTGGTGTACCTCAAGGGAGTATACTAGGTCCAGTTCTGTACTTGCTTTACACAGCAGATATGCCAACCAACAGTTTTACACACACGTCGACATTTGCTGATGATACTGCTTTTCTTAGTATTCATAAAGACCCTAAAGAGGCTTCGAACCAACTGCAGCAACACGTAACCCAAGTTGAGAAATGGGCAAAGTTATGGGGAATAAAAATAAATGAACAAAAATGTACCCACGTAACTTTTACTTTACGCAATTATATTAACAACCATATGGTGCCTCAACGAACCGAGACAAAATATCTTGGTATTCACCTAGACCGCCGCCTCACATGGAAGCCTCATATAGATGCGAAGTTGACGCAAATGAAACTTAAAGCTACACAAATTCATTGGCTAATCGGCAGAAACTCTGTGCTTCGTCTTGAATGTAAACTTCTACTCTACAAATCGATTTTGAAACCAATTTGGTGCTACGGTATACAATTATGGGGCACTGCTTCCGCATCCAACATAGAAAAAATTCAACGCAGGCAAAACAAAATCCTAAGAATGATAACTGGTGCTCCTTGGTATGTTAAAAACAGCAACATCCACAAGGATCTACAAGTTCCACTAGTTAAATGCGAAATCCTGAACTATGTGGACAAGTATTTAAATAAGCTGGAAGCTCACCCAAATCCGCTCGCCCGAAACATCCTGCAACATAGTGGGCACACCCGCCTGAAAAGGAGGGATACTATTGCGCTTATATGAAGCTTGATAATTAATATGAGAACTTAAATTTTAGTCTGGCACTGGCTGGACTTATATTAACTACCTAGTTTTAAGATTTGAACACTTATTGTTAGTTCGCCACAGGCGAAGATTCAATAATAAATATATGAAACAAAAAAAAAAAAAAAAAAAAAAAATTCGTGAAGGAAATCGTATAATTATCATAAATATGTAAGTATTTTATGTAAATGTATTATTTTCATATTCTTAGGACTTGCATATCAAATTGTTTTATTTATAAGTCTGTGGTATTAAGGGTTCCACAGCAACATTTGTGTAGGTTCTTTTGCTTCTTCTGCTGCTTTGACTACAAAATTTACAGGAATAGTTAAGCAAACATATTGCAATTGAAAGAGGACTTAAATTGTCCGTTTACACTAACAAGGCCTTAAATAAAAAAAAAAAAACAAAAAGAACTAAAAATAAAAAACTTAATGAAAGCACACACTTGCAATAACAAACCATAGCAAATAAAATAAATTACTTTAAGATAAAACTTAATATAAAGAAATTTTACATAAAATTTCTCTATTTAAGGAAGAACCTTAATTTCAAGTTCAATAAATTTGTTGGAAAAGAGATAAAAAATTATTTATTATATTTTCATTAACGATAAACTTTGGCAAATGTTATCTTGAAACAAGCTCTGAAAAAAAAACATTAATTTTCATGGTTAACAATTTTTATTACTTTATTTTTATTTAACAAAATAAACAAAAAAAAAAAAAATAAGAGATAAATAAAAAAATGTCACATTCATTACAAACCATTAAATGGCGTTGTTGCTTCAACTTCATGCAGCAGCAACATTAAAAAATACACAAAAATTAAAAAATAAATAAAAAAATATGTTGCCTTTAAATTGATAAGATAATAACCAAGTTCTTATGATGTCAAGAAAAAAAAAATTGATACAAATTTATCGAAAAAATACACATAATTTAGTTGTCAGTAAAATGTCGTATTAAAAGCATCTCATTGCAGAAAAATTTAGAATTTAAGTCAAATTGTTGTAAAGAACTATGCTGCTACTTATCTTCAATTTAAATTTAATTTTAATTAAATTTATGCCTTTACAAGCTGAATGTAGGTATTGTGCTTAAAAATGTATAATTTGTATTTTTAAACAAATTTTGTTTTATCGATTAAGATCCTTTTTGTTATCGTTTTACTTGGATTGGCCCATTTCAAAACAAAGATAATATTGCTGACATTACTTGTGATAGTTTACGTGAAGATTTGACTAATATTCCATGTCGCCAGCCCATAGTGGCCACTCATAATGATAATATACCAGATACTGTTGATTTGTGGTCCAAATATAAGGATCAACCGAATGCTATAGGCTGCCCCATGGTGCCAGGTCAAACTTGCGTAAAGTACACATATACCTTTAAAAAAGGAGGTGCGTTTAAAGTTCTTTTGTTCATTTAATTGTTTTTTTTTTTTAAATATTTATGTATATCGAAGTATATAAAAGAAAAAAAATCTGCATATTGATAACGAAACAAGTAAAGAGTTATTGTCAGTCAAGCCTTCCCATTATACACCCTACATCGCAGCTTATTTGATATACAATTTATTCACAGCTTATGAGGCTAAATACGATTTCCGAGAGTTGGAATGAGATTATCAGTTTTGTGCATTATAAGCATCTTCACAAGCGCATAATTTCCCCACCACGTGGTGTATTTTTAAAAATTTCTATACAAAATCTATAAAGTCAAACGACTAGCAAATATAAAATTTTATGTAAATTCCTGTTTTTAAAATAATATGAATCTTTTTAATTTTATTTTTTTTTCTAAATTGCAGTACAAAACATCACTTATATGTGTGGCAAAGTGAATGCCACAACCGGTTGTTATCGTCAAAAATACATTTCCGGTTTGGATGTTGAAGTTTGTGTTTGTGAATCACAATTGGGTGCAATGCCATGTAATACAGCAAATCCACAACTAGAACATAAATTATCGCTACTGCTAATAGTCCTGATAACAATAGAAATATTTTTTAAATTTAACACGAGTTTTTAAAATTAAAAAAAGAAACCAATTAAAAAAAACTGTGGACAGCGAATAAAAGCAAAGGCAATAAAACATAATAAAGAACGAAAGGAAATGTCGTTAATAATGCGTCAATAAAAATTCGGGGGAAAAAAAGGGAAATAAATATCAATTTATAGACAAATAATCCTTATATTGATAATAAATGGCTTTGTAAACAAAAAAACAAGGAAGGAACATTATTTGTCAAGTAGTTTTTATTTTAAATATAAAAAGCAGCCATTCCCAAAATGCTAAAAAAAGGAAATATTATAGTTTTTTGTGGGTTTTTAGATTTTAACTAAAAATTAACCTTAAACATGGGTAAAATTTTGCAAATTAAAAGCATTTGTTGCAAAAATAATTTTTTTTATTATATAATTAAATTAAATTTTTATACTCTTCACATAAGTGATAAGAGTCGTTTGTAATTTCCTTAACATCCTTTCGCGACCCCACAAGGTATATATTTTCTTGGTCCTTATAGATGGCAAAGTCGATTTAGCGATGCCCGTCTGTCCGTGTTATGATTGAAATTAACTTTTTGAAACTCCCCGATATCGCATAGACCCTTGGGTAGTAACGAGCTATCAGAAATATCTGTGAAAAGAAATCACTATTGAAATCTAGCAAAATCGCCCGATAACTGACCGAGATATAAGAAAAAAACCAAAACTACCTCTGCTTATTCCTTAAAAATTTGTACATAAAAACCTCTACTACTGCCCCTACATGGGTGCGATGGTAGACCGACCCCCATCAATTTTTCCTCACAAGCATTTTTGTGAAACATTCCTTCAGCCTATCTCAGCCTCCTAATAGGGTTCCTATATACAAAGTTTAATTTTTTAATTTTTTTTTTAAATCGCTCCCATAGTTTTCAAGAAGGCTTGGGCGACCGCGAAATACCTGGAGAAGACAAGTCGAGTTTGAGCTTGGAAGATACGGAAAGAGTTGGAACGAAATCAAACAATTAGCACTAGACCGAACTCAATGGAATTTATTTGTTACAGCCCTATGTTCCTTCTAGGAATTTAATGGATTAAATATATATATAGTTTTCAAGATGCTCCTACAAGGTTCATATATAAGACCGACCCCAATTACTTTTTATTTCCGCCCTTAGAGGAATAAAATGTATTGCAGACCCCCAAGAGTTTCCCCTTTTAAACTTATTCCTAGAACATACTTACCCCCTGTCTTCATCACCTAAGAGGGTTGCTATACAAAATTCAAAAAAATTATATAAAAGTTGTCCAGAGCCGCCCTTTGAGAAATAAATAAATAAATAAACATATTTATAGAACACTTACCTCCTATCTCCATTGCCTAAGGGGCTGTCATACAAAGTTTGGGAAATTGTAGTAGATCCTTCCCTACAGCTTCCAGGCAGCCCGTGGATAGGTTAAATATAGAACTGACCGCAACTCATGTTTAATTGCAAAAATTATCCTAGAACATACTAACTCCTTAACTCCATCACCTTAGGGGGTTGCCATACGTAATCTGAAAAAAATAGGGTAAAACCCTCTATAACTTCCCCGTAGTCACCCTAAGAGGGTTAAAATATGGCAACAACCCCTGTATAAAAATTAGAAATATTTCATAAAGAAAAAAATGGATGAAAATAGAAAAAAGTTTGGTATTTCGAAAGCCAATTTAAAGGATATATTAGATTTGGCACAGCCAAATATAGCGCTCTTGCTTTTTTTTTTACTATTTTTATTTATTTTTGAAAAAATATATACATTGCTTTGTAATGAGTTGAAATCCAAAAAAACTCTTACTTATTAGCATATAACTACAATATTTTAACATGGCGATGAGATTGAAGGCAAGTAATTACCATGCTCGGTTACAAAGGGGGGAGTTAAAAAAGTTATTTACCATGTTCACTTACAAAGAGGGACTAATATAAGCTATTACTTTATTGGCATTGAGGACCCCAGTTTTTGATTGTTGCATTTAAATTTTTTTTCTTTGATGCGTTGATTAAAACAGGCTTAGATATTAAGTTAGAATAAGTTAAGAAATTGTCAAGCTGAAACTATCTGGCTAGATTTTAGTAAATAAATAACTCATTATTTAACAACTTCTAAGTAATGCAGGCGGTATGTAATAGTAGTTGAAAAGTAAGAAATTTGTAATGCCAATTCACTTCCAAGTTTTTGCTGGGATGAAGACTAATTTATTTTGAAATATTTAAATTTTTTTAAAATTAAATAAATTTAATATTTCTTTCTTAAATTTCTATAACTGATACTTAAAATTGAGAAACACTACCTTAACATCTTACGCACACAAGCACACACAGTCATAGACTATACAATTTTTTCAACTGAATTATTACTTGTGAATGTTTTTGACAGTTTTATGCAAATCTGATGTTGTTATTGTTATCGTTGCTATTTTTTTGTTTTAATTCCCAAAAAAAGCCTGTGTTTTCATTTAGGCAGCAATTGATCGCTTAACTTTACTTTTGAAAGCTTTAAGTGTAGGTGGCTTATAGGGTTAAAGTGTATGCGAGAGTAAGTTAAAAAAGTAACGGTTATTAAAATGTTTGTATACAATTATATGCATTTCAATTGTATGTAAACATTTTTTGGTTATTTTTTTAAAAATGTGAATGCAAGCATTTACAAACACACAAATATTTATAGGCGACACTCTTTCCCTGTGTGTTTTTAAATATCGACTTGCTTGTGAATAAGTATGAATGTTCGTTGTGAAATGGTTATTTATAGGAAATTTATTCATGTTTTATTACTTTTTTCTTTTTTTTTCTAATTTTGTTGTTTGATTTTTTTTATAATAATTGTTAAACAAAAAACACTTACATACAGAAAAACATACATATGTATGTGTGTATGAAAACCTTTCCTACAGATAAAATGACTAGTATGTGGTTCAAATATACTAGTTGCTGTCGACTTCAAACTGGTTGCATATATGACCTTTTATTAACATCGAACTATCGATTTTAACATTAAGTTGCATTAGAGCCTAACTAGCTTACTTTTATATAGTTATATTCTAGTTAAAATACTAGTTTTTGTTTTTTCATTTATAGCTTTTTATCGGCATTTTCTTTTTTATTGCACTTATTTTTCAGCGCAATCGATGTTTAAAATATTTCTTTTTTAAATTTTGCTCTTTTTTGACTGGCACAAAACTGTCACTTTTACAACAGTCCTGGTTGTAACTAGTACATAACCATTCTAGTTTCAACTTTATCTGCATGGTTTTTATATTTTTAAAAAATATTCATTTATAGACATATACAGACATTATTCTCATATATTTATTGTAGATTATTTTCCTCTTTTCTTTATAAAATAAAATAATTTTTTACGTTGGCCATATCTTTTTGGCAATTAATCAAGAATATATTTAAATTGGCTTTAGGTTACAGGAAAAATATATGTTGAATAAAGGAATTAATAAAAAAAAAACTGAATTCACAATTGAATGATTTTTGCTTGTTTGAATAAAGTTGAAAAAATTTTTTTTTAATTTTTTAGTTCAAAAATTGTGCTACGATTTGGGCTTGAACCTTTATGTCGTCACGGAAAATGCAAAATGCCCTATCAAACATTTATAAACAATTTCAGAAGAGGCAACAAGCATTATTGTTTAAATAAAAAAATATATTTGCAATTAAAACAAATTTTTGCCATTTATATAAGTTAAAAGGGATCAACAATTTTGTTGCTGCTGGAAAAAGAGAATTTCGCGAGATGACGGACATATTATAAGGTTAGAATTAATAAAAAGCCAATTTTAAATTAATTGTTATATAGGGCGTTATGCATTTTCCGTGACGATATGTATATTGCTTTTAACCTTAAAAAAATTGCTATTGTCAATTTTTGGGATTTTAGTATCTATACAATAGCAACAACAACCACAACATTATATATATTGATGACAATAAATCTGTTTTTGATTTCTATCTCTCTTTGTTTAAGTCCATTTTATTTTCGTTTTACATTATTTTGCGTATTTTAATAATAAATATTATGAATTTAATTGACTGTACCATGTGATATGGTTTTTGTTTTAGTGGTTTTGATTTTTTTTTATTATTATTTCATACCCTACACATAGGGAAAAAGGAAAGCATATTTGAAAATTGAAAATATCTTAAAGTTGCTTTTAAAGTTTTTTTAAAAAAAAATTGATTAAAAAAAAAAAAATAAAGTAAAAAGGTTTAATCCATGAACAGGGCTCGTTATACTGAATTTTATTATTTTCGGTCCATTGCTTATCTCAATCACCTAAGAGGGTTGCCATACAAAATAATCAAAAATTATGTAAAAATGATTATAACTTTCCCAGAGTTTGTTTTAGAGAAATTAAGTGTACGACTGGTCGCCATTAGTTTCTATTTCTAAACATATTCCTTGAATACATTTACCTCCTATCTCCACCGTCTAAGGGGGCTTGCATGTAAAGTCCTGTGAATAGGTCAAATGTAGGACTGACCTCAACAAATTTTTTCTTGCAAGCATTTGCCTAGAATATACTTAACCCCTATCTCCCCCCTAAGGAGGCTGCCATACAAAATTTCAAAAAAAAATTAGGATGAAACCCTTACCTCACCCCTATTTAAAAATTAGAAATATTTCATAAAAAAATGATAAAAAGGAGTTTTGAGGTTCGAAAGGCCAATTTGAAGGGTATCTAAGATTCGACATAGCCGAATATAGCGCTCCTTCTTTTTTTTTCATAAAGCCCCCATATAAATGTGTTATAGGGCATAATATAGTCGGCCTTGACTTTCTATGACTTTCCCACTTGTTTTTTCACATTTAGGATTTTCCAAAAGAAGACAGCAAATTAAAGTTCCCTTTTGTGTCACCATTCTCTTCCCTTAAAACAATTTTTTTTGCATCAAAACTATTTAGGACATGATTTGCTTGTTAAAACCAACAACAAAAACAACCACAGGAAAAATGTGATACTGTTTTTGCCATCATCAATAGCTGGAGACAGACAAATAAATTTTAATAAAGACATAACAAAATCATATAAAAAAATCAAACAAATAATTCCATTTTTTATTGTTATTCTTTAGGGGGAGCTTAAGATTAATGAGGTGTAACTTAAAAAAATAAAATAAATTGTGGTATTAAGTTTTGTTAACTTAATACAATAAGATTAAATAAATTTTGTGGTTTAATATAAACATTCGAAAAAGTCATTCTTATTTGAAAAAAAAATAAAAAAAAAAATATTTTTCTGTAGAAAACATATCAATTGTTTTACTAAAAATATGAAAAATTAAAGTATTTATAAGCTTTTAATTACCTTAATTTCTTTATTACGAATTTTTTTAACAAATATTTACTAAACTTCAAAATATTTGTCCTTATAAGTGTTAGCAACATTTAATATGTATTTAAGCTTATTATTATCTTTAACAGTTTTTAAGGTCTTAGAAAAAAGAAAAATAAAAACGAAAATGACAAAATTTTAGCTTAAATAAGAAACGTGCCTAGAATCTCTAAATAGAAAACCTCATTTAATGGCTTCCTTTTTTTCAAACCAAAAAAATAAACGCCGAAAGGGAAAGAAAACCTGATAACACGTGATTCTATTTAGTAAAAAGGAAGCGTCTTACTAAATACGATTATCTTGAAATTATTAGCAATATTAAGGCAAAAGCTATAAAATAATCTTACTTACACTGACGGAGGGAGGCACCCACATGAAGTTACCCTTCAAACAATTCCTATTAAAAAAGAAACTTATTGAAGCAAAAGTAAGTGACAACTTGTGGAACATGATATTATTTTGGAAGCAAAAGGTACCTGCATTCAGGAATGAAAGTTCCGCCCTTTGAATACTTAGTTCATGAGATTATTGGATCAGTTTGTTAGACGGGGAAGACTGAACACAAAATAGACTTGTTTCGTTTGAGCCTGAGGAGGGGCCAAAGGTCTGGTATACCGATGGGTAAAATCATTTGAACGGCGACACTAGCACTAAAGTATTCGGGTCTGGTTTTTAAAAAAAAGGCCCAGCGATGGATGAATATTCATTAATACTTCAGGTTGAGATATACGCTGTTTGCATATGTGCCTAAGAATGTTTTAAAAAAATTGTAGAGGAGACTCGAATATATATTCCTTCGAACAGCCAGGCAAATTTAAGGGCACTAACGGTTTATGATGCTAGATCCAACTGGTAATGAAGTGTGGGGACATTATAGAGAGGCTTGGTGCGTGAAATGATGTAAAGCTGGTTTGGTTTCCGGGTCATGCAGGTCTTATGGGTAAAAAACGTGCCTACTGTCTTGCCCAACTTAAGGTAGACTACCCGCTTTTTAAGGCCGGGAGTCGTTTTGCGGTGTTTCATGTGGCTCCTCTTGTAGAAGATTGTCTACCCTAAGGTATCCACTGGAGCAAGGCCCAGGGACAGCGACCGGCTAAGAGATTCTTATCATATCTATAGACAAATCTAGTAGGCTTTTGTATCCAAGGGTACACGTGGATTTTCTAGCTCAGATATCACCTGCACAACATTGGCAGGGCCAACGACCTGGCGTTTCTGTTGTGAAGAGAATAGGACTTCATACCATGTACTCCGCAAATACCCGGCACTTTCTGGCAGGAGACTGCGCTTCCTGGGGGGCAGTTTTGCTACTCCGGTGGGGGTTGGAATTTACCGGCACGTAAGTTATTAGGCTTCATGCAGAGTTCAGGCTTGAAGGCAATTCAAGTGACTGCCCAAAATACCTATTATTTGTGGCAGTGCAATGTTCCAATGATAGTTATATAAGTAAGTTTCCGTCTCATCGCCTTTCTCTTAACGATATTATTATGCCGGTGTCAAAACTTAGAATTTATAGTGGGCAAATCTCTCTTTTTGTAAAGGTAAGCACTTCTCGAAAAACTCAACTAACATCTCTATAATTTTTCTCATAATAAAATCAATATCCTTTCTTCAAAAAAACCCGTAGGACACATACTTATATCGGCTTCCACACAAATTTTATTGATGAATTAAATTTTTGCAATAATTAGACGCTATCTTCCTGTAGAGCAAAAGTAGTGGCTGAATAGGTACTTCCTCCTTAAACTTACCTAATATTTGTTTCGAGGGTGCCCATAGAACAAAACTAAAGTTTAAAAGGAAAATAAAATACTTCTATTTTAAAAAAAAGTAATCAACAATCGGTATGAAAAAAAGAAAAGCTTTCGAATAAAAAAAAAATAATACAACAAAAAGAAACAATTATTATTTTTTATTAGCCCCTTCTACCCTCCATGTCTTCTATAGTTATTTGCCTGCAGAAAGTGTCTAGTTATTTAAATAAAATACCTTGACTTGCATGCAAATCACCTCTTCAGAGTTTAATATGCCATAAAATTTACGCGTAATCTTAAATTAGCTTTTCTTTTGGGGATTCACCCTTATTAGTATGTTTGTGTGTGTGTGTGTGCAATCTTAAACACTTCCTCATTTGTGTTTATTTTACATAAATAAATACAAAATCTTACCCTTGAAAGTTTACCCCCTTTTTGCAAATATAAGTATTTGAGAAGAGTGTCGATGAAAATGTTAAAAGGAAGTTGAATAGGAAAAAAAGTTGTTACATTTTCATCACGCTTCTTTGAATGTCATTATAATTTTGAAATAAAATGGCAAAGATTTGTGTTTTAAGTTAAATTTGGTAAAGCGACATTTTGAATAGAGTAACAGAGAAGAAATTTAACAAATTTATTTTGATTTAAGTTTAAAGAAAATTTTGAATATTTAAAAAGTCGATGCGAAAAGTTTTTTGTTTCCCCAATTTACAACAAAGACATGTACAAAATTTTTTTTCATTCCTGCACGACCATATTATATCTTGTTGCATTATACGTTTACGTTTAGAATTTACATATGAAAATTACAGGTTTGGTAGAACTTTTACGACACAAATGATAAATTACACTGCGAAGATTTTTTTTTTCATTTTTAACAAAAGTTTTTTTTAATAGTTTTTAACTGTATGAAAAATCACATGTCTCTCTGTATCAAAAATATTCATAAACATTGAACAATGGTTGAGTAAATGAAGTAGAGTCTTTGCATTTTAACTATTTGCAAGTGTGTACCTACACTTACACTTGTACGTGTTTACTTCAACTACATGTAAACGTGTTGTTATTTTTGTTGTTATCTAAGTAATAAAACATTTATGCTTGTTACTGTTGTTGTTGTTGGCTTCTTCTTTTATTAAGCACATACTTACATACAAACCTTAGAAAGTTTATAAATTGAAAAGTGTTTGTAGCAGTCACCTACCATCATTAAGAGCAGCTCTTGTGGTTCCAGGCAAAAGTCTAGGGAGAAAAAAATAACTTAAAAATTAATAAAGTCATTAGATAAACCTTAAAATTAACAAAACTCTTCAAAGTCATCAACATAATCAAGACAGTCATTAACATAATAAGGGAGTGATTTTCATGTGTATTATTTTGCCACCATTTTATTTGGCGTTAGAGAAATTGTTTAGAGAAAAAAAATTATCTTAAGAATAGGGAAACGATAAAGTTAAAGCAAAGCAGGGAAATAAAGTTTTTAATATTATTATGTAAAAGAAAAAGTTTAAAATTTGTAATAAATAAAACGAGAAAATTTTTTTCAAAGTTTCATTAGGGGATTTAAGTTTTTATTAGGGTGGCTTTATGTTCTGAAAGTGGCAAGGCTACCCACCAATATTTTCAAAAGGTGGATTAAAAAATACTTCAAAGTTATTTGGGCTTTACCTTTTTATTAAGTAAAAAGAAATTGTTGAGACTTTTATTATATTTTCAATTGGTTGTTAAGGAAAGACCATTTGAAGTAAAAACCAAACTTGCGTTAAATTAAAAAACAAAACTCTAATTTTAAGTTAAGACATTGAGGTTAAAGATTAAATCAAATGAAAGCCGTTTTAAGGGCAACAAACACCTTATCTCAGTTACTTTCGAACTCGTGATAAAAGGTAATTTTAAAGCTTAAAGGAAGCATCTAAAAAGTCATTCAAAAAACTAAGGAAAAAAACACTCAAAAAAATTTTTTTAACCCCGACGACAATAGGTTTTGGATAAAACTATTTTTTATCTGCGATTTGTATTTGTAAACAAAAAACTTTAAAAAAGATCTTAAAATGAGAATTTTCGTGAATTAAGTCTAAGCTAATAATCCCTAGTTAAAACATATGCAAAAACGGTCCGAAAAATTTGTCAAATTCTGGCTCAATAGCCCTTAGATCCGTATTTTAAAATCCATCATCTCAGAAATGGAGATAAAAATGTAACGAACGACTTTTGATAAAAAAGTTACTTGCAATTTCACCTAAAAAATAAATAAATAATTTCATTAGTACATCAAAAGTAATTTAAAAAATAATTGGCCTTTGTAGTTGGAAGTGATGCTAAGTGGGGTTTTTTTATCTATTTTATGTTTTGTCTTAAACTAGAAAAAAAAAACAACCCCTTTTGCCTTTAACTAATCTGAGTTAATTTCAAGAATCTCTACAAAATGAAATCATATCATGCATGTCTTAATCATAAAATTAATTCCAATCTTATTCATGATTTTTAAAGCAAAATATTGCTTTGGTTTGCGCTTCTAAGGCTTTTCGTTTTTCATTATGTTTTATTTTCTTGAGTTTTTCAATTTCCTTAACTTCACCCTTAATAACTCGACAAATAAAGCCTTCAGGTCTTAAAGTTAACAAATGCAAATATTGATAAAGCGGATTTGTATTCCTTGTGTTTCTCTTTAAGTTAATTCACCAACACAAAGATACACTTAAAATTCTTAGTTTTATTTAACCAATTTCAAAAAGCATTCCTTAGCATTGCAAAATATTGTTAATAAGAAAATTATAAAATTTATTTTCCCCCAAGATCTAATGTTTTAATAATGTGGATAAAAAAATGATAACAACAACAATAATTTTGGCATGAAATTAATCAAAAGCAAAATTATGTTGCAGCACAAAGAGATTGGGTTAAAGAACGACACCGGAAACTTGAGTAATTTCACACAATATTCAAATAAGGATGTTTGTAATTAAAGAACTTTGATTGCGTGTGGAAAGGCAAAGGTGTTGCCTTACAACAAGCGGAACTAAAACATGTTAATAAAAATTGTGATGTTGAGAATTGTTTTGTCATCTTAAATTTTAGAATAATCGAGAAAAAAAGTTATAGTCGGCCAAGCCCGACTTTGTTATACCCCACACCACATGGGGGCTATATGAAAAAATACACCAATAATATTTGTATTCCGTAAAACAGTTGGTGGCAAAAACGTAAACATGTGTTCAAAGTTTTAAGAAGGTAAGGTAAAACTCGAGGCATATATAGCCGTAAGTGCTTATTCTAAAAGGAAATTTCAATGGGAGCTAGTTCGAAAAATGAAGCGGTAACGTTTGTTTTTGGTTACCAATTGGTGGCATAAATAGTAACATATGTATCTGACAAGTTTTTTGAAGACAGAGTCATAATCGAGCTATGTCAAAAAATAAACCGGCCATCATTTAAAACGATAGGCGTTGTGTCAGTGCCCAAAAGCTTTATCTGTACCAAATGCCATAGAAATATCACCAAAACTGTGACCTGCACTGCACTTTGTTTAAAAGAATACATGGGCACCCAGTCGGACGGACGAACAGGCATGCAAAAATCGACTCAGATAGTAATTCTAAGTCGATAGGTATACTTGAAGGTGGGTTTAAGACCTTAATTTTTGGGCATAAAAAATATTTGCACAAATGTATAATACCCCTACTAACTATGTTGAGTGGGATGTGTTTGCTAGAATTAGGAGAAAATCCTACATTTAGACTTTTTATACAAAAACAGAAGCGTAGGAAAAACAGAAACGATTTTTTACATTCTCCAAAATTTTGGGGTTTTTGTCCTCAAACTGCGTTATTTATAAAATAAATAAAATAAAGAAAAACTATTTAAATGCTATTAACTGCTAAATCGGATAAATATTTATCAAAAGAAAAAGGAGATCTATGTGGTTAAGTAAGTTCAGGACACTAATATGCATTTAATTTTGATAAAAGTAACAAAAATTATAAACTATATTAACGACGTTGAATGCTTTTTTAATTTAACAAAATTTTTAAGGATTTGGTTCGCCTTACCTCATGAAAATGTCGATGCAGGGAGAATGTTTGCCCAAAAAAATTTAGAGCAAAATCGATCTTTTGGTATAATTATTATTATTATTATTATTACGATAAACTAAAAAACTTAAAAAAAAATTTAAAATAAAAAAGAAATATGGAATGAATACGATATTATAGAAAAAAGCTATATATAAGATGTTTAAGACAAAGACAGCTTTCAAAAGCAACGCCATCTGTTGTAAATTTTTAATTTCCAAGTCATACGCCCAGTACTTCTTATGATTTGTTTAGGAGGTGGGGAAAAAGTAGAGTACAATTTATTTTTCTTCTTCTTTTTAATAAAAACCCGTTGTTTTTACCCAGTGTTGCCATTAGATGATATCATTAAAGTGCTATATGGTTAAAAACAAAGAGCCAAAGAGATTTACAAGTAAGAAAATTAGTGCCAGATTTTGAAAAAAATAATTTATTGCATGACCGTCTGCTTTAGAGTAGCCTCAGCGATATGTTTTGTTATTTTAAATGCATAAATGTTAAAGGTAATATTAATTTTTTAGCTAAAGAAAAGGTGGCAATAAGTACTTAGCACCTTCTTGAAGGCTTCTAATGCTAAACAAGAAAATCTTACTCTAGCAATAAACGTGATAAAATGGCAAGTCTGCCTTTAATATATTTTTTAAAATTTTTCACAAGTTGGCAATTCTTTGCTACATTTTGTTGTGAATAGCCCTATTCAACTTCAAGAAGTTACAAAACCAGTAAACAATATTCTATTTCAATCGGTTATTTGTTTTTGAGCGGTTGTTGTGCGCAACTTAGAAAGATATTTTTGGCTTTTTTGGTTGTTGCTGCTGTGGTGCTTTTTATTTAATTTGATGTCCGTTTTTTATTGTTTTTATTTATTGAATATTTTTTCTCCTGAAGCCAGCCATTGCTTCAACAAAAAAAAAATAAAAAAAAAATAAAAAGAAACATGATGTTTGTTTAACACACCAGCCAAAAAACAATTAGAATTAAATGCACTCTAGGGAATTGTTAGCGACTGACCTTTAGGGAGCAGCAATAAATTTGTTTTCGATACATTTTTGTTTTGCTTTATTGATTAAAGATGTTGTTGTAAATACATTAGAATATATTTGTTTGCGTATGTGTGGGTTGTTATGCGGACGAATGGGCGTGTGCATGTTTTTCGTCTTTCTTTTGGGGAAATCAAAGTAATTTTTTAAATTTAAAAAGGGGCTAACCAAACTTCAAGGCATTTTGTTTTTTAGTAAAAATATATTGTGGAAACTGAAAAACCTTCCATTTGCACCAGAGAAGCATGATAAGCTTGGATGTGTTTTTTTTATAACTGTCACTGTTGTAGTGGTTAACGAAAGTCCCTTAAAATTAAATCATCTTAAGGTCTGCAAAAAATATTTAGTTTATTTTTATGTTAAAAACTTACTTTTTATAATTTAAAGAGGATTAAGGAAAGTCATTTATAAATCCTTAATATCCTAAGATTGTTTAATCGGTTGAAGGGAATCAAAACTTCTTTCCTGTCACAGCCGAAGGTTAGCATTTGCTTATAATGCAACAATCAAAAAAAAAAAAAAAAAAACAAAAAAATATATATTTCTAGAATTTTAAATTTGGGCTGTTAAGTAAGGTTCTATTTACAGTCTGTTTTACCACCAAAGATCTCTTTGGCAGAATATAATTAGGGACAAGGATAAGGGTATAGAATATGAATACTTTGGTCCAATATCGTTCTCGTTTGAGTAATCTGTGGCTAAGATCTAGATATATTTTCCACACACAGATTCTCAAAAAAAAAAAATGCATTAATATTAGCTAGAAGTTGATGCCTTCATAATCAAAAAGTTAATATTAAAAATTAACCAAAAATGAATTAAATAAAATTTGTCTTCAAATAAAACATTTTCCTATTTGAAAAAATACACCTGAGTATGTATGTAAGTACTACTTATTAAAGTACCACAATTTCCTTTACAGTTAATCCTTCCAAAAGCAAATAAAAGGGAAAAAAATTATTTTTATTTTTCATCCTCTTTTTAAAACTATATTTATCTTCTTTTTCGTTTGACAAGGAAAAAAATAGAGTGACTTGCCATTAAAAGTAGTTAAAAAGCATAATCATTTCATTTAAAATACTTCTCATCTCAAAAAACACCAGGACAACTAACAATTAAACTTCTGCTCCTATAATCCCCATAATTTTTGTGCAAACTACACTTGAGCGTTAAAAAACACAAAAAAAAAAAACAAAAAAGAATTTAAAAATAAGGAAAACCCAAAAATAAACAAAACAAGATATGAAAAATTCTTACAGACCGTATGTTAATAATTGCAATGTCCTTTTCGATTTTTGTTGTTTTCCTTTTTGGCTTGCTACAGCGGAGAAGAGGAATTCATTAAGACAGCTACAGTTTTTTTTTGGTGAAATATTCGTTTTTTTTGAAACATTGCAAAATAAAACCCATAAGGCATTTATTCATTTACTAGATCTTTACTGTAGAGTAAAATGCCGTGTGTGTCTTTATAAATTTAAAGGACATATACAGATAAAGAGTGCGAAAAAGAGAAAGCCATGAAATTAATAGAAGGATGCGGTATTTTAAAAGTCAAATTGCACAAAACACCCGAAACCATCTAAACCAAGCATATGAACTCAGCTTGAACGAAAACAGCCAGAAGTATCAAGAAAGAGCAAGCATTAGAAAACCAAAATGTCTGCTAACTGCCTATTTGCACATACAAACAAACAATGGAAAAATCGCTTTACCACACACACACACAATAACAGCGATACTAATACCTACACCAAGGGATATTTGTTAAATGTTGGCTCGGTCTTAAACCAGCCTGTGTATGTAAGTGCATATTTTTTTTTAGTTTTTGTTAAAAAGCAATTTGAATTTTGTTCTATTCAGTGATTACCTCTCTTAGACACACCAATTTCTTTCTTTTTTGATTCGAATCTTTCTGTTATTACTTGTATAATCATGAGCAATTTTCCAAATTCATTATTTTTTCAAAAGACTTAAAATAAAGGGTCCATTGATTTTTTAGTTTTTGAGGAGCAGACATGGCAAAGTCAAGACAGGGACAAGTCATGGACAAGACAAAGACAAGGTAAAGACAAGAGAAGCCATAGACAAGGCATAGAAAAGATATAGAAGAAACATACACAAGACACAGGCAAGATATAGACGATACATAGAAAATACATAAACAAAAAATATTCATGACATAGATAAGACATAGAGAAGACAGAAACTATAAATAAAAAAGATATAGAAAAGACAGGAACAAAAATAGAAAAACATAGACAGAACATAGACTGGGCTTAATCAAAATATAGACACGACGCAGACAGGAAAAAGACAAGACATTTACAAAACATATACAAAACATGAATAAGACATAGACCAGATATACTACAGACATACAAAGAATACATAGAAAAGTCATAGACTAGAGACAGGCAAGACATAGACGAGTGGTAAACAAGGCATAGACAAGAAATTGACAAAACATGCACAAGAAATAAAAAAGAAAACAAAGAAAAATCACAGACTAGATATAGAGAAGACAGACACAAGATATGGGCAAGACATATGCATTTTATAACAAAACTTTAGTTTTTGGATAAATGGACCAGTTACTTTATTTTATGCTCCTTTTGTTCTTTTTTGTTAAATTTATTTGTTAAGTGTCCTTTTGCATTGTAATCCTTGTGTAGAAAAACTCAAATGGACTTTTATATTTGTGTTTTTTTCTGTAATTTTTCTTTTGTCCTTTAATTTTTTTTATAATTATTCCGTAGCAAGGATAATTAAAAAAGTTATTGTGACCACCATTTGTTATTGTAGTTTTTGTTGCTGCTGTCGTTATTGCTCTTGTTATTATTGTGGTTAAGGGTTTGGTTCGGTTGCAAAATTTTTTTGTGCGCCTGCAATTGGATAATGAAAATAATCGAGGAATATTTTAAAGCAAGAAAGGTATACACATCAACGACAATAATTAGATGAAATAAAAGTGTAAAAAACAGATAAAAAGATAGGAATTTCTTTTAGCTTTCTGAAGAAGTTTTTTTTGATTATATTAAAAAGTTTGCAGACAATTTTTAATAAGATCGGATAATGATTGTTTGATAAAAGTCTTTTTTATATTTGGAGTTTAATACCAAAAACTTAAGTTTGATTTTGGTGCTTAGTTTACTAACTAGCCCTCTGCTAAAGGAAACTTCATTTTAGTAGATCTATAATGTGAAAGAACCAGTGTTATAACGAGTAAAGAAAATCTGTGCCTTAGGTAGCGTTAGGTTAGGTTGAAATGGCTGGTCGTAAAAACCTTGCGTAAATCCTTTGGGTCCTTAGCGCTACCAGGCAAAAATAAACTATAACAAGTTAACTTTATCGATAAAATTAAGCCCATAGTGATCTACGCTCTCTAAACAAATGCCGGAAGGCTTTTTTAATCAACTTCCAAAAACTTTTTTTAGGCTTTGAAACAAATAAGACCCTTACAGTTTACTCTGGGGAGTACCAGCGCTGGAAAGTGACACAGAGTATGCTTAGCTGTCTTCTTATTCTACAGTTAACAACAGAATATACAATCATCCTAGGCCAGTCTTTTTTGCATGCCCTGCCTGTAATCATCCTCTGGTCCTTTTTGCATATTCTGCCTTAAATCCTAAAAACTTTTTTAAATCTGCTTTTAATCTTTTAAATTAAATTATTGGTTTTGATATTCTGTTTCATTAGATCATTATAAAACCAATTACTAATAAAATTTTGTTGCCACTAAAATTTCCATAAACTTCAAATCCCTTGTTCAATTACGCTTTCCTTTTTTGCTTACGTTGATGATATTTGTTTCAGCGATACAAATTTATTTTGCCTTTTTTGGGAACACAGATTATTATCTAGTATTGTGTTTGTATTTTTGTATTTATTTATGCAATAATAAGCAATATTTATGTTATCTTTTGTCCCATAAAGATGGTCATTAAAGGCAACACCACAAAATTGAAGCCCAAAAAAAAGTAAAACAAAAGAACTTTTAAATGTGGTTAAAAAAGTCAAAATAAAAATATAATAAAAATAATAAAAAACACATCAAAATACAATTGCGTTATATGACAAAAAGTTGCCAACACAACTGTGCTGGGGTATTGCGTAACAATAAAATTATGGAAAAATCGAGTAAATCAAATTATAATTGTTGTTGATAATGATGCCACAATAACAATAAAAACCATTTTGTGACAAAAAAAATTTTTACAACATTTTCATTATAACAAAAGATGAATAAATGAATGAATGTCTGGGTGAATTTTATTTGTAAAAAACAGGAAATTTAAATAAAAACATCACTGAAAATAAAACAGATACATGTGTACATACACACACACACTCTCATATTTACAAACAGTAACGAGCACTTCATCTGTGTGTTAACAATAAAAGAGGAAACAATGAAATTTTTTTTGAAAACAAAACACACTTACATACATAATATTTAACAATACCATACGTATGTATGTATATCTGTATGTATACAGATAAATGTATGGATGTATAGATGTTGTAAGTAAAAATATACATAAGTACCTTCATATGGAGATCCTCAAAAAAGATTTTTATTTGGAGCTGAGTAAAGCCTGGTGTTAAGTAAGTGTCTTAAAAAGGCTTAAAACAGGAAATGCGTTGTCTGTGTATAAAAAATTCTTGGTTATTGTTGTTGTTGTTGCTGTCGCTTACGTAAATGCTAATATCCTTACTGTTATTATAGTGCTTTAAAAACAAACAGGATATGTTAACATTTGCCAAGATTTTTCAGTTCACTTTTTACATGCATACTTAAGCACACACACACACACACACACACATATTTAAAAACATATAAATATATGCAAAATAAAATTTTAAAAAAACATATTTTATAGATATTACATATTTCTGAATAAAAATTTATTTTAGCCCTAAGTATTTTGGGTGAGATAAGGGTAAGATCAATTTGTTTAAATAACACAATAAGAAGTTTTATTATAACAGACACATTAAGGAAATATAAAATTAAATCTTTCCATTGGTTATCTTTTCTAAATTTAATATCAAAAGTTTTCATTTAATAATTCAGGAAAAATTTAACGCTTTTATATTTTTATACTTTTATTTTAAAATTTGTCGAAAAAGGTGTATGTTGTTTTGGTGAAAAAAATTCGGTTAAGAAAAAGAAAATAATGATATATAATTTAAAGATGTTAACAACTTTAAATCATTTCTTCTCAAGGACTCAAAATAGTAATTGTTCTCGAGTTTTTAAATAAGTAGGCAGAAGAAAACATTCTTAAGTCAATTAAAGTACTGAAAGTTGAAGGCTTTAAGTTTTTGTTAGATTTTTTTAATTTTAGTGAAATTTGCCAAAAAGATATACCCGGCATCTCGGAAGAGTTTATAGGTTAATTGTACCCACAACACATACGTGGTAGGAATATCATGCGTTAGTGCAACACTTTCATAGTGTTTTATTTTATAATGCATTTAAAATTTTGAGGTCCCGAAATATTACAGAATCCCGAAAATTTTCAGGCATCGCGAGATTTAAAATTTTGTAATCTTGAATCCCCCGTTTGACCTTGAATGCATAAGATATTCTATAATTTAACGCTATCAAAAATTACTGCTAATTTACTTGTTAACAATTTCTTTAAATACGGTTTTTATTTTTTTATTTTTTATAAAAATTGCAACGATGAATAATTTTTTTTAGCAAATTTTTTTTAAGCGATGATACAAAATAATTCTTTTTTAAGATAGTAACGTTGTTTCAAACCTGCTAAATTACGAAGAAATAAAAAATGGTTCAAAGTACAAACATGCATAGATATAAAGTAAACAAATCATTTTTCAATGTTAAATTGTTTTGTGACTTACATTTACCAAGTATTATTTCTATTCTATTCTCGTTCACATTTTGTATATCGCGACGTATGATTAATATATATTTTGCTCTTTGCATTCAGTTATTACTCATACGCCACAATCAACAATTTTAATTGTTTTTGATAACATAAAATAATGCTAGCTTAATGGTAAGCTCTTTAATATTTTGAAATTTAAAACCAAAAATTGAGCAACAAAATGCAAACAACATTTACTAAGTCGTTAGTACTAAAACTTCACTAATATTTTTATTTTTATCATGTTTTCATATTAATATTCCAAAAGGTTTCTACGTTTTATTTTACTTGGTTTATAATGTCTTCTTTAATCTTAAACACTTTTTTCTTAAGATTTCATAACTTCTTTGTTTTAGTTGATAAAGCACACGTAAGCAAACAATTGCTGTTAATATTAGCAGCTGCATTATCAAGAAAAATCAAAGGAGAAGGAAAAAAAATAATGGTAGTTAAGTTAGTGTATATGTTAGGGTTGGTGTTTGTCTACCTTAATGACTTGTCATTGTATGCAAAGCATGGCATGGCATCGTATTACAGCTTATATGTTTACATACTAACATTTAACGTGGCATTTTAGCTAATGCATGTTTAAGCCAAACATCAAAACTAAACTGTTTAAGAAACATGACAAGGCCCAACAACAAGAATATAACATTAAGCTTTGGCAATGGTTAAAAATGCATCACTGTTTGTGTACGTATATGTACGTGCATACAAAGAGAACCGGCAATAAGGCGACAAGATTTTCAGCATGTTTTATATTTTGCATTTGGATTATCAACCAAAGCAAACACATACTAGCAAACTTGCATACAAAAGATGCTACCATTACAGTTTGCCTTAATGTTTTATAAAATACGTTACTTCCTTAATATAACATCGAAGAAAAAATGAAAAAATCTATACAAAATAATAAAGACAAAAGTGTTAATGCTTAAAAGCTTAAGATGCTTGCCTGGAAGAATAAAATTTTAAGTACAGTTCACTGTCTCAGAAGATAAATTTAATGTTATATGGACATAAATACATAATATCTGTTGCTCTCAAATGTCAATATAACAGAATGGAAAACTGTTGGAAATATATTTTTAATATCTTAAAAATAAGAGAGTCTCAATATTTAAGTCTTTAACAAATAATAAAAACTAGACATGAAACTTAAAACCTTTTTACCATTAATTTTTTTTTATTTATTTTGGGAAAAATTGGAGTAAATATTTGTTAATTGATATAAAAAGCAATCGTTTACTTGCTAAATTTATTTAAAGTTTTAAAAGCATTGATTAACTTACAGCATTTTGCCATTTTATACGCCCTTAAAAGAGAACGTGAGCTTTAAGAACATAAAAGAGATGATTACATTTGTTGTTATGTTAAATTGGAATTGATTAAAGATATTTAAATAAGATAACCTTGGTTTGTTACCGAAATGATATGAATTTGTTTTTATATTTCTAAACTCTGGTTAAATTTATTTTTGGAATTTAAAATATTTTATGAAAAAATTTTATCATAATTTATTTGTGGTTTTTTAAGGCACATTTGTATTTGCTATTGGTAACAAAAAACCAAACAAATTATTTTTTATTGATAAAGGGTACGATTAAAAAATTTTAAATTAATTTTTCAATTTTTAACAAAAAACATAAACACATTTCTTTCAAATTTTTTACCATAACTAGCTAGTATGTCCGTTTTGTAAAAATTTTTCTCTATTTAACATTTTTCTTCAAGAAACGTTATAAATAAAAAAATTTTTAGTAAAGACATATAAAGCTAAAATCAATTCTAAATATTGTTAAACAAACTATTAAGGCCCCATTTAAAAGTAAAAAATTGCTAAAAGTATTCGATTAATCATTTGCTGTGTTACTAAGATTCTTGTTAATTATTTTGTTCAGGAGCATTTAATAATTTCTTCCCATTTCTCTTCGCAAGAGATAAATACATTATTGTTATCCTTTTACCTAGAGAACTTCTTACAAATTTGTTATACAAACTCCTTTACTTACTCGTTAGTTTTTGGCAACACGAATTCCGTATAAATCTTTTTTGAAATGTCTCTTTGTACTCTTTATGTACTTATATATGATTATTTTGACTTTTTTCTCTTACAACAGTCAGTTTTAAAGAGACGGAAATTTTTCTCTCATATTTATTTACCTTTTTTATTTGTTTTCCTGCTTACAATTGTTGTTGCTATTGTTGACAACAAATCGTTGTAACAAGTGCTGTCTCTATACTTAATGCATTATATGTAAGTGTGTGTTAGTGGTATGAATTTATTGCTTTTGTTTTTGCATTTACAGCCGGCATTTTTCGGAGTAGAACAGTTTCCGTAATTAAATCGTACAAAACGGACGTGCCCTTTAGAAAAAGAGGTTAAGTTATAAATTGCATGTGTAATATATTTTGTTTTTCCGTTAAAATTCGAGCACAATTCGACTGATAGTTGCAACAGTACACTAAACCAACAACAAAGAACAATAAACCATTAAGATATAAAAAAGGAGAAAGAAAATAAAAACAGAACAAGGTGCTAAACACAGTAGAATTGTATTTTAATACTGAAAGTAATGATGTTGATACATGATTAAAACTGGTTGATTTAGAAAATTTAAAGCATACACTAAGGGTAAGTTGTGTTTACAGGCAAAAGTAGAGCAAAGAACTACACAGGTGGCAAGTTTAAGATATAAAAAAATGCAAGTATTTTCAGTAAATTGATTTAAGAAATGTAGGAAGATATAAATTTTCTTACATTTTTTAAAACAAAATAAGTACAAAGATACTTTCAAGCAAGAATTAAAATTAATATAAAAAATTTCATTTAAAAAAATATCGGAAGCTTTTGAAAGACAGAAAAAGTTTTTAAAATGTGCTCTAATTTACACAAATACTAATGTTTCATTGGAAACTCTCTCATATCTCGTCTTCTGCCTAATTGATGCCGTAACGATTATAAATATTTTATGAATGTTTTTGTTAAATGCGTTATAAAAAGTTATTGTAATTATTCCTTAAAGAATAAAAAAATAAATGAAAATTTTTTCTTGCAATAACAAATATTACATTTTTTATTTAATCAATTGCCCTTTTTACAAATAACTCATTAAATTCGCATATATGTATCACATTATGTATTATTAATCATAAATTACTTATATATTTTATATAAACACACAAACATTTGTATGAGTACGAAATTACATTAGTTTATGTTTAAAGCAAATATATTTGTTGTATTTATTTTGTGGTTATTATTAAAATATTATTACCATTAATGCCAGTGACACCGTAATGCAATTTTTTTTAATGAAAATCGTTTAATTTTTTTTTATATTTTTTTTTCATTGCATTAAAGTTATGTTTGCTTAAAAAAGCTTAAACCAGCAATTTATTTAAAAATAATTATTTTAACTGTGTTAGGAAGTAAAATTTTGCTAAATTGCATTTTCTGAGTTCATTTATGAAAAAATTTGTTTTAATTAAACATATGGGTTTGTACGATGTTACAATTGAAAATAGCTTGAGCGTGAAATCCCATAATTTAGCATTCTTTCGTCCTTTTTAGGGGTTACTACATTTCACAGTCTACTAGAATCCTGCCTA
Organism: Melanophora roralis; assembly: GCA_963583895.1. Classification (NCBI taxonomy): domain Eukaryota; kingdom Metazoa; phylum Arthropoda; class Insecta; order Diptera; family Rhinophoridae; genus Melanophora; species Melanophora roralis. Next base: position 1,953,782 of record OY757191.1, read on the forward strand.
ACTTGACCTAGTATGCTACGCATATAATATGGTTATACTCTTAAGGGGAAACGATCAAAAACAGCTTAGTAGTTGGGAAGATGACGCCTTTTTAATTGCGCATGACTGGACTTAGCCAGGATGTCTGAGTGTGTGCAGAGGTATGACTAAAATTTTTCTTTTTGTCAAAAAAACAAAAATTGTGTACAATAAAGGGCCTCTTTCCTTGGGTGAGACAATTTTTGAAATGATCTAGTGAAGAAATTGAAATGGAAACACCTAATAGATGAGGACATACCCAGGATGGCAACCTGGCAACACAGGAGAGTAATTAGACTGATAACAGCATGCTCTTTGGTGAATATCAATAAACAGAAAGTGCAATATTGCGAGCCTACAACGTATGTATCGACTCGTGATATGAGGGAAAATTAGGACCACGTCCGCTTTGGATAAGATTTTAAATTTCCATTCTATCAAACCCTTTGTAAGATACGAGACGGCACCACTAGCGAACGCTGTAATGGAAGGGGAGGGGGGGTATTAGCCTAACAATCAGCGTGTTTTGGTGATCCTGGAGAGCTATCCGGGGAAAATGGATAACTGTACTGATACTTTGTTTAAAGTTATTAAATTTTTAGAATTTGTATGAAATACCCTGTTAAAAAATTTAGAAATCGTCATAATTTTTGATTTTGTCTTAACAGCTTCTTTAAGAAAAGAGATTGTGTTTAAATTTAACTTAAAAATTAAACTGTCCAATGGTTTGCCTGTCTTTCTGTTTCTACATTAGTACTTGATTCTTTTTTTAAATTTTTAAATATTTATGATTAAATTTCAATGCCTTTAAGTGCAACTTTCAATACTTTTCTTTAGTTAGAGTTTGACCTTATTTCCAGCTTTACATCTTTACTCTCTCTTTCCCATTTGATTGCTTTCATTCACACCACATTCACATACATTAAAAATATATTTTATGATCCTACAATAAGCACACATTATGTGTTTGTTGTTGTTATTGTAAAAATATGAAATGTTAATGGGTTTAATTTTTAATGGTTGTCGGCCTCTTTGCAATACAATTGCAAGTATTTTTGTGTGGATGAGTGTGTAAAATATATATGACCGCGTTTGTGTAAGTTAGTATGAGTTTGATTGAACTTGGGTCCTATGAATTGAATTTTGTGGTACAGTGCAGATATCAAAAATTTCAACTCACACTTGCCGCTACCATATATAGGCAAACACTACTAACACCTTGTCATAAACAGACATACTTAAATACATAAACTTATACGCTCTGTAGTTCTATTGTAAGTGACATCAAAACATGAACAAAAGAATACCTTTGTTGACCTAAATTTGTTGTTTGAATTAATGTTGTGTTTTTTTTTTAATGTCAATAATGATGTTGATGGCGACAGTGATAATGATGATGATGCTGACGACAAAAGTCACAAAGAAAAAAAACAATAAAAACCATAACAAAAACTATCGTTTTGACAATGAGAACAATAAAAAATAATACTGGAATTAAGGCAAATTGTGTGATTATATGTAGATGGGGTTTTAAGAGGGTTGTCTCGGGTAACATTTTGCAGCATTCAGGCATATTAAAGCATCTTATTTAAAATAATTTAGCATAGGTTCGGAAGGTCTTATACATTATATTTTGAAAATATATTTTCGAAAATGTTTAAAATAAATAGAAACTCAGTTTTTCAACCCTAAAGCTATTTTTAAACCACCTAAGTACTCATCTCAGTTGAATGTCAAAAAAATAAGTTTACATTTGTATGAATGTCAAAATACAATTAGGCTTTTTCATTTTTAGAATGAAATTACGTCCGTCTAAGGAAATAGATTTTGGTCGACTAATTATAAAAGTGTTTAAACAACAACAAACATATAATCAGTATGTAAAAACTGCATATATACAGGGTAGCTCTACGGAGACAGACATTTATCACATGGCTACATGCATGTAGAATACTTTGGCAAATTGCCAACTGTGCCTTTATCGATATTCAGGGTGCATTTAAAAAGTTATCTAAAGAGGCGATTAAATTTGACGTTAGAAGGAAAGGCATTTCATCAATCATAATCAACTGGGTAGTACGGATGCTTGCTTCTAGATCTGAGACTTTCACTTTAGGTAGGGAGGCATATTATTATCTTACCTGTGGATCCTCGCAATTGATGAGCTAATTGAGAAATTCAATGACTTGGTTAACAGTACCGTTTCAAACCGCCTGCAAAAGGCCTTGAACCTGACTCTTGGGTGTTGCAGTGAAGTCCATCATGACACCATTTACGAGAAGGAGGAATATGTCACTAAGAAAGCCCATAATGGATAAAGTACCTAGTGATTAATCTGCACAAAGGGATCTCTTTGAACGATCACTTGAAAAAAATCAAAATTCAAACTCAAATAAGGTAAAGAGTCGTGCATTGCATCAAGTTTATAATTCTCAAACTTAAAAAAAATTGTTGTTTCCTTTCCTTACGTTTTCGTCTTTTTCCATATGTCTCAATTTTAATTTTGTGTTTTCTCTTGCTGCATACTTGACTTTGGCTTATAATCCACATACTACACGAAAAGTCTAAAGGATATTTCCATAATGTGTCAAAATTTAATGGACAACAAAAAAATCTATTCAAGGAATATGATCGTCAGAAAAAATAAATGATTTTTAAATAAAATTGTTGGCAATAAAACAAATTTTGTCAGAGCAAATAGAAAAAAGAATTTATTTAAAATCATTTAAAACGCTTTAACAAAAAATATTGCCATTTGAAAAAGAGTTTTGTTCCTTATTAAAAGCAAGTTTAGGAAATTTGGTTTTTGTTTTTATTTTTTACATTATTTTATTTAAAATTTTTACATTCGCATTCTCCAGTACTTGCAAAATTTAATCAGCAAGTGAAAGCTTCAAATTATAAGTTTCTTGTTCAATGAAATCAATTTTATAGCAAATTAAATAGAAGAAAAAAAGGCATAAAAACAAAAAGTTTTTTTCTTCTATTTAATATCGTATTTATTTTTTACTTACGGGATAGTTTGCTTTAGCAAATAAAACTATTGATGGAAACTTCAAAAATAAATTCTGTTGCAAACATTATTCAAAACTTTTAAATGGCGCCATAAAACTTTTTCAATTGGTTTGCTTTAACAAAAAGGAAATAAATGTTAAAGAAATATTTGTAAATGAAAATAAATAAAAATACAAAAATGGCTGCGCTAGCTTCTTAATAAAAAAATTGGGAAATTAAACTTAAAAATTTTTTATTTCCTTTTAATAATATACAATTTTTTACCAATTAAAAAAGAATTTAATTTAAAATTTTAAATTTCAGCAAACACTGTTTTAAAAATGTTTTTATACAATTTTTTTAACAAGTTCCATAAATGTCATGCAGACAATTAAATAACAGTACTTTTGATCTGTTTTATTACAACTACTGTATTCGCAGTGCCTAAAAGTATGCTGAGTAATTTTTATTATTCTGTTTGTATGTACAGGTACTTAAGGTTAACTGCCTTTTATTTTACTATTACGGTTAAAGTTGTTAAAAATTAAAAAAAAAAAACATCACAACTCACTCATGATGAAGATGAATATATGTTGTTGTACTTGTCGTTTTTTACTCTTAAGTGACACTAAAACTAAACGTAGACTCTTTTAAGTGGTTACGTGAGTGAATGTAGTATTTTATTTTTTTTTTCTAAATGCTTAAATTACAAAAATTTAACAGCAAAGAGAAAAAACGCAAAACACGCACTTCAAAAAGGTATAAAAAACGGGGCATTTATTTAGAAAAAAACCCACTTTGCTAGTATGAAGGCATATTAAAATGGCTTTTAAAATTGGTAAAAAGAAAAGGCTTAAGTGTTGATGTTTTTTTAAAGTCAAGAGAAATTTTTTTAACTTTGTTTTGGTGACAAGAACTTTTAATGGTGTTTATTACTTGCCATAAGTGCTGGTTGTTAGTGTCAATGGCTTAAAAAGGCAAAAGTTTGCAAAAGTTGCTGTAGGGAAAAAGTTTAAAGATATTTAAATTTTAAGAAAACTTTAAAGGTTTAAAATGGAAAAAAGAAAGTTTACCCATGTTCTTCAGGGAGTTGTTTTAAATTTTTTAGATGCTCTTTGTTCAAAAGGTGGTATTTTTCTGAAGTTCTTTATTAACATATTAAGACAGCTAAAGATGGTCATACCTAATCGGAGCTTCCAGAAAAAGTACGCTTTAGGGTGGACAATACAGGATAATTTTTAGGGCACATATTTTAAAATTAATTAATTTTTCCAATTAACAGTTAAATTGTATTTTAAAGGTAAATGCCAGGCATCGTACTTACCTGCATATAAAGGTTTTTGCCAAACAGCATGGAGTCGGCTGTCAAAGGCAAAAGTCACCGTTTAGTAAGTAAACATAACATAAACGGACGTTAACTATATAACATCATAAAGAAGGGATCTAGATACCACCGGTGGATAAATATGTAATCATAATGGGGAATCACACCGTTAATATATATAAGTTTAAATAAATTTTACTTAAGACGTTACTGACAAAAACATATACTGTTACTTCAATGTCTTTGATGATGCAAGTAAACCAGACAGTTCGAGCACTTGAGTAATGTGTTTTTTGCCAAGATGTTAGATTAGCGTGGGTCAAATTAAAGGTCACAAATTCTGTTGGACTTAGATTTAAAACAGATATTGTCTTATTCCACAGACAATTTTTTGTCGATTCGATACTTTCCTTGTATGCCCTGAAGTTCTGCTCAACACAACTCCATTTGATAAAAGTGGGATTTTGGATTTAAGTAAACCCTCAGCATTCTCATTGCATTGCTCAGTTCAGGCTTCCTCATTTTTAACAACTCCATAATGTTACCGTTATTTAGGTTTGTTCCTACTTTAATGCGGTAGGTCAGTGGTAAGTGCACGAGTCTACCAGTCTGGGGGTTGTGGGTTCGATTCCCACCAGAGACCCTGGTAAGTCTGCTTTATTCTTATGTTCTTTCTTTCTTGTCCTCTAAATTTTTTCTTTCCTTCCATCTCAACCTATTAAATTTGCCTCTCCAGGTAATACAAAGGGACCAAGTTAAGCGGACCCAAGTGAGCTGTATCCTTTCCTTCAACGGCTGCCTGTTCTACCTAACTTAACCTAATGCGGTTTTCGTTCAATGAAAAATTTCGTGCTTTTTAGCTGAGATACCCTATGTTTTCTGGATTCAAATGCTGATTTCTGTTTACCTCTTCTATTATTGACCCTTAACTATTTGTACAGATGTACCAGGACAACATTCTGTAATTGCCCGAAAAACCGTTTTTTTTTTTGGAAAAGCTGTTAAATTTACCATTTGAATATTGAAAATCGTTAGAAAATTATTCAATTTGTTTTAAGAAAAGTAAATATATATTTTCAAGTATTTTCATAGTGTAACTGAGGTTTAAAACACACACACTTTTTCACAATGTAACCGTAAACAAGCTGTAAAATTAACGTGTATCCTTGAGGTAATACTTTTTTTAAATAAAAATGTTACAAAATCAACATTAACATTTACTAACAAGCCACCTAAAGACCAACAAAATTAAAATTAAAAAAACAATTCAGCTTTAATAGAGTAAACAAAATAAATTGTAAGTTGAATAAAAGCACGCTCTAGTAAAAACAGGAAAAAAAACAAAGTTTAGGATTCTTGAAAATATAAGCAATCAAGCTAAAAGCGCTGAAAGTAAATATTACAAGTCAAGAAGTTAATAGCCTTAATTAAGAGGTTTAGCGCTAAGAAAACCTTATTAATAAACATCTTTGCTAATTATTTTATATGCACACTAAACAGGGAAAACTATTTGACAAAAGATTGTTAGTTATATAACATTACATAATATTTAAAGCATAGTTTTGGGCGTTTAAATATTTGCAACATAAGCCAAACTCAATTTTATACCATGTTCAAACATGCATCATAAATTAAGACAATTTTAAGTAAATTGAGCAGTTAAGTTTTCTGTTCATATATGGTGTTAGATATTTTTAAATTATTTCTTTTGTTTTAAACACCAAGAAGTCAAGCAATATTTTTAACAAAAGAAAACTCCAATTTCCCGAAGCCCACAGCCCATATAAATTGTATTGTGGCTTTAAGTTAAGGCAAAATATTTTTTCTTTGCCATTTAACCTAAATGCTTGTTCTTTGATATAAAATAAAAATAAAACATAAAAAGATAATAACGTTAAAAAGTATAAAAAGGAGAAAACCAAATTGATAAAGAAATGTTTTTTTTAACTATAAAAACCTAATGAAGCTTGATGACAACCGGCTAACAACAGTGTGTTTCAATTTTGTTGTTGTTGTTGTTTGCTTTTACTTTTGTTAGTCTTTTTTATTCGTTTATTTTATTTTTTTATTTTCCGTTTTACCCATAACCCTTGAAAAATATTAATAAATATACAACACGTTTACGTTAAATAGAGAATATATGTAGATGAAATGTTTGTTTAACTAGAATTCAAACAGCATTTGAAATGAAAGTGGTGTGACAGCAGAACTAAGAGCTAACGGCGACATCAATGGATGTTTTATATTCGACACATGTTTTGCCAACTAGAGAAAGAAAGAATCTATGAGATGTTCTCTTCTTTGCAAAAACTAAAACTGAAACTGTTTAAAAAATGTCTGTGAATTTTTTAGCAGATTAGTTTTCGGCGTTTAAAATATTTTTAAATATGCATAACAGGGGACAAAAAGTTAAATCTTAAATTAAAAATTTAACTTTTTGTATATCACTGCTGGTCTTGTGGGCATCATATGACGTTTTGGGGTCCTGATGTTACCAGTATAGAAAGAACGATACCCCAGCTGTTAAATCTAATGCTGTGAACCCAAGGGTGCCTCACATTTTTTTGGAAAATTCTAGCTGTCTGGTCTTGCTAATCCTACATTATTCTTTAGTGTTTTCGATAAGATCTAAGAGAGTTTGCACTTGAGCACAAACATGCTATGCAATAGCACAATATGTGCTCAATTGTTTTTTTATCCAGATGGCATACCATAAAACCTACAATTCTTACGGACCAGCTGGATCACTCTTTCGATGCAAAGCCACATCCCAAGAATAACCCGTTAAATTCCCTTTAAAAGTTTTCAATCATCTATGTGGGAAGACAGTAAAACCCTTATCATTCTGGGGTCATAAGATCACCACATAGGATTAATGGACTCTACACGAAGTTGTTCTTACTAAGACCTGCATGGTTTGATCTTAACAGCAGAATCTATACTGTGTTATGAAAAATCAATTAGAGCTCAAATATTTGTTGATCTTTCAAATTAGACTTGTTGTTTGATTAAGTCGCTGGCCATCTAATTCTCCTTCGTAGTTCTGTGCCCCCAAATCAAAAAAATGTACACCTCTTTTAGGGCACTTACGATCGATGAGCGTGTAAGATTGGCGGAGATAGTCTTCATTGCCGCTCGATTTAAATAAAATGTTGACCTAAGAATTCTTAGTCTGATAGGACAGGGAAAGACAGGCGGCCCTCTCATCCTTTGAAATCTCCTCCTAAAAGACGCTGCAGTCATAAGGAATTTCTAAGGAGTCACTGTTGCCAGGAATGAAAAAAATTACTATTTATTTTTATTTTGAATAAACAATAATAAATTATAATCAAGTTTTTGAGAATCTAAAATCATTAGGTTATTACTTCATTTCAAAAACATAACTTGAATAATAGAAAAAATAATTATTGTGATTATTTTAAGGAAAATGCTAATTCGTTCTAATAAAAAGAAATTATAAAATGAACTTCAGCAAAAATAAAAAACAAAAAATTCGAATCCTACTTCAATTACAAATATGCATGGACACTCAGCCGGACGTACGGACGAATTAACGTACATGGTTAAATCTACTCAGGAAATTATTCTGAGGCGCTTGAAGGTGCGTCTAAGGCTATTTTTTCTGCACTGCGTATGTAGTGTTGGTATAAAAAATATTATTGAGAACCTAAGGCGTATAAGTGTTATTTATTTGTGTTTGTTATGTACAAAAAATAATCATACGCTTTGTTGTTCGGTTAATGTCACAGTGGTGCATATGCAATAAATTTTAGTCTTTTGGGGTTTATAAAGCCGCATGAATTAAATTTTTTAAATTTGTAAGGATTAGCTGAAATTAAATATTTCAACGACTGCAATGTTCAAATGGCTAAAATTATTAACTGATTTAAGGAAAGCGGTTCTTTTGGCTAACAGCCACTTCTTGCTACCAAAAGTTTAAAATAATATAAAATAAATAAAATAATAATTAATAACACGTTAGTTTGAAGTTGTTCTATTCGTTTTCTATTTTTTTTCTTAAAAATATTAGAAAATAAGAGAGTAAGTGCCTACTAATAACTTACTTTCACTTTTGTTTTTGTAGTTTCATATTTTTGCTTTATTTGAAGTTCTAAAAAAACCCAAACAAAAACAACATTAAAGAGCACAAGGTTATTACCTTTTAGGTATTTATGCTTATACTCATTTTGTTGTTTGTTTCGTTTGTTATACAAAGTAAAGGTCTCTTGTAACTGTGTTAGCTATTTTACCTAAGTGTATGTATGTATGTATGTACATATGTGTGTATACTTGTTTGCATGTTATATTTTAGGATCCCTGGCATCCGTAGCAACAACTTTTTATTTTTATTACACCATAAAAGTTAAATGAAATAAAAACACCTTAATAACATGACCCTTAACTGACAAAATATTTAACCTAGAACGTGGTGTGTTGCCTAGTCTTCCTGTCACATACAAACATACATACTTGTTTCTTTAGCTTAAAATATCCACATTTTTAGTTGGACTTTTTGTCTGCTTCTATTTATATTTTCTTGAATTTGTTTGTATGCTAGACCAAGCTGTTATGGTGACTATTTTACTTTCCCCTCTTCAATCATAATTATTGTCATCATTATTGTCCTTAGTTAGTAAGAAATTTTAAGGTAAGAAAAATTTTTTATATGAAAAAATAAAATAAATATTAAAAAACAGCAAAAAACAAACAGCCTGATATAGGAAGTGAAAGTGGCATTTTAAACCAAGTTTTAATTAAACACGTATTTTACACTAACTTCAATTAAGGTTACGAAAAATATTTAAAGAACTTAAAGCTTAAATTTAATTTGTTCAAGACTTATTTATGACGTTCGTTAAGAGTCTGGTTCTGACAATTTGGTTATAATAAATCTGTAAACAAATAAACTTCTAGTAAATAAATAATAAACTTAAATCGAACAAACGTGGTTAAATTAATTGACACTAAATTTAAATAAAGTATTTTAAAATAAAAATAAATTTATAATTAAATCAATATAAAAATTTTTTAAATGCATAAATTTTCGGCCCATTTTACAACAAATACTGGTGTGTAAAATATATGCACTACTCTTGAGCATTTTTTAAAAATTTTCTTAGTATTAAAGGAATTAAATACGGCAACAAAAAAACCACAATGAAAACTAGCAAGAGGTGCGAAGGTATGCACAGGATAAAAAATTTGCTCCCCTTGTTGCGTTCATTGAAAGCAGATTTATACTTTTTCTGGCCCGCCTAGGCTACAGAGGTCTGAAAACCTCATAATTAGCCCTATACTTCCAGGCCTGGCAAAATTTGCCCGAAACCCATGATCCTGATGGTACTAATAATAAAAATAATATTTTTTAATATTTTTTTTCTTGTGTATTAAATTTTATTTTTTCAAGCAATTTTTCTAAATAAAAAATTATTTACAATCGATTACCTGCGTACAATGTGGGTGGTTTTTTTTGTTCTGTTTTTATAAAATATTCTGTTGTTTTTGTAATAATTTTTCATTTCAAAATCATTGGCAATCATGTGTGCAATAATGTGAAATAATATTTGTGTTAACTTGTCTCTGTAACACTTGGTTTTTTTTATTTTTTATTGTATCTCTATAGAGGGATATATTGACTACTTATATTGAAGATTATTGTTTTTTGTTTTATGATTGCAGGTAAAAATATATTGTTTTACCATTAAAGCAAACGTAAATGGATAAAACTGTAATCAATAATAATCTCCCTTAAGTGTTGCTGACAAAAATACAGAAATGGTGTGATATTAGTACAATGAATTTAGTTAAACAAATAATAAGAACATAGATAATTTATTTAAGGTTTATAGAATGCCGATTATTAAGATTGTAAAGAGGGGGAATTTAAATAATTAATTTTTATTTTGAGTTTTAAAAATTACACAACAAATCAAAAACAATTTAATTCCAAGGAATTGAAAAAGGATATATTAAGTTTGTTGCAAAAGCTGTGTCTTAAACATATATTTAAAACAAATTCTTTGAAAATATTTTGAGCATAATTTTTTTTAAGTTTACTGCCCTCTGATTTTTCAAGTTTTTTTTTAAAAATTGGCTTTCCCGAAAATATTTGTCAAGTCGACAAAAAATTTTTTTAAACCAGCATTAAAACAATGGAATTGTTTAACATCGCTTTATAGAGATATGCATTCTTCAGTTATTTTTTTATTTGTTGGCTTGAAAAAAATATATAAAAAAAAAATTAAAGAAAATCAATGACTGAAAAAATAGTTCATTGTTCTTTTACATGGAGTTGCAGACACATTAACTGCATTTATACACTTGCACACCACTTTAGTATCTAAATAATAAAAAACGGATTCTAGAAACGCTTAAGCCGAGTAACATTTATGAAGTACATTTTGGTATGTAAGCCCTGGCTAGAATGTGCGGATGGCACTAGAGACGCCATAAATTCAATGTTTTGTGGTTAAAATATCACGCTGAGTTTGTAAAATTTTTCAAGCAAACACAGTTATGTATAGTACATACATCTGCGAATATCTGCATATATGAAAATGGAAATGCGTTTTTTCAATTTGTTCTACATTTTGCAAACCAAATGCAGTATATGGAAATTTTGGAAAAAAAGCAGTGAACAAAACCCCAAAACACAAAGGAGACAATGCAATTTTAGTGGCAAACCCAAAAAAACTTAAAAAAAAATTGGCAACAGCAACCACGCCTACATGTTGGTTTTGGTTTGGTGGCATTGGCGTTTGGTTGTTAGTGCCTTTAAGCATGCAAGCAAAGTCAAAGTATAACTGCAACATTTGCTGGTCATATTCAGCAGCAGTATAATTGTTTCATTGTCATTGCTCAAAACATTTAGCATGAAATTGTAGTTTTACAAAGGGGGATTTTTTTAACTTTCAATATATAACTGAAATCATTTTAGTAATAATTATAAATTTTAAGCCCTGACATCACAGAGTTTGCTTAAATTTAATTAAAAAAAAGTTAAAAGAAAAATCCAAATTTGATTTATTAGATTAAAAAATATTTGAAAGATAAAAGTCGAATGAATGCTGATAAGTATTAAAGAAAAAATTACAAACAACATATGTTTGTGATTGACTTTTAACAATTCTTAGATTTGCCGTTCTTTTTTGTTTTTTGATTTCGAACGATATTCTTGTCGTAAAACACTTACTTGCATATGCTTAAAGCTCGTAAATCATAAATGATATTTTTTAAGTCATAAATAATATTTGAAAATATTTCAATATGAATAAAGTATTTGAATGAGAATTTAATTTGTCGTTGAGAACAATTTTTTTATTTTAGAAATATTCACTTTAGCTTAAAGTATTGTTTTAAGCATAACTGCAAGTTGTAAATTTTTTTAGCCAAAATATTTAAATCAAATCATTTCAAGTTATTTCGTTTAAATTAAATAAAAATTAGATCATTTTGTATACTCAAAATTTTTATAATATTTTACATTTGTTTATTCAAATTTAAAAGTTTAAAATATCGGTATTCAAGAAAAATGTTTAAAATATTTTTATTCTGGTCGGGGTTTTTTATATTTTAATTTTTTAAGGTAAACAAAAACTTATGTCTACATTTTTAATTTGTTTTAAATGAAAACACAAACATACATAAACATATGCATATACATATGTATATGTAAAGGACTAACAATTAAAAAAAAACATTTTTTTGTATGGAAGGCTTTTTGGGAAGCGAAGATAGAAGGTAGGCTTGTTCTAAAAAAATGTTGAGCGTAAGAAGCAAATGCTAAACGATCAAACACTTAAACTCCTAAGAAACATTTTGGAAACAGGGGTAAAGATTTTTGATTTAAAAAAGTATTTAGTTTTGTATGACTGTCGTCATGGGGAGTGAAGATAAGGGATTTATTTGTTCCAAAAAAAGTTGAGAGTAAAAAATTAATAGTAGTCGGTATTACGTATACGCGGTGGTATGAAGCGGTGGTAAATTTTTTTTTTTTTTAAATTTGGTTTTATATAGGAGCCCCCCTTGAGAGTAAAGATAGGGGGTACGTTTGTTTTGAAAAATAGTAGAAATAAAATCCTCTAAGAACACTCTAGAAGGAGGGATAAACATTTTTTAATTTCATAAGAAGTTTAGTTTTGCATAGGATCTTCCATTGGGAGTGAAAATAGGGGGTAGATTTGTACCAACAAAGTGTCGGAAATTATTGTTATTCGGTCATACTTTTTAACCCAATTGGAACACTCTGAAAACGGTAGTTAATAGTTTTTTCTGTGGACTGATGCTTTCTGTTTAACAAGTGATTGAATAATTTTTAATATTTGCTAATGTTTAATTTTACGGAAATCTTCCTTAATAAACTACAATCAGTTAGTGGTAAAAATTTTTTGAGTGCAGGTGAACTTATAATCAGTTATTATTATTAATGTTGCACTTAAATGAAACAAATACATATAATTCCTTGATATTTACTTTTATTTATCAATATGACACATTATTTTAATGTAAAATAAAACAAAAGTTAATGCATTTAAATAATAATTTATATTTATATAATTTAATGTGACGTATGCACGTATATTATATACGTTTATTTTAGCTTTTTAAAAACCATTAGCATGAACATTAACAAATTAATATATTTAAAATGGCAATTTAAAATTTAACACACAAATTAATGGCCGCAAACAATTTATGCAAAAAAAGTATAAAGAGAAGAAAATAATACAAAAATCAATATTATTTTAGGAAAAATGAAAAAAAAAAATATTAAAGGGGACCTTAAATATGAAAGTGAAAACAAAAGGGAAGAAGAGAAAAAATTTGCATAAAAAATATTGCTGTGAACCAATACAAAAATGCGAATACTTTCGATTAAAAATTGTTTATTTTTCCTAAGATTCAAAGTTATTTAAATAAAAGCTGACAGTCAGAGCAAAACTCCTTTAATTTTTAAAAGTGCTTAAAATTTTTACGCCGCCTTTATATATTTAAGAAAACAAAGGACCTCTAAGAATAATTTAGTGTCTAAATTTTTTTAAAGGATCACGGCACCAATGCATTAACTAAATTTTATTAAAATAAACGCAAAGCCTTAAGTTTCTCCCGATAAGTGGTTTCTTGTTGTTGTTTATAGAAAGAGGACGTTATCTATGTGTGCGTGTGATTATGCGTACATGAGATCATTATATAAAGTTATTTATTGGTTTCAAGTAATCTACTAAACATTAAAATATAAAATTATTGTTTTTTTTTCGTTAATTTTATTTAAACAAAAATTTATAAATTTAAACCACACTTTTACACACACATTCACACTTTCATCCACCTCTACTTTCTATAAAAACTAAAAAGCAATGTAATTTGCTTAAATATTAAATGCTTTTTATCTTACATTATCACTCTTGTAATCGTTTTTATTTTAAGTTGTCATATGGGTAAATGTTATAGGTTTTTAGTACAAGAAATATTTGATATAATTTTTAATATTATAAAAAATTAAATTTTACGCTTATTCACACCCCCATTCGCATACATATGTAGAGTACTTTAATATGTACATAAGTATGTATGTGGTTTTGCTGGTACTTCTATGATCGCGTTAATGTGTGTGTGCAAATGGCAACATTTATTGAAACAGGAATAACATTAGCACAAAATTTGAATTTATTTTTATACTTTTAGCTCCTTCGTCTAACTGGTAATTTGCCAAAAAACTAGGTCAAACACATAAAGAAAAACGATTTTCTTGCGCTGTGTGCTGTAAGAATTTCTTGGAAATAAATTTAAATGTTAAGATATAGAAAATATATTGGAAATTAATAAAATTTTTTGATAAGAAGTTAGAAGCATTTGAAGGCAATAAAGATAAAATTTCCATAAGACAGTTGACATTTTTTTTTCTAAAGCATTTTTGTATAAAAATTTAGTAAAGATATATTTTACTTCTAATCTGAACTTTAAAAAGTTGATTTATTTAATAAAATATTAAAGAATCTTAAAGTTCTTACAGATTTAAACAAAGTTAAATATTATTTATTTTTTATTATTATGATCTATTGAAAAGTCATATACCGATGGGTTGATATAAAAATTTTTTAAACAGCGTTAATTAAATAAAATTCTGTCAATAAGTTTTTAAGTTTAATAAAGATTCGTCGTCAACCAAACGAATGGATGGACTGACAGACTTATAAAGTATCACTCTTTTACCTTCTTAGTTGTCTACTACACAAGTAAGGGCGCTATACTCGGCTGTGCGAATCTCCAATACCCTTAACAATGGCTTTTACAAACCTTGAACGATTTTTATTTTTATGCATTTTTTTGTTTATAAAATATTTAAAATTTTTAAATAGGGGTCAGTGTCATATTTTAACCCTCTAAGGGTTACTAAGGAAGTTGGTTTTACTCTTATTTTTAAAACTTGGATGGCAGCCCCCTCAAGGGATGGCAATTGGAGGCAAGTATGTTCTAGGGAAATATTTTCAAGGAAAATTGATTTGGGGCCAGTCTTACGTTTGACCTATTCACGGCAACCTGGAAGTTGTAGGGAGGGGGGCGACTTATTACAATTTCCCAAACTTTGTATGGGAGGCCCCTTGGGCGATGGAGATAAGTATTTTCTAGGAATAGGTTTGGTAGGGAAAACTAAGGGGGGTCGTTGATACATTTTATTTCCCTAGTAGGGGGGGGGGGTGAATCCAGGGAAGTTGTATTTGTATTAACATGTGTTTTTTCCATTAAAACTTTTATAAAAGTACTCAAATCGTTTTATTTAAACTTTAAATTACAAAATATATTTTATTAAACTTTTACTTTCATATGCTGTTATTGCAAGCATTTTTTTTTTTTAATTTAAATAAAGATAATTTCACCTGAATACACATCACAACGATTCAGTGCTCATTGGCCAATGTGTTTAATCATGTTTAATGTTACACTCTTCAACTGTAATGCACCATAAAGGTTACAGTGAAAGAAAATTTGGTTTAAACTCTTTGTTTCCAAAGTTTTGTAGTCCTTTAAATGGTACTATGCTTCTTAAAAAAATAAAGAGATAAAACAAATTGTGTATGTTTTATTTATTATTATCTGTGTAGGTTCTTTCAAGGCCATCATATTTATTATAAAATTTCGAATTTTGCCTTTAACTTTCCTGGTTTCCATTAACACTTATGCTTTTGCTTCAAGCTATCTATCTCTTCAGGTACTTCAACTTATGTGCAATGATGTTTAAATATAAAAAAGAAGGGAATATTAAATTTGCCACGTTGAGTTTTTAAAGGTCAGATGTTGAAAAATTGTACAACATTGCCTGAAAGTAAAATGTTAAAACTCAACCACTTAGTTTTGAAATTATAAATTTAAGATTTAATTAAACGGGAAAAAATAAAAAGCAAATAAAAAAGAAAAAAGTTAAATTCCAACGGGAGCGGATTCAACAAAAGTTACCAGAAATGCTTTAAATGCAATTTGAAAAAATAAAATTATTTATATGGTTTTTAAAAAGCCAACAAAATCACCTTTTCGGAAAATAATTTATTTTGAATAAAAGCGTAAAAAGAACAACAAGGCATATGTGTAAGGATTAATTTATTCGCTCGCACACATAAACCCCCTGTGGTAGTTTTCAGCCCATCCACAGTCACTTTCCCATACATAAATATAAACATATGTATATGTGTATGTGTATACGTATATAAAGATGTGTAACTTCTTAATTTTCATGAAAGGTTTACAATATCTTTTGTTTTTATTAAAAGTTTTAATTTTAATCTCTCGCTTTTTCTGTACAAAAATTTCCCGCTTTTTGTCCTTGCCTTGTGTGTCCTTTAATTAAAATTTATTTTTCTGCTATTGGTTTTCCATTTAATTTAAAATGTAACAAAACAAAATGTTACCATGCATCCGTTTTGCACAGTTCACTCAATAAAGCAATGTAAGTGCTGTTGATGTTTTTTTTTTTGCAAACCAAATCTCTGTTGCAACACATTGCCCCGGCTTGGCGTTGGCGTGTCTGTACGACACGTTTTTTTTTTAAATTTTTGGAAAAATATTGTTTGACTTCCGTTTTCAATGCGAGACGTACACAGCATGTAATATTGCGGTTTCCGTGTGAATAGATTCATTCGATAGTTTTAAGCAGTCAGTGTGCGTTGAATTTGGTGATGTTGCTTTTAAAATTTAATTTTGTTCATTGCAAAGGCGAGACTGTTGGAAATATTTAAGCAAAAATTAGTTTTAAAATAAATATATAATTGAAAAATTTTGATTTTATCAAGAAAATGTTAAAACAACTAAATTTTTTTTTTTAACAAAAAGGTTTTTGCTAAGAAATTTATAATTATTTCTGGGAAAAAATATAATTTTAAAAATTTCCAAGAGGATCTTTGTTATTTTCCCAATAGTTTTGTCGCTTTATCTTACCCTGTGGCAAGTTTTCGTCTCTTTTTATACCCACATACGTGGTAGGGGTGTTATGCGTTTGTTTAGAGGTGCGTTACGCCAAAAATAATCTGAGACCCAGAATCAAGTACACCGATCGGCTTAGAATATCTCCTGAGTTAATTTCAGCACGTCCTTTCCAGCTGGGTGCCCATGTATATTTGTTATGAAAGTACAGATCTCAATTTAAAGTGTTTTGGTCTTGAAAGTCAATTAGAAATCCTCAGTCCTTTATTTTACTCAACCAAAACAATTTTTATCAAAACATTTGCCTTTAGATATCTGTCTCTAGGTTGCCGTCAAACCTTAGGTTTCGTCCTTTAATAAAACAAAATTTGTCTTCAAATTTAATTTTTATACATTTCCTTTTTACATGGCCTTTTGTGTTGCTTCCTTAAAAAACAATCAATACTTGTCATAAGTATCTGTGATTTTTTTTTTTGTATCTCTTTCAATGCATGTTTAACAATTATGTCATGTTGTATTTAAGTGTTCTTCGCCAACGACATTCAATAACTGGTTCGTAATTGCTTGATCTATATTCTATAACAACTGTAAAAAAGAAGAAGGACAAACAACTAAAACATTGTTGCAGTTGATGAAGAACAAATACATTTCTATGTCATATTAATACGAGGGACATTGTTATTACACACACACACACAAAGTCCAATTTCTTGACTTAGTCTTTAGTTAAGTTTTCATGTTTGTACTACTTTGTCTTTCTTAGGAATGTTGTAGTTTTCATGTTGTCTGTCAATTTATTTTATGTGATTTCAAGTACTTAAAATGTTTTAGAATTTTTTTTTGTACTTTAAAAACTATTTGCTTTTATGTCACAAAAAAATGAACAATTTGTTACAAGAACATTTCATGTAACTAATCGCTGTCATGTGTAATGTTAAGCAATTATTATAACGAGTGGTTGAAAATTTCATTTTGTTATGTTTAAAATGTTAAGTTGTAACTTTTTTCAGAAATTTTATAGAAACAATATCAAGTTGCAAAAAATGTATTAGAAGTGTTAAAGAAATACATTAAAAACATGAATTTTTTTGTACAAAAATCATCTAAAGTGAATTAGAAAAAAAAAATGTTTCACAGTTTATTTGATTGTTTATAACAACATCCTTCCGCACAAAATTGCACTTGTTAGAAAGTAGTAAAAAACTTACACCTGACCAACGAAATATTTATTTAATACCAACAACGATGTTGTTTACAAAATAATAAAACGCTCTTCTAGTTTTCCCCATTCTTTTGTTTTTATTTGGTTGTTGTTTTACCGTTTTACTTGTTGTTTTTAATATATTTATTTGTATATTTTTTGTTGTTGGCTCTCCTTTTGAGAGCTCAGCTCTTAAAATTTGAATACTTTTCTACTTCTATAATGCAGTCGTTATTGTTGCAGTTGTATTCGTTATCAAGTCACTTGTATTATTGAGGTTTAAAAAAAGTTTTCCTCTGAATATTTTGTTTTAGTTTTTGTTAAACAATGTTGTTGCCTATATTTGTTAAAGTAAAAATAAATTCAAAAATACAAATTTTTGATGCCTTAATATTGTTTTTTAATAAACAAGAGCCCAGGGAAGTTGGTGTTTTGAAGGTAAACTATAGAAAAGCGTTCAAATGTATGCAAAGTGTATTGTTTTATTTAATTTATTGGTTTATAATAACAAAAAATATTTTAACGCAGGCCATAGGCCCACACTTTTGATATTTTGTAATTACTAAAATTGACAATTTTTTAATTGTAAAAATTTTAAAAAATTTAAGTTAAGATATATAAACGTAAGGAAAAACTAAAGAAGTCACTTAAGATGCGCTTAAAATTTTTTTGCAGGCCCAGGATACACTTATACAGGTTCTTAGTATCAAGGTGTGTTTGCAAATTTCGCCCTCTGCATTTCCTTTTTGTGTTTGAGAAAGTGAATGTCAAAAAAATTTTAATTTCAGACGAAAATAATATGTCTGACCATCACTTTTACAAAATTTCAAGACGAATTTATAATCAGCTGGTCCTGGCATGTTATAATTTCACACATGAATGTTCAAATAAATCTCTCATTCAAAAGCGTAAAGTGAATACTATCCACCATTTTAACAAGAGAAAGGCTTTTTTGTATCTTAAGTATTGTGCTGGTACAATATTTTCATAGAAGTCGAAATTTCGCACTTAAAGTACACTTAAAGAACATAGTCCTAGAATAGTATTTTTTTGCCTGGGTTTCCCAATTAGAATTTAGATAACACTTTTAACTTAGAAAGCACATCGAAAAGTTTAAAAGTCTCAGAAGCGCCATATTTCGCAGTTTTGACTAAGAAAAAAGTTTCAGGCGAAATAATAGGAATTTAATTTTTTAAGCGCTCTTTGCTCAAAGCAGGGTACACAAATATACAGGGTACGCTGCAGTAAACTTAATTCAATTGAACTGATTTCTCTTTCTCGGTGAATAATTTTCCTTAAAGCCACCAGAGATTGAGGATTGGCCTTTAAAGACCTCTTTAAAGACCCAAAAGAAAAAAAAATCCATCGGAGCTAGGTCGGACAACCTCGGTGGCCATGGGATGTCTCTATAGCGATAATTCAGTTTTTGTGGCAATTTATCCGAAGCAAATTCATCAAAGCTCTGCCTGTGCAGTCAATCCATCCGGTTGAAACTACGTATGTAAAGAGTACGATAGATTAGTTCGCAGGTTTGATAAAAAAAAATTCTGAAATCATGCGTCGATAATATTCACCGTTGATGTTCGTCGCCTGTCCTGAAAAGTTTTTGAAAAAAATGGTCCAATTATCTCATGCATGGATAAGGCAAACCACACAGTTACCCAGGAGCAAAGAAATGGTTTTTGGTGTTTCAATCGAGGGATGCAGGTATCCAAGAAGAATACCTGTAACGGCATTTGTGCTTGGTAACGAGGCCGTTGAAGTAAATGCAGAGTATCGTCGCTCCAAAAACCTTACCTTTAGTTCTTAAATGACTTTAAAGGGATGGAAATTCAGGTCCTTTTTTAAAATATAATAAATAATTGCTCTTGGCAATCCGAGAGCTAAAAATTCATCTGCTCTAGAAAACTTTAAAAAATAGTAGAAATAGTCATTAAAAAATATATTTTAACTAAGACAAAACATATCAATTAAAAAGTATGTTCCTTTTTTATTTTACAGATATTTTTTAATTAAACTATTTTTCTACATACAAACAAGGACGTACCTTCAAAAATATTTCTTCATTGAAGTAGCAAGGGAAGTTCCTTAACCCTTTAAGAAAACAAAAAAACATATTTTAAAATTAAAAATAAATTCTAATTAAAAGCTTTCATTACATCTGTTCTTTAAGCAACAATAATAATAATTTGACTTAAGTTTAAGCAAAAGTTTTGTCTATTAATGGCTTAGCAAATATGAAAATAATAAAATGTTTTTCGTTTAACAACTTTGTTTGATACATAATATCTGCATAAGATTTTTTTCTTCCACATTCTATTACAAATTAATCATTTTGCAATTTTAAATCTCCTTTTTTTCATATTTATTTCAATTTATTTTCCTTCATTCATGCATAAAAAATTGTTTATTATGGATTACAAAAATTGCAAATAGTAAGAAAACGTAAAGTAAGAATGCAAACCATACAATGGAGTGTAAATTAACCTTGTAGAGATACATATATGGTAGTTGCAAAGCTTTTGAAAACTTAAAAGAAATTTATCATGAGAAATATAATTGTCCTTATGAAAGGCAAGACGTTATTTTGTGTGGATTTTACCCATTTAATATCCGCTAAGGGCTCTAATTGCACGCATCAAACGAAAATTCTTTAGCTTAAAATTTTCCAATTGATAATCAGAACCTACTAATTGCTTAATTTCTATAATCTAAAGCAAACAGTATTGATAGAAACATATTCATTTTAATCATGTAGATCGCTAGAAAAACTAAAAATTTAATGTTAACAATTTAACAGACGGATATGCTCTGATAGACTTAGGAAAGAAAGGACGCTATTGCCTTTACATGTTTTTAGGTTACAGAAACGAAGAGTCGATAAAAAATAATTTTTGAAAAACAAATATATAAGATTTCCTCATTGTTATTTTTTTATTAAACTCTATGAAGGTTAATCCAAAATCCTGTTTATTGTTCTAACTTCCCTGCAATCTTCTTTTGTGCAAACGTTTAAGTGAAAATATGAAAATTTATAAACATCTTGTTACTATGTGAAGGGGCATGTCATTTAGCAAAACAAAGTGAAATGCTTGAGATAAATCAAGACGTAAGAAGCGGAGCTTACACAGAAGCTAATGCACAAGATAATGGGAAGTAAAGAAAAATGAAAGAAAATTGGAAGTGAATTGTTTTGGATTATTAGTTTTTTATGATGCTATGAATGTAAGATTAGATTGTTTATATTTCTTAAGTCAAATACGATGAGTTTAATAAATGAATGTAAGAGATGTATGTAAAAGAAATCTAAGGTAATAAGAATTTGGGTTTTAATATGTTTTTACGTTGTGAACTTTAAAAGAAGAAACAATCCAACTGAAAAAAATAATAATTACAAAAAATATGTTTTCGATAAGGAAGAAAACAAAGAAGAGATCACGAAAGAATATAAAATATAAAACTGTTTTCAAAGTGAGACGTTTATTATTTTACTTTACATATTATAACCTGTTAAACGTAAACCAGCAAATAACAAGATAAAGCAACAAATATATTCTTAAAGTAGTTTGCCTATTCACATCACTTAAACCTGTTTGTTTCTTTTGCGAATGATATAAATCATTTAGTTAGTGTAAATTCCAGTCTCAATATTAATTTTTAAAAAACACTAAAATAACCATTTGAATGTCATTTATGTGCATCTCTGATGTGAATGGGTAGCAGCCCTCCTTGATGGCAACATACAAATACAAAACGAAATACAATTTCAAAAACTTGGTTCCATGAATAAAGTTTTGTAATTAAAACAAATGTATTTGTGTTGGCTGCTGTTGATAACACCCATCTCCCTTATTTCAACTCGAGTTTAATCTTCAAAGTTACTTACTTTTATTTTTATGTATTTAAGTGTGTTGAACACCTATTTAAAAGATTTTTTCTTTAACAACTTTTATCTGATGGTTGATGCAATTTTTACTAAGTTTATGCTGCAACATTAAACCAGCTAACGGCTGTACCACTACATGCTTACAACCAACAATATTACAATGACTATGACAACATCTTATTGCTCGTAATGTCGTTCCTTTTGTTGTTCTTGTTAAAGTTATATTACCTCCTTTTTGTTGTTGTAGGTAATGGCAAAAGATTATTTACGTGTTAACTCGGCAATACAAAAAATTAGTTGTTTTTTTTGCCAAAAAAATGGTAAAATAAAAGTACAAGTTTCGAAATTTGTTTGTTAAAATTTTTCTCGTTTAACAACATCCTTACAATACCCGCCCAATTTTTGTAAACATTCGTTTTTTAAACTACACCAAAGGAAGTGGGGAAAGGTGGTTGGAAAAATAAATGAAAAGAGTTTGCAATTGCAGTTAGAGAAAAGTTTTTAAATTTAACAAAAGGGTTTGTCTTGTTAAACTAAGATTTGTTTAACAGAAGTTTTTAGCTTAAAGGAAAAAAGGCATTTTGTGTTTAGAGTCAAGTAGGCTGATGGTAAAGGTATGGAAAATCAGTTGCAGTTAGTATAATAAAGTTTTAAAATTTTAAAGGATAACACATTTTGGGAAGGTTAGAAAATATAAAACGCTTAACAAGGCATAAATAGGGAAATTAATACTAGTTTGAAAAGATCTTTATATAGAAATTTTGTATTGATAGCAGCATCAGTGTTAAGGCAAAATACTAGTCAAAATTCTTAATTCAAGGTTCCAACCATAAATCAAACAAAGGGGTGCTAATCTCTTTAAACGAAATCAGCGTGTTAAATAAATTTTACTGATTTACAGAAATTGTTGTGATTTTTTTTTTAAATTTTTAATCAAAAGTTTCTAGTAATAAAAGCTTTAACCTTATTTCCTTAATCTGTTAAAACACGATTATTTTCCCATGTGCATCTACAAAATCTAAGGTGTTAATTTAACACACGAACACACACTCTGTTGTTGTCTTAGTCTCTATCACATGCCTAATCATTTACTCAACACGAAAATTAATTTAATTAAGAAAGATAAACCCTTAAAATAATATAGTCAAATATTGTAATGTAGAAACACGTTTAACATTTAACTAATTTAAAGTTTTTCTTCTTCTTCTAGTTATTTTTTAATTACAAACAACAACAACAAAAAAAAAGCAGAACCACCAACTAAACAAAACTTAAAACATTCAAGGTAATTTTCGGCTGTTTAAAATGAAATTAGTTTAGCAACACAAAATAAATGAGAAAAACTTTAAAAAACTACAAATGAAAATATTTGTTGTAAAGGCAACAAAAACAAAAAACATTTCATTTAATAAACAATCCTTTTAGCATAAAGTAAAAGGCTATGAACTTGTGTTTTAAAAAGATTGAAAACTGTATGTTAAATTAATTTCATTAATTAAAACTTTAGTGTTTGCAATCTATTTAACTTAACAAGGCTGGAATATAAAATAAAAATTGGACACAGTTTTGTTTTCAACTACCAAGAAATTGCTCAACATAAAAATCAAAGCATTCAGTTTGGGAATGTTTTTTAAAATTTTTAAGTTTTGCATAGTCAGAGGGTTCACAGTGGGGCAAGATTTATAAATATAATATTTTTTTTATCAAAGTAGCTAAAAAAGAAAACCAAATCAAGTAGTTCGTTAAGAAGAACTTTTTTAATAAAAAATTCTTAGTTTCAAGAAAACTTGTTAAACACTCTCTTAAGTATGTTAAACTTTGACAGTTTAATATGTAGGTGTTAAGAAAAATTTTAACGTTGAATTAATTATACTATCTCTAATTGGCATATTCCGGTGCTTAGGAAAAGACGGCTTTAAAAGTTTATAATTATTTTTAGACAGGGGCCCCTTGTAAGTCGCTACTTAACCTGTAGAGGTTAAGAGTGATCCACCTTTTCATTTCATTTTGCTCATTGAATTGTGTGCTTTTGCGTCTGTACCCACAACCAGATGAGCCATCAGTGTTGTTATTATGGAAAGCACGTAGGAAAAAATCTTCTTAATGCAAACACGGCAGATCGACTTCTAGTCTCTGTTGTTGTTGTTGCTGAGCTGGGCAAGCGCAACCTCTGTTTAAAAACTCCATTACAACATATTTGCTAGGATATATAGAGACATATGCATACATTTATTTCTAAAAATTAATTATCTCAAGATTTGTCTTATATTTCGGCAAAAGGAAACTGAAGTTTTTGAGTACATTAAAACAACTAAAATACAGCTCCTATAAGTCATTAAAAAAATCTGAGACAAACATTTTTACAAAAATGCTTTTTCTATTATTTATTAAAAAAAAAAAAAAAAACACTGGTAACACTGTTGAAACCAGAACAAAACTTAATTGTTATTAGTGGTGTTTCATTATAAACATTAATTGTCCCTTTAAATTGTTTAAGTATATTTAGATCTTAACTATAAACATATACACATGTGTTTGTGTTTAAGTATATTTGTAAAATTCTGATAATTTTGTTTGTGATATATTGACATGTCAACGCATTCATTTCTTCATTTAATCATTTGTTCACTGTCGGTTATCAAGTGGCTTGTTTATGTATGTGTGTGTGAGTGTGTAAGTATTTAGTAAACTTTCAATTCTACGGACATCTTGTCATTTGACAACAGCATTTGTAAATAAGTATGAACTTGCGTGTGTGTGTGTGTGTGTGTGTGAGTATAAGTATGTTCGTCAACCACAAGTTTTGCTAAACTTGTTGTGTGTTGTGGTTTCGAACACACAAATTTGTTCACCCAATCACTCAAGTGCAGCATATAATGGACTTAAGACGACAACCTGAGACAGAGCAGCTGCAACAGAAATATTGACACCAGACAAATAGATAAATTAAAAAGTTATTAAATAGAAAATAAATTGTTGATATTATTTTTAAGGCCCTTCAAAAGAAAAATTAAATGTAATTAATTTTGGAAAAAGATTTTTGTATTAATTTTTAAAGCGAAAAAAAGAGAAATAAAATAATAACAAAAAAGTTAAACAATAAACAGGAGGAGTCTATCCTCTTAACGGCGATATTACTTACCTTTCTCTTGAATTATTATTTTATTTTAAATTTTAACTTTTCTTAAAGCTTACAAATGCAATTTTTATAGTTTCGCTGACAAAATTATAATAATGTTTAAAACACCTAATTATAAAGTAGTTGCTCGTCTTAAAGTATGTCACGTTAAATGTTATTAACGTAACAAGCAAAGAACTTTGGCTACAGTTGATATCATTAAGGCATTCTAACAACAACTAATACATTTATAAGTTATATTCCACAGTTTAAGGCAAAACTATATACTTTTGTGACAGCTTCTAAAGCTAATGCAACAAATGCTATTAAAGCAATCAACTTAAAAGCACAGCAGTTTTAGTTACAAAATCTAATCAACTAATAAATATGAAACCATTAGCAATTGTATTACAGGCGCACAAGCAAAATTATTCAAAAATAATTATCACAAATTAAATGGGCGCCAAAACGAAAAATTATTAAGTGTGTAAAGTAAAAAAAACACCACCTTAGGCATACAAAGACAAACAGAAATTTTATTTTTCAAGTGTTAACTAATGATTGTGTAAAGGTTAAATTATATGTAGCTAACCATAACGCCATAACCGTTGCCTAAAAACTAAACCTCATTTGGTTTCTAAGGTTAAGGTTATGGCGTAAAGGTAAGTCACTAATAACCAGATACAAAGTTGCCCATAAGTTTAGTTCGAACAGCTGTTTACTGTGGTTGTGTTAAGTCACGTAAAAATGAACCTTTAGTGTATGCTTGTTCGGTATTTAATTTGTAATTTAAAAATGAAAAATTCAGCAAATTTGTTTTGCATGCATTTAGTTATCTCGTATACCTACGCATATGGGAAACTGTGATTTACAAAAACATGGGGTGCTTGGTGGTAAATTATTATAAGCGTATAGAACCACCCAGAATAACTCCCTGAGACGAATCATGAATTTTTTTGAAACTGCAAGACGCATTTTTAACATTTTGATAAAGCTTGGCACAGATAAGTTTTTTTGTAAGGTCCAGCCCTTTTGTGTGTAATGAATATATGTTAATAAAATAAATTGGCAATTTAAATTAGAACGACCCATATATGCATGCACTTATATGTTTTTATTTTTGGTTTGGAGGGCATTGTTTTCCAGCCATTTTTCTAGTGTATTTATTTTTAATAATTGATTGATTTGACATCACGAATTGATTGATATACATTATTTTAATTGCGACATATATGCATATTTGTATTTACAAACAGCTGGGATGGCAGATGAATAATGAGACTAAAAAATCTAGATATAAAAATTTTAAGTTAAATGAAATTAACAGAGATTTAATTTGAGTTTTAAGCCATTTGAACTATTTTATTTTTAAATTATTAATATTTTAATTTTCTTGCCAACTATTGAATGCAGTTTAAATTATTTTTTTGTCTCTATTGGATAAAAGTTACAAAATTGATTTTAAAAATACCAAAATATAATATTTATACTTTTTCTCCCTCTAGGCTTAGACCCTATCAAGAAGAAACAAGTGCGTTGTTCACGTTTCAAGATCTGCCAGAAATACAATTTAAATTGAGCTTCTATTCTTTTTGGTTAAGAAGTGCAAAAAGTACTCATAAGACAGTAAATATAATGTTTACCCCTTATGGTTTAAAAGTATAAAAAAGTACTTTTCGTTTATTGTTTCAGTCCAACTCAATAAGATTTTTTTTAAAAACAATAAGTTTCTATATCCAAGAAAGAACACCCCAAAAATTAAATTTAAAACAAGTATTGCAAATAATAATGTGATATTTTGCTGCTTTAAGTTCCTTTATACAAGTAATTGGTTTTTGTTAACATGTTTTTATTGTATAAAAAAGTTGATATTATGGTCAAAGAGACTTAAGTAAATAAAAGCTTGAATTTTTTCATTACTTTCTCTTAAATTCTTAGCAAAATCACATTAACACATTTGTTCTAATATAGCAAATGTATCATCATCTAACGTTAGTATTTAGAAGCCTTGATGATAACCCTAAGGATAATTTAAGGCAATGAGTACAAGTTATGCAACGATAAATAGTCCTTTAATTGTCATTACGTGTAAATCATTGATAACCCATGACAGTCATCACATTACGCTTAAATTATACTTTATTTCCTTTTGTGTCTTTGCCAAAGGCTTATTAGGGCAATTTGAAATAACAAACTTGTAGAGATATAAAGAGACTATCGAATAATGATAAATGCAACACTCGTACAAACAACATGCTAGCTTGACCACACATACACAACCTAAATTTATTAATTTATGCTTGTTTTTCTTCGTTTCAATACAGTAATAAATGTATGTTACGCTCCCATAAAATACAAGGACTCTCTTTGCCATTAAGGATAATAGTAGCAGCAGTAGAACAGTTGGACTTAAAGACATCATCATTATAATCAAAACAATAAAATATTATGATTAAAATACTGTAGTAGCTAAAGGCAAGCTCACGTTTGAAATTCTATAGATATTTTGTGTATTAAAATGCATGTGTTGCAGAGCATTATGATACAGCCTGCGATTCAAACATACTTGGTCAAAGATTTGAGTGAATAAGTGCGTTTGTGTGTGCGTTCAACTTTCCTTTAGGTGTTGCAGCTTTTTATTGATCCACGTGTAGCAACTCTTAGCGTAAATAGTTCTAATTAAGGCCATTAAGTCAAAACCGGAAATAAAATCTTTTAGAAGTAGTTCTAAAACCAACAGAATAGTAATTTAACTGTTAGGGTCAGTGAGCCACAGTGTGTATGTGTCAATGAAACCTGCAGGAATTCTTAAATACGCTTGGTTATTTGAAATATAGAAAAAACTTTGGTGATAAATTTGGAAGAGTTTGTTGTAGTTTACAATCGATCCTATTAGGTTGTTTTTTATTAAAGTTTGTTTTTAAGTATACCTTTCCTAAAGTGATAATAGTGTATATCAGCTTGTCATTTAATTTTTAATTTCTACTATATTTATTTGCGTTTCCCCAAATAACACATATTCCAGATCCTGTAGATTCAACTATGCCTATCTTCCCGACCTCCAAACAGTTACTCTGAGACAATGCAATGATTTTTGATGATTCAACTAAGGGTTGTGTTTTTTTAAAGGCCAGTAGCGGCAGTTTTGTTTGTTGCCGTGGCCGGTTGCCTCGTTGCTCTAAAAATCAAAGTCAATTTCTTTCAGCTCTTGAACAATTTGAATTTTGAAAGAATAAACTTCAGATCCTTTTTTTATCACTCTTGAAAGTCCCAGTAAGGCTGCATTAATCCGTTTTGAAAGTCGTAGACTTTCACGTAAATTGCTTTCAGCCAGTTTTGTATTTTCGAGAGTCTTTGAAGATTGACTGGGCCTTGGGACTGGGACTGGGACATTTGAAGCCGAAGCAGTTGCATTCACGAAAAAATACCAAACTTTGAACAAACTTTTCGACGAGCAATTACGTAAGAATCATTACTTTTAAAAAATGGCTACTGAGCCAACAGCTAAAAACGGTTGCGAGTAGCAGAATTCATCTAAAAGTAGGGAAGTCGGCTACAATGTGCAAAGAAGCTCAGAAACCTTAATAAAAGATTTTCAGACAACTAGCTAATACTTGACATGTATCAAAAATTTCACCCCGGAACATCACATGTAGTTTTATAAACTGCCTTGAAGTGCTAAGCACAAAGATAACTCTGGGAGTGCACCAAGTAGAGCTGTTGAGAGGGTTAGGCTTAGAATTAAATACCTGGACGATATGATTAAACAAGCAGAAGATACTTATTAAAACGAAAATCGGAAGAAAGCTTTACTCAACTTTAGATTATAAGACTAGTAGTGCTTCTATTTAATCCGATTAAGGAAACCTTTCAGGTTCGTTGAGTGCTACTGGTTATTAAAATTTTGCTAAATATTTTCCGTTGGCAAAAAAGGTATTTTGAGCAGGTGGGAAACTCTGTTTCATTATTGCCAATAGTTATTGCTTCAGCTGTAGTAATTGTCGTTGCAAGAGCCGTTAAAGAGGCAAAGCCTTACTACTTTACTTAAGCAAAGTCAAGCATAAATTTAACTTACGACATTCAACGGATGTTACATAAAGACAAAACATAAAGAAAATTTAGGATACAAGGTTACAACCTGAGTAACAGAAAATGAACTCTGATTAGGGAGCTTGGACTATGTAAGCTAATATTTAGCAAACACCAGTAACTTTAATCAGTGGTTTAAAATTCCAAGAATTTTTATTAAACTGCATGTTTGAAATAAGTTAAGAAATTTAAATTTAAATAAAATACATTTCCTTATAGTTTCATTATTCTTCTTGCTATTTCCTTTAAACATTTGTTTTTCAAATATATAATTTTTTTAAACAAATAAGTAAAAGTAAAAGAACTTATATTTGTCATAAAACTATTTAATGAGGTCTTATTCTACCAGTTTTTAACATGTTGAGGTTATACAACTAAAAACTACTAGACAAACAATTTATAACTGCTACCACTCTACTAAAATTCTTGTGATATTTCAGAAAATTTTACTTAAAAAACTTAAATATTATTTATGTCATCAGTTTCTTCTGATTTTTCTTTAAAACCCCCCAACAACTAACTTGTTAAACATTTGCAAGTGTGTTGTAAAATACTTATTGAAAGTTATTAAAAAGTTTTTATTCAACATATATAAAATGTAGTTGTTATGCTTTCATGGGAGGAGGACAGTGCTTTTTGGAGAATTTAGTTATAAAAATATTAAACTTAAGTTTAAACTAGTTTACTTTATTTCTAAAGAAAAAATATCTTGAAAGAAAAAAATTTAAGCATTTTAATAAACATTCATGTTTTAGTGTAACATTCAGACAGTATTCTCCGTATGTGTCTTTCTATGGATGTAATAAGCGGTTCGGTGGGAGAGTAGCGCCGTTTGAATGGTCAATTTATCGATTTGCCAGTCACGATGCCGCAGTGGTGCATTGGAGTTATTTTTTAAGAGCAATGATTCTCACGTAATTGCTTGTCGATAATTTTATTCAAAGTGCGGTATTCGGCGAATACTTGATAGACAGAATGTAAATTTTTTTCGTTCACAACTGCTTCGATTATGAATGTCCCACGGCCAGGGCCTAGTCGATCTTCAAGGATTCCCAAAAACATTGAACTGGTTAGAAGCAGTTTACAAAAAACACCGCGGTGTTTAATAGTCTCACTGGGAATACCCAGAGCGATTATTCTTGAATTTTTAAAAAATTATCTGAAGTTCCATCGTTTTAAAATTAAAATCGTTCAAGAATTGAAAGAAATTGACTTTCATTTACGCAAATATTTTTGTGAAATAATGGTGGAGAGTTTCTTTATTGTATATCTCATTTTTTTGGATCGACGAGGCTTAATTTCACTTAGACAGTGACGTCAACAAGCAACATTACCTTCACCAGTCTCTAAGAACCCGCAACCTTTGATTGAAACATTAAAAACTATTGAATTGCTTCAGGGTAACGGTTTGGTGTGTCTTACCCACGCATAAGGTAACAGGGCCATTTTTTAAAAATTCTCGAGGCTAGGCAACGAATGTCAACGGCTTAACCTAAATAAAGGTCAAATTGTATCAATTTCATTACCATTAAACAATTTTCGCACAATGACTTTTCAAAATTTATTTACAAAAAAGGTCATACAGAAAGACACATTGTTAAAAAACTGATGGCGTGGTATTTTTAGATATAAACAGCAACCATTTTCTTAAAAAAAACTGATTTCCTTATTTTTTATACCCTTCACATAATTTAAAAGTGTCAAAGATATGCATTTTATCTAAAGCGTATGATTAATATTTATCTCGAAAAAATATTATTCATACGATACGTATGATTAATATAAAAAACACCAACCGTTATTAATTAAGCAAAATAAGCAGAAGTTGATCAACTTAAATTTAAAATAAATTCATCTTATGGGCATATGGCAAAAATAATATTTTTTTTTTATCAAGTTAACATTAGTTTTAAATGGTCGTTTATTGCTACATAATATGCATAAAAGATTTTGACTGCAAATATCAAACCGTTTTCTTAGAATGTTTGTTTTATTTATTTATGTGTTTAGAAATGATGTACTAAATACAATCAAAAATAGTTTAAGGATCAGTTAAACCAATTTAATGGTTATTCGGGCTCTCTGGTACAATTTTCAAAACATAATCCTGAAATAAAAACTGTTTTTAACTCAAGTTTACATTGCTATTTTAAGCAAAAATCATACTATTTCCATGTTTGCATATTTTTATATGTTAGATATATGTTTAAAACTTTAATGGGAAATTTAAATAATTTCATTATTTTAACGATTTAAAAAAAAAATTAATTTTATCCTTATACAAACAGGTATTTTTTAAAAGGCTATTTTTTAAAATTTATTTTTATCCAGCTTAGTTAGTTGCAGTTCTTTAGCACCTTTAACAATTTCTATTACTTTTAAATATTTTAATCCTATTCTTTGTTGGTTTTTGTCCAAGCGAGCTGCTTTAACATTTTCAATTTACGTGATTTTATTGGCTGAAATGTGTAGAAAATTATCAGTAAATTCAGACATACACACAAATACATTCTGTAGTATAGCAATAGCATACACAAATAATAAATAGGAGAAAACGAGCTGAAAATCCATTTCATCCGGTTGTAGTTAATAGAATAAAGTTTGACATAAGTAACCTTTATCTAGTATTATAAAGCTGCTAAAATACACACATGTTAAAGTATTTGAAATCGTTTTTGCTTAACTTTTTTTTCTCTTACAGCTCTCCATCTACTTATTTTTCACACAAAATTGATTTTGAAAATGTTTGCAATTCTTTTAAAACTATTGAGAAAAGTTAAAAAAATATAAAATATATTGCAAAATGCTAAAAAGCGCTAGCACAACTCTTTAACAGGAAATTTGCAATACTTTTAGCAAATATCGATTTCATGCTGCAAAGAAAAAATAAAGTCGTTTAGCAATTGCATTGAAACTTTTTGTTGCTGCCACAATTTTACTGTCATAGCTTTGAGTAGAAAATATTGAAAGCAATAAAGTATTTTTATAGTTATATACTTACAACCATACACACATACATTCAAACACTGCTTATATTGGTAGTTTAGCTATACAAAGGTTGTTAAAACTGATCCATATATCTGTTAGAACTTAAATGGTGCCTTTTTATTTAATATTGCGTAACATCTTCCCCATTCAAATATTCCTTTTAGGTCAGACAATTTTTATTAAAAAAAATGGCTGTTAGACATCCGTTAATTTAACTAAGTGTGTTCTATTTAACACCCACCTGCTTTCTAAAGCAACGGTGGCATTAATAATTAAAAAGCCAAGTAATTTAAAAAAAAAAAAAAAAACATTAAGCTTAAGAAAACTTAATTTAAGACAGAAAAGAAATCAAAATAACAGAAAGTAAGTCAAGTACTTTGGCTTAGTGACAACAACAGCAAAAACGACTGCTACAACTTTAGTGAAAAAATGAAAATAACAACTAAGTATTGCAGCACACTTACACAACGCTAACCACTGGTTACTAGTTAAGTAAGTCAAGTGGGTGTTGATGTTGTTCTATGTAGTTGTGAGTTATTTTAAAACAGACGCGACCTGCACTTGTAGTTACAATATATGTAGTTGCCACAATTGCAGCTGCTGCTACTGATGATGGTGATGAGATTGTTTAAGATAATGTTATAACAGTATTAATGACAACTTGAGTAGGTATTGAAGTTTTGTAAATAAGTTTATGTTATCAACAAAGATTAACCCAGCTTTATTTTTGTTATTGTTTTTGTTGTTACTACTGTCAAACCAACCATTAACCAGGGAAGCAAATGGCAGTTTTTTTATAGTATTTCGCACTTCCAAACTGTGGACCTTTCAGGGTTTTTTTATTTTTTCTCTAACATAGCATTTGTTACAAAATAATTTTGTGTAAGGTATAAAAAACAAATATTTTATAAAAAAATTAAAAAAAATAAAAACTTATCTTGTGACCTAAATAAATTTTGCTTTTCGTCTGTGGCATATTGTTTATTTTCTATATGAGTGAATTTCTTAGCTTGTTAAATTAAACAATACAAACTTGACTTAACCAATATAAATATGACATCTTTTGCAGGAGCGTTGTCCTCAAACAAAATGCCTTAGTATATCTTAATGTTAAGGATATGCTTTAATATATTTTTAATATAAAAGAAAGTGCACAGGTAGAAGTTGTATAAGTTTCTTAATTTTTTTTTGTTTTTCATAAAGAAATACCAACGAAATAGTAGATGTGTATAATAATACGATTCATTATCAGAGAATCTACTGGCATTTTTAACAGAAAATTGGTGCACCTCGATTGACCATTTTGGTGAAAGTAAAGTCGTGGCTCTAGATATTGCCAGGGCATTTGATAGAGTCTGGCATTGTATGCTTCTATCTTAGCTTGCTGCTTTTGGGGTCGGTGATAAATATTTTCAATTTATAACAAATTTTCTCAGAGATTGCAATATTCATGTTGTTATAGAAGGGGTCTCTTTCAATGAGTTTAAAATTTATTTCAGGGGTACCGCAAGGTTTCGTCCTCTAATTCTCCTATTCTAACTCTTATTTTTCTTAATGATTTTCTGTCAGACTTAAAATCATATATGTTCCTTTGCAGGTGACAGCAGCATATGCCCATCATACTCATTTGAGTACAGACCTAGCTTTTTGGAAATTGGAGCAGATTGAGGCCGAGTATGAATGAAACACTTAACCCTGATTAAGAGCTAATCTTAGATTGGGGTGGTGAAAATATGATCAAGTTTAATGCCCGTTAGACCCAGTGTTGTCTTCTAACACATAAGCGAACAGTAAATTTAGCTGCATATAATTTTGCCAATTTAAATCTTAATTGTTAATAAAGAAAAATTTCTCCAATAAGAATTTTCAAAGAACTTTTATAAATAGTTGTTTAGAGGTAAAAAATTTAAATTTGACATGAAACTTATGTTTCCGCATAAATCTTTATCTTGACAAAGTGCAAAACAACAAAAAACGAACTGAAAATAATTTGTAAAGATTAACATATTTTTCATGATTCATATGTGCTTGTTCTTTAAAGAAATCCTTTTTCTCTTTATTCGTCATTGTTTGTGCTGACAGTATTTGACATGAAGACAAAAGTAGAACAGTAGCAGAAGTTTAAGGTATTAGTTTTAGTTGTATTATGATATTTTTTTTGTTGGTGAAACAATTTTCTATTGTAACATTGAGTTACAATATTTATTTTATGCCACAACAAAATTCAAATAATTTGATGATGACACATACCTTTGTAGTAAAAGTAATAATTCCTTTTCCGTGTATCCCAAAATATACTATAAAAATAAGGTGTAAGTTTATTTTTTTGTTTGGAATTGTATGGCATTTATATTTAAATGAAAAACGTTAAATACAATTATGATGACTTTATTCGCAAAAAATATTTTCATGCAAATTTTATTTTTTTAATATTAAGTTTAATAGGCAGAAAGGCTGGGCTCGGCAGAGCGGGCCGGGTAAAGCTAGTAAAATATATAAATTTTTACTAACCAATACATATACATATTTCTTGTGTATATGAATATATAAATGTATGTGTTAAAGAGTTTTGCATACATTTATATGCAATATTCACACATGTTTTAATATACCACTATATGTACATATGTATGTATGTATGTGCTTACATACGTATTAAAATGAATATTTATAAATTTACAAAAATATGTATGTATTTTTGTTCACTTACATCTTTGAAATGTTGAATATTTATAAGAAATCAATCATA
The DNA here is from genome assembly GCA_963583895.1 of Melanophora roralis. Taxonomy (NCBI): domain Eukaryota; kingdom Metazoa; phylum Arthropoda; class Insecta; order Diptera; family Rhinophoridae; genus Melanophora; species Melanophora roralis. The sequence continues at coordinate 1,988,563 of OY757191.1, forward strand.
TATAAAGCAAACACCTGAGTCACACATAAACATCATGTACATATACACATACACGTGTACATAATCACTCACACTTTTTTTAAATCTGTCTATTTAAATCTTTTCTTTGAATGTTTCAGTTTAAGGTGCCTAAAGAATAAGGAAATCAAATTTTGTATGCATTTGTTGTTTTGCAATATTTTGTCATATTTGTGTGTTCTTGTGTTTTTGTGTTTGTTTTCTTAAAAAAAAAATAATTCGTTTTGTAAAATGTTTACATTAAATCATAAAATATTTTGACATTTATAAAATATTTTAGTTTTTGCATTTTATTTACCTTTCCTTTTACTTTCACTCAACAAAAAGAATATCTTTTACATTTAAATTGTTATAAAATATTAAACAAAAAGTTTAAAGTCATCACAAAGTCTTATTTAATATTTAACATTTTAATTTTATATAAAATTTTAAAGGAATAAAACAGATTTTTTGTGAATAAAAGTTAAATAAGAAAATTTACAAAATTGATTTAACTTTATTAAGTAAATTGTTTTTAAAACCACAAAAAAAAAATAAAACAATTCAAATATTTGTTAAAGGTCATAAAAAGAAAATTTTGTAAAATGTAGAAAATACTTGAAAAAGTGTTAGATAAACTTATTTATTTAAGTAAATCTTAATATTAGAAAATCCTTTTTCATATTTTCTACAATTTACTTAAATAAAAAGACAGCGGCTTGTGGAATTCAGTAAAAACAGAAAAATTCAAATTTTGTAACAAATAAATGTTAAAATTTAAATAAAAATATGCTGCGTAAAAATGTGTTTGTGTTGAAAATAGAAACAGATATAAAAATAAATTAATTAATTAAAAATAAATACAAAATATTTTTTATTTATTTATAGAATTTAGATCCGCAACCTTGTTTTACTGCAGTGTATTTTTGATTTCACATACGGACTTTATCATTTGTGACCATGATGATGGAAAAGGTTTAGTTTTTAAAAGAATTTTAACCTTAAAAGTGGATCGGTGCACCAGTTGCTAATGTTGTACCTTTTACCTTACTATGCAGTTTATTATATTTAATTGATTTTTTTACATATGTTTAAATATGCGGCTCTAATTTTAATTGAAATGCAAAATTTTTTTTTCATACAAAGCAGTTTTGGAATGTTAAATACTATGCATCTAACGTTTGCCGAAACGATGAAAAGGGAAAAAATATAATAATTTTTGAATCATCAGGTATTTGAATCATCATGTCTCTTGTTGCCAATTCAGTATCTGCCCGGCTCTTAGATTTAATTGAAAGTGTTTTAAGGCATCAAGTCCCGTAGGACATACACTTAATCTAGTGATTGGCTTGTTAAGCGCTTCTGGCAAAAAAAAAAGGAAAAAAAAAAGAAAAGAATATTGAGGGAAAAGTTCACAGAAATTCTATGATGAGGACGAATTCCCTCTCAACACCGCCCAATCCAGATTTCTCAGATCAGCCACATCTAGCAAAACGTCAAACTTAAACATCAGACGCTGGCCTGTGTGAAAGTCCAACAGTGGTGAAAAAAATGCTCTATCGTTTCAATGTCCTCCCGGCATGCCCTGCACTTAAGTTCGAGTGACCTGCCAGCTTGTTGATTTCAGCTTTATGTATTCTCAGTTTGGCTTCGCGGACGAGTTAAAATGGGCAGGGTTGGTTTGTTTGCCAGCAATCCTTATTATGTTGTTGACTGGTTAGGCTTTTGTGCTTTGGCGTATGTATTAAGCTTTACTTGCTGGTTGTAGGTATATTTGCTGGCTGCAAAGGGACAGAAACTGTTTTCTGCTTAGATAGTCACGTAAGTAAGTTGAAAGTAGGGCAACCTTATTAGTGGGCAGTGTTGTTTCACCATAATTGTCATATTAACAACCAAATTGTAAATAAAATTATTTTATTGCTAAATTGGCACTTGCAACTAAACTTGTAAACACAATAAGTGTTTTTGTTACCAGTGGTTCTTAATTGATCCTTGAAAATTGTTAAGAGCTATAGAAAAATTTAAAAATGCATTAAGTCAAATAATTTTGGGTAATTAATTGATGTCTTTTGTAATTTTTCGGTGTATAGGCTGCCTATCGCAGGTCGAATATTTGTTGTTTTTTTAAAATTGATTTCTTATCAAAGCCGATAAAAAGTTTTATTTGCAGTTAATACTAAAAAAGCTTGGTTTTTTATTTCGCTTTCCATCATTTTAAGGTTTTTCTTTTTAATTCGTAAGGCAGACATTACACTTTGATTTAATGTAATTTAAAACATAATAAAAAACTTGTGCTCACTAAACAACAAAAAGAAGAATTATACTAAAGGTAAAGAAAATTATAAACTTTTCCCGTGCAACTTTGATACCTTCTCTTAAACACCTGCTATGATTTTTTTCACAGCATCGCTGTGTCACTGCTTTACCTTGTTTGCTCTTTAGTTTTATTATTTTGTACCTTAATGACAACTTCATACATCAACCTTAAGAGAAAGCAAGAATAAAAAAATCACTGAGTGAATTGCTTTGTTAAAAAGATGCAACAAAGATTTTAATAAAGGTTAAAGTAAAAGTAACTTTTTAAAATATAAAATTAATTTTTTGTTAAGATTTAAGATACTTAAAAGTAAGTCAGTCAACTTTTGTTTAACAAAGGGAAGATGGAAAATAATAAAAGTGTTTGAAGTAAAACTAGGTAAATTAAGCAAGTTTTAATGAACTTTAATGTAGATAAATACAAATATATACATACATGTGTATATACATTAGGGTAACCCAAAAATTTGGACTTCACTGCCTTTTTAACTGTGGTATAAAAATTTCAATCCCCTACGGGAGGCAGAAGGCAGTGCTTAACGCTTTTATATTACTACCAAAAAGACAAAACAAGCCGTAATTAAAAGGTTACACCGTTACCTTAAAAAACCTTAACCTGTTCTTTAACCTTTTTTATGACTTTTCAATAGTTTAAACACTCTCTATCTGTTAGAATTTTATCTCTTAAATTTGACTACATACTAGTTGTATTACTAGTAAAAAAAATAAGTGGGTGCCAAAACGTCCAAATTAATTTTGAAATATTCACTTGAAAATATGGGCACCCTAATGTACATTAATACAAAAGAAATATATTAATTATTTGAATTGATTTAAGAAATATAATTTTGTATTACACTCTATGTATTTAAATATTCTTTTACAATTAGTATTACACATTGAAGTTTTTCATTACAAATTATCATTTTTCTAAAATATTTATCCTTTTTACTAAAACTTTTAGCATGTGGTGGTTGTTAAAGTGGCCTGGTATCACTTTCATCCATTTAGCATATAAATTGCAATATTTCAGCTGCAAATCTTCTTCCATTTAACAGATTTGGACATTTAAGCCAATAACATTTCATACGACCACACAAAATAGAACTCAAAATGGAAAAATTGTTGACATACATACACATAGATGAAGAAAATATGAAAAAAAATTAATAAAATACGCTCTTTTTCTATCCATAGAGAAAGTGTTAATGGAAGAAGACTTCAGTGAATTGGAAATTTATGCATGAGTTTTTTGTTCATTTTTTCTTGATACCACGAAATATGGATAAAATGTTAACAAAATAAAAAGCACTAAAACGAAAAAATGTTTAGAAAAAGCAATTCAATGCATAAATGAACATGTGGGGAATACTAAAAAGGGAGTCCAGAAATTAAAAATTAAATAAATTAATTTAAATAAAATGAATAAAAAAACCAAAGCGCTTCATTCAGCTTTGCCGAATCTTATATACCCTTCATGTTGGCCTTTTGAAACCCCGAACTTTTTTAATTTTTATCCATTTTTTTTATCTATGTAATTTTTATATTTTAAATGGTGGTCGGTGTTATATTTTAACTTAGTTAGGGTAACCACGGAGAAGATGGAGGGGTTTTTATCCAAATTTTTTAAAATTTTGCTTGGCAACCCTCTTAGCGGGTAAAGATAGGAGATGAGTACGTTCTAGGAAAATGTTTGCAAGGAAAAGTGAGTTGGTGTCAGCCCTACGTTTGCCTTATCCGCGGGCACCCTGGAAATTGTAGGGGAGGACTTATTATAATTTCCCTTTAAGCAATAAAGATATGGGGTAAGTTTCTTCTAGGAATGTGTTGGGGGTCGGTAGTAGACTTTATTTTTCTAAAGCCAACTCTGGAAAAGTTATGACCGAATTCAAATCGTGCTTGTGAATTTGTTGTGGCAATCCCCTTAGGTGATTGAGTTAGGGGGTAAATATGTTCTAGGAATATGTTGAGGAAGGAAAACTAATGGGAGTCTCTTATATATTTTATTCCTCTAAGGGCGACTTTGGGAAGATTGTAGAGGTTTTGACCTAAAATTTTTTTAATTTTAAATGCCAACCGTATTAGTGGCTGGAAACAGGGGTAAGTATGCTCTACAAAAATGTTTGAAAGGAAAATAATTGGGACCTGTCTTACATTTGACCTTTGTAGGAGCAGCCTGTAAGCTGTGGAAGCGATTTAAAAACATTAAAAATATATTAACTTTGTATGGCAACCCTGTTTTCGCCCCCTAGAAAATAGGTTGTAAGTTTGTTCCCCAAAAATGTTTGCGAGGAAAAATTAATTGCAATTACATTTAACCCATGTAAGGGTAACACCATGGCAGTTGTAGAGGTTTTATGTACAAATTTTAGAAAAACAAAAAGAGGTAGGCTCGGTCAGTTAACAAGCTGTTCTGCTGGGTTTCAACAGCAATTTTAATCAAAGATATTTCTGATAGTTTAATACTATCTATGGGCTTATGTTACATTGAAGGGTAAGAAAAAGTTGATTTCCACCATAGCACGGACAGATGGGCAGACGGACAAATTATTAAAATTAAATATTACATAAGAAATACTGACAAAATTAACTGCAGCTGAAAATCAGTATTTATGGCAAAAAAGTACCAAAATGTAAAAAAAGTACTTTTTTATATTTAGTTCACTTCCTACTAGGCTAACCATTGAAAAGTATCAACTTGTAATTTTTTTCCTGTAACTTTCCCGAAACTTTTAAAACCTCTTGTTTTAAGTAAAAGCAAAAAAGTGTTTTTTAAATTAAATTCTAGTTGCCTTTTAATCAGGGCTAATTCCTTACCAGCCCAATTTTCATTTAAACAGTATTAGTGCGTTTGCATTTAGACCTGCTTTGGCTGAAGGGGTGGAAATCCTGTCCAGACAGGAATTGTACAAGTGCAGTCACTAACATGCACGCATGTTGATTATAGCATCATAGACAATTTTGTGCAGTTGCATCAGCTAACAATAACGTAAAAAATTTTATTTCAATTAAACTTTTTTCTCTCTTTTTTTTAAAGCAATATCATGGATTTGCTGTTTTTTCTCTTAGAAAAAATGTCTTCTTCAAAATTTGTGAAAATAATCTCAGCTCTCATAAAATTCTTTACTATTTATCGTTTAGTTATTGATGGTTGCAACAAAATATTGATGACATTTATTATTGGCTTTATTAAAAAGAAATCCTCTCTCAATTTAAGCTGTCAGGAATTTTTATATGTTCATTCTAGTAGATACTGAGTTATGTGAAATGGAAAAGAATGTGTGTGTTTATGTGTGTGTGTTTGTGAAAGTTTTACAGAGTTTGTTGCTTCAATCTTATAGGATTCCATTATATTGTTACAATGTATTCTTGCAGTAGCTTTAGCGCAAAATATAGTTATTATAGCTTAAACTGATATTGACGATGAATATGCTGCTGATGATAGTCAAGTCTTATAGATTTTATGATGGTTATAGTGAGGTTTTGTTAGAATTTTAGTATTTTATTATTTTACGTTTTTTCTTTAGAGTATTGCTAAACAAAATCAGCTTTATTTTAATTTTCTTTTTAAGGAAATTCTTATAATACATAACTTCCTTGAAGCATTAGGTTTTTTCTGGCCAATAAACTATTATAACATATTTTCACATGATATAATCTTTAAATTATTAAAGCATAAGTACACATGCAATTTGTGGAATATATATTGCATCTAATAAACATCATATGAGAAGAAAAATATTATTATAAATTATCCATAAAGAGGATTAAAGGATTTTAAACACATAAATATAAATTAAACTTTTTTCTAAGAAAAACAGTTTCAAAGCCAGAGGTAAGTTGAGTAGAATTTTTAATTAAATTTTGCAAAATAAATTGTATACGACATTTATATAGGAAAACGTGTAAAAATAAAAAGTATTTTTTTTTTAAATCTATATAACATCGAATGTTTAAAAATATTTTTCTGGCAAAATAGCACAAATGTTTAAAAACTTACTTAAAAAAGTAATGTTGCTTCAACATATTATTTTAAAAATCTTAACAAAATCAACAAAAAGAAAACTTATTTCTGTTTGCCTTGGCTTCAAACTAAAAGAAACTCCTTTCAAAAAATTTATTACTCATGACACATCAGGTGTTATTCTAAGACACACAAACACACTTGTTAGTACAACCATCCAAACATACCTATACTCGTACAAGTACACAGTTAGTTACTAAAAACTATTCATTTAGAAACTAAAAATTCCTTAAAGTTTTCCAATAACATTGACATGTTTATGCATGAAATACTCATTTCCTTTGCTGCCTAATTATTAAGCAAAATCAAAATGGCATTCATTTATAACCATTGTTTTATATTTGTTTTTCAACGAACTATTTCAAAAACATCCTTTAACTCTCTGTTGTAAATGAAAGAAAACTTTGAACTAGAGAAAACTCAAAGACAATGTACTTTTATTTATTAAAAGACACACAAAAAGGGTGGGTCTATGGTTGTTTACACTGGAGTGAAATAAGATTTCCCAAACTTTTTTCTAAGCAATGACCACGAAGCATATTTAGGCAATATATACTACAAATTGATATTTTTCAGCCCAGAAATTTGATTTAACCAAATTGATTTCATATTGTAAATACTATAATAAATTTTTTTTTGCAGGGTTTGAAGTCGATAGCTTTCCTAGTTTTTACAAAAAAATTTACAAAATTTTATCGTTTATATGTATGTATAATAGAAATAACATACAGAAAGTTTAAGCTGGTAAGTTTTAACAGTTTTAGACATATTTCGTTTAAAAATTTCATAAAAATTGTTCATTTGTATTGGAGACCACACCCCCTGTCCCTATCCAACTTAAATGTTTTTCAATATGAAGGCATTATTGTACAATTACTTTCTTGCTAAATTTAAAGTTTATAGCTTTTACTTTATAGCGCTTCAAGAATTGTAAAGGAATTGTTTATTTGTGTAAAGCTACCGCTCCCCCTGACCCTTTTCAACAAAATTTTTGTTGCGTTTTAAATGTACGTAGATATAATACTGAAACCACTTAGCAGCAAGTTTTAAGTCTTAAGCTGTTATAGTTTCTCAGATTAATTAATTTACAAAATTTTTGCTATTGCAGGGGAAATACCACTTCCTCGCTTCAACCCAAAAAAAAAATTTCGTAATTTTGGTCCCTGTCTTCAAAGTTTCCGTGCTAAGTTTTGTGGCGAGAGTGCGTGTATTTACCGAGACATATAGGGATATATGTATATACGAAGTTTGTCCTAAAAAAGTTTGGATTATTTTGGTTTAAGCTTATATATCAGTCTGTAATGAACCAATTTAAATAGCAATTTTCTCAAGAATAATTCTGATTGTTTAATATCAAAACGTTTTCTGTTGTAATATTTTTTTTAAGTTGTTTGTAAGATCCCAGGACCAGCAGTAAAAACCAGTAAAGATTAATAATAAAAAAATATAATAAAAAAATTATTTACAATTTGAAAGGATATTTGGGAACCACTGTCATATATCGAAAACATATGCATATTTTTTGCAATTATTGCAGCAACATATAAAAACAAGGTCGTCACCAACATTGTTAGAGAACAAGATTTTAATAAAGAAAAACTGTTCGATACAAACACACAGACTTAAACAGACATAAGGCAAGAAACTTATACATGGTTATATAGATAAAACAAGAATGTTTGTATATTAAGAAATGAAGATATGAAAAGGATAAAACATATTGGATTTATATGTTGTGCCATTTAGTTAAGGAGCTACGGATTATAATTTTATTAAGTAATGGAATAAAGTAATTTAAATTATAAATTATTGTTAAAGGTTTTTCCACTCATTTATATTCCTTGTTTTAAAGCTAAAAGCGATGAAAGCCATAAAAAAATAAAAAACCTCGACTAGATACACTGCGATATTATTTTTAAAGAAATTTCAAAAATATGTAATTGGTTTGTATGTAATAAATTATTATTTGCTTTGCTTACGTATTTCCCTTTCCGCAAAATATAGTTTACTTTTCAGTTTGCCTTCCTACATTTATTAAAAGACATGCAAATGCACAAATGTGCATGCAAATACATGCACTTAAGTTAATATCTTTTAAAACATGCATAAACAGAAATATTCATGAATTTTAATCTGCAGTTTAGTTTATAGTTTTAGTTATTCTTTTAGTTGTTCAACTAGACTGTTTATTTGTTAGTTGCTGCTATTTTCTTTGCTTTCATTGTTTTTATTGTTGTTTTTTTGATTGTGTTGAAATTTTTTTTTACTAATACAACAGCACATACTTATAAAAGATAAACAACTCTCAGTTTGACATGTACTATTGATGAATTTTTTTCATATCAGAACCGATTTGAATATATACTTGCAACAACTGTAATATTGTTTTGATTTTAATCTTCAATGTTTTCTTCTTATCGATAGAACAGATGAATATTAATTACTATTTAACAGCTTTTGTCATACACTAGAAAATTGTATTTTATTATGTTTGCTCATATCAATAGCTATTTGAAAACAGTCAGACACAAATTTATTTATATACAAGCATACATGTATATATATATGCAGATATGTACATGCACAGATATGTAAAACAAGAAAATTTTGGGAGTGTAGGTATTTTTGTATGATTAATTTATTTTTAATTAATATGTTATGTTTAATGTTTGACCACACTGTGTAACAGTGAAAAATACACATAGACGGGATATAGTAGGTTTGATTCTTATAAAAAATTAAAATAAAAAAATGGTTTCATCACTTAAGATTTAATTATAACTATTATTATGTTAACATTGCTTAGTTTTATTTAACCTAAGGTTCCATTTAAATTTTGTTTTTAAATTTGTTTAAAAAAAAGTAAAAATAAGGACTTTTGTAACAAAAAAGTCTAGAAAAAAATTTAAATTCATTTTTTTTGGGTGTGAACTCCGAGCCTTAGGGGCAATATTGCTGAGCACACTTTGGCGTTGTTAGCAGATCTTAATCAGCTTTTAAACAAAAACTAATGGCACAATTTTTTCAGGAATTCGGTTATTTTCCAACGCTTTTGAGGCCAATAAAACAAAGAAAATGGCTGCAAACTTCGCCAAATGGAGTAAAGGATTTTACTACACTTTATAGCAGAAGCGGACATAATTGAAAAAGTTTTCATTTGTTGCACAGTGCTATTTCAGGATCATAGAAGATTAGCTGATGGAAAATACGTTGACATCATAAGCAAGTTTCTTTAAATTATAAGTTTTTTCTTTTAAGGATTATTAGTAATTGAATTTCAATCTATTTAAATACTAAATTTAAGACAAATTCTAATATACTTCTAACAAATTCTTTAGGTTTGATTAGGTAAACCAGGGGGTTGCTCACTTGGTTACTTTGCTTGACTAGTTAAGAGAGATAAAGTGAAAATAGAAATGATTGCACAGTGTAGAAAATAACAGGAAAGTAACAAAAAGGAAGAAACATACTTACCAGAGTCTCTGTTGGGAATCTTAATTGCAGCTTACAAACCGGTAGACTTAGGCAATTATCTAATAGTCTACCAGAACGCGAAAAAAATTATTTACATAGAAGAAAAAATTATTGAATAAATTCGTTTACTTTTTCAGTAAAGTACAGTAATTAAGTACATACTGAGTAGTTGAAAGAAATTACTCAACAAAAAATTTTGTATTTGAAATAACGCGAACGGAAAATTAAAAATAGCGCAAATATGTCTGGTAATACTTTTGATATACTCAGTAAAAAACTGTCACTTTACGCTTTCAGTTTGTTTTCTCAAGTAAATATTTTTTTGTAAATGAATGAAATCCGGTAAAAAATTTTAAAGACTTTAAAAACTTTGGGTAAAAGAATAAGTTTAATAACAAATATTTTTTTTTAAATTGTCAGTTACTTATTAAAAACCAAAATGTTTTATTATAAATGAAATTTAATAAATAAATATACTAGCAGAAGCTGTGTTGTGTAAAAAAAAAAACTTTTTCATTTCATTTTCATATTTGCCCGTTTTAATTTAATATTAAAAATCTAACGTTTAATTTTCGCTTTTAGTTTCATATTACACCGTTCGGTAGTTTTTTCATTTTTACTCTAACAACCAATATTGCTAACGAAGCCAACTTTTGATTACCTTGTTGAAAGATAAAAATTAAACAGATTAGATTCTTCCTACGTTTCCTCATAAAAATGAAAATGAGTTCATTCAATTGGAAAGTGCTGCTACATACTGAGATGTGGATGCTGGTAATTTGTAGAATTTTTTTTCCTTTACGCCATTTCATAAATTAAATGTTAACACGACAGAACAACAATTTTAAAATAAATTTATTTACCAATACATACACACACACAAATAAACATACGTGCATGGTTGGAAATGTTTGCTTTTGTATCTGGATTATGCAAGCAAATATTGCTGATAGTAGTTCGAGTGTGTCCAAAAAAAGTTGAACCTTTTGTACTAGGCACTTTATTGAAAATAAATAAAACCGCACTGGAAAAACTCACCTTAACTTGCATACACTCGTGAATTCTGTGGCTTTTTTATACAACAAAAATTCTGGTTTAGGGTGTACTATGCTCGTGATTGACATACTTAAACTTTCTTAATAATTTTTTGTAATTTCTGTTGTTTTGAATTTTTTTATTTTGTTTAATTTTTTCTGTTCATAAATTGTTAACCAGACAGTTAGCTGGTCATTTTGGGTGAAAAGCTGCCAGGCTTACTAGTTATGTGTGCTAACTTTCCTGTTGGTAATTTGCAAGTGAAGTAGTTGCACCGTAAAGTCAAACTATTCTTGCCATAGTTTGTTTTATATGTAATCTACTATTACAAACTTATAATTTGAACTTTTTTTAGATGTGTCTGTTATCAGAATGCAAAATATTAAAGTTTTTAATGTGTGCGTGCATTTCAGTTTGCATAATGGCAAACACAGTCATACATATGCGTGCACACGATAATGCCCTCAGATAAAAGCGTTAAATGGGCGTTAGTAATTTCTGGGAGTATTTTTTGTAGTGGTTGCAGTTGTTATTATACCCACGTAAATGTGTCTGCTGCAAGGGAAAAGGTTTTTTTTTGTTTTGGCTGCTGATAGTGTTAGACCAAAATGGCTTTGATTTGTTTGTGTAGTTAGCAGGAGTAAAATTTTTCTCTTTACCCATGTATGTACGCAAAGGTACTGTAAAAATGCACTGCTACCAAGAATAGGTAGTTTGTTCAGCCAATTGAATCGCTTAAAACACTTGGCTCGGCAGCGATGAACTCCAAATGTCCGCTGGTGTAGCAAAACTGTCGCCCAGGAAGCGCAGTGTTCTGCCATAGACTGCTGAGCGTTGAAAGAGTACATGATCTGAGGCCTTATCCTCCTTACAAAAAAAACTGCAGGGTGATGAATCAGGCTTGCCAATGCTGTGCAGATGGTATCTAAGATTACAGTGCTTAGTTAAAAAACCTGTGATGATTTTTAGATACTTTCTTTCAAGAGACCGTTGTTGCCCCTTGTCCTCAGAGAGTAGCCGCGATAAACACAGCCAAACGGCTCCGGGCCAATTAAAGGTTAATGCATATCTAAGGAGCCCATACTACTTTCATGCCATTGATCGTACTGAGCTTATTTGTAGCGTCCACGCACTCCTTTCCCATTGCTGACCTAAGTCATAAGCCGCAAGGAAATTTAAGGGCGTCGGGCTCTTCAAAAGAATGTAAAATCAAATCCCCTCTACATTCCAGCTAATACATTCATAGACGCATATAGTGTAGATCTTCGCCTGAACTACGGATGAATATTTACATATGGCTAGGGCACATCGCGATTTTTCATTTGAGCTGACGATATATCAGTTTGTCATTCAATTTGTTATTTCTGAAAAATTCACTTGGGGCCCCATAAAGTATACATACATAATCAAAATCCCTATATATAACAAAGTCTATATAGTCATTTCCATCTGTCCGTCTGTCTGTCTGTCTGTCTGTCTGTCTGTCTGTCTGTCTGTCTGTCTGTCTGTCTGTCTGTCTGTCCATCTCTCATAAGTACCATATGGGTTACCTTTTATAGTAGTACAGCCATGATTTGCTTCGGTGTTGCAGTTAAACGATTAGGTCCTGTATTTTTTTGATTAATAAATCAAAAAATTAAAAATTATATAAACTTATTTTCTTCCTCTAGTATTTATTTCTTTAAGCCGTTAACAAATCAGTGTTGTCTGAGCTTTTCAACATTTCAATGTCCCTTTAAGTTTTTATTTGACTTTAATTGGCCTTTCTGCATAATATAAGAGTCTTAGTGAAATTTTTTTATTTTATTTGATTGCAGCTGCATACTTGTTCTTTAAATGACAGAAAACTGTTGATAATTTTTCTTTTCTGTGAGGTTATTAAAAGTAGGAAAGTTGGAAATAAAAATTTTATTTGTTTTCTTAAACAATTTTTTTATTACCTTTTGTGTTATTCGCCATTTCTAAAAAGAATTTTATTTATGTTTGGATAAGATGAAACTATGCTGAGTTCCTTTTCATATACCAACATATACTATACACACAATCGTACATATTTTTTCTAGATTTATATACATACACATGGTCATAGTTTTATTTCTTTTTCTACTTTATTGTTTTTTTATTGCATTTTATACTTTTTGTTTTTTTTTTTTTTATTGTTTTGTTTAAGTTTTTATTACCAACATTATAATGTCGTATATGAGAGATGTTTTCCTAGAGATCTTTTCAAGCTTTTCCTCTTATGTGTGTAAGTATGTGTTTGTAGGTAAGTTAGCTAGTTGTTGATAAAGATGATCATAATGATAATAATGTTGCTTCTGTTGTTTAATCTAAAGATGATTATTTTTCAGTGGGTATCATAGTCATAGTAAGTTATGCCTTAAAGTTTTGCTGTTTCTTGTTTTTCTATTTTATTATATACAACAGCATGTCTAGTTTTAGTTATTTGTCGTTTTGCTGTCATATTATGCAAATAGGATAATCGTTATTAGGGGATAGTTTTTCTTGCATTACAACTCTAAGTCTTAGTTAAGGAAGTTATACAACAGCAACAGAAAATCACACATTAAAACAAATAAAAAACGGTTTTTCCTTTTCTTTTTTAAAGAATTTCCGAACTTGGAGACAAAAAAAATAATAATATAGAGGAAAAAAATTTTATTTTTGCAATTGAAGATTTGAAAGATTTTTAAATGACAGTATAAATAAAATTAAATAAAATTAAGGAAAAATGTAATAAAAAATCCTCTTACCAGGTTAGAAAGAAAATTTGTTGTAAAATATAAAAAAAAAACAATATTTTAATTCAAAATACTTTTCGTTTTTCATTCATAATAAAATTTAAGTTGCAAAAACCATGGGCCATGTTCATAAATAATTTAAAAAAATTTTAAATTTAAATTATTTAAAATACTGATTTTGTAGAAACATTTTATCTTATAGTCTTTTTTAATTAAAATTATTTTTTAAATTTTTTTCTTAATATATTTCAATATTTAATTTGGAATTTACCTTGCCTTATTTTAAAGATTTTGGAAAAATTTACTACAACTTCCTTAAAAACAAAAATCGTAAAAAAACTCCAAACAAACTTTCTACTTTTTGTTTTGTTCATTTTGTAAATGAAAACCCCAAAATTAAATAAAAAAATAACAAACAAATAATTTTAAAATATTTAGTTTTAAATTCTCTTAAAGTATTCAAACGCCATTTTTTTCGACACTCTCCAAACTGTTGTAACATGTGTTGATAATTTGTTTTATAGTTTTAAAACTCATGTCCTTCGTGTAAAGTATTTAACCAGAGGTTCGCAAGAGGTGCTTACAAATTCAACTTTTACCATAAATTTCTTAACATTTACTTTAGCGGCTTAAGGAAAAAGAATGTTTAAAAATGTTCTCTTTAGCACAAAACTCTTTATCCGTTAAAAAGTTACATAATTTTGGCGGATAAAAAACGACTTTCAGCCACTGTGACACGTTTGTGTGTGGTGTTGGTTTTACCATTACGTATGTGGACTATAGAATAATAAATAAATATTTATCATACGTTCTGTGTACTTGCTTAAGCATTTCACATAGTGATTATCAGTTTTTCATTCTTTTAGTAACTTTCCCAAATTCATTTTCAAACCAAGAAAATAATTAATCGGTCTGTCAGCCTGACCCTCTGTTAAAATTAAATTTCCATAGTTAAATTAAATTCGACTCACCAGGTTTTGGTGTGCGACTATTAAAAATATTTATTATATCAGCGGGATAAATTTATGTTGGACCGAAATGAAAGCAAAACCCTGCAATGACCTGATTTTCAATTTTCACAAGGACCCTTGAGGACGGCGAGCTAGTTTTTTGGATAGGACCACGGAAGTGGTAACCTCCCTATTAGTGCAAAAATTTCACAAAAAAAATTCTACGTTTGATCTAGGAAATGTTTAAAGTCAAGGGCTATATAAAGCTAATTTTTGAAAAGATAAATTCAAAAATTATAACTTTCTGTGGGTGGTACCTTTCTCAGGTTTCTCTTCAACAAAAGTCTGAGGTCAATTACTCGAACTACTTTCGATATATTTCGTATCGAAAACCTGATGCAAATTGTTCATTTAAATGAAGGTCCCCACTCTCTTTGCTCCTATTCAACCATTTTTTCCCCAACATTTAGGCCCTATGGAAAAATTACTTTTCATTGTTAATAACTGTAATAATTTTCGAACTAGAGTGTGCCAAAAATTTCACAACTGAATCATATTTATATTAATCATGCTGTTTTTTAATATCGTGCTGCCTAAGAATGCTTGCGAATTTCTTTTGCTTTGAAAACTTGATTCTAACTGACAGGCAGCCATAATCCTAATCGACTATCTATAAGGATGCAGAATATATTTATTTAAAGGGATCGCAAATTGGTATAGCAAATAGAAAAAGTTCAGCTGGAACCGCAACTGATATATACCCCAATCACTTTGGAAAGAAATAACTGAACTGATTGGGATTCTCTGTTGTAAATGGAAAACCTGTTAAAACCCAAAACAAAAATTTTGTCTATTTGCCGGTAGATTTTATGTTACCTTTTCTTTGTTTTTTAATGTCCAGTGGCATTGCTAAATGTTTAAACTACAATCAACCCTCGATTTTACCATTTGCTTACCCAAAAGTAATACTTATGGACGTTTTAGAACCAAAACCACATAAAAACAAAAATATTTAAGGGAGGAAGAAGGAAACAACTGTAAAATTAAACCCACTTATATGCGTGTTGTTACCTGAAAACATAAATAAACATACATGAATTGCTTACCAGTAAAATAACTAAATGTCGTTTTTTCATTAAATTTTCATTTGAAAATAAAATGTTTCTACTTATACACATATTATAAAACAATTTTTCAAATTATTTGTTTTTTTTTGTTGTCCTTTTTTAAGTGGAAACAAAAAATTTAATTGTTTTTGTTGTTAATAGCAAAATACTTTTTATGGCTATTTTTTGTTTGGGTTTTGTAATTTCATAGAATTTTACAAAAAACTGTACTAATTTAATTTGTAAAATTTTTGCACATGCATGTTTGTACATATGTTTAAACAAGTGCTTTTAACATTTCCCTCCTTTATTACTTATTCGAAAATTATACACGTCAACATTTATTTTATTAAAACTTTATTTTAAAACTGACAAAAAAGCTGTTTGAATAAACACAAACAAAAAGTTTAAATTATTTTCAAATTATTTATAAATTTTTCTTTTATATAACCATTCGTAGAAAACAGTTTTAAAAGTTTAAATTTAATTTAACAAAAAACTGCTTTTGCGCCATTCAAAATTAAATTATAATTTACCAGAATAGAGCGCGCACATACAATTTTTATTTGTCTTTTAATTTTCAATTTCACGAACATTGCTTTTTAATTAAGGATTTTATTTTCGCATGTGCTATAGTCAGAGAAATATTTATATTAATCATACGCCCTGAATGTTGCAATATTTATAATCAAAGACCACCTGAACGTATGATGATTATGTTTAAATTAATGTTATTCTTATTACTTTTTTTATATATTTTTTTAAACAATTTTCTTTTTGTTAAAGAAAAGCATTTAAAAAAATATTTTTCCTTTAACTAAACAAAATATATGCAGTGCGTGATGCTGTTATTTGGAAAAAATCTTATCGGAATAAATACAGAAATAATTTTGTTTGCAGATATTTGATCAGCTTCGCGGTAGTAAAAGTGACGGAAAAGTAATCTTAAGCAAGTTTTTCCTAGATAGGAAATTTAGATCCACAGAAAGATATTTTTATTTGTATTATATTTATATTTGTTTTATAAAATATACATATATCGATGGCTAAATATTAAAGCGCAAAACTCGATTTTTTTAAGAAGGGTCTCACAGTTATTCTGGCAGATGCGTCTTTTGCAAAGTTTTACAAATTTTATTACTTGGACTTTACTTGTTTGGAAGCAAACAATTTTGTAATGTTTTTTTATAGTGACCCACCGAAATATGCACATCGTCAGCTAAAGTTAAAAAACGCATATCTTAAATTAAAAAGAGACTAAAAGCATGAAATGAGAAGTTTAGATAATGGATATATAAAACAAAAGAGTACCTTAATCTCTTTTTTTATTTTTTGTCATAGTGAATTTGTCGCTTTCGAGAAAATAATCTACTTAACTGATAAACACTATGGAAACTACTTAAAAAGATTAAACGAAAGGGAAATTTTATTTTCTCTTTTCTTTTTGTAGTTAATAAATTAATTTTTTAAAGTCATAAAAAGTAAAATACTTTTAGTGCTCCCAAATAAAAATTTTATCTGAAGTATGTTTAAGGGTTTTTTAAAAATCCCAACTAAACTCACTAACTAACAGTTTCTAAAATCTTATGCTTTGACCCTCTGCTTTTATCTTTAGCTTTATTTTTGTCATATCTTTTTTGTTTGAATATAATTAATCATTTCTTCTAATAAAATTTGGTATAAAAAAAATCTTAAATGAATGCATATGGATACGAGCGTGTATGTGATCATTTATCAGTTATCAATAATTTCCCTTCAGAATTGTATTGAAGAACAATGACATTATTTGAACACAAATACATATGTTATCTTATAAGGGACCTTGAAGTTTTTGTCATTTATCATGCATTGATAAAATTTTGAAAAATACCCGAACCATAAGGCCTACGCAGTGACATACATACATATATGCATACACACATACATACGTACATGAATACATCCATACATACATATTATTGTAAATCATTTCCTTTACTTTTTTTCCAATAACAATAACATGAAACCAAGATAAAAAGATTATTTTGTAAATATACAAATTCACACACACTTACACTAACTTTAATAGACAAACAGTCATCTTAAGACTTATTAAGTTAATACATGTGCACTAACTTCATTAATTTATTTTGATTGTGTACATACCTACATACACAAAAATATGTTCATACGTTTTTGTCCTCTTTTTTCTTTGTTCGAATATAATAATGTAATGTCACTTGTGATTTTCTTAACAAATAAACTATTATTTTCGGTTTAGTATTAATGATTGTAGTTTAAGTTTTGTATTCCTCTGCAAACAATGATAAAAAAGATGAAAAGAGGAAATTTATCAGTAAACTGAAGATGCATAAGAGAATTAACTTTCAATGCTTTTGATTTTAAATGAATGTATTTAGGACTTAAGTAAGCCTTTAATATAATTAAAAGTTTTTTTTTGCCGAAAACTTATATATTTCTACATATTGTTAACAAAGTAAAGAGCTTGTGGTGTAAAATGTCTAATCTTATTTAAAGATTTTCAAATTTAATATGTTGTGACACTTAACTATAGGGTTTTGTAAATAAGTTCTTCCGCATATAGTATTTATTATAACTTGTTATCTCGTTTTTCTTTCTGGTTAACATGTAAGTTAAATAGCCAAAAAGTAGCAGTTTCTTTTCAAAAAGTACTGAAAATGAAATTGCTTAGTTGCTTTCGAAAATGCGTTCTAGTCGTTTAGTATCGCTAGAAGAACCTTAATTTTCAGCAAAAAGTTTCTTTCAAAATTAACGGAAAAATATAAATTTCTTTTAATAAAAAAATTAAATAATGAACTTAATCTAGAATAAAAATATTAGTAATATTTTGTTTATAGTTAAATCCTTATTTGCATAAACTTTTTTAGATTAAATTTTTTAAAAACAAACTGTTGTTGTTATAATGTAAACTTAAGTTAATATTTTAAATTTTCTTCCAAAACTTGCAAAGCAGAATGCGTTTTGAAAAATTGTTTAACACCCACTGCTTTGAAAACCATCCGCTAAAAACTTCCAAAGTAATCGATGATTGTCTGAGAAGCCTAAACGAGAACACACAAAATCTGTTTACCATGCATCTTCTCATTACCATCGTCAGACCAAGTACAAATAAATTTCTTCAGCCGATATGCAGCAGCTTTTATCTGAGAAAAGAAGAGCCCGAAGAGAATGGCAAAATCACAGATTACCCCAACTTAAAACCAAGTTGAAATAATTTACAAACCAATTGAAAACTTTTCAAGAGATTTACAGGACGGCATCTCTTAGGGAACACCTTGAAGGTCTAGAATCGATCCCTTAGACGAATTGTTTACTATGGCGATGAAATAAATAATTTAAAATGAATGAATTAAAATACCCGTTATCGCAAAACCCCCACTACGTTGTCTGAAAGGATCCTCGGCAAGAAATGATAAAGAAAATAACATCTGTTCGCAAGTCATTTAACAAATGTATTGACCAATTGTCAGGTTATGGAAAATATTTTTTGCCTTCTAAAAAAAAAATATTTTTTAGCCCCAAGAGACATTATCAGGATTTTTATAAGAGGTGATTCTTTTTAAAAATCTATATCCTCTTTTTGTAAAATTGTACAAAGAGGCAGTGTGACAGTAAGTATATTTTTTTTTTTTTTTGTTTCATATATTTATTATTGAATCTTCGCCTGTGGCGAACTAACAATAAGTGTTCAAATCTTAAAACTAGGTAGTTAATATAAGTCCAGCCAGTGCCAGACTAAAATTTAAGTTCTCATATTAATTATCAAGCTTCATATAAGCGCAATAGTATCCCTCCTTTTCAGGCGGGTGTGCCCACTATGTTGCAGGATGTTTCGGGCGAGCGGATTTGGGTGAGCTTCCAGCTTATTTAAATACTTGTCCACATAGTTCAGGATTTCGCATTTAACTAGTGGAACTAGTAGATCCTTGTGGATGTTGCTGTTTTAAACATACCAAGGAGCACCAGTTATCATTCTTAGGATTTTGTTTTGCCTGCGTTGAATTTTTCCTATGTTGGATGCGGAAGCAGTGCCCCATAATTGTATACCGTAGCACCAAATTGGTTTCAAAATCGATTTGTAGAGTAGAAGTTTACAATCAAGACGAAGCACAGAGTTTCTGCCGATTAGCCAATGAATTTGTGTAGCTTTAAGTTTCATTTGCGTCAACTTCGCATCTATATGAGGCTTCCATGTGAGGCGGCGGTCTAGGTGAATACCAAGATATTTTGTCTCGGTAAGTATATCATTTAGAATTTGCAATCCTTGTTGCCTTTGGTAGAGAGTTGTTAAGTCCCTGGGAATATCAAGGCGCTTCTTTTGCTTTTCAAAAATTTCTTTTACTTTTTTTTACTGCAAATCAAGACCAACGTTTTCCAAAACTCTTAAAACTGCTAAAGGTAGTGTGTTGGTATTAATTGACACTTAACGTCATCGCCAGTATCACCTTAAGCCTCTTCAAAAGCTTCAATAAAGCCGATAAATTCTTTTTTTACTAACTTTTCGTTTGCGTTAAAATACCTTAAAGCTTACGAAATTGTAATATTTATATTAGTTTATAAAACTTTTGTTTGGCCTTGAAATTCAAATTATTCTCGTTTCTTAGGGGATACTTCCAAATTATTTTATATATTTTTTGTAATTTTTTTATTCCTTATTTACAACTCTTATCCTATTAAGATTTATTTCAGGCTTTGACTCATTTGTGGGCTAACAAACATAAATATTCTAATGCATAAAGCTTAAAATTATATGCAGTGGTGAATGTAAGCAGCAGCAAGAAACTGCAGAAAAAAAGGAAATACAAACACAAACACTTTAATACAATAAAAGAAAAATAAAAATAATAAAATATGGCGCCACTAGTGTTTTAAGATTCTTTTTATAGTGACCTACTTTGAAAGAGCAACAAAAACTGCTTATAAACCAATACCACTAAATTATGCCAAACAAACATACAGACATACTTCCTGCTTGTAGCTGAAAATGCTAGAAAGCGAAGATACAAAAAAACTAACTGTGAACAAATAATGACGGCAGAATTATTTGTTAAACATAAGTCTAGCACAAATCCTTTAGTAAAAATATCAATTCTTTATAGTTTTTTTTTCAAATTCTTATTTTCCCCCTTTTTTTTTGTTTCTTTGGGGTTAAATGCATTAAAATAAAACCAAACTTGAATAAGGACTGCTGGATATCCTTGGAAGGTTAGTGGGAGATTTGTGCTAAAGCAATACATTAAAAAAAGTGCTAAAAGAAGAATTTATTAATTAGATTTAAATCCTAGAAACAATTAGATATATTTTAATTTTTCACTGATTTTCGTTATATAATTTAAAAATTAAATTACGTTTACTTTTTTATATATCTTTATATAATTTTTTGCAATTAATTTAAATTTTGTTTTAAATTAAATTTAAAACAATAAAAAAAAAATAAATAATTTTTTCTTCTTTTTCAAACCACAAGAAAATTAAAATCAAAATTTCAAAGGCAATCCGAGAAAGAAATCAGCAACAAATCTAATTTTCTTATTATTTAAAAAGGAAAAATCAAAAGCGTAATTGAAAGAAAAGAGAAATCGAAAACAAAAGAAGAAGAAGAAACAAATAAATTTAAGATGATTGAAAACAATGTGTAAAGTATAATTTAATAAGTTCAAGTATAAAACTAAGTAAAGTAAAGTGTGTTTAACAAGGGCCAATGAATTGTCTTTGTTTTTTTACACATTTTCACTCAGAAACATTTAAACATGAAGTGCTTTGCTTTATTCAACACACATATGAAGACAAGTCATTTAATATTAAAAACCAAAGAAATTTCGAAATTCAGGTTATTGAAGGTACAAAACCATTCCCCTTTCAAACCACATACAAACGCAAAACTTTATAACTTTTTAACTTTATTTATTGGTTGTCGTAAATGTGCTGTCGCTTAAGGTGTATGTAGGTTACGTTACAATTCCTTCTTGGTTGCTCTAGCACATACTCTCCCTCAAATACCTATACAAACACACAGACAGACAAGAACAATGAACTGAAAGTGTACAAGTATTGGCAATTTTATAAAACTGATCACACAACTGCTTGAAGTTTAAAAGTAATTGTTGTTTTACAAGTAGTTTTGTTGTTCTTTCTATGTTTTACTGCATTTCTAATATTAGTGGTAGCCAATCACTTAAAAATACCTGTCTAACACATGTTAAGTTTATTAAGGGAAAATTAAAACTTTAAGTGGACTTTTTGTAAATTACATTCTACTTTGAACAACTATAAAATGTTCAATTTTAAATTAAATTTGCCACAATGTTACTAATAGTGGAAATATGTTAAGAAAGTAAAAGCTTTAGCAACATTGTCACCATGGTACCTAGTTCTATTACCAAGAAAATGTATAACTACGATAATGAATGAGAATTGAAAAGTGTTAATTAAAAATGTTTTAATTAGGTAGCAAATCTAATTATAAAGATTGAAAAGGAATCTTAAGAGGGTTGCTTTAAGACATCAAAACAATATTAAATTTTAATATTAAAGTGAATTTATAAAGAAATAAACCAAAAGAAAATAACATTGTTTTTTCAATTTAATTTTTGGAAATATCACATCAAAGAAATTGTTTATTTAATAACTTTTTATTGTGTTGTATTTAATTTTATTCTTATTTTAAAATTTTTAGAAAAAGCTAAATACAAATGATACACAAGCATTCGAATCTGTTTATTTATACTAAAAAGGAAAGTTTTATTACTTAATTATAATAACCAATTTTTACTTTAAAGTCTGTAATATGTCAATGGAATCAAAGTTGGCTGAACATGAAAGAACCCTCTATGGAGTGAAGCTGATTTCACTTCCATAAGGCCGCTAGAGTCCCTAATCGATTGGCTTCCGGTGGATCTCCTGAAAACTATGATAAGACTTAATGCTATGGGCGGATGGATTCAAAGAATAGGAAAGCCAATCCCAGGATCCCGATCCAGAAGTTTCCATGTTCTTTTGGAATAGTTTAAGTTAGGTAGTACAGGCAGCTGTTGAGGGAAAGGATACAGCTCACTTGCGTCCGCCTAATTCGGTCCTTCTGTGTTACCTGGAGAGGCAGATAGATTAGGTTGAGATGTAAGGAAAGAAGAAATTTAGAAAAGGATAAGAAAGAAAGAAAGAACAGAAAAATTAAGCAGACTTACCAGGGTCTCTGGTGGGAATCGAACTTACAACCCCCAAAATGGTAGACTCGTGCACTTACCACTGATCTACCGGGGCACCCTTCTTTTGCGATAAATAAATCCTAAATACCGACTTAGTCCTAAAAATAAATCCTTAATACCGACTTAGTCCTAAAAATTCTGGAAAATTCTGTCCACCAAAAACCCATGTTATTATCTTATACATAAATATATTGCTTGTACAGGGTGTCTGGTTGCAAATTTAAAAAAAATTAAATACGATTATTTCAAAAAGCAATAAGCGGTGGGGTGGGAGAGGGCTTCGTTGGAAATATTAATTTTTCGGATTTCTCAGTCACGATGTCGCAGTGGTAAAGTGAGCATTGCGCGTTCGCTGTGGAGCACTGTTGGGTATTCTGCCACATCGCGCAAATTCCATGTTTTATCTTAACTACACGTATACAAAGCATTAGAAATTTTTAGTCAGTCTCAGATGAGTTTTCAAACAAAGCGGATGATTAGCGCTTGTTTGTTCAATTGCACTAACAACAATATGGAATTAATATTATCTGAAACTGCACATATGCAAGAACAAATGCGATAGTATTAATGTGCCTATCACTGCTGTGGAGACATTTTTTAAAAGAAATAATTTTAACGTGATTGATCGTCGACAATTTTGTTTAAAATTCGGTATTCAGCGAGTACGTAATGAACAGAGGGTAAATCTAATTCGTTACTGAGTGCAAAAATTCTGCACAACAGCTTCGGCTATGAATGTTTCACGGCCAGAGCCGAGTCGATCTTCAAGATCTACTGAAAACACTGAAGTAGTTTTGGTAAAAATCCAAGACTGACACGTCAACAAGCAAAACGGCTGTGCCGCCGTTAAACCATGCGTACAATAAGGTTTATCCTGTGTATATATTTGGTTTATTTTCCACAAAAACAAAAAAAGGACATTAGAATGTATGTCAAGATAGTTTTGTCATTTAAGACGGCATAAAGTTTTTTTTACGAATCGTTACACTAACGTCTTTTAAAAAAATTAAAGAATCTAAGTTAATTTAGTTCAAAACATTTGTTGTTCGTATTTTTATGTTCTTTTACGTGAAGTTTACATTACAAAATCTAAAGACACAAAATTGTTTTCAGGTGAATTACAAAATTGTTTCGGTTGGCGATCATGAGTTAAATATTTATGGCCTTTAGCAGAGTTAGTCCTATTCAGTAGAATCTTTCTTTTGACATTTTCTAAATTTTTTTTTACGTAAAAAATTTGTATTTTATTTCTAAATTATGTGGGATTAATAGAAGATTTAGCGGAAAAAATAACCTTTTAAATAAAACCCTTGCTGGTTTGACACTAAATTCCACTTACATACACATATACATATACATTTATACACGCGCAAATATTCATACGTTTTTATTGTTTTTTTTTAACTATACATAATTGTTTGCTTTGTGTTTCTATTGTCTGTTTTTTATTTTTAATTTTTAAATTTGTTTTTAACTTATTATTTTTTTTTGGTAAATTGCCAGTGACATATTTTTATTGACTATAAGAGCTACACACACATACCCTCTGCATCATACAGCTCTCATCCTCTATTTTCAGTAAATAAACTCATGTATCATACTGACACTTCCACACATGTCGCATTCATTTACCCATACATCTATATACATATAAAGCTTTTTTATTTATTTATCAACACACAAAGGATTTTTACTTCGGATGACAGTAAAGCCCAACAATAATATGATTGATAAATTGCACATAGTTTTTCTTTCTTTACAAACAATTTTTATTTGTTTTTATTGATATAAGTTTTAGCATTGTTATATAAACAAAAAAAAATAAAAAATTTATTTGATTTTGTAAAAACTTTTTTGTATATAAATAAGTAAGTATGTGTGATACTTAAGACCAGTGGCTCTAAAATTTTTTAATATAATAGTGAACATTTATGTTGTTTTAACCATGTCAAAGGAAATTCTTTTTAGTTTCAAATATATAAGCAATTAAAGTTATAACCTGAAAACTGATTAAAATTTATACAAAATAATAGTAAGAAAATATTGTTTAACTTTTTAAAATACTAGGAGTGATAAATTCCTTATTTTATTTTTTGTTAACTAGGCAGTCCCTTTCAAAATATTTAGATACATGAAAACCTACTTATCTTATCTTTATAACCAAAAATTTGATTAATTTCTTTTAAATATAATATTATAATATAATAATATAATTAGACAATATTTTGTTTATCATTTGCTTTGTTCTCTTGTCCCTGTTAAATATTTTTAATAAAAACGTTTGTCACTTTATAAGATAAGTGCCTGTTATTTACGAGAAAATTTTGTTTATTTAACCACAAACAATATACAAATTTGCATGTACAAATGGTTAAAATCTCACCAAGAGAATAACAAGTAGCCGCCAATACAAACAAACTTGTGGAAAGTAATGCGGAGCCGTTGAAAAGAAAACACTATTATCTTGGTTTTGCAAACAATTTTTAGAAAATTTTTTATATATTTCCATAATAAGAGGCACAACACATCTCTACATATGTAAATATATTTATTTACTTCAACGAAAAAATAAATATAGCAAACGACAATAATAATGTTTACTACACCTACTTTAGAAGAATGCTAGTATGAAAAATAAGCTCATACAAGTACAAGTTCCGTTTCCTTTTAAACATGTTTAAGCAGTAATGGCAACATTACAAACAAGCAAAAACAACAAAAACAAAAGAAAGAATAAAAGCCAACAACAAAGATATAACAAAATGTTAGCAAGCAAATGCGTACATACATACAAACTTACACACATACATATAAACAGAGCTTTATCTTTTGAACGTTATTGCTTAAACAATGTTTTTCTTAACATTTTAAATCCCACTTACACACTCACTCTCGCATATAATTTATGTGTTATAATGGCGTCTTCAAAAATTACAATGACTTGTCGCCTGATAATGTCAACATGTTTGCACCAACCAACAACACTAGACCACAACAACTAGTTAAACACACCATTCACGCACACATATACACACACACACTTAAGTACCGCCACCATTATAAACGGTATTCGTATGTATTTCTAACAACAACAAAAGCAAGAAAAATTGAGCCTGTGTTATTTTATTTTCACTTACAAACAACAAAACAGACAGGGTGTCGTGGCTAAAGAAATTATGAAATTTTAAGCCAAAAAATTAACTAAAAACGTTTTTTACTTTTTGCTGTTTTTTAAAATTGATCAACACACACGCATACGTACATTCATCGTGGTATTCAATGAAAATACTATTGCTGCTTATATAAATAAACTTAAATACCACTTGAGACAATAAAATAAAAATAATTAAGATCGGTAGAAAAACTTGATTTTTCAAATTAAGGTTCATATAACATTAATAAAAAATATGAATTTTTTTTAATCCAAAAAAATATGATCAAAACTTCACTAAAACCAAAATAATAAATAAATAAAAATTATAAAATATTTATAATTTTTTCGTAAGACAATAATTCAACCAATGTTAGGAGGCATATCAAATTAAAATTTTAAAATAGTGCGAGTTTGTTAAAAATGCAAAACGGGGCTGTATTCCAAAACACAGTTGGTCTTGCATTACAAATTTTCCACTTCTTCCCTTATACACTCCTTACAATTTTGACAAAATTTTTTGCTTCCAGGACATTAATATAGCTGCAAGCACTTGTTTTGAAGTAGAAGATATTATCAAAAACCTCGTTTTTGCTTTCAGGAAAAACTTGAAATTTTGTGTTGCAAGGCAAACTGCGTTTTGGAACACAGCCCGGTTTGTATTCAAATTTTTCTATTCCCCTTCGTTACAGATAACAGTAAAATTTAACTTAATTTATGTTTTTATAAATAATTTCTTGTCTCTTGTTTAATGTAAACTTGTAAGTCGATTCTTATACGTAATACAAACATAAATTCTTATTTACATAATCTTTTACAATAATTTTACTGAATACAGTTTACCCGTTTGTAGCTCGTTACTTACATTAATTTACATTCTTTATGCAAAATGCAATTTTTTATGATAATATTTCATTATTATCTCTAAGTTTTAAAATTACCAAATAGCAAGACTAAAGATAAAACACGAAAGAGGGTTGTTGGCGGTAAATAATGAAATTTCTATGCCCTACACGCAATAAAGTGTATTAATTATTCCGATTTGCAGCAATACAACGTACTTCTTTATGTTTTGAAATTCCGAATTTTGTTGGTTTTAAAAACCAATAAAAGTTCTCAGAATATATTAAAACTTTGTTGTTGTTGTTGTTTTTTTGTCATCCATAATTTTAATAATAGTGGTTGAGTTTGCCTTATCCTTGTTATCATTTTGAGTTGCTGCATTGGCTTCTTTGTCACAAACAGTTTACTTACATAAAGAAAAGTAAATTTCTAGGCTACCCTTACCATCTATAATGGCTGTGACTGTCGCTGAGTGTAAGTCTAGAAAAACAATAAGATATTTTAAATAACAACACTCAGCTCTATTTAACAAGGGATGAACAATGTATTTATTGTTGTTATATTTATTTTTATTGTCATTGTTTTACTTAATGTTTGATAACGATAAATTTATGCAAAAAATTATATTAAATTGACTTATGAAATATAAAACGTATAACATAGATGTCTATGTATTTACTTCTTCCAAAATCATAATAGGCATGTAAATCTCAGATTCACACTTTACTTTAACTATTTTTCAATGTTTTTAAAATTGCGCAAGTTAAAAATAATTTTCTACTTTAAAAAAATTTGTTTTGATTCAGCGTTGTTTATTAAATCAATCTGGACTTAAGACCTTCAACAAATATTGTCAAAATTGATATGATACGAAGAATAGAGGCTGAAAATCACTTATTCATTTACCAAAGTTCCAATTTTGTTTACGCCGATCTTTGCCATTCGATAGTAAACATTTAAGAGTTTTGGCGTCGTAAAAACTGGATCAAAATATTCTTACCTGTGGATGTGACATATTGCTGAAAACAAATATTTTATCTCTTTTGAAATTTGATTGGAATTAAATTATGATTTCTCTTAAAGCATTAATAATAATAGATTCCTTATTTTCTTATTATCTTCTTACTGTAGCGTTGTGTTTCAAGTGTTTCCTTGGTAAAAGTCCAAAAACTTATCTGTGCCGAATTTCATAAAAATTTTTTCGAAATTGGGTATTCAGAAAACTACATAGCCACCTAGCCAGATGGATGGACGGACAGATGGAAGGGCGAACAGATGAACGGATATATGCTTAGAAAATGATTCTTACTCGATCGGAGTACTTAAAGGTGGGTCTCAGGCTATTAATTTGGGCGTTAAAAACATCTGAACAAACTCATAATACCTCTACCACGTATGTGTCCGGGGTATAAACATAAATATAGAAGATGTAAATGTTTTTTAACTGCGTTTTGCTTAAAGATAATATAATAACATTTGAATTGCAAAAATTAAGTATGATTTAATTAATTTATGTCTAATCTGAATGTTATTAAAATTTGAATTCCGCCAAATTCATCACAATTCACATATTAAATTCATCGTTTAAAATTTTATTTTTTGTTGCTTAATTTTTTCCTTGAAAGTATCTTTAATCTAAATTTTGTCTTTGTTTTAGATGTCACATAAAAAGAAATAAATAGTTTTCTGATTTATTTTGGTTTTTTTTTACAAACTTTGTTGTTGTTGACGTTTTGGTATTTTTTGTAATGTTTCGGATATGCTCAGCAAAAATGTTGAATTCGAAAATCATTTAACATTTTACCACCAAATAAAATTGCGGTTAACCAAAATTTTCACTTTAACCATTAAATCAGTTAAATATAATTAAAAAAAAATTAAGTAATTTTTTGTTATATGTTTTTGAATTTTTTTAAGTGATTAGTTTGTTGTGCACTTCTAGCAAGAAGGAGAAGTTTGGTGATGTGCGTCGAAATTCCTCCAAATCTCCCATTCTGCCACATCTGGCAAAACATCAGACATAAAAAATCGGGCCCAAGCCAGTGAAAATGTCAAGAAGTGACACAAGGTTTGCTCCATCATTTCGATGTTCTGAATGCATGTCCTGCACTTGCTGTTATCCGCAACTTTTGTCCGATATGCTCGTTAGCTATAGTGACACATCAGCACAATCATGATCTTGCTCGGTTCAGGTTTCCCAATTTTCAGCATACCCCTAGTTCTGACATTGTTTGGGTCGCCCAGTAGACTCTTGTGAATTTCCCAACTCTCTCTTTGTGCCGATATTCCCTGTTGGTATTTTCCGCCAGCTCTTTCAACCCGGTCCTCATTGCGGCAAAGGGCTTTTGGTTCACAAGCTCAACCTCCCGCTTTCCTCTAGCCATAATCGCCAGATAAATTGCCTGTTTATTTCCGACCTGCCTCTGATGACCAGGTACCCACATTTTGCAAACCTTAATACTGGCTAGTAGCCCTCTATTCTCTTTTTTTAATACGACAACATCCTAGATTCAGTGTTTGCTGACATAATAGCACTTATGGATGATTGGCTATCTGTACAGATGATAAGATCCGATGGGTATGCCTGTGCCCTGAGCCAGTACAGAAATTCTCTGATTGCTCGGACGTCCGCTTGTAGAACAGTATGAGTGCCAGGGAGGCGAAAATAAATCTTGGTTTCCGGGTTTTTAACAAGGATGGCCAAGTCCGTTTTATCCTCCGCCCTAGAGCCTTCCGTAAAAAAGTACGCCTCATCGGGTATCTGACACAGAATTCCATCCAGAGGCAGATGATGGAACAACTCTACTGTGACCGTATAACCCTCCGGTGTCTTCCCAAAGCATTGATGGTAGACTCAAAGTTTTCATCAATCCATTCCCCCATCTCTTGAAGGCATCGAGTGCCGCATTCTAGCAAACACGCATTTTAATAGGCTGGATACTAAAAATTGTCCATTAAGCCTTTGTCGGATAGTTTTAATTGCCGTTCCCTCAATATTTTACGTTCTCTCTTTTATAATGTTGATTTAACTTATAAAATTATAGGTTTAAATTACTATCAATGAAACTACATTTATTTAACCTCTTTTGTTTAACATTTTGCTTTTCTTATTCGACTCTCCTGCTTTTTCTTCTATTCTCCTTTAATCCTTTTAACAAATATTGTCCTCTTGGAACTTAATTAAACCATAATTTACAACATTTTGTTACAGAATTAAAACTGTAGAAATCAGAATGAATAAAAGAGAAACAAAATTTAACACAAGTGGTTGGCAAAGCTAAAACAACATAAAACACTTGAGAAGAAAAATAAAACTAAAATCCAAGACTTTGTAAACTTAATGTAGTTATTGCAAATAATGAAGGCAAAACGTAAATGAGGATAAATAAGGTACTAGCATTGAGGAGAAGGTCGCATTAAAGTTGCTAAAAAATTTTAATGTAAAAATTTTAGGGCAAAATTTATTTGAGATAAAAGTACATACTTTAAAAGAGTTTAAATTGTTTTTAGTTTTGATTTTTTTTTTTTTTTTTTTTTCAAATTTTTTTTAAGGTTTAAGAGTTTTAAAAAAATTAACTTAAATTTAAGCTTAAAAAAATGTAAAGTTAAAGAAAATCAACGCGTTCTTTGACATTGAAAATAAAGCCTTTCAAATATCAGCCATTGTAGACTTAAAATGTTTATCTGTGATTCTGAATATAAAATAAAGGGAGAACAAAAGTTTTTGAGAATTAAAGAGTTGGAGTTCCACGATTTAATGAAATGTAGGGTGTTTGCTGGGAACTAATCTCTTAACAGCAAAACATTTCCTTGGTCGCTGCAAAGCCTTTGTACTATCTTTAAAATTTTTTTTATACTTAGGTACTGCAATGCTATGAGTTTGATTGTTTTTAAACTCAAATTTTAATGATCCTTACCGCAGAAAATTACTTAAATTTAGGCGTAATAGTCTATTGGCAACATTGCTAACCACGAACTTTAAGCTGTATCTAAAATAAGAGCTAACCTGGCGACCAGCAGGTTTTTCGGGTAAAACAGAGTTCAATTAGGCAAGTCCTACCTGAGTCATTTAAGTATGTCTGTACACCTGTCCATCCGCCCATATGTCTGTGCGGCTGGGTGTTTGTATATTCTTTTAAACATGCTACAGGTCATATTTTTGAAGATATTTTAATAGAATTTGACAGGGATAAACTGGCACAAAGCCTGTTATTATTGGATAAGATCAGTTCCATTTTTGGCATATCCTTCATACAAGTTTTTTTCCGGAATGCGAATTTCGGGCTACAACTGACTCTATTATTAAATTATCTTAACGAAAACTTGAATATGTGTTTAACTTTATTAAAACAACTCATAAACCAGAAAAATCTATTTGTGGTCTGGTTTTTGACATAACATTATATAAATGTCCTCCCGGAATACGCAGTGTGAGCTAATAATATGCAGAAATAAAAAAAATACTTGACTTTGGTTTCAACATATATACAATTTAATAGAAAATGAAAAATATAAACAATATACGTTTATTTGAATATAATAAAAATAAATAAAAAATAATAATATTAATAATAAAAAAATAAAATAAATTAAAGTGGTTATTCAATTTAACTTGTAAATAATTTAATTTTATTGCTTTCTGAATGATAAATCAACAGTTTCTGTAATATTAAAAAGTTTTTAGCAATTAATATTATTTAAATTGTTCCCAGTCATTTGCAACAAACGAGCCATTTTCATTTATCTAAGGATTTAATAGAAATACAACTTTAAGTTTGCAAGAAAATTCTAAAATATATTTTATAGTTAAGAATACCTATATATGTGTCTTTGTTATTTAATTTAGTTCATATCTTAATAGTTAATAAGAGTTCTACGAAATGTTAAACACTTGTGACACATCAAAAGTATAATTAGATCACATTAAACATTTTACTTTGAAAACGTAATTAAATATGTAAATCTAGCATAACATCAAATTTACTAACACATCACGAGCGCAAATACATACATACACACAATCACTTCAAATAAATCACACACTAATACATACTGACTTAAATAATAAAGCACGCATTCATTGAGAGATATTTCCTTAAACTTTAAATACCTTTAACGCTTAAACAGTTGAATATTTTCAGACAATCTACAAAAGTACTTTAACATATCGTCATCATTATTATGAAGTTGCTGCTGCTAAATAAACTTTTCTGGTTTATATGCACCAAACGAGTAATAGACTGACGATATTAAAGTCTAAAAGACAAAATACACAAACAATAATATTGTTAGAAATAAACAAATAATTTTTTTATAGTAAAACCAAAATTGAGTAAAAGTTGCGGTTTTTCGGATATTTGCTGACACGACTACACATCATATTTCAGTTTAAAGCAGTGGTTCGCAAGGGTAAACGCTAATAAATATATGTATTTATAAGTATCTTTTTTTAAAATTGTAGGCAAATTTGTAAGCAGAATTCGTGTATTTCAGAAAATCTCAGAAAAAAAAACTCGTTGTTCTTTGATTGTTGCTACAAGATTTCATTTCAGAAGTCCAATATTTAATTTCTCTACAATAACTAAAGTTCACAAATCAAAAAGAGAAATTTTTTTTACTATTTTTTATACTGTATCAGCATTTATCATTTAACTTCAATTATATTATCCAAAAAAGTATACTTTTTAACCCTTAAATATTTGAAGTTTAAGAATTTTTAAAACTTCATATACAGTCAACGCCCGGTATAACAAATACTCATTATAACGAATTCGCGATATAACGAATTAGTTTTCTGCAAGTACTAAACACCTTATATAGCGAATATTTTTAAATTTTTACGCTCAGTATAACGAATGTTAAAAAAAACACACACAGAAAATATGTATTGCTTTGTGTTTTAATAGAAAAGCAAAGACAAAAAGAAGAATATGTAGTACCGTTAGTTTTTTTTTCTTCTTTCTCAGTAATTTGTGGAAAAGTTGAAGCTTGTTTTTAGTTGAGTGTTAGTGCTGTAAAAAGTAATATGGGAAATAGAAAAATAATTTCTTTAAATAAAAAAATTAAGATTTTGCAAGAGTGCAAGAGTGGACTTTCATTGTCAGTGATATCTAATAAATATGGAATATCAAAATCTTCAATATGTACATTAAGGAAAATGGAAAACAAAATTGTATCAAATTTGGAAAGCACTAACAATGGTTCGAAAAACAGGCGATCGCTTCGAAAGGGAGAGTATCCTGATATGGAGCAAAAACTTTACGGTTGGTTCCTAAAACAGCGAAAAAAATTTTTTCCGGTAAATGGAATGGGACTCAAAGCAAAAGCTCTTGAAATACATATAATACATATAAGTATATGTATATAAAATACATAAATAAATTAAATAAAAAACTTTGCTTTATAACGAATTTTTCACTATAACGAATGGGTCTGACATTATATCATTCGCTATACCGGGCGTTGACTGTATTCTTTTAAATTTGATTGCATCTTGCATGGAATATTTGGGAACCACTTTACTTAAAACATTTGTAGTATGAAGACAAAATTCAAAACATTAACTCCATTTTGCTGAAAATTTCAATTAGTTTTGTTATTCAAATTTAATTTAGGGCTTATGTATATGCGTAAATGTTTTTCTAAAGACTTGTACATTCATAATGTCTCTCCATCGTTATATATAATGTGATTTCAAAAGATTTGTTATAAGATAATATTAAACACAATTTTGAAATTATAAAACAAGTGGTAATTGCAACAAAAGAAAAAAAATGTGAAATCGCATATAATAATATTAATGACTCTGAATGTGCAATTAATATATTAAAAGCTTTGACGATATTATCTTTTGTTATGTAAAGTTAATCACTAAAGCAAATTTAATTATAAATTTAATATTTTGTAATTTTTGTATATTTATATTCGTTATAATTATAAGAAGTATTTTGAAGGCTTATATGGCAGATGCCCATAAAATAATTTCAAAATATTCCCTATATAAACCTTCCATACCTATTACGGATATGAACCTTAATCTTAACAAATCTCTAGAAGTAAGAGTTAATTCAAGCTTAAAATGTACATAAGCTTGTATGGGTAATTTTTTTCCATTTATGTATTTGAAATCTCGAATCCATTTATTAGATAAAAAAAGGAAACACTTTTTCTTTAAAAAATTTTTAATTAGTTTTCCAACTTGTCTCTATGTAAAGAGTTCAACTATAGTTAAACATAAAAGCAAAACAACACATACATATATACCATATGAACACGTATATACATACACGTTTAAACAATAAAAAGCAATTTTCAAAGCAAAAAGAAAAACTTTTTAGAATAAAGTAATGACAACGAAAGTTTTCCAAACACAAAATAGAAAGTTCTTAACCCCTTGTTAAAATGTTTAGGATGTCAACTCGAAGCAAAACAAAATTGTGTTTTACTTGAATGAAGGTCATTTAAGAAAATTGTAGTTGAACAAAGTAAACGGAAAATTTAAATAAATAAACTTAAAGATATACTTTAATAAAACTTGATTTTTTTTTATTTTATATTTGAGCTGTTTAAGAAATTTTTTGTTATTATTACTTCAGGCTTAAGTTCAATCTCTGATAAGTCCTGCTAAAAATTGCTTAGAATAATGTTAAAATAAATTATAATTTTAATTTAAAATTAGAATTAATGAAACTGTTCCAGTTAAATTATTGCATTAAGAAGCTGTTGCATTTTACAAAATATTAAAAAACTGTCCTCGAACTTCCGTGTTAATAAGCTAAATATTAATTTTATTTTTAACAGTATCCGAGATAGAAAAAAATTTTATAAAATGGTTGGTTTGAATTGAAGATGATTTTACTAACTTTTAAAAATTAAAAATTATTTTTCAATTATAGTTTGTAGTACATTTGTATGGGCTCTTCTAGATTCCGGGGTATAGCATTTCAAATTTTTTGTTAAAAAATTACTTATTTGTATATGTGCTTCTATCGAACAATTTTTTTTTTGAAAAATATACGTATCATACTGAAACAAATTCTTAGCAGGTTTGAAACCGATAGCTTTTATAGTCGCTCAGACTTCACGCATGAAAAATTTTACAAAATTTGTGCAATGGCAGGGGTATTTCTGCTTTCATGACAGGACTTGTTTGACAACCCAATCTATTTATATACTCTTTGGAGTCAAATGGATATTATTGAAATTATAAACGGAAAATAAAATTGATATGGCTGTTTCTGAGGTTTTTGGACATATTGATGTCTTGGAAAATATAAATATATCCCCCTTTCTTATTTTTTTTCAAATAAAGCTTTAAATCATTTAAGTAATCACTAAAATATCTTTTTTAAAATTTGTTTTGTTTTTAAAGAAATTTCCTACTTAAGTCTTCAGACATCATTTTGATGGCTGTCTTCAGCATTACTTTTACTAAACTTTGTCAAAATTTTCAATAAATCTAGAATAAAAATTATAAAATTAAACAGAGCTCCGAAAATCTTTTGCTTTTTTAATAGTTTTGTTTAAAAGAAAAAAAAATATCACGTAAATTTTTAATCCGGTTAAGCCTGAATAATGGTGTATATTTAGCGCAGCAGTTGGTTGCATAAAAAAGAGTAATATTGGAGTCTGTTTAAAACCCAAAAGGCTTATTTCGGGAGGACATAGAACATAATACCCCTACTACGTATGTAATGAAGGCATAAAAAGTCTCCTAAAAACTAAATTAATTTCTTGTTTATCTGTAAAACCATGAATATATAAAAATCTTTAAATAAAACTGCACCTACTTTTCAGCAATAATCTATCATAACGTGTTTAATTTTATTAAATGGTATTAATAGTTGATTGGACATTTTCATGAGCAATTGCATCACAAATCGTTTGCAATAATAATGGAGCTGCAAAGCAACACAAAATTTGCAACAGGCAATAATGCAACAACACAGCCATGCATGACAACAATTATTTTTAAAATGTTAAAATACAAACTAACACCAACATATCTTTACACTGCAACACCTCGCTACCTTAAAAATACAAACATGCTTACTGAGGTACATATAATGCATAAAATAGCTTAAATGTTTCGAACGTAAATTTTTATATACAGAATTTTTATTTTACACATTGTAAACATTTTATGTTGATGAATTATAGTTCAACTACGAAATATTTTTCCAATACAAAGCTGTGCATAACAGGTGAAATCTATTGAATATTATGTTGCATAAAAAAGTGTTGTTAAATTTATCTCTAACAAAAAATAACAATCTTAAATAACAAATGAAATTTTATTTAAAATGCATTAAAGGTATATGTAAGGAAATATTAAATACAAAATATTTAAATTTGACATTGATAAATTGATTTAAGTTATATTTAAACTCATGTAGCGTATGAGTATTATAAATATAAAATATAAAGTATACGTATGTGTGCAAAGCCTAAAGAAAATTGTATGAAAACGGTGAAGAAAGAAAAATTAAAACTGTGTAACTAAGCTATTAAAATTAATATTCCAAAATATTTATTATATTTGTTACATATAAGTTAAACAAAAAAGATAATATTAGGTACTACAATTCTACAAAATTTGTAAAATGCTCGTTTTTTTTTGCGATTTTAAAATATCTTTAATATTTGCATGTACAACCTAAGTAGTTCAATTTTAAATTCTTTTGCCTTTACTTATGAAGAGCAAATTATGGTAGAATATACTTTCTCACACATACATCTTTGTTTTAAAAAATCCTTTGTTAAAAATATTTTCCAAACCAGTCATCTCCTATTACGCTCTGGTGTATTAACGTCTAAATTTTATCTCACAAGTTTATGTATCAAATACAATTTATGGTCACAAGATATTGTAATTTTTGCTAAAACTTAACTTTTTGTGTCGTCTTATTCCACAACACATTATTATATACAAATAAATCAAACACTATTGTCTGAGTTTGCTGTTGTATATATGTTATTTCTACCCTATCATTTTTGTAAGTGTCATTTATCGATACTGTATTGTTAAGCTATGATATGTAGAAATTGTGGTCAGTCCAACAGACGCGTGTGTCATAGTTTCTTTAACAAAAAAAAAACCAAAAACAGAAAATAGGTAGAAAAAAACTTAAGAAAATGTAAAGGATGTTCTTGTAATCATAAAATGATTTCCCAATGAAGCCTTGATATTCATACTCAAGCAGGTGTGTAGTTTTATGAAAGTTAAGCAAAGACCACAAAAAAAAAATTCAGGAAGGTAAGCCAATTGAATATGATGTTTGATATAACCAAACAGGTAATAATTTGTTCGTAGGAATATTATATAAAAATAAATTAGCAATTTGAAATGATTATTAAATGACATAAGCCTAATGTTATTTTTAAAATTGGAAAAATTTAGTAGAGAGTTTCTTGTTTTAATTAGAATCGGGTAAAATCTGTTTTAAAATAAATAAAAGCGCTATATTTGGCTGTGCCAAATCTTAAATACCCCACGCATTGGCCTTTCGAAACCATTTTTATCCATTTCTAATTTTCAAATAGAGGTCGGTATCATATATTACGGGTGACTACGGGGAAGTTGTGGGCGGTTTTAACCATTTTTTTTTAAAATTTGTGTGGCAGCCCCCTTAGGGAGTGAAGATAGCAGGTAAGTATATTCTAAAATATGTTTGGAAGGTTAAACTAATGGGGGTCGGTCGAACACTTTATTTCTCTAATGCCGAATCTGAAGAAGTCTTGGGCCATTTTACATAGTTCTTGTAAATCTTCTATGGAAACCTCCTTAGGGCGTGGTAATAGGGGGCAAGTATGTTCAAGGAATATATTTGCGAGGAGAAACTAATGGGGTCATACTCTTTATTTTTTTAAGGCTGACTCTAGGAAAGTTATTGGCGTTTTTATTTCTTTTTTGTCATTTTTGTATGACAACCCCCTTAGGTTATGGAGATAGGGGACAAAAACATTCTAGGAATATGTTTGGAAGGTAAAAATAATAGGGGGTCTGCTGTACATTTTATTCCTCTAGGGACGACTTCGAGGAAGTTGAAGGTTTTTTACCTTTTTTCTTATTATTGTATGGCAACCCCCAGTAGGCGTGGAGATAAAGGTTAAGTTTTCTCTAGGAATATGTTTGGGAGAAGAAACTAATTGGGGTCGGTCGTACACTTTATTGCTCTAAGGCCGGATCTAAAAAAGTTGTGAGCATCTTCATATCTATTTAGTAAATTTTGTATGGCAACCCCCTTAGGGCGTTGAGATATGTAGTAAGTGTGCTCTAGGAATATGTTTGAGAACTAATGGAGATCGGTCGTACACTTATTTTCTCTAAGGCCAACTCTGAAGAAGTTGTAGGCATTTTTACAAAATTTTTGTAAATTTTGTATGGCAACTCCATTAGGTGACGGAGTTATGGTTGTGTGTTTTCTTTTTTTTTATTTATTAAATGAGGCAATGAGTAAACGATCATGATTTGTTTTGGTTACTTTTTATTTTATACATATATATGTATGCATGTATGTACCTTCCCTGGTTTTTTTTCTTTTTGAATAAAAATATATCTCGGTCAGTTATCTGGCAATTTTGCTGAATTTCAATAAGAATTTTTTCGCAAATATTTTCAGCAGATTGATAATACTTACGAGTCTATGCGATATCGGCGTGCTTCAAAAAGTTAATATCTACCATAACACGGACATATGAATGGATAGACAGACGGACATGGCTAAATCGGCTTCCCTATCTATAAGGATCCAGAATATTTACACTTTATGGGGTCGCAAATGGAGGCTACGTATCAAGCAATAAAATGAACTCTTTATGATAATTATAAATATTTTTCAACATAACTTTTATTTAAAGTAAATCGAGTTTATCTAGAAAACACCAATTACTTAAAATAAAATCTTTAAAATGTGCTAAGCATTACTTAACTCTACTTACTTGAAGACTAAACGAGAATATTTCCTAAGCAGCCATGAACATTATCAATTGCTTCATTGAAAGCAATTTACAACATATTTTTTTGTTTTCTTTATTTTAACGACTAAAATGTTTTAAACAAAAAAAATGTAACATAAAAAAAATTATTATAAGTCAAGTGGCAATAAGGCGACCACTAAACATTTAACTTTATGGTAAACATTATATCGTAAAGCTTATGACTGGCTGACTGATTTTCAAAATGACTGACAACAAGCCACTAACTAACATTGTGTACACAAATGAAAAGAAAATTAAATGTCATAAAGTTTTACAACAAAGCAAACCTGTAATCATTTTTAAATGCTTAATTTGAAGCTTTCTCTAGGCACAAAGGGAAGAATATAGAAAAAAAGAAATTTACTCGAATGAAAATTTATTAGGCTCGCATGACAAATAAAAATGCTCCATATAAAATCAAATATTTTCAACAAAAAACATAAAAAACACATAATCGGGCTGATGTTTTTGTTGTTAATATAAAAAACAACACAATTAGGGTAAAGAAAGAGGAAGTAGAACTTCAAACGGAAACAAGTGTTTTTGTTTTAATTTAATTAGAGCTGTTATACAATTATAAGCCCCACTTGGGTTTCTAGACAGGCAATAAAGAAAGTTAACTTTTCCAAAGCATGAACATACATATGACTGTGTAAAAATATATTTATTATTGTTTACAACAGAATGTTAAGCATTTGAGTGTTTACACAAACACACGCATGTAGTACGACATGTGTACGTATGAGTAATAATAATTTCATTTTCTTTAGGATTTTTACGAAAATTAACACCTCAACACATTGTCACATTAAATATACAAATTTACATGATAAACTCACATCTCAAAGACTATCTCATACTTACCACACATGTTGTCATGCATGTATGTGAGTACTTAGAACCCCCACACACATATTAATTTATAAGTGGTATAATTGAATGTACGTGTGTTTGCATATACTTACTAACACACACACACATGTGTATAAACAAATATTTTGTGGAAATATCTTTATGTACTAGTTAGTTTACTAGGGACTTAATTTAGTAAGATAAAGTTATGAATATGTGTTTGCTGGTGTAAATATCATTTTAATATCATGTTGCGTGGCAATGAACAATTTTCACACGCAACGTAACTACAAAGTATAACAAATATGTAAAAGTGCAACTAAGCATTTGTGCACTTATTTACATTAACTTCTTACAAATTCGTAATTAGGAATGTGTTTGTTTCTATTTCATGCACTGATATGAGTGAATTACCGCCGGTTGTTAGCAGATGTCCTATAAAAAAAGCGTTTCCAATTTTAGAGTGGCTTTAAGGCTATCGATAATTTAAATGCTAAAAAATTAAAACTGAATTTAACAGTACCTATAAATGTCCTGAACCTTTTGAAAAAGTATATAACCCGCCGACAATTTATGACAAAAGAAGGTGATTACTTTAGCTGCCCTCAAACAATAGGGGCAGGCGTAACTCGAGGTAGTATGCCTGAGCAAATTTCGTATTTGTTTTACAAAGCAGACATGCCCAAAAACATTTTTACTCATACTTCTAAATTTTCTGGTGCTTCCGCCTTTCACAGTAATCATTAAGACCCTAAAGAAGCTTCGAACAAACTGTAACATCACTCTAACCCACGTTACTTTTACTTAACGCAAGAAAACGTGCCCCTCAATAGTTGTTAACAAGCACCTGGTGCCTTAACACAGCAGATGCAGACTTAAAACAGCCCTAATCCTTTCTCTTGTTAGTAAAAAATCTGTGCTAAGTCTTGCCTGTAAATTTCCACCCTATACCTCAATTTTAAAACCAATTCGATTTTCCAACAAACAATTATGGTGCACTGAATCCGCCTCCAACATAGAAAAAAATTCAGAACCGACAAACAAAATTCTAAAAATGATATCTGTAGCTTCTTTGTATATTTAAAAGAGAAACATCCACAAGGATCTTCAAGTTCCACTAGCTAAATGCGAAATCCTGAACTACGTGGACAAGTATTTAAGTAAGCTGGAAGCAAACCCAAATCCGCTCACTTGAAACATCTACCAACACGAGCGGCATAGTAGTTTAAAGATGAAGGATACTGCTGCACTTAGAACAAAGCTTCAGAAAAATTTTATGTTTTATATCTAGAACTTTAAATTTAGTCTTTCGTTGGCTTAACATATTTTTGTTATTTATCTTTAAGATTTGAAAACTTACTATTAGTTTTCCAAGGACAAAAATATGAATTAAAATGAAAAAAAACTTTAACCAAAACTTAATATTTTAAATTGGTTTTTGGCCCCTGACATGCACCTCTTTTTTCTTAAGAATATCATTATTATTAGAAAATGTCAAAATGTATGTTTGATTATTGTAGGCATATTTGCTGTGTATAGAAAGATCAGAATTCGTTCTG
This sequence comes from Melanophora roralis, assembly GCA_963583895.1. Taxonomy (NCBI): domain Eukaryota; kingdom Metazoa; phylum Arthropoda; class Insecta; order Diptera; family Rhinophoridae; genus Melanophora; species Melanophora roralis. The sequence goes on from OY757191.1 coordinate 2,029,816, forward strand.
AACACTAGCTTGGAGTGCGCTTGTCCTTACTGATTGAGAACAATAATGCTTTTTTTGTGAAAAAACTTTCGGTTATTTAAATACCTTTTAAAAATTTGGGCAGATTCACTGGCAAGTTTGGGTTTAAATACAAATATGAGACTTAATGCCAAATTTTATTGAAGATCCGCCAGATACCGGTAAAAAGCGCTAAAAATATATATTATTACATCAAAGGTATTTCGTTAAACTTGTGTCAATCTACATATGTGTCTGTACGACAGTCCTATGTTATGACTTAGACTTCAAATTGGTGATATCGAATATTAGAAAAAATTCTTAAATATTTTTTATATACAAATCGTGGTCAACTGATATTACATAAATGGTTATGTTTCTTGTTTTTGGTCAAAAGATTTCCTTATTTGTTGCAACCTTATAAATAAAAACTGATTTTTTGCACAGAAAAGCCAAAAGGAAATTGTTGACACTATCGACAAATTACACCATAGACACACAGACTAGCAAAAAGTTCACAAAGAAAATTTACATAATAAAGCTGACAGCAATGAAAGTAACAAGAAAGTCAACAATTTGCAACATTATCAGAATATTAATGATTGTTGGATATTTTTCATGCACCAATACTTTAAGCCACATACACAAGTTTTATTATTACACAACACCACCTTGTTTGTACTGGAGCTGTGTTTTTTTTTTAGATTTTTCAAAGTGTTTCTATTGCTTAGTAAATTTATACTTAGTTTAGATGTGTTTATGGGTTTATTTTGTGCTGTGGCCTGAATCCCAAGGCTCCGATAAAGCAGTAAAGTATAGTAAAACCATTCAATACAATAAAAAGTAGTACTTTAAGTGAGTAGCGGAGTTACCAGGTTTAATGACGGCATTTCAAAAAAAAACATCTCAGCAAAAAGTTACTCCCTTTTCAAAATAATAAGGAAATTATTTTAAAGTTATCCTTAAAATATATATAGTTTGATACATATATATTTTTATTTTTAATTTAAAACTTAAAATTACTTAAGTAAAAACTTTGGTTTTAATTTTTTTAACTTGTTTAAAGCCAAGTGGCAACACTGTTTCTAGCTTCACTACAAATGCTTCGTTAAAGTTTGCAAAGCCACAACATTAAAACAGTTTACTGAATAAAAAATAGAAAGTGTTTTATGCTTTCTGGCTGCCTTCTTTTAAAATTTTGTTACAACAATGTTCTTATTTATTTACAATAATTTATTCTTGCTTTTATCCATTGTTTTATATAAAAACGCTGATGACATAATCATTTTACAATATTTATGTTAAAACTTTTGTTTTCAGCATCCTTTGTTTTAGTTTAAAGCTTATTTTGCGGTAATGCCCCATTAAAAATAAAATTATTTGAGGTTCTAATGAACTTGCCAAAATTTGTGTAAATTAACGAATGCAATAAAGTAAAAATTATGGTTTTTGTAAAGAGTAAAATACACCTTTATGGAGCACTGCTTTAGTCTCCATTATAGGGAAAAGTCAACCTTCTTCAAAATGAAGTCCTAAGAATTATACCTGGTGATTCTTGGTATATTAAATTGGAAATTTAAAACTACTTATGCAGAACAGTGCCCAGTGGTGGACAAAGTCCTTTGAAGAGGATGTATATTTAAACTATTATTTAAGGATAATCAACTGGAAATGTAACTTGATAAAACTGGGTATTCACTTTAAAACAATGAAAAAATATTTTCATTGAAATCCAAAAAAAAGGTTCATTTAAATTACAACTCTTAAAAATTTGCTTTCAGAAAATCCTTAATTAATGAATTTTATTCCTTTTTAATGTCATTAAATCTGCAATCAGCGGGAGTTGTTGCTTTTAAATATCATTAAATTTTACTTTTCTTATAACTAAAAATAACTTACGGAAGTTTGTAAAATATTTGAAATGTTTTAACAAATTTAATTTTTTTATAATTTTGGCTTTAATTCAATCTCAACTTTTTTTTGCTGTTGCTTATAACAATTATTATCTAAAGTCTTAATTAAAATAAACTTATTTGAAATGTTAGCTTTTCTACCCAAAATAATGCATTTGTAAAACTAGCTACAGGTTTTCATCATCACAAATTGGTGCAAAGGTGACTGATGAATAATTTGAGGAGTTTTTATTGCCCCGAACCGACTATTCTGTTCACTCACATATCCATTCAAATGCAAATGTGCAATGTGCCTCATCACCCTTTAGAATTTTTCATGAAAGTCGATGATTGATTTTGATAAAATGTTTTAAAAATTAAAACACGTTGGCTTACCGGAAATTCTTTCATAACAAACTCTTATGTCTCTTTTTCACGACTGCCAAATATGAACTGTCGAGACTAATATTTACATAAAATGGTGACAAAACAAAGTAGTATACCCTGGCGGCGGACACCCTGCAGAAACATTTAGGTTTGAAATATATACTTGAGGCAAAGTCTTCTATATAAATAACGCACAAAAAAAAAAAAAATAAAGCAACTCATAACTTTAAGAAGTTGGTTTGTTTTTTTATCTAAATTAGCCAGATTTCCGATATAAATCATAAAATAAATAAACCGGAACTATTAGGCATATTCAAACACAAACACTCTATCCACCAACATTAGAATCGTATTTCCCTTGCTAACACTACCTTAAATATATCAAATTCAAAATATTCCCAAACACTTACAAAAAAATTATCCGGCTGACAAATTATGGCAATTTTGTAGAGTTTCTTTTTTCCATTCTAACGTTCTCTGCATTTATAGCTGCCCAACAGAATAAGAATGTTAATAATAACGGAAAGATAAATAAATAAAAAAAATTTGTTATAAAAATAGCCCAAATATAGACAATAATGTTTGGTCATTATAACCCAAATATACAAAGACACCACTACACAACATTATATTAATGATGGCCATCTGTGTTATATATTAGATAAAATCGTTCTTTTTTTCTAGAATGTCTACGAATAAAATTCAAAGAGAAAATGTATATGGAAAGAAACAATGTTTTTTTTTAACATCGTATTTGGTAAAAGTTAATATTAAAGTAAATTTTTTATTTTATTCACAAACCGTTGGCTTCTTTTTTAAATTAAGAATAAAATCAAAAATTATTTTGTGTTAAAAATATGAGTAATAAAACGTATAAATAAAATTAAGTATTACTCTACTAGGACATATTGTTGGTAATTTAGTTAACAAATTGATTTAACCAAAGGAGCTTTTACTTTTAATAGGATAATATAAAGTCAGAGTGGCTTGAAGCAAAACTGTCTTTTTGGAATATAAATATGTTAATCTGTTCATGTTTATATTAAAATTTAAAATATTTGCTTAAAAGTTAGTTCATGTTTATCTGGCTTTTCCAAAATGTCTCCAGATAAATTTAAAAAATATATTTGCACTGAAGCAGAGCGTAACACATTAATATTATTAATAATCTTCTAAAATAACTAATGGTCAAATTCAATGGGGAAAAATCACTTTCTTCATTAAAGAAAGTCAATGAATTTACATCTTAAAGAGAACGAAAATAATCGAAACATAGAAAAGTTGGTTTTTTATTAGTTAGACTGGAGCTTAAGGTGATCATATTCTGAATAATTTTCTCTTCTTTTTTCCTTTTTGTGAAAAAAATTGTTTTTTGTATAAACTAAGTATCAAACGCAATTAAAAACACTTTAAACTTACATGTGAAATAGAAGAAATAAATCGGATAAAAAAAATGTTTCCCAAAATGATCGAAATTATATAAAAGTCCAATCTTTAAGGTCACACCCGTCACAATTTTCAAGTGGTAATTGTGATTAGAAATTATGTTCCTTCAGCGTCTTCTTACTGGTAAATAAATAAAAACACGCTAACTTTTGAATCCTTTGTACATAAGAGCCTCTAAAACTGCCACGGAGTTGCCCCTACATGGGTAAAATATAAGACCGACTCCCATAAATTTTTTTAAAAACATTTTTGGGGAAAATACATACATCCTGCCTCCGCTTCCTAACAGGACTGCCATACAAAGAAAATTTTTTTTTAAATCGCGCTAACAGTTTCCAGGGTGCTCCCAAACATTTTTCTTAGCCCCGAACAGGGTTACCATACAAAGTTTTAAAAAATTAGGATGAAAACCCCTACAGCTTCTTCAAAGTCACCTTTAGATGTATCAAATGTATTACAGGCCCCCTATTAGGTTTCCTTCCCAAACATATTCCTGAAACACATTTACCCCCTATCCCCTTTACCTAAGGAGGTTGCCATGTTAAGTTTAGGAAATTGTAATAAGTCCCCCCTACAGCTTCCAGGGTACTCGTGGATAAGTCCAATGTAGGACTCACCCCAACTCATTTTTCCTTGCAAACATTTTACTGGAGCATACTTGTCCCCTTAGGGCGTTGCCATAAAAAATTTGAAAAAATTAGGCTGCGCTCTTACTTGTTTTAAATTAAAACTTTGAATTGTTTGAACTAAAGACCTAAATTGCCCACATTCGTTACAATGGAGTTGCATTTATACTTAATATTAATGACAATCATTCGTTTACATCAATAATTTGAAAAAAAATTTGTTCTAATTTTACTGCCGTTTTAATTGTTTATTTTTTTTCTTTAACAACGCACTAGAAGTTACACACACACATCAATCTTTACAAAGTAATTAAAGCATCCCACACACATTTGCAATTTTGTGGTTAGTGCACCATGTCCGCGATAAGATTGAAAAATTTATAAAATAATAATTGTGGGGCACGCATTGTGCCAAGAATTTTTTTCCTGTTACTAATTGCGTAATGCTACATGTGAAAAAGGTCAAATATGCAATTTTAAAAATCACTTTTACAATCTCCCATCATTGGCTTATAATCGAAATGAAAAAAATAATGGCTTTTGACTATGTTGGAACATATTAAAATTTTAAAATCAAATTTTAAACCAAATAGTACTAGTTATTAAGTTGTCATAGCTGGATGGTAAATATATCAATAGTAATTTTAATTTATAATCACAGCCTAAAACGGAAATGACAACTTGTGATAATCTTTTATAATTTATGTTTATGTACTTGACCTAAATTGCCTTAACTGAGTTAAAAAGGATATCTAAAGCATATATAGTAAGTAGTTAACTAATAAATAATTCTACAACAAAAATGGTTTATTTACAAAAAAAAAATTTAAAGTGAATTTCTTAAATTAACTTATTTCAGAAAATCAAATTTTTAAACTTTATTTTTTTAAAAATTCTTTTGTTTATTGTAGACGATTTAAAAATTAGTTTAAACGTAATTTCTTCAGTGCCAATGTCTACTTTAGACTTTTAGCCTGGAAGTCAATAGCGAGCCTTTGACTCTGAGAGGCCATGTTGAGTACATTTATTTTTTAGAATAAACTTTTCCAATATTTGACAGAGTGTTAATATCTGATCGGTGATAGATTTACCAGGTCTACAGCTAGAAGGGGCCAATTATTTCATCGACTTTAGCTTTTAGTTTTTCATACAACATAAGCGACAGGATTTTGTACGCGATGGGTAGGAGATTAATTCCTTTTTAATTCGTGCATAAAGTTTTGTCACCTTTTTTTGTGAACCTGAGGTTCCAATCACCGGACATGCGTTTTTCTAGCTAAATTGTGCAGAAAAATTAATACTTGCTCTTTGCCAACTTATTACTTTCGGTATTAAACGGTATGGATTATCTCTGCTTGACTTAACTGGGAGGTAGGCACTATACTTCGCCCGCTTTCATCGGATACAAACAATCTGGAAAGTGTTCCTTCCTGGTTTTTAAGAACGCTGTCTTTATCTGTCACCAGATTGCCTTTTTGGTTTCTGCAGGAGGAAAAGTCACCCGCCATAACCCTCACTTTGGTGCTTCAAACGTTATTAGAATTTCGTGGCATCGTTTCTGCTTCTGTACATCACTATTTGTTTCCACTCGAGCCTTTTTATTTCCCTTTTCTTTGGTAGGGAAAAACGTTTTTCCTTCCAACTTTTAAAGACTGCGATGAATTTGTCACGTTGTGTGAGTGCTGCTCAATTTTTTGTGAAAAAATATTTCGCAGTTAAGTTTATTAAGTGATTTAATGCATTAAAAGTCACCAAATTATATTCTAAGACTTGCAGTTTTTTTCCGCTGAGGCATGACCCAGTTTGCCCAAAATGTTTTATACTAAGCTTTTGTTGAACGAAGATTGTGAATAACAGGACCCACTTAAAAAGGACTGATAAGGATGAAAATGCGAGAAAAACTGTTGGCCTTTGGTTTTAACAAAATAAGACTTAGTATTTCTAATGACTTTAGAGGAAGTGTAAGGAATTTTGTTTTTGGCAACGACACAAAAGCATTTAATTATTATGAACAGAAAATTAAACGGGTGCGAAAGACGTTGCAATAGGCTGATTTGAAACACAATACGAGTGGTGTTGGTATATTTTTGTATTTTTTTTTTTAATGTGTTTGCCTTTTATATAAAACTAGTAACAAACCGAGGGAGAATTATTAGGAAATTAGGTTAGGGTTAGGTAGGACGGGCAGCCGTTGAAGTAAAAGATACAGCTCACTTGAGTCCACTTAATTCGGTTCCATTGTGTTACCTGGAGAGGCAGATAGATTAGGTGAAGATGGAAGGAAAAAAGAAATTCGCAGAAGGATAAGAAAGAAAGAAAGAACAGAAAAATGAAGCAGACTTACCAGGGTCTCTGGTGGGAATCAAACCCACAACCCCCAGACTGGTACACTCGTGCACTTACCACTGATCTACCGGGGCACCCCGGTAATAATAATTTATGTAGTGGAATGTCGCAAGCTAAGTGAAAGTTATTAAGGAATATTGGACAAGTTATGAGCCAAAAATAAACCCTAACCTTTAGTTTTTGTTAAGAATAAAAAAACTTGACTTGTTTTGTGACAACAAACCTGTTACAGAGTCCAGAAAAATCCTGGGCGAGTAACCGAAAACTTAAAGAAGATGTAATGTTTGTTAAAATTGTATAATGAAGCCTTAAAAATTTTTAAAACTTTTTAATTTTTCTTTTAGCTAAAAGAGCAAAATCGATTTTTTAAATACACCCTCTAAATAGGGTCATATATTTTATTTACATTAAGTGCTCTTTACAATTACATTTTCACAATTTGTTTTTATGTTTGTCTATAGGTCATAAAAACTATAAAACAAAAACATACGGATGTACATTGTATGTGTGTATCAGAATATAAAAATATCCATAAATCTATGTTAACATATTGCCATTATTTAAACGTTTAACATCAAATGCACTCCTATACATCTACACGTTAATAAACATTAGACAAACACATACAAGTTTTCTGGTATTAACAGTTACATAAATTCATAAAGATCTACATACAACTACGTGCTACATTAAGGGAAAAAGTAGCAGAACTTTATGAACATTTATAACAGATTTGTATAAAGCATATTAGTTATAAACAATGTAACACATATGTATATATAAAAGGGGGAAATACCTCTTTAGAGATTTATATACATCTAGGTGGTGGGGTGAAGAGATAGTTTGTTGGCCAGATGTTAAAAAAAAAGTGCTTCTTTTGAGAAATAAAAGCAGTTTTTGAAAAAATTTCAACTAATTCCTTTAATTAATATAGAGTATTTGGAAAGGATTGAAGTACAAAAAAAATGCAAATTTATTAATTAGCATTTTTTTTTAATACAAATAATGATTTTTTAAAAATTCCTAATTTTAACTTACAAAAAAAATTGATATTAATTAATTTTTTTCTGCTTAAAACTATTAAACTTTCCTACTTTAAGTATTAATTTAAATGGAAAATTTTGCAAATTTAAAAACTTTGATTTTTGTATCACTTGTAATGGTAAATGTGTTGTTTGATATCAAGAGTAAATTCAGTAGCTGCGATTGTATCTACGTCACACCTGCAAATAATGGCAAACTCTGAAAATGACTTAAGCTCCACACGCATAAGTAAACCTAAACGTGTATGTAGCTCTGGCATAAAATTCCAAGTATTAACTTAAGCATTTGCTTTATCAACCGTACAAACAACTGAAATAACAATGACAAAATTCATCTTCAAGTAGTTTATAACATTTTACCATAAGCCACCATCTCAAATATGATATTTATACAAACAAGACCACATATATACAAACGAACATACCAAAACATACACGCATACAAACAAAACATACAATAACAATAACATTAACAATTGGTAATATGAGTGGGCTTATAGAGGACATTAAATAAAGGAATCAAAGGTGCACAACTAAAACTTAAAGAGCAAATATGTAGTTATGGTTATGCGATACACAAAGTTATGAAAATACTTGCAAACGTGTTTCAACTAATAATAGAGAATTATTTGATACACTATTTCCATTAGTCTGACAATGTTGGATTTGTAAAGAATAATATATAAGTAATAGTCTGTTTATAAGTCAAATTGACTTACTAGCTTTTTGACTTCGTAAGCAAATGTGTCAAAGGTCTGCATATAATCATTTGAGTTTTTATATTATAACTATCCTCATATGGATAGTGACGCCAATATACCCTAAAATTCATATTTTTATCACATGCTGTGAGCTTAAGTTGGCAAAAAATATTTTAACAAAAGTGGTTCCTAAACTTTCTAACCTATCATTTGTTTTTTTTTTATATATAAATTCATAAATTTAAAAGATTCGACAAGTGTACCACGAAGTTTTTGCCACAGTGATGGTGATAAGTGCTAGGCAAAGGGAAAGTATGTTTTTAATAATCTCGAACTCCTCTGGGTCCTCTCACAAGTGGCAGTATTAAACCGTACCTAATTGCCACTTAACCAACATTAACCTGAAGTTGCATTGAACAGTCAGAATACTGGTGAGCAGACGCATGTTACTTTTGCCCATAGACGAGGGTTCCTTGATCTCTTTGGCTGACGGTACTCGAGAGAGATTTCGATGCCCTACAGCCTGCGGCCTCACTCCAGTACCACCTTGTCCTTGAAGTGTCGATTGATCCTACCAAAGCGTTCGCACAGGGGAGGAAAAATCAAGGCAGTTAACATATGGGCATTTGCTTGAAATCTCCCTCGCGCCAATTTATCTGCGTTTTTATTTCCGGATATCTCATAGTCTTCCGGAACCCTCAAGTCCCTGAATCGCTGATCTGAAGTCATTGACGGCCCTTGACCTTACCAGGCTTGAGCTTAGGGCGCCTTAGTGCAGCTTGGCTATCAACATAAAGGGTAATGTATTCTCCCATTAGACACCACCATTCAACGAAATGTCTTCACTGTACGTGGTCGTTTGACTTTAGCTGTTGTAGTTAATTGAATTTTGTAAGCAAGGAGTTGCATATCTTAGATGAATAATCGCCTGAGAGAGCTTCTTGAAATTTGTAGACTTATTGAGTGTGAGTATAGACATGAAATTCAGAATTTGCCTACAATTAAATAATAACATGATCAGTTTTTAAAAATACATGTCCAGTAACTAAATTTTTGTCCTTGTAATTTCTACAGTATAATAAGAGTTTTTTTTTTTGCAGTTTAAATCATGTGTTATGCTTTAACGGTTCTTGTTGATATCGTTTTTATTTCCCCTGCCTTTAAGGTTAAGTTGCTTACATAAATCATAAGTCCCCAGCCTTGTTTTTTTTATCAAACCAGAAATAGAAATAGTTATGCTCTACCAAAACCTTAGCTATAGTTAAGCAATGATATACACAAGCACATAAAGGAACAATGGTTTTGTTGTGACTTAAAATCCTGGTTTGGTCAAAAGGGAATTTGCACAAAACAAAAAAGATTCGTACTAAATAACTGGGCAAACATTACAACTGCATGCATAACATTTTTGTCTCGACAACTGCTGCTATGATATCACATAACACTTACACAACCACAACAACAATTGCGCTGTTATCTGCTAACAGTATTAGTGTGCGTTCGTGCTATATCCTCTTTAAGCTGTTTTACAACAAAAGATTGCAAAAATAACGTTGTTCACGTTTTTGTCTCTTGTTGTTGGCTTTTGCATCACGTGGCCGCAATGTGCTTGCACGAAAATTTTAGCCACGTTGTTGTAAAATATTTTTAAAACATTAAGTTGCAAAATTTTAAAAATATTTAATTTTAGGGGAAAATTATCTAAATGGTGGTAGAATTTGTTTAGTTATAGTTTTAGGAAATTTCGAGGAGAATGTTGATTTTTTGTATTTTAAAATAATAACAAAACAAATTTTATTAATTTAATTATTCAATTGTAAGGTCATTCAAACGAATATTACATAAGAATTTCATTAGAAAATGTGTTCATTTATTAATATAAATAGTACATTTGAAAACATTTCAGCAATATTACTAATTGATAATAATACATATGTACGTACAGGCATAATAAGCCCTGTCAGAAAACAAATTTACATACACAAATATACCAATTCGTGTAAGTAAATATTAAGAGTGTAAAGGGTAATACTGTCTGTGTATGCGAATAATTAATTATTACACTCACTCACGCCAAAGGTATTTACTTATGAATGCATATGGCCACCCTTGTATGTACATACAAGGTATGATTGCAATTTTCACCTTCTGGGTCCATTTTTGAACATGCACTTTAATTAAACATTACAAAAAAATCTGTCAGCAAACAAAAAAATTTACATAAAATGAACAATGTGCAATTACATAAAAATCACAGAGAAAAATTAAATGAAATGTGAATTGTTAAATTTAAACTTGATGTAGGTAAAAACACACATTTTTGTATAAATGTCTACATATATACACCTTTTAAATACAGGACTGTTTGTGCCGTAACATAGATACATATACTTACATATGTATTTGCACAAGAAAAATGGAGCAACAGTTTTTCATTATATGTGAACTCTTTAACATCTTTTGTAAACTTAGTACTTTCTGTTGTGTTGGTTGTCCCACTTTTCCAAAATAAATATTTCAATTTCCACCCTAAAAGGTTTCAAAAATTACACAGCATACACTTACAGATATCACAATGTTAAAGGTTCGCCAAATTTTGGCCAAAAGAAATAGAGACATTTTTATTTTAATTGGCTTATTTATTTTGGAATTTTCAAAACTAAACAAAATTTTAAGGTGATGTACCAGGTACACCATTCACAAAGTGATAAAAAAATATGTTGGTTTGTGGCCTCTACTACTACAAATCTATAGTACGGATCCTTTTGGAAAAGGAAGTTGATTAAGTCATGTTATTCTCTCAATCTGCCCATCTATTTATATCAAGTATTCCGAGCCGAGTCAAATCCATTGAACCCCGTTTTGCTATCAAAATATCAGACATTTTTCTTGACGGCCAAGACCATATGTTCAAAACTTATTTGTAGCTGATGATTTGGGTAACAAATATGTAGTAAGTGGTAGATTAACATCTGGCCTTATTCGCCTGCTAGGAGGAACAAAGTTGTCTTCGTTAAAGAGATTTCTAACGGAAAGCATAACGTGTAAAACGTAATGTGTAATCCCGGGTATATTTTTGGGGGGTCCCTCTTGCCTTTCAAAAAATATATGGAGAAAGTTTGTATATGTTTCAACCTGCCTAGAATAACCCTTAACATGTCTGAAAGGAATATTTGCTATTGGGTTGAAACGAAGTAAATCCCACCTAAAATTAGGCTAACCGGGCGGGCCAATTAACTGATATTGCGTGTATTATGGAAATAAAAATATTTTAGAAATCACTTCAGTAAAAAGCTTCTAAGCTTCAAGGTGTTAAAGGCCTGCAAGATTGTAGTATTGTTTTAAAGAATTATTTAGTCAAGCTGAGTGCAATCCTGAATGACAACCCCTGCATTCCTAATCAACAATTTGGCTATAGATGCATCATAGTACAACTGAACAACACCATGGATTGGTTTAAGTTAAAAGAAAAGACTTTTCGGAGAAAATATAAAGTTTTATACCTTTTTTAAGCCTTTAAAAAAGTATGACATTAAGTTTTGCCAACTAATCTAAAGCTTAACTTGCCAGTTAATTACAATAACTGTTTAGTATACAACTACCCGGGAGTTCATGATTAAAGAGGGGAACCATTAACAATCAAACAATTAAGTCTTTCATGCCTTAAGGTGCTTTTCCAGGACTAATTATCTATTTGCTATACACAGGATTAGGTCGCTTATACGTAGTTTCCTATGAAGATTCCTAAGAAGTTAAAAGTTATTTTAATATATATTTTTATCTTAGTAGTAGAATGGGAAAAACTATGGAGGAAAAAAATGTTAGAAGAAATGCAGCCACGTGCACACAGAGTCGTTCTTTCCAATACTTTAACTTAATTTTGAAACCCATTTATTACTGTCAGATATTATTATGAGCCACTGCCTGTGACTCATATAAAGGAAAAACTTAATGTCGTCAAAACAAATGAAAACAGCCGCCTCTTGTTTTTTTAGTTCTAAAAGCTGAAAACTCTAATTAACAGCAAAAGTAAACGGTACTGTATATCTGTTTTGCAATTGCATATGTATGAATGTTTTTCATAATATTTAAATCCATTACTACAACTCACCTTTCTGTGTATGCAGACAGACACACACACACACACACACATGAAATATATCTGCAAATTAGTTGACACTGATGAAAGCAAATCAACATCATAATCAAAATCACTATAAACCTTGTAATACTGATATTGTTGACAATGAGCTGTATAATGCTGCTTACAGCTATTGTTGCTATTGTTGCCAGAGATGAGCAGGATAATAATAATGATGACCTCATTAAAACATAAACAAAGGTAAATATGTACAAATGTTTCGATGGATTTTAATACACACTTGCACTTAACTCAGTTGGATATTTGTTACAACAAACTGTGTGAATAAATTTTCAAAAATGACATTGAACGATGAAGTCAGCAGTAAAATATTTTTTTCTTTTTTCATCATTCTTAAATGGCAGCTTAAGAATAATTTTCGCATTAAAACGTTACTAAAATTGCAATAAAAACCGAAAAGAAAAAAGAAATTTTATTAAAAGCAAGGTGGATGCCAAATGCCCTATATTCCATATAGAAAGTTAAGATATTTGTGGTTTCTAGTCCTTTAAAAAAATTTATTTTTTAGACATACATACATATGTACATACATACATACATACATACATACATACGTATGTACATACATACATAAATAAATTTAATTTGTTTATTTATGGATTTTTTTTGTACAAATATTTTTAGAAAATTTCAGCAACATCATCTACAATGCTACTTATCGTTGATGTGTGCAAAATTTTATTATCATCAACAACGAGAGCAACAGAAAATATTTTTCTATAAATAAATTCCAATAACAAAAATATGTTTGGTATTTTAATGTTCTATACTTAACAGTGAATCCCAATCTGGATTTTTAAGGGGCTGATAGGAACAGAGTGTTAAATACGATCTTCAAAGTTATCTACTCATTTAAGGTTTAACCTTAAGAAAAGCGTTCGAGGAGAAAAATATTTATTTGCGCTATTTTTATATGTCTTTCAAGCATTCGATAACCAAACCAAAGCTGAACTTGCCTGTAAATCTCTTTAAAATTTTTTGGAAAAATAAATAGCCAACCAACAGTTTATGTTCAAAAAAGGGGAACACTTCACGTGTTTTCAACCATATGGTAGAATTCTAGGGCCAACTCGGTACCTGTTTATCACAGCAGACATTTAAAAAAATAAAAAAAATTAAAAAAAATTAAACCGTATCATTTCTATTCTATTTTCTGGATGACGGAAATGTTAAATAATGCTCTATATTCTTCGAGAGCATCGGCTAGTTGAATAGAGGCACCCGGCTCGAAGAGTGTTCAAATCAAAATTATGGGAAATCCGTCTTCTTGTTTCTCGTGCGGGTTACAAGACAGTAGCCTAGGGGCTTACCATATGCAGAACTGTGAGATGTCCTGTAATGCTGTCAGTAAGGATCACACTTTTTGAACCAAGATGGAGATTTAATTTATGATGTACATCCCCACGAGTTTGGGAAAATTGTTATTTTGGTTAAATATTTTTTATAATATTTTTTTAACAGGATTTTTAAATTTCCAAAAAAAAGTTCCTTTCAAATAAAGTTTGGCAACCACGTCTTTAAATTGCTGCCGTATTGATGCTATAGAATAAAAATGAAAGTAATTTTATGCGTCATTGAATTTTTGATAGGAATTTTATATGTATTTTTTGCAATATTTCATCATCGTCATCGTCATCACCATCATCATCTCTTACATAAACATCCTTATTTTTATTGTCTATCTCTCTCTTTCGAACTTTTTTTTCTGCTTGCTAATATTTTTCTATCATCCCTTTCATCTACTGTTGTAGGCAAAATTCATTATGAAACTAATTTGTACCATCTATGAGTTTGTAGTATCTTGCAATTTAATTTGTTAAGTGAAAAATGAAAATATTGTTAAATGAATAGTATAAAACAATTGAGATTAAGGAGATTATTTTTTAAAAGTGAAAGCAGAGAAATCTTTATTAGAAAAGAAATTTAAGAAAAGTATTTTATATTGAAAAAACTAGAAGGGAAAAATGTTCATGTCTACCATCATAGGAATGCTTTTCAAGTTTTTTTCATATTTCTTAAGTTACTGACATTCAATTAAAATTTGTAATTGTATGTATGTTGTTTGTTATTCTTCAATGAAGTTTAATTGCTTATGAGACTTTAATTCGAGCGTAACTAATTCAGCACTTAAATTATCAAAATTGGTAAAAAAACTTGGCTTCAAACTGAGATGAATATTAGACAAAATGCATACAACTCTTAAAATTTAAAACATTTTAATGATTTTAATGGGATTATTAGATTCATTTGAAATGAAAATGGCAACAAACTTAAATAAATCCATAAAAATGTTAATGTTTGCAAAAACAACAACAACAAAAACATCATATTAGCTAAGGGGGGTAACCTGAGTATATGGCAGCCCTAGGGGACTTCCTTTTTTTTTTAAAAAAAGAGTGGTTGCTTTTATTTTCTTAACTTCCGTAAGGGGTTGGTTGTGTTGCAATTTGACACACTGCATGTGGTGTAATTTGGTGCTTGTTGAAAGGACAACAAATTTGAACAGTTGTTATCAACGTTTATTAGAATAATTTTTCATGGTTTTTAAGCTAACCAAAGTACGTATAGAAATATTTTCATTTAAATAAAACTCATAAACAATTTAGTATGATAAGCCAGAGCTTTTTGAGCAAAGAATTATGAGAAGTGCGATAAAAAAAATCGTGGCAGGTGTTGATTAAGTATTTAAGAGAATTCGAAATAAAATTATTTCGGTAAAGCATGATTTGGGATTTATATAGAACATTAAAGTGCTGTCATTAAAGCTGGCTTTACATGTCAACACAAAATATTATATATTATACGGCTAGTGCTGTTAAAACCAAAATGTGTTTTTTCTATCTTGTTTTCTTTCGAAACTTCTCCGTTAATTTTGTTTTCTTTAATAAAATGTAGCCACCTTCATTAGATGTGGTAAGTGCTGCCAATCTTTCACACTTTTGATGCGATGGCAATACGTATGTTTCTAAAATGGTTTAGAAAATAAAGATTTCCCGAACGCTTGTTCAATTTTGTATCCGTACAATCTGCTACTTAATACATTATGCTTTTACATGTATTATTCTACAACATAATCGTAAAAAAGCATAAAAGTTATCCCTTTCACTTTATTAGAGTATGAGAAGGTAAGGCTCACATTGCCATTCAATGGATCGGGATATAAAACTAAGTCATTTTAATTATGAGTCCTTATGAACGTTCTGCTACTTACTTATAGTTTTTTGTGTAAAACATATTTTTTTCGAAATCTTCACTTCGCTGAACAACCAATAAATATTCAAATCCTACAATTAAATATTTAAAATTATTATAGCCAGTTCTAGACTAAAATAAAGTTTTCTAAATAAAATTAAGCGAATCTTAATGTTTTTGCCAGAGGGCAAAATTGTCTTCTTCTCCAATTAGGTATGTCCACCCTGCTGTAAGCTGTTTCAAGCTTATTTAAATGCCACTCCTCGTACATAGTTTAGGACATTGAATTTAGCTTGTGGAAATTGTAAGTCCTTGTAGGTGTATTTGTTTTGTATTATTTATTTTGACATCGCTGGGTTTTTTTATTTGGTAGAAGCAAAAAATGGTCCGACTTTAAAACGTATCTGAAGGAATGTTCAAATCAGCTCAGGAATTTGTTGAAGCCACATTGATCCGCAACACCTATGAAATACTTAGTACATCTAGATCCACCACCTTAAGCAAATTATATTCTATCGTGATTTGTCAAAGTTTAAGAAGGTCTGTTATCGCAAGAGTGACATTGCGTTATCTAAGAAAAGCCGGGGCAGAAATAACGAGTAAAAATGTAATCTTTTTGCAATTCATTTTAAAAACGTGGTCACCCCCAAACATATACTGACATGTGCGAATTAGGTCTTGTTTGATATAAACTAAATCTTTAATATTAAATCCTAAAACTTGATTTGAAATCATACAAAATACTTTTTGTTATATCGAGGACTACGAAAATAAACATTAATTTTGCAATAAAATTTATCAAACAGCCACAAACAATTTACTTAACATTTCAAAATTTATTTTGCAGAAAGTTGTAAAATTATACTTAAATTTTTAATCGTACACAGATATTAATCTTATTTACTCTACGCATTTGATTTGGAAAGTGCCAAATATTAATTTTATTATCAACCATGATTTGAGTTGAGTTTTTGGAATTATTGTCATAGAAATTTTATGTTTGCATCTCGCCAAAAAATTTAATAAGAATTTTTGCGGGACTCTTTAAGCAGAAACGTTTATATGTTACATATATACAAATTTGCTCATTGGCTTTTTGCAACATTTGTTTTTTTTATCGTTTTAATATTAAGTTTTAGCTTAAATGCGCCTAAATGTAGACCACATAAATATATACTGCTAAATGTCATGCACTGTGCGTTAAACATAAAAGACAGTCACACACACACACACACTGCTATTAAACCAACTAGAAACCTTTTGGCATTAATTTTAGAGTACAAGCCTTAATACAAAAATGGCAGTAAGAGGTAAACAGTTGGAGTTTAAGCCAAATTATTGTCAATTTTGTGGTTGACATTTGCGTGAAATCACCAACACTATGAACAAGTACTCGTACATGTAGTTTAAATTGTACTGAATATAATGCATCACATTTTGCTATTAACGCATGTCTGCATGTTGGTTGGCATAAAATCTCATGTTTTATATTATATGTATATGTGTATGTGTGTTTGTGCATGTATAGTTTATTTTTTTCTTTTAGTTTAGTTTGCTGTAATTGTTGTTGGTAACCAAGCATTTAGCAATAATAATAAAATTTCACTTTTTGTTTTGAGTTAAACGTTTTTTTTTTTGTTATTGGCTTTTCAACATACTTTTGCTATATTTAGCTGCTGATTCTGTTAGTGTCTCTTTGTATGCTGACAGTTTTATTCGTATTTTGTTTTAAATGACAGGATTTGCAAACCAAATGCATAAGTTTAGATTCTACAAAACGAAACAAATGTAATAAACTTTAACTAAAAAAAAACCTAATGCAACCGACAATATTTATTTTTTTTTATTTAGTTAATTGCTTTTACCGCAGTAATTTGATAATAAACCAATGACGGCTAAAAGTTTTAGGAAATATATTCATAAACTATAATTTTGTCCCCTAAAAATGTTGAAGCATAAATTTTTTTGCATATTTTTAATTTACATTGTTCATATTAAATATTTTATTAAGCGAAATTAAAATTCATTTCGCTATGCAAATACTTACACGACATAATTTTCTATCACAGGGGCTAGTTTTAATTTATGTGTCAATTGTTTTAGTTTTTTTTGCAGATTTTCTATATAACATAATTATTAGTTATTTTTTCGGTAATTGGTTTTTACGGATTCACCATTTAATTTTAAATTGAATTTTATATCTGAACCAATACCACAGTGTCATACAAAAAAAAACAAAAAATCTTTTTTGATAACAGACCAAAAAAAAAAAAAAATTAAGGATAAATACAAATCGAACAAGTACGAGCGCTATATTCGGCTGTGTCGAATCTTATATACCTCTAACATTGGTCTTTTTATATACTCTGCCATCTGATCTAGCCAAGTTATTTCTTACTGCAAATATTGTAGGAAAATATTTGGTGACAGGTTTGAAGTCGATATCCTAGTTTTTGAAAAAGAAAACTTTACAAAATTTTAACGCTTGTAGGTATAATAGAAATACAATGTAGAAGATGTGAGTTTGAGAGTTTTAACAGTTTTCGACATTATTCCTAATAAAAGTTTAATTAAATCTGTTTATTTGTATGAAGGGCTACTCCTTTCCCTGCTCTAATTCAATTTTTTTTTTTTTTCAAAATATAGGTCTCATTGTCTAGCAGAATATTTTAATTCTATAGCTGTTATAGTTTGCCCAAACTTAACAAATAAAATATTATACAAAATTTGTGCCATTGTAGGGGAAATACCAGTTCCACTTATCCTATATAAAAATTTTTTTATTTATTTAAGTCCCTATCTTGAAAGTATCCGTGCCTAAGTTTTTTGGCAAGAGTGACTATATTTACTTAGATATATATTCACGGACTTTGTCCTAAAAAATAAGTTAATTTGGGTTTTTGATTATATCTCGATCAATAGTAAAGCGATTTTGCTGATTTTAAATAGCTGTTGTTTTAGTAATTTTTCTGGTTGTTTAATATCCATAAGTTTTCTGTGCGACTTTATTTGAGTCTGGAAACTTTATTTCAACAGACACGCAGATGGTCAGATGGAGAGTTGAACATGACTATATATATTTTCCCATCTATAGGATATACATATATAGGATCCAGAATATATATACTTTATTGGCTTTAAAATAAATATTGTTGAGATTACAAATGAAATAACAAATTTAAATATATCCTCATGACTATGTAAAGGAAATAAAAATAGATACCTTATACGATGTTGTAATAAATTCCATTTGGTTTAAGTCTGAGGCTATTTAAGTAGATAGAAATTCATTTTACTCAGGACGTTTTATACAAGACTTAGAAAACGTCTCACACGCAGGTACTGCTTGTAATATCTGTTATAAAAAATTCACATACGACAACTCTCCGTGTACGAGCAATCGATAGTCAAAGGCTATAAATGCTTGTTGTGATGAGCATTCAATAAAGTCGGTCTTTTCTTTTTATATTGTAACTAGAGCTTAATTGTAGGGTTTCTGAAGAAAGTGAATTTCCTTTGTGCCATTAACATTTTTTTGCATATACTTTCATTTGCAATACCTCTTTCTTATGTTGCCTAAGGCAACCTCAGGTAATACTCGCTATAGGATTACCCCTTTTAAAATATCTCAACTTTCCGTAGCCACATTTCATGGACGCGTCCAATATCAACGTAATATAACTTTTAATTAGTTACGAAGCATTTTCTACAAATTTAAATAAAAATATAAAGTTCTTAACCAAAAATGTTAAACAAAGTATATTTCATAATTATGCAAATGTAAAAAACCAAGGACTTGTTGTAAAGATATCATTACTTTGTAACCTGTAAAATAATAAGAGTCTATTACTCAAATACAAAATTATTTTACTGAGAACTTCGTCTCATACAAAATCATTATTTTTATACAATAAAAATTTTTAAGGTCTTTTTAAACAAGGCATCCACATCAAACCGGTTTTTTTTAAAAATCCTTAGAATTTTTAAAAACATTTTTCATTCTGTATAAATACCCTTATATATGATTAAATGTTAAGCTCTTTTCTAAGCTGCAATTAATTTAGTGCTGCTCCACATCTCCTTTCTCAACCTACTTATTTTTTAGCTTCAATCAGTTCTTATTATAATAAATAAGAATCCCATACTTCTGCAAACACTTTGTCACTCATTTCAGTATTATCTGCACGTGACTATTGTGCGTGTCTTGACAATTAAAGAAAAACTTCATTCAAGTTTTTAATAAAATCGTTTTTACCTTTCTCTTCAACATGACACATCCATGAAATAGCTTAAGGCAGAAATATTGAAATTTCACCAAAAGTAAAAAGATTTTTAATTGAACACGCGACACTTGTCACACATAACTTTTCATAAGACACGTCTTTCTGTGTGAAATCACTTGTTAAATTGAAAAACGTGTGCTGGAAAAAGGGGGTGAATGTTTTAAAAGAACTTATAAGGTAAACTATTAATTTTGTGGTTGAATTGGCTGTTTTTATACCTTTATTTCTACTAGAATTATATTTTAAATTTTATTAAAAAGGATGTGATCAGACATATAGAGATAATCTTTTTTTGTTAAAGAGCAAATAAAATTATGTAATTTCTTCACTTCAAAGCAAATTCAAACTTCAGTAAGTTTTGGATATTTTTCTTTGCATTTTACTTTTATCTGCTTTTAAAATCCTTCTTAAGTAAATTGATTTTTCTAAGCCTTTGTTTAGCTCGAATTTCATCATTATTATAACAGTATATCTAAAATTTGACAGTATAACAGAATCTCTAAAGACATACTTCAAAAAAAGAGAAAACACCCCATTTTGCCAAAAAAAGGGGGAAAAATTTTAAATTTTGGTCATATAGTTCTGGTTGGACAGACCACACATGTTAGTCCTAATATTCGACTCATAGGTATCATAGTCGGGTCCATTTTTTTCCCCAAGTAATATTTGGGAGCAAAAAAATATTCTTTTATAGCGTTTTTTAGCTTTCATACAGAGTTTTCTTCCAAAGTTTTTTGGCCTTAATTTATTGGCAGGATCAATAATGTAACAATGAGAGTAGTGATTAGCTACAGTTTCACCAACATTTCCTAACTGTAAGAACACATTTCGATGGCCTAGTATAGAAAAAGTGTGCCCCGTTTTTTTTTGTTATTGAACAGGAAAATAAAAACACTTCATAAAATTTTCAAAAATGTGTATAAAAAAGTTAAAATCAATTTTTTGATCAAGTGAGGCAACAAATTTAATATTCAATTAAGAAAAACAAACCATGTATGTATAATGACCTTAGCGCTTATTAGCTAATATAAAAAACACCTTTTAAAAAAAAATTGAGTTACGCCTCTTCGAAATTAAGCCAACGAATTGCTGGAGCAAGTGAGAGTTTATATATCATTATGCAACAATGATGTTTTCAACACGTGTTGCTTGTGATATGCACGAGTTGTTTATTAAACATAGTTACTTATGCACTATAATATTTACACATACTCACGCACACATCAATGAAAGAAAAATCGATTTTTCTCTTAGAAGAGGGGGAGTGAAAGTAAAAGGGTAAAATTTAAAAAGAAAAAAATTAAATTGCAGTATTAATGTTATAACAAACAAACAGTTAGTAATTTATAATTCATACAAACAAAACAAATTGATGAATGCATGCACACACCTTTAATATTTTACATAAACACAAACACACATACACATGTATGCGATTATGACTTAAAGCTTTTGTTGCGTATGATATTAGATTTATAGATTGTTGTGATTTAATTCCAATATTTAAGTTATGTGTGAATGTTTGGGTGTGTGTGTGTGTTTGTGTGTCATATATTGTAGGCTTAAGACAGGATATTGTTGTTTTTGTTTTTATTAATATTAATTTCTTATTTGTTTTTTTTCTTGTTTTTATTTAATTTGCAGATTAAATATTTGTTTACTTTTCATTTATTATTACTGTTATGTAAATAATATTTTTGTTTCCAGTAATTTGTTTGGTTGAAAAATATTATTTTAGTGGGTGACAAAGTGTGGGAAAAATTTTAAGGAAAAAAACTCTTAACAAAGGATTTTAATCATAAATAATCATTTAGAAATTAAAAAAAAAACTTTGTATTCTTTAAGAGTTTAAGACGCGAAATATAAACGTTTTGTTTAGTTCATCAATAACTTATGCTTAAGTCTTAGCAATAATAATTTTTTGTGCAAAATTTTACTAAATATTTGTAAAAAAAATTTGACATTGTCGCAACATAGCAATCCAGACAATGTCATTGATATTTTTAAATATTTAAAAAAATAAAATTTACCAGTTCATTTTTACTATTGAAAAAAATTACTTTTTCAATATTAAATCTTGATGTCTGCCTTTTAATCAGGCTCTAATTTGATTAAACAGGATCTATGAAATGCACACAAAATGTTTTTTAACTTGGATATGCACACAAGTACATTTATCAGTTACTGTGACAATTTTTTTGCAGTTTTTCTTCTCTCTGCTGTAACTTTTCTTAGTTTACGTGGTAAAACAAAACGTAGTTTTGCAGGCCCCTGCAAAATAAGTCATAAAACTGAGCAAACAAAAATTACGAGGAAAATTTTTTTTTTATAAAATTTTTCAGACAAAAAGTTTAAAAACTCCGTATAAATAAACTAAAGAGTACTAAATGCCAGACGATTGGGTAAACACAAGGAAAAACGTGACAAAAACGTTTTAAATATGTGTGTATAAAGTTTGAAAATTAATTTTTAAATTAAAGGCAGCAGATAAAAATACATATGTATTTAAATAAAAAAGAAATAACAAAAAAAAGAAATGATAATGTTTCACACATATTTAAATATTTAATTTGAGAATAGTTCAGCCTGCATTCATTAAAATAAAATAAAATGCTTCAAGAAGATACTACAAAGTTATCAAAATAACCATTTGTTTATAAAACTTATATATCTTTACTTCTTTCCACAAGTGTTAATTTTTCAATATTCTAAATTTAATTTAAACATTTTAAAATATGTCAAATACACAAAAAAAATTTAATTTTTTACCTATAATTCTGAAATCCCCTAAAAGCATGCAGTGGTTTTTTAAAGCTCATTCATCCTTTATATTAAAACATTTAATTATACTGTTAAAATACTTTTTTACAATAATCCAATTGTCATTCTTTGCCTTTTATTTCAACAGATTTTATATTCTTTAATGGCAAATCTTTAGATTATCGTTAATCCTTCCCTGTCTTCTATTGTAACATTCATTACTCGACAGATAATTAGTAAAATGTATTAACCTTCCTTTCTTAGAACATTTGTCGTAAATCTTGTCATTGTTTTGTCTTTGCAAAATATATTAGATTAGAAAAAACTACAAAAGCGAAGGTGTTAAGCCCCTAAAAGTATGCTACATAATTATAAATACCAATACATGTTTTGTTTTGTAGGTTCATAAGGTGGTTGTCTAAATGTCTTATTACAAGTAAAAAAAGGAAAATTATCTTTTTCGGCCTTTTCTATTATTTTCAGCGTTTTTTTTTTCTTTTTGTTAATTAAATGTTTAACCTTAATTAAGTATATAGGAGTTAGGACACATAAATATAAAAGATTTTTCCAATTTACCTTGTAGAAATCTCCTTTAGCTAATAAGATATTTATCACTTAACTACAAGAAGTCTGTTTTAATTAGTATCAGAGTTGTTATAAACGCTTTAAATACTTGCAGTCTTTCATGGTTAAGCCTTTTTAACTAAAGCGGACAGAGCATTTGCAATTGTAACCCTTATTTATTTATGTCCTTTTAAGGTTTTAGGAACCAAAATTATGGAAAACTAAGGCTGGAAAAGGTAGAGAAGGCAGCTGTTAAAAAAGGATGGAGGTCACAAAAATCCACTTATTTGGTCCCATAGTGGAAGGTAGAAATAGTGCAATTAAAAGAGAATAAGAACTGTAGATATATGGAAAGAAACAAAGGATGGAATATACTAGCCAAAGCCTATGGAGGAAGTTTAAGCCCACGACACCCTGGAGCTTAGGCTAGCGCAGTTACACACTGGTCTTCCAGAGGCACCCTACTTACATTTATAAGAATATATTTGTTTTTTCGCGGTGTGGTAGTCCTCCTACAAGATTTTGTTTACTTCCTGCCTTATTTTGTCTAGTAAAGGATAAATACATAAAAACGCACTAACGTACAACGTTTTTATTGATCACCCGCAACAACAGGCGGTAACTAGTTTTTGTAAATGCATGTTCCTGTAGTGAAATCATTCTTTAGACAATTTACAAATGGTTCACATTTTACTTCGTTATTTAACATCCCTAATATTTAAGATTACGTGGTAACGTTTTTGCGATGAGAGGTATTGTAAGACCTTGGGATGAAGACCAAAGAGTAATTTGTCTGAAAAATAATATCAGGGGACGTAAAGGTTAATATAATTGTTTGTAGTTGTGTTGCTGAACATCTGGACGGATAACAATGTGACGAAATCACGAGCTTCTGAAGAATTTGTTCAATACAGGTATAGTTTAATAATATGGCCCAGAGAGGCCACTTTTTAAATAGTGTTTGACCCTCAATTTGAGTTTATGTAAGAATGTATATTTCTAAAGCCTGATAAAACTTATAGAAACATCATTTGACCATAGGGTTTTTGCTTTTTGGTATTTTCTTGCACCAAATTTTAAACATTCAAATATTTACATGTAAAAAATGCCATGTTTTGTATTTTTCTTCTTTTTATTTTACATATAAACAAAAGGTTATTTAACTGAACTTGCTGTAATTGAATTTCACACCCTTTTCGTATTTTTGGTGTTAATTGAAGCCTTTTAATTGCTAAAATTCTTCAACCCTTGCAAACATCTCTTTCCTTGAATACACATTAAATAAAGTCATAATTTTATTTTATTTCTATAAAACTTTTTAAAAGCAAATAAAAAGAAAAACTTGTAATTAACACTTAAATTAAAATAAAATTTTAAAAGATCATAAAACACAACAAAAAAACCAAACGTTTACTCACCCCCTACTTAAAATATAATAAAGTTTTAACAAAATGCGGCCCATGCTGAAATGCTTAAAAAGTGAAACATTTTCTTTGAATGTTTCTCTGTATGTGTGACAATAAAAGCAAAAACATAAATGAAAATTAACTTCTGGAGAAAAAAAAAACAATAATTCTTAATAATTATATGTTTTAAGATAATTAACAGGACATTTTCCAGGACATAAACGAAATATTCATTAAGAGCGAACGTAAAATGATAAAAATTGTAACCCTTTTTAAAATACAATTGAATTGTTTTCTAAATTTTAAATTTCTTGGGGTAAGAAAAATATAAAATTATAATACTTTACCAGTTTTGCCTGTCTTGTTGTTTAAATTGTAAATTAGTGCCTTTTGGTACAATATTTTTACATTCACATGTATATATACATATATATACATATGAACATGCATCTATACTCCACATATGCATGTATGTAAGTCCCATGTTTTTACAAGCACGTACATATGTATGTATGTATGTTTGTTTTAAAGCAATTAAAATAATTTTTTTAATAGCTCTATAAGAGTGTGTTAAAAAAGTTTTATGGTTATTGTTTTGTTGAAAAATTAATGTTTTTTGTCTTTGTTTTTGTTGCTCAAACTTCAAACTTTCTATAAATGGTGTTTTGTTTATTACAACAACAATAATTGCAGTGGGAAATAAAAGAAAGGGTGGTTGTATCTGTAAAGTTTGTAAATTGAACTTGTATCACCAATTTAGCTTTACATAAAGACAATTTATGTACATACATATGTATTACGTATAGTTTTTTTAAGTTTTTTTATGAACATAGTTTTATTGCCTTTTCTCCAAGTTGTAGTAAAAAATTTTAAGATCAAAATTTTATTAAGTCGTGTTAAAATGAACATAAAATATTTCATGCAATAAATATAACAGCTGAAAGCTATCAGAAACAGAACATGATATTATTTTTTATATGTATTTTGATATCCACTTTGTTAGCACCATAATATTAATTCCAAGCTTTTTTCAGTTTAGTGGAGTAAACATAAATGTGTCTAAAACAGCGAGACAGTCATGTTAAGGCAAAAATGAAACTAAACAGCATAAAAAACAAATATGGTTTGTGCGTATTTAAATGATTTCCTATCAATAATACTATGAAACGAGTAAAATAACATTTGATGGAAACTTAAATTTTTTAATTTGTTATATTTCACTAAAAAAAACTTGATCTAATGGCCTTTACACAGAACTGTCTAATGTTGATTTATTCGTTTTAAAAACATCATCTCTTAATAAATAGCTGTTGCTTCTGTTGCTCCGCAGGGAAGCCATCTTGGTCAATTGATGTTTTTCTTATTTATTAATGATCTATTAAATTCTCCTAAAAATTCTCTAATGTTGTAATGTATGCTAATAGCGTAAATATATTCCTGAGTTATGAAAATTTTACTGATCACACCCTTTTATAAAATCAATTGAGAACCATTAAGAGTGCTTTATTCGACTGTACCGAATTTTTTGTCCACTCCTTATTTGTTTTTTTGTACACCAAGTCATCTGACTTATCCAGGTTGTTTTCGAACTGAAAATAGAAAACGTAATAAAAATACTTAATTCTAAGTTTGAAGTGGACAATAATTAATTTTTTTTTAAATAGAAAACTTTACCAAATTTGCACGTTTGTTTGAGTAATGCTCTTTTCAGTTGTTGAGAGCGACCCTCGTATATCTTTATGCTGAGAACTACCCTCGAATAGGTCTAGTTAAACCTAAACTTAAGCATACTATCTAACAAATTTTTTTTAAATAAAAAAATCATAATTGAAATAATTTTTGGAAGATTTGGAGTCGAAGTCTTTAGCAGCTATCAAAATATTACGTATTAAAAATAAAACTAAAACTTTCATTTGTATGGAGGATTCGGTCTCTGCTCCGCCTACTAATTTTTTCCCTATATGTAGGTATTATTGTACATTACCTCTTGTAGTAATACATTTGTTTATTAGCCGAGCTTAAAATGGATTTCGAGGCGTTTCGACTTTCTTCCATAGGAATTTCGGT
Organism: Melanophora roralis; assembly: GCA_963583895.1. Lineage (NCBI taxonomy): Eukaryota > Metazoa > Arthropoda > Insecta > Diptera > Rhinophoridae > Melanophora > Melanophora roralis. The sequence continues at coordinate 2,056,688 of OY757191.1, forward strand.
TGTCCCGTTTTGCGTAATCCATCACAAGGTTCGCATTCAAATCACCTTTTAGCTGGAGCATCTTTATTCATTCTCACAACAGGACCTAGACGTTAACATTTAATTTTAAAACGCATAACTTTGTCAATGTCGGCAAACAGGTTATACAGTTCGCGGTTCATATGACACCGGTATTCTTCGTCAACTTAGATTGGTCCATATATTTTCGAAAGAAATTTCATCTCGAAAATTCCAAGCACTGCCTACATCTGCTTTCGAGAGTACCCATGCTTAAGAACCAGACATAAGTACAGGTAGTATCAGGGATTTTATTTTAAACATGTTTTATATTTCTATGATTGCAAGATCATTTTTGCAAATATTTTTTTCCATTAATAATTGCTTTACGACTTTTTTCTTTCTGTGATTTAATTTTTTTTTATAAACAGGAGTTGTTGACTTTTCCCTTCCGCCAGTACTAGTTTATGTGTGCAGTAGCAGTATGAAATCAGTGGTAGTAAACCTCTGCTAATGTGTGTGGGCTGTTTGTGTTTGTAAAAGTATGTTTGTAAATGCGTCTGTGCATGTGAGTACAAATTACAAAAGGTCTAGCCAATATATTGTATAGCGTAGTTATTCATATGGGTTTTTATCTTATTGTCGAAGGTTTTATTGGTACCCATTAAAATGACTTTTTTCTTTTCTTTTTCGGGGATTTTTTCCTTGTATTGAAGTGTCCTACAGCGTGGATTGCAGGCATGTTTAAGAAGACATGTTTTATACCTATACAAAACGTATGAACCAGGCTTTCGTATCACAAACCAAAAATATACCAAAATTATGTTAGCATGAACTATCCTCTAACTTGGAAGTACTCAGCATTTACGCAAAAGTTGTGGAATAAGAAATACATTGGAAATTACTTAATTTTTATAGATGCTGCAATAATGCTGATTGTTGTGTTCCCTATTGAATAACCAAACTAATACCGGGCTGTTGTATATAAAATAAATAAATATCCTCTAAAACTAGTCCCTCTCTTCGAACCGTCTGCTCAATATGTATATCTCCAGGTGTAAAAGCTTTGAAAGTTTGCTCTAGCTTGTTGGTTCCGAGAGGACGTTCTGGTCTACTCTATTGAAATAAAAAACATAAAACCACAATTCCAATTATTTTATGGGACCTCATGCTTCACGTCTTAATCACTTTACGAGGTCACTTAAGCCCGCATAGAGATTTTGGATATTTTTATTAATGACATTAAATAACATGAAATTTAGTGTAGGGTATAATAAGGTAGGGCTTAATCGAGTAAAGCTGTTTTACTTATTTGGCTTTCAGTTTGCGTTTTATATTGTTGTTTCCAATTGACCATGTTTTTGCTGCCAATTGTTTTGTAATTTCAGTTGTTTTTCTTTATTCGTTGTCTTTGTCGTTGTTTAAAAAGTTTTTTTTTATGAAGAAAAAATTCCCCGAAAATGTTGCAACAATTTGTTTTCTGTTAGTTTTTCCTTTTGCAGAAGCTGTCTAGCGTCAGCTTAATTTTATTGCCTCCAGAAAAAAATTTTTTTTTTGTGGAGTTTGAATTTTCTTTTGCGGTAATTGGAAAACAAATTATAAAAGACATCAACTAGAAAGAAAATAAAAGGCGTTTGAAGTATCAATTTAATTTAATTGTTGGGCATTTCAAAACAATAACTTAGGCCAAAGCTCCTAAATTTAATTTCATTTTTAATCAAGAATAATGTGTTCATGTATCTTATGTGTGTAATTAAAATCTTATGCTTTTTAAATATTTACCTTAAACTTCAAACCATTTTTGATTTTCTTCAAGCAATTACAATGAAAATAAGTGAAACGAAAATTTTATAACCTTAAACTATTTTTGGATTAATCAAAGTGTTTGCCCAATAAAACATCAAAATACTTTAAGTTGCTCCCCCACAGTACGCAACCATATAAAGACTATGTATTTGGAAAATGTCTTTGAATTTGATTGCTTTCATTGAAGCCCCTTTATTTTCAATTTAAAATTGGTTTGAAAATGAAATGAATCGTTTTGCTGTTATTGCTGTTGCTTATGTTGTTGTTGCTGACGGTTGTTCGAACTGTTTATTTGTTTCATCTAGAAATCCATAAGCACATGGGGAATATTTAATTCTAATTGTTTTGTTTGTTTGTTAATACTAACGGCCAGAAGCCATATACTCCACATTGTATAAAAGAATACACACATGCACATATACATACACCTCTATACATGCACACATACATACGTTCTTAAAAACCAATAAGTTCAAGTACCTACACAAACTCCCACGCTTGATTGCACACTTCTACACGAACAAAAAAAAAAACAAATTGTTAATTTCAAAACAACTTAAGAACGAGAAAATTTTTAAAGCCAATAAATTATATTAATACAAGAATGAATCCCAGTTTCTACTATTTATCCTATTTTTAATGTTTGGCATGAATGATAAAAAATAATCGATTGCAGTTTGTTGGGCATACCTACATTTAAAAAAAAACTCTTTTGAGCTTTCAGGTGAAAATAATAAAATGCTTAAAGAAATAACAGCCGGTAAAGAATGATCCGAATATTTGAATGAAGGAGAAGTATGACCGACTGTGGGCCAGTCATCATGATTCTTAATAGGCCATAGCTTAAATGAGTTGACTCTAAGGGCAATGTCTGAACTATTGAGTGGGAGAGGAAAAACTAAGAACATGCTAAGAACCCGTTCCACAGCTTGGTTTTGAAACAAATTCGATGCTTGTGAATAAAGTTATTGAACTTTGCCTTTACGTTTAATATAGACAATATTCAACGGTGTCAAAAAATAAAATCCTAAAAGTTATATCTGTCGCTTCTTGTTATATTAAAAACAGCAACATTCACAAAGATCTTCAAGTTCTGCCAGCTAAACTAAATATGTGGACAAGTGAAATAAGATGGAAAGTCATCCTTATCTGCTCGCTTGAAACCTGTGGCAACAGAGGAAGCACACTATTGCATTGTTGTATGTAATCTTCGGAACTAACGTTTGCTTAAATTTTAGAATTTAAAATTTTTGTCTGGTGTTAGCTTCACTTGTATTTTTATTTATTTTAAGGAATAATTAATTAATTGTAGTTCACCTTAGTGAAAAACTCATAAAAGAAACATGAAATATGATAAAAAAAAGATGGACAACCAAGACCCTCTGCTCTTTAAAGAAGAAGAAAATGTATTTAAATTTTTTTCTGTTACAATTTTAAAGTTAAAAAAATGTTAAAATGTGTCTTTAGGATCTAAGAAAGGTTTTTAGCAAAAAATCTGTGTAAAGGTAAACAATTGCAAAATGATATTTTATATACAAAGATGAGTGGCTTATTAATCTTTTTATAACTTTTATGAACAAAAAAAAAACACATAAAAGCAAATATTATTTTAGGCTAGAATTTAATGAGAATGATGATGGTTTAATGGTGCCAGATTTGAGTAGTAACCATTACTCTTTAACACACACTCTAACATTTACCGAACTATTAAAACGATAAGGGCAAACATTACGACCCAACAAGGAATCTTTTTGAAAAAAAAATCCTAAATATTAACGTTTGCTACAACAAATGTAAACAAACTGTTTAGAAAAATAAAAATAAATAGAAACAAACGCAGCTTAGGGCTTTAGAAATAAACAAATAAATATGACTACACAAGCATACAAACATATACATATGTGTAGGTCCGTAATCACTGGCAACCCTTTATTTCTACTGACACAGTTCTACAGTTGGTTTTTTTTTGTGAAAAAAAACTTTACAAAATAAATTTGTTTTTCTTAATATTGTGGAAAAAGGAAAAAAAAATTAATAGTAAAACACTTTTTAAAAAAATACACTTATAAAAGTGTTGGAGTATGTGTTTTTGTAAGAGCGTGTGTGAGTGTTTTTACAAGTGCCCTTTATCAAAACGATGCTGATGTGTTTGTGTGTGGACCATATAACAGCAACTGATTTGCAAATAATTCACAAGACACTCTCTTTTACATTAACAGGCATTCAAATATACAATAACAACAACAAGCCGAACAATAATACCCTGAAGGAAACCTGGGGGCAAGTGTCCCCATGTCAACACTTTTGTCGACTATTATGGTGCCTTTTTGGCGACATTGTCAACAATACGTCTACAGTTTTGTATTAATCTTTGATAAAAAGAAAATAAAACTGCCAACTGCAAATTAACGCTTCATTTCGCTGTTTAACGCAAAAATGTATCAGCGACATAATGATCTTTTTTAATTGTTTATTTTTTCAGTTGTGCTATAAAAGTGATTTATATACACAATTCATACTTATTTTTAATGGCAGACGCATGTTAAATGTCTATTGCAAGAACATATTGCCAGTGGTATAGCTAATTAGTAGTACTGTAGACTAAAATTGCTAAAAGGTACTAGTAAATCACTGGTTCCAATGGCTACATATGACTCCAACGGAAGTACCTTGTCAATAGTACCAATGTCAGTAGTGGATTTTCAATGACACTCCAATGTTAAATGTCTATAGCAAAACGCATTGCCTGGGGTATAGCTTGTCAGTAGTACTGGTGACAATGTCAATAGTGAATTTCTAGTGATTCACTATTGACATTTCCTGCAGGGTAATAATACAAACCATCACTTTAAAAACGGAAATGGGTTGTTAAGTCACTCTTGTACTTAATAAAATGATGATGAGCCCTAATAACTAGCTACTACACGTACAAACAACACACACAAGCAAACACTGGCAAAAACAAGCACAATTCTTCCTTCGTTCTTTTGTGGCAACAAAACATTTGTTATTGTCATTTACCCCTGCAGCTATTTAAATGAATATAAAAAGAAGAAGAAGAAAAAACAACAAAAAAAATACCAACTACAGCATGGACTTCTTGTATTAGTTTCAAATTCTAAGTGTTTGCTGTAATTGTTGTACTACCGCTATTACTGCCACAGCATCACCAACAACAGTACTAGAAGCTGTAACAGCTTTGGTAGTGAGAGAATTATATGTTATTTTTAGTTAAAAGTAGCCACAAGAATATTAAATTTATAGCCTCAGAGTGCGTGTGCTTTCATCAATATTTACTGAAAACCAAAGTATTTTTAATAGAAAAATATATTTTATTTTGGTTTTTACTTTTTTTTATTTTTTCTTCTTTGGCCTTATTTAGTTAGAAATGAAAAGTAAATATGACCAGAGAATAAGTGAGAAAGAAAATATAATCAGAAAGTAAATGAAGTTGAAGAAAATAAAATTTAATCAAAAGTAATAGTGAAAGGGAAGGGCTTAGAGATAAGAAAATGTAGATTTGAAAAACTAATTTATTTAAATGTTTAAAGTAAAATTTAAGAACTTATGAAGAAGTCTTATCAGCACTATTTTAATAAAATGAAATTTTTTTTTGATTCATAAAAAATAGTAAATTTTCTATAACATAGCATTTAGAAAGTTCTGGCCACCCTAATATAGAAAGGTCCTAACTTGTGTTTTTTTAAGTCGAGATATTTTGGCTAACTTGAAGATTTTTTTAAAGAATAAAATTTTTAGTGTGCTTAACAGTGGCGATTTTTTCTCTATATTAAAGGCAGAAATCCCATTAGTGTATAATTAGCACCAATTTGGTTTACAATAGTGTTACAGGCCAGAACTTTTGCAAGTCTGTAGAGGATTTTAAGACTACAACTTTCTATTATTGGGACTAAGGGAAATACGGCAGCCAGCTTTTGGGTTCTTCCTCCTAAATTTCGGTAAGCCAGAAATTAAAAATGGATCACTTGGAGATGTCAAATATGTTCAGTCAGAATATTGTGTAAATTTTACTTTCAAATTCAGGTTAATAATCCCATAGTCGCCTTAAGTTTTACTACTATCTTATGGCCTTCTTCGCCCATCTGTTGCTGCTGTCCTTGCTGTTGCTCCTTCCATTAATGACCCCTTCTGGTGTCACTAGTTTCTGCATTTGCTGATGAGTTACTCTAAAAGGAGCGTGTGCTACCCGTGAGGTTCTCATTGCTCACTGGTTAACGTCTGAATGTTTTTTGTTATTGTCCTTTCAGGTGCAACACCATGCCACCAAAGCTCCACTCATGAGGTCGCTGTTCATTACTGTGTGTCCTTGTTTGCATTTTGGTGGTTCGATACTGGTTCTGGGGTTACCAGTCCTATACTTTGGTAAAACTGGAAGTAGTTTTGGCTATTGGGGTGACCAGTCCCTGAATTGTGTGGAGTTTTACTGGTATTAATTTCGAATGAAAGGCCTTATAAGAGGCTTATTTATGATAACATGGGAGTCTGGAGCGCCAGCTTTGGTATGGTTCCTCAGATATAGCGAATAAAAATTTTCTTTAAAATTTTTCACATGTATTGAATAGATAAAGTAATATCTGAGATATTTAAAACACAAAATTCAAATTTCGAAAGGATATTTTTAAATTTATAACCAAATTTACGACTTGAAAAACATGACCTGTACTTTGATTACAATGAGAGAGGAATACTTAGCCAGATGATCAAAAGGGCGGACATGCCTTAATCGACTTTCGAAACAATTTACAGTCTTTTGGCATAACTGAAAGTGGATTTCAGCTTATTTTGGTGTTACAAGCATTCACACATAATACCCTTACCATGTATCTGGTGCGGTTTTCTAAAGTAACATTTTTGGTAGCAAATACTTGTAAATAGTTTCCTGTGAAAAGAAATATAAAAAGTTTCTTTTGAATGGGAGTATTTCTAACACTTGTTAGTATCTTTTGTTTAATCTTTATAGTTTTATTTTTTTTCAATCAAATCACAGTAAAAATTTATATATTTTCGTTTAAATTCTGTCCTTTTTTTATTTTCTTTATTTTATCTTTTTTTAAATAATTTTCATTCAATTTTTTTCATGTAATAAATTTTAATGTGAATTGGCAAACATTTGCCAAGAACACATCACAGAAAAAGTTATAAAAATCCATATCTTTTCTTTAGTTTGCTGCCCCCTTCTTAAACACTTTTTTTGTTTTTTATCCATTTTTGCATAAACGATAAATTTTGTTAAGAATTTTTAGAATCAGCCATGGTCGAAAGCCATCTCGAAGTTTATGTGCGACAATGCTAAGTGGAAATATTTGGTAGTTTTATTTTATTTTAATTTTTTTTTCTTCTTAAATATATTGGTGGTCTATCTAAATGTCCTGGCCACACCCTGTTCGCAGAGCAAAGTTTATCTGTTTAGCGCGTATATCTTGCACACTGCCATTTCTTGTTTGATATGTTCGAATAATGTTTTTATTTTGACACTTTTTTTTTAAATTTTATGTGTTTTTTTCATTTGTTCAATCGTTTGTAAAAGGAAGATACTCATTTGAAATGGGACGCCTATTTATAGGAATTTCCTTTTTATAGGGGTTTAGACACAAAAGTAACAATAGTTGAAATAAAAAAAAGAAATATTTTTAAATTACAAAAGGGGTTAAAAAAGTATTTCTTGTTTAAATTGTCTCCTGTACATATCTAACATCCGGATGTCCTGCGTGCATCTGAATGTGTTTTTGCGGTTTTTCGGGTTTGTTATCAGTGGCAATTATAATTTGATTTATAGAATTTTTTTTATGTTGACATTTTGTTTTTGTGTTGATTTTATTATTTTATTTAGTCCTGCCTGTTTTTTTTCTTTTGGTTGTTATTTTTACTTCTTTCAGTGTTTTAATTTCAAATTGTCTTGTGTTATTTGCGGTTAACCTTTTTTCTGTCATCAGTAAAATCTGTTCAAATTGCAGGATTAACAGTTTTGAAATGTTAAAGGGTTGTAAAGTTTTAGCCAGTGACAGGGTGACAGAAAGGTGTATTTTATTTAGGTTACAAAATAAAATGGTTAGTAAGTGGTGGTTAGAAACAAAAATTGTAAAACTGTATGGAGAAAGCTAAAATATGCTAATAAGAAAATTAAATATTATTAATAAAAGTTTTGGTTTTAAATTTAAAATTTGTTTTTCTGTATTCCAGTGTTGAGGATAAGGTCATTAGAAATGCAAAACATTATTATTTTCTTTGGGCTATTAACTTTATTTTATCCAAAATATTAGAAATCCTAGAAGGGTGTGCTGTTTTGAAAACAAGACTGTGTTACCTACGAAATATTTATTCGGGGGAATTTATTATGCATTTAATAGTTTCGTGACTTGCGTTGTACAACCTTATGGGATATCATGTCTTTCAACACGACCCAAGCGTCACTCGGAAGATTTCTAGCAGCAGCTGTAAGAAAGAAGCGAAAAGTTCATAAGCTATTCAAGCTGGGAGGATTAACCTTTTGTGGATTCCATGTAAGTTTCCAAGTTATCCCAGGTATTAAAAATCCCAGAAAGACTGTTGGATTATATTAAGGATTTGAAACCTCTTAATATATTGCGGAGGATATTGCAAAGAGAACCATAGTCAACTACGGAAGAATACAAGTAGTTGGTGGATCTTTGCCCAAATCGCAGGACCTAAAACTTTTTTACGGATGGTGCCAAGATAGAGAGGGAAAGGAGCTGGAAGCTTCTGCTGCATAGTGGGTATCAGAGATTTGTATAAACTTTTCGACATATGCAGAGTATATCAGTCAACAATCTTACAGTCAAATTGCCCGCGGATACTACTTAACAATTTCAACTTTTTTTACTTTAAAGCCAATCTGTTCAATTTTCTAATTATTTTTTTTTCAATGATCTAAATTTCATTTTCATTTAAATCTTTTTTCTTTTGATTTTTGCAAATTTTTTCTTTTAGTCTAAAATTTCTATTTTATTTAAATACAAAAAGTCACTTAAGTTTGTTTATTTATGTGATTGTTTGTTGTCTGTATGCATAAACTGTTTGTGCGTGTGTGTATGATTGTGTGTATAATAGAATTGCTTCATTTATTTAATCTAGAAAAAGACAAAATAAAAAGAATATTTATTTATAATCCCCCATGTAATCTAAACAAACTGCTGATAATAAAATTTTTCTATTTGCTTTAGTCTCATTTTCTCTTTATTTTTTTTCTGTTTTATTCATTTACCAATTCTTGGATTAGTTTGCAAGGGTATTTCATTATCAAAATCCCTAAAAAAATCAAGCTAAAAATTACAGCTATTGCAATTGTATAAAACTATATCAGCAGAAAAATCTTTATCGTCATTGCCTCGCATTTAAGACACCCTTTTAAAAACACTCATTTAGAGTTCAAATAAAATACATTTGTATGAATATATTCAGATGCTTGGACCAAAAGACCCAAACAGTGGTGACAAAAAACAAAGCTAAATTCCCAACAATCATAATAACAAATAAGATGAACGACGACAGTTAACTATGAACATTCAAACATAGAAACACCCGTACAAACATATATACTTTTAATAAGTTATATTTACAACAAAATAAACTGAAACACCCTCTTACAATAATTATGTTTCACAACAGAATCAGTCAGTAGCATTTTTTGGTTTAAGACAAAGAAAGAAATGCAAAAAAAACAAAAACAAAAAATTATATACAATTGTGGAAATTGCAGCATCATCACAATTTCTTTTGTTTTCCTCATTCCATTTTTCTCTTTCAGAAAATTCACATTTTACACAAAGCGTATTGTGTGTGTTTGTCACACACCTACTTGGTCTTTTTTTACTCGCACTTTCTATTTCCCTTTACACTTATGTATGTATGTTTGCCTAAAACAGTTTCCAAAATTACAACACCAACAAAATAAAAAAAGATTAGAAAAAAAATTAAAATGTCAGGGAATACCTGGCATTTGTGCAACTAACCACCACCAAAAGGTATGTAATTTTAGTACCAGTTGAGTTGCCTTTATTGGGAAATGAGCACATTGGGTGACTTTAGTAAATAAGTGAGTACGTACGTATATCATTTTATAATCGTGGTGCGTGTGTCCAGAATAGTAAGCAAAAATTCTTGTTTCATTTATTTTTTCTTTAGTTAAATGCAATTGCTGCTCACGTTACATTCCTCATGTACGACCATGAGTGCATTTCTTGATTTCTACAGTGATTTACATTATTAAAAGGACATAATTTTTGATACTCCTTAATGAATTTAACAAAGAGACGATTTATAATACGATTGCGTTTTATATAAAATTTTAATTGAAAATAAGTGTGAACGCACCATGACCGTGTGTAGTCAGACAAAACCGACTGCTATTAGTCTCGACACACTACTTATATCCAAATTATGCCACGCCTTCTTAAAGAACGTATCTGAAGACTCTTGAATTGGCAGTCTCTAGCGAAAAAAGAATATAAAGAAGTAATCCCAGTTAGATTAACTTGTCTGTCCGCTTATTTGGGAAGTGTTTTTTACGCACAGGGACTGATACTAAACTAATATTTTAAAAGCAACTAGCAACTGACCAGTAACAAGAGTAATAGTGTATGAACTGATAAGTGCCGCCTGACTGTTGACAAATATTAAGATATTTTCTCGTATATAACTATTGCACAGTAGCCTACATGCTTCATAGACAGGAAATATTTCGCCCTGAAATACACTGAATAAATTTCAATGCAAACCAATTTTTGAATTTTACCAAACGTGTCCACAACATACATATGTCTTTCCTGTTACAGTTCGCCATACCAGAGAATAATTGTAAGAATTGTACGCCCTGTAACTATGTACATGAATTCGACTACGCCAGGGCTAAGCCATTGGGGCGTTGTACCAAATATTTTAGAGCAAATGCAGTGGGCTACTGTGACCCTATTTACCCTTAGCAGGGTTTTCAGTTTCCATGGCAACTTCTAGTCAATAAGCATATTCAAACTCAGTAGCCTGAAGCTTGATATCTGCGTCTTTATTGTAAAAAGTATCAATTAGGTTTTGGTTAACTTTTACACTGTCATCGGTATCCTTTTCACATGCTCTAAGTTAAAAAGATAAAAGAGTGAGCGGACAAAGGTCCGTCATATTGTAATGACCTCATTTGCCAGTCTTGACCCACTTTCAGTTCACAGGAACGAATTTTTGAGAAAGAAAATGACCAAATGTTGCCAGGGAATAATAAGTTCTCTCAGACGTCATCAGGTGCTAGGGACTAGCAAACAAGGGCACTGATCTACAGGCGAAGGAGCCATTATTACTAATAGATGGTGTTAGACTCGGTAAGCTAACGCAAGCCATGTCGGAATGTCTTTTAAGTTTGCTGGGCAGAACCATAAAAGATTCCAGGTTGTTTTTTTTCACCTCGGCTTCTTCTAGCATAGTAGAATGTGAGTGGTAAATATGTGCACTTTAGCCTCCATCTGCCCATCCAGTAGGGAGATACCTAAAACGTTCCCGATCCAACTTTGTCCTACTTATTCTTATAGTTCCGCATATAAGGCCATCTGCAGGCAGTCAGTCTCATGAAGTTTGAAAAATCAAGGTAAATGACACATAAATGGTGAACTACCCTATTGTTTAGTGTCATATCCGCGAATGTCAAAATGTATTGTCATCCATCTTAATAATGCAAAATAATCGCGAATAACTTGTCTAATAGAGTTTGCGTCAGGAAGTTACCAAAAGGCGGCTTAACTGTCATAGAAAATATTGCTTAATCACCTGTTGTAGCGCAGCTATTGAAGCGCTTCGCTAATCGCTGACAGGCACAATTCAAACCACAAAATGTTCATGACAGAATTTTTCTGCTTTTAGTTTGAACTTCAGTACCAAATTGAGTTTAACACCAAATAAGACGTCTTTGTTTTTACCAAACATTTAGTTTAGCTACTTAAAAAAAATTTATTTTGCTGAACTTTTAGTTGTGACGATTTACAATTTAGTGTGTAATATTTAAAAATTTTTTTCCTTAATTATACTTAAGTGTAACATTTGCATTAAGTTTTATTTCATTAAAATTTTAACTGATTCCTATATATTAAAAAAGTTCAGAAAACAAAACAATAAAGTATTAATTCATATTCTCTCTTAACACATTTTCTCTGCTCCTCTTATAACACCCCAAAGTGTAGTAAAATGCATTGCCTTAAATTGCATGTGCTTGCTTCAATTGCTACCGTTATTATTGAGATTTTTTTGTTGTAAAAATGTTTTCCTCAAGCCTTGTATTATGGGGTTTATCGCAATGACAAGTAATCACTAGAACAATTGACACTACTTACTCTAGGTTTTGTTGCTGTTGCCATTTGTTTTTTTTTCATTCGTACTACCGTTGTTGTTATTTACTTGTTTTTGTTTTATATTTCTTTTTTACACTCAGTTATTATTGTTGCCCTTGATTATGTTTTTTTTTCTTTTAGGATTTGTTTTTGCAATATGGCCCTTGCCGTAAATAAATGTTTTAGTACGAGTTAATTTTGTTTTTGTTTTTTAATGTTAAGCACTCGTATTACCTCTCGTGTTTACTGTTTCCCTTTATTACTTTTTGAATCTTTCCATAAACGGGTCACACTTTTTGAGTTGTTGTTGTGTATATGCATTCGTCTCTTAATTGGTTTTAGTTTTTAATGCTTTTTATGGTTGTGTCAAACTGTTTTTGCTCTTTGTGGGTTTTCAAATGTCTGTCCTTCCTTCCTTTCTTCCTTCCGTTTATAATAATGTTTACTAATATTTTTTAATGTTGTGCTAGTTAGTGTTTCGTTTTTCATAAATATGTAAATTTTTTTGGTTTCACTAAGAAAAAAAGTGGAAACAAATCTTCTTAAAGAAAATAAAATCAGAGCTGACGCAGTTGATTTATGCTTGTGATTAACATAATTTATGTAAATTCAAAAAAAAAAACTGCGTTTCTAAGTGAAGAGTTTTATTAACGAAAATCTTCAGTGATTTATGTGATTTTTCGTATTTTACATCTTCACGAAAAATACCATGGATTTTTTCTGGCTTTTAAAACTATAAATATTTCATTAGATTATTCTAGTTTTTTGTTAAAAGTTATGGCAGAAAGATTTAAAGCAAAGACCCCAGACACACTGTTAGAGATTCCTGTCACTTTCGAAAGCATGTGTTGAAATTTTTACGATGCAAATTTAATTATGCATTGTGGTCTTTTGCTAAGAAAATAAGTTTAATATAATGCTTTCGTCTAATGAGTGAAAATTTTTAAACAAAAAACTCTACTGGGAATACATATATCTACATACATATAAAAATTTTACTCATTTTGATTAAAAAAAACATTTGACCGACTTTTCTAATAAAAACAAATTTTAGTTGCGTTAACCAGATGATTTTTAAAGGGGAAAATTTTTTAAAAAATTTGAGAAAAATTATTTTAAGGAAAAAATACTGTTCAACATATTTTGGTAACAGAAAAGCTTTTCACTAATTTTAAATAGTTTAGCTACTCTCATCCAAATTCCATATGTACATTTCTGCAATGGCGTTCGTACGCATCTAAAGTGGAAAAAAATATGTCAAAATATTTTTTTTATCCTGACAAAATGCAGAAATTATTATCATTTTAGATAATTTTTCGTTTTTGAAATATTTACCGAAAACCAAGCCATTCGCGTGCGACAAAAACCGAAGTCGATTTGAAGACAAGCAATTCAAACACTGATTTCATCGAAAGCTGGTTAAATATTTTAATGCAAATAATTTTAAAATGATATGCATTGATGAGGTTTAGTAATGTCATTTATTTTATTCAAAAATATTTAATAAATTATTTGAAAGTTAGTTTTGAAAGTGAACTAAAAATCGGAGGATATGTTAAAGAGAAGATCATGCTCAAATGAATTGCTTTAATTTTTACTCATAAGTTCCAATTAGCCAAGTTGGAAAAGTACTGTCCATGGCGTTCGTTCGTCCTTAATGATGTTGATGTGAACTACGTTTGGTTTTAACAGGATGGCATTACTTCCCACACATCTCATACCACAATCAATTTATTAAGTACAACCTATGATGGCAGTTTAATTAGCTGAAATGGTGACGTCAATTGACCGCCAAGAATCTACGAATTGACACAGTTGGACTATTTTCTGTTGGGCGCCGTTAAAGACATGTGTTATGCTGACAAGCAAGAGACAATCAAGCATTTAAAATCCCATATTCGTGATGTCATTGCCAAGATACACTTACATGCACTCGAAAAAATGCTCGAAAATTGGTCCGACCAAATGGACTGGGAGGCCAGCCGTGGTAGCCATATCAATGAATAATATTTCATTTTTAAACGAAAATAAATTACTTTTCAACGAAAAAATTTATTTGGAAAAATTTCAAACTGTTTTTGTTTTGTTGCATTTTTAAATTTAAACCCTAATGGCCCACCCTTTAGTTTAAAATTGTGTTTTCTTGTGACTAAGCCCCTGTTATAACCTTATAGCTTTTCTGCAAAGCGCTAAGCATCGGTAAGCTTCCACAAGGTTCTGTATGATTTTTTGAATTTTTTTTTTAACCCTATACTTTATAATTGTTTCCAAAATAATTAGTTTATTTTTAAAAATATCAAATGAAGGCCTCTGCTTAAAAATTTTTTATTTTTTTTCATTTTTACTTCTAAAAAATTCAAACTTAACAAATCTAAAAGTTGACTTTTAACATTTGCTCTTGAATTCTTCGATGAACTTGTATTTCCTCAAATAATTATAGCGCCTATAATTACAACAACCATTAAAAATTTCTAATTCTCTACGCAGCCACTTAATAACAATAACAAATTTCTAGTGAGAAAACACATTTTATTTAAGTGCCTTTTTTAAGTGCAAACATATGTATGTAAACATTCTAATCAATTAGTAAAAGGAAAAGCATTGATTTTAAAAATAAATTTTCTTTTTTTAAACCTTCCAAGTAAATGATGAGGCATTAATTCTTTGTTTCCAAAAATGATTTTCAAATGTTACCTGCACATCTAATACTGCCTGCAAGACTACGTATAACATTAAATTACACTTTTGTTCTTTGAAAAGATTTTATCATTGGAATTTTTGTTTACCTGGAATTTAATCTCATAAGAATAAAATAAAATATGAAACCGGTGTAAAAAAAGGGCGCATTTCAAAACAATAAGAGATATAAAAGACAAAAGAGGCATGACACATACATGAATCAAAACAAAGGTCGACATTAATGGGCTTAAGGAAAATAAATAAATAAATAAATGTTTATAACAATATAACACTTTCAGATCTCTTTATGGAGAACACTCAATAACTAGTAGTAAGCAGTGATAACTAAACAAACGAGTAATGCCTTAAAAACTCGTTATAAATATAACTTTTTTTCAAGGCGCATGACTTGAAAACAGAGCGAGATTGGAGTTTTGTCACAAAGAGTTTGTGATGGTAAATCAAATGTTAATAAGAGACTAAATTATGTTTTTGTTTGATGTATGAGTGTGTGTGGAACCATTGAGTGTCGATGCGTAAGGGATGCTTATCATTCACGAACAATTTTTATGTTTTGTGTGATATCAAAACATTGAACTCATCATCATCTACATTATTTTTGGATGTTTTGTTTTTGTTGGTGTCTCAATGAGTATGTGTAGCAGGGTCTGTGTCTAAATTGTTGTTTTATTACCAGCTAAAGTAAAAACTAACGAGTACTTTATTCTGTGTGTAATATTTGTGAGAAATTTTTTTTATTTATCTTTTGCTTCTGATAAACGAAAAAATGCATGTTGAAGTTAATTTTTTCCCAATCGAACAGTTTACTAGCGGTTGTCGTTTAAAACGGTTGTTTTGTATACGGACGCGAAAATTTAAAAAGTGATTTAAACTAAATAAATATTACAAAAAACGAGGCGTGTAAGCAAAACTTTGCTTAAATTTTTTTTTTAAGTATTCAATATATCAGTGTGTGTAAAAGTGTTTGCTAGAAAACTTGGCAAAATAACAAAACAAACACAAGGATTTCTGCAACGAGGAGAAATCAATAAAAAGTTTATTTCTAACGATTTTGCAATGAAATATTTTTAAAAATAAAACTTAAATTTATTTTAAAAACAATAACTGAGAAAAAATCTTTAAACGGAAGCAATTTTTCAATATCCGTTGGGCGAAGACAAAATCCAAAAAATAAAATACAATACCAGGACAGAAAAATTTAAAGAGAATTTTATATGTATTCATGTATGTATGTATATAAAACAACAAAAACACCACAACATTGTCTGTGTTTTTAGTTATATTTCGTTCAGTTTTTTTTTCTCGGGCTACATTTAAAGGAAAATTTCATTTTAAAGTAGAAAGAAAAAATGTTTTTTGTTTGACTTTTGCCTTACACTGACTGTATGTAATGGTGTATGATTTTCGGCGTCAACGAGCTGATGCTGTTCTTTACTCTGTGTATGTATTCAATATTTTTGTTAAAAGACTCCCTATAGAGTAAAATACTAAAGCAATATTAAATCATGCTTTAAGAGACAGCTGTGTTTTCATCTAAGCAAGAAAACAAAAATAACAACACTGGTTGTAATACGATATAATAAACAATTGGTGATAACAACGTTTAAAGAAAAATGTATCGAAATCAAATTAAACCTGAATAAAAACCTGTTTCTTAATTCAAAAGATTAAACAAAATTTTTTAATTACGTGAGCAAATAACAAAAGGAATAATTTAACAGCCTACAATTATACTAAACAGAATGATATAAGATTAAAAACCAACACCTACACAAACGCTGCTAATTGCTTGGTGTATGAGCAAATTAATTGTCAATGTAGTGAGTCACAAAACAAATATATCTTTTTAACAATAACTCTATTTATACAACAGAAACAAAAACTATGACCCAACAATTAAACAAAAGAGTATTTATTTTTTTTTGTATTAAATTCGACCAAAATATAATTGAAAAATAAATTATATATTAAAATGCTTTAAAAACAAACAAAACCCGAATAAATACAAATAAAATCATTAACGATTTCAATCAGCCAATATAATAAAGCAGCATTTCCACAGCAAGTTGTTGGCAACAAAATAAAATTAAATTGCTTTTCAAGTATATTTGTATTCGTGTAATTGTGTGTGTTTGTATGTGTGCTTTTGAGTGTCTCGCATTGTATTGAAATCCTTTGGAAAATAAAATAAATAAAAAATAATTGTTTGTCAAAATTTTAAATGGAAATTGCTGTAGTCGCTATAAGGTTTTAAAGTGCTTAGCAAATAACAAAATAAAACAAATTCTTGTAAAAAACGTGAAGTTAAATAAGATGTGTAAATTTAAATAAAGTGTATTTAAATAATAATAAATATAAATTAAAAAATTATTATATAAAAGACATTGAAAAAAATGTTTAAAAGTAAATAAATAAAATATTAAATAAAAACTAAATTAGTTTTTTTAAGTAACATTCCTAAATTATTATAAAATATTAAGAAAATTACAACAAAAAAATTTTACAAAGTCTACTAAAAAAATTAAAAAAAAAAATAATTTTAAATATAAAGTGGCTAAATGCAAATCAATGTTAGAGCCAAAAAAATTTGGAGTTTTTTAAGAATTTAAACAAATGCAAATACTTTTGCTGCTCTTACTTCTTTATTATAATTTTAATCTATCAACTACATCCTTAACAACATCTATTAAACTATACTCAAAAGGTAAATAAATTTTAAATTAAACTATTATCTAAATTGTTTCCTTAAACAAAATTTTTATAAATTTTTTTAAGAGTTTTATACTCTCAGAAATATTCTGAAAATTTCATTCGAAAAATAATATTAAAAAAATGCCATTTTTCTAAAAGACTCAAAAAAATTTTAAATTGAAGAAAATTAAAAAGTTTTATTCCTTATTATGATAACTTGGTATGTTATCAAAAAATGGGCTAAAGTTTATTAAAATCATATTAGAAATTCGCAATTTATTCACATATATTTTTTTCTTTAAGCCAGTTTACCTTTAAGATAAGGAAAAGTAACTAGTTACAGTTTGATGGTGACTGCAACTTGTGCTTACTGTGGGTAGGTGGTCTTGAGGTAGATCCTACGATGCTTGAGCTTAAAAAAGTTTTGGGGATTCATTTTTGTTACGCCAATATCGATAATAAGTATCTGAAGATTGGGCATGGCTTTTAGGGCTAAGTAGGCGGGAGCTCCAGTATTTATGCTTATTGTCATAAACGCCAACAGCGACCTTAAGATTAATAAACATTTTTAAAATAACTTTTTGTGTTTTAAAGTATGGGCGGATAATAGACCGGCGATATAACTAGGCTAGCGAAAAGAAAGGGATATTTGTTTCTTGGATAAAAGAATCAAAAAGAACAATTCCCAAATGGTATATGATTAACCGATATAATCAATATACTCTAGCTATCAGTTGATCTTTCACTCGGACTTTTCGCATTGGAGAAAGTATTTTAGCTTTTATATTGGTTTCTAAAATTGCTCATTCTTTCATATTCTGGCTCTTTAGGGAACATTCAAGTACATTTTTTTTTGGCAAATGCCGTATGCAATCGTGTAGCAAGTTCTAAGGCAGGTCATGGTCTATTTAATACCATCATAAGTTGATTCATCGATTTACACTTCCCTTTGGTGACGCCTTTCAGTTTACTTTTCGGCCCGGTATGTTTGCTAGTCTGCAATTTTTTGTTGTTTGCTGGTGAACGCTTAGCACGTTAGGAACAATTTGCAGTATATGTTTTGTTGGATAAACGCTTAACTAAAAAAAAGGTTATCCCCTGTTGTACTTTATTTACCATCGAATTTGCTTCTTTTTCTCACGTAGGGCATTGCTTGCATTTATTTAAAGTGTTTTTCCAAACAGCACATAAGTGGTAGGGATATTATGCATTTGTGCAGATAATTGTAACACACAAAAGTAATAGTCTGAAACCCACCTTTAAGTATACGGATCGACACAGAATCACTTCCTGTGTCGGCTTAGGTTAGATTAGGTTGGGTAGAACAGGCAGCCGTTGCTTGGCATTTGGGTCCGCTTAGTACGGTGATGATTGAGATGGAAGGAAAGAAGAAATTAAGAGAAGGTTAAAAAAGAAAGAACAGAAGAATGAAGCAGACTTACCAGGGTCTCTGGTGGGAATCGAACCCACAACCCCCCCAGACTGGTAGACTCGTGCACTTACCACTGATCTACCGGGGCACCCTTAAGCATATCCGTCGACTTAAGCATATCCGTCTGTCCTTCCGTCATTACAGGAAGCAATTTTGAAGACAAAATTTGGCACAGATAAGTTTATTGATACTGACATGCAGCCCACTGTTTTTTATGATAATAGGCCCATGCCTATTTCTTTAAAACGGCCCATACAGATAGCCTCCCGAAACGAGCATTTTAGGCTATTATGGCTCGAATATTACCGCACTTTAAAATTTTGCAAAAATGTGCCATCAACTATTATATTGAATACAAATATTTTCGGTCTATTTTTTCAAAAACCCCCATCAAAGTTTGGTGTAGGGTACAATATGGTGCGGCTTGACTGACTATAACTTTCTTCCTTGCTTAAAACTGCTCTTTTCCTTTAATTTTTGCCTTTTTTCCTCAGAATATTTTATTTGCATTTCCATATGACTTGATAAGGAAACTCGTTGATTACTAAAAATTACTTTTTTTAAATTTCAAATAATTTTGAATTCGATATACATTTTCCCCCCTAATTAAATTTAGTTTTCATTCTTTCGCTATTTGCAAAAATTATTTAAGAAATTTTATTTTTATAAGATTTTAATTTTTTATATTTCACTTTAAATATCTAAGAAACGCATTAATACTTCAAAGAAAAAATTGTTTCACTCATGCAGTTATTCCATTATATTTACCTGCAAGACTGTAAGTTATAAATGTTGAATAATTTTTTTTTTCTTCTTAAAACTTTACACCTGCAAAAACAAAAATAATGAAATTATTTCTTTCGAGTAAGAAACAATCTGTTCTAATGTTATTTCTTTAACCGTTTGGTAAGTTGCTTAACAAATTTCTAAACTATACATGATTTTGCTGCATATTCGTTTATCCTGTTGTCTGTATAAAAGAAATACAACCATAAACGCCTTTTTTGTTAAACATATGCACACATATGTATGTATAAATGTATGAATACTTATGTGCAGTGTAAAAACATTATTTAGTAAACTAAATAGAAAAGTTTTCTAGTACTTTTTGTTTGTTGTTGTTATTATATTGCAAGCTTTTAGTGTTTTTCTTTTTGTAGTTTTGATTTCTTATAAAAACTAAAAAGCAACAAAGCTTTCAAGATGTTGGTAGTATGCACACACATGTTTAATACTTATGCTTATGTTTAATGCAACGATGCATATATGTATGTATGTATTCATGTATGGATATGGATATGTCTGTATGTTTATTTCTTTTTATTTTTACACAATATTAAAGTATATAAAATTATAATGATTTCTATAGAGACTTAAAACTTTTGCTGCTTTTGTTGTTTTTACTTTATTTTTTTTTTTTACGCACTTACTTGCAGTTTTTCATTTGCTTCCTATAATATTCATACTCGAACGTTGCCAAGTTAACTTAAGTTTAATACCAAAATGCACAACGTGCTAAGATTAACATGTTTTTTTTTTGTTCTGTTTCAAGAAAAAAGCAATTTCTGACTTAAGTTGGTAGTGCGTAGTTTGTATCAGAAGCAATAAGGTGCATAATTTTTTTGAACAATATAGGGATATAAAGGGGATATAGAAAAACAGTTTCATTGTTCTTAGAAACATATATATGTGAGTATAAGAACTTTGAAAACTAGTTTCTTTATGCATTTCTTTTATTTTTTTTTTAAATTATGAAAGGAACTCAATTTTTAAGTTGTAGCTATAGAGCGAGAAAAAAGAAAAACAACTTATCTTATTGCAAGCTTATTGACAAAATAAGTTTTTTAAACCAAATGTGAACACTAATATTTATAAATATATTTGCAAAATATCCCTGCAGATAGTCCACGAAGCAAGACGAAATATTGGAATTTAAATAAAATATATTTTTCCTTTACAACATCAACTATAAATAACTTTAGTTTAATTTAAAAAAGAAAAATTAGCCTAAAGTCTAATCAACTATACCGCAGAATAATAACTATCAAAGGTCAACAGTAAAATATTTACATTTTAATACATTTTTAATTTCTCCATAAGATATTTGACATAAGCACAGCCAGTTATTAAAAATCTATTCGAAAAGCCTGAAACCATAAACATAAATTAAAACATAACGATAAGTATTAATCACATTCAATTCGTTTTAGCATATAATTCTTAAGAGCATTGCTTCTTAGCAATGTGTGTGATCATTGTTAATTTTTTTATTAAGTAAAAATTTAAAAAATATTTTTAAACAAACTTAATTGAAAATTATTACCCTAAACATCAATTAAAATACATTAAATAAAAGAGAAGTTTTAAAAATCGTATAAATATCGTAAGTAATTTAACTGTTGGTAGTTATGGTTTCCCTAATATTGGTAAATGCGGGTATAAAAGGCAAAAGTCATTTTTTTATAAAAATTTGTTTACGACTTACGGCAAAGTTGATATGATACGATGTGGGAAAGCAAGATTTAAAAAAATAATTATGATAGTTTAAGTAAGCAAAGGAAAATTGTTTTTTGTATCTTGGTTAATCTCAAAAACAAAGTATGATTGAATGTCTAACTCATCTAAGAATTAAAAATATTTTGATAAAACATTAAACATAACAGCAAATAATACAAGTTGTGCAGCTCTTCCTTTTTCTATTTTTTTTTTTAAATTTTTGTATTAATATAGTTATTTAAGGCCGAGTTCCAGGTGCCAGCTAAAAGCAAAACGATGCTGGAAATGAAAATATGACATGCCATATCAATACTACGCTATGTTAGAGAGTCAATTTTATTTAGAAGAGCAAGTTAATTTTATTTTTATAATTTTTCAAACTTTGTGACGAATACAAAATGTAAAGTTCTTTTTTCTACATAACCAAAGAAGAATTAGTGATCAAAAACATTTAAGCTAACTATTTTCTTTACTGCAATTAAAATAATGCTTAAAGGCGGTTAAAAAAAATAAAAATATATATTAAATTTTTTTAGCTAAAAATATTCTCTTACAAAGTCCCTTAAAAGCTTTGAAACTTTTTTTTGTCATAGTCATAAAAAAATATTTCTTAATTGTTTCTTTAAAATAAATAAATTGTGAAATTCAGTCAAACAATTCAACATTTTTTTAAAACGCCTAAATATGCACTGTGTTTTATAGTTTAGAACTAAAAAATTATGCGAAAATCATTTAATACCAGAAACATGAACATGCATGTTTTTAGTCTTTTTCACGTTTTCTTAATTTTTTTTTTATATTTAAAGTAAACAAAAGCACAAGCATAAAAGAAATGTTAAGTGCGAAATTTTAGTTCTTTTTCGTACTTGAGGTGTTAAGTAAGGAAAATCCTTTTACACTCTAAGTATTTTAAATAGTGTTAATATGGCAGCCATAAGGCAAGAGTTCAACAAACGTTAAACAAATAAAGAAGAGAGTGAGAATAAGACAATGAAAAAGAAAATTATAAAAAAAAATAAATAAATGAATTTAATGGGACTTAATAAAATGTAATAAAGTTATGAATTTAAGGTTAATAAGAATTGTAAAAATTAAATGCTCTGTTCAGATTTTTCATATATATTTTTAATGACTTTTTTAAGTTTTTGTAACAAAATTTGTTTTCTTTATTAAAAGACAAAGCTAGTTGTTTTTGTAGCCATTTTTTTTTAGAAGAAAATTAAACATACACAAATTAAAAATAATCTGCTTTTAACTTTATTTAAACAGCAAATTTTCAAAAGTTTTTTAAAAGCCGAATTTTTACGTTTTGTTGTGGTTGCTAGTTGGTTGTTTTTAGGAGACTCATTTTTAAATAGTGATAGGAGGTTAAAATAATTAATTTATAGCATAGTCATGTTTAATTAATTTCCCAAACTATCTACGGATTTTCGTCATCCGAGACGGCCACGACTGTTTTATTTACAAAGGACGAGCATTCGACTACATCTAGAAAAATCAAATAGTCTGCAAAACGCAATGCAATATTTTAAAAATTTAAGTTAACTCTGCTTTATTAGTTTAAGTATGATACGGCACGTGATATTTGTGCCGGAAAAATTTTCCATTCTATTGGAAATAAAATAACTAAAAATTATATAATCTCAAAAGTTCACTTAATATTTTGTAATCTAATCAAGTAGTTACTACGTTATTTTAGTCGCTTTTGATATCAAAAGTTAATCATAGGAGAGAAAATGGATTTTATTGATGCTTTTAACATAAGATTCCCCTAAAACTTCTCCATTTGTATATATGTATATTCTGGATCTTTATAGATAGAAAAGTCAAAATAGCCAAAAAATAGCGAAATCGGTTCATTTTAGAACGAGATATAAGTGAAAACCCAAAATAACCCATACACTAGGAAATTGATAGGAAAATATCAATGTGCTCTTAGTCCATTGATCAGATATTCACACGACCCTAACCCCAAAAAATACCCAGGAAAAACAAAAGGACATCAACTATTTATTTGTTGATTATAAGGTTACGTTTGATATCCCAACAGTCTGTTGATAACAAACCAAAAGCAGAAGAAAAAATTTCCAGGTTTTAAGATTAAGAATTCAGCCCACGTCTGCTTATGCTGCATTTATAATTTCATAAGATGATCTTTTTTTGTATAAATTTCAATCACTGTAAAATGGCACCAGCCGCAAAGTCTTCCTAAGAGAAAATTTCTTTTTTTTTCATATTTAGTATAAGATGTTTTAATTTATATAAAAAATATATATTTTTTTGATTAAGTTACAACTTTATTAATGGTGCGCAGCTTTTTTATCCCAGCATTTCCGCACAAAATTTTCGGAAATTGACAAATTTCCGGGAAAGTTTTCGGGGCCGGAAGTCCCGAGAAAAAGCCTTTCTGGCTACTTATAATCGGGCTTAAGTTTCTTACTTTTTTTTTAAGAAAGTTATCAACACCTTTATATAACATTTCACCAATTTATTTATTTTTTATTGCTTATTTAATAAAAAAAAAAAAAACTGAATTAATTATAAAAATTAATGGGTGCTGCTGCAGTGACCTTTTGACCTTTAATATTATATAACTGATTCACAAACCTTTAAAAGCAAATTTTTTCAAACGCTTTTATTTTTGCTTTTTTCCGGTTTATAAAAGACCAGAAATAATATTCTTATAAAAGAAAATGTACAAAATTTTTCTTTTTATTCCTTACAAAATTGTTTATATAACAAAAATGCAAAAATAAGGTCAAGCACTTTTTCCAGCTGAAACTTAATACAAATTTAATTTCTAAGGCTGTAAATAGTTTATTATGAACTGCTCAAAATTATGAAATTAAATTTAACTAACAACTATGGCTTCATTTATTTTGTATGTTAAGTTTCTTTCAAATTAGGTCGTATTTAAATACGCTTATATTTTTTTATTAAAAAAAGCCCTTTGAAATCAGTAACAAGTACCACCCTTGAACTTTCTTGTTGGGTTTGTAGGTTTAATTTTATAACAAATTACATGCATAAAAATATTTATATAAAATAAACGATTTTAAATACAAAAAGGGACTAAAGAAAGGATCAAATTAATCTTTAATAAAAAGTTTTCTATAAAAAACAACATATAAAATAGCAAATAGTTCAATAGCAAAAAGCAGTCAAATACCAGAAAACATTCTTTTTGTCAGACAAACACACACAAGCTTATGTGTATACAGCACACTATCAAAAAAAAAAAAAACAAACTCTATAAACATCTTTTGTCAACTTTTATGCAAATGCTTAAGAATACATACCAGCACTCACACACACAAGTTTTATGTGATGTTCCATAGATAGAAACGTATGTACATACATATATACATGCAAACATACATATATTTATATTTTTTTCATTCTCATTCATTTTAAAGCTGCTTAAAATTATGCAAGAATTTTTTCTACCAGCATTTTACATCCAAACATAACAACCAGTCATGACATTAAAAAATAATAAAAAAATATAATCGAGTAGGAAAATGTATGCAATAAGATAAAACGTTTTTTAAGCTTTTTTAAAATTCTTTTGAGCCAAAAAAATATTGATGATTTAAGAGAATTTTTTTTGTTGCTGTTCTAGAATATTTTTTAAAAAGTAAATACATAGTATGAGTGTATAGATATTATACCAACCCTGCAGCTAAAGAGCTAACTAGTAGCGTTTTGGAATAGTTATGTACTATTTGCAACCCCCTGTTCTGTAACTTGTGAGAAGTTTTCGCATCGAGAAAATTTTTTTTATTGTCATAGTCTTCAGATTACTAACAGTGTGACTTAGATAATACATAAACTCACTATACAACGTTATGAGTTAAAATAAAGTGATATGTTTGCACCAGTCGAAAAAATTTCAAAATATCCACTGTAAATAGTGCAATAAAAAATACTGGAACTAAGCTATAAGTAAAAAACTAAACCTAGTATCTTAACTAGTATATAACTGTATAAAACTAAACTAGTTGGGCTCATATGACTATCCAATGTTAAAATCGATAGTTGGATGTATTAAAAAAGGGCAGATATGCAACTCTTCTGAAGTCAAAACAAACTAGTATATTTGTTAATACATACTAGTAGTTGTATCTGTTGGGTATCTATATATATGGACGTAGTGCTGACAGGTCGAATTTAATAAAAAAACAAACCCTAAATCCAAAAAAGTTAACCCTTTATTTTTACTAGTCCAAAAATTAAAATTTCCAAAAAGTAATCTTTGGTTTCTCAAGATATATTTAACAACTCTCAGTTAATTTTTTCTTCTACATTCCTTTTTTATGTTTCGTATGGTACAAGATTTTCTTAATTTACTCGTCCTGTAACTGTTACAAAATATTAATTGTAAAAAAAGTTACTGGTCGTAATGGGTTAAAAAGGCACTTGCCACGTAACTCTTTAAAAGGTGTCAAAAATAAATATACCTGTTCCTACATATATACATTCATTTGTTCAGACATATCCTTATACATACACACATACGTGCTTTTTTTTTTTTTTTAATAATAACCAGCACTCAATGGACTGCCCCTACACATGCATTGCATTGTGTTGGTATCAGGAAAGTAGGTTATGGAAAGGAGGATAAAGGGAGTAGTGTTTGTGGACATTTGATTTAAATTTCTCGATATTTACTGTGACAGGAAAGACATCACAAGGAAGTTTATTCCACATACGAACTGTGCCACCGAAGAAGGAATTCTCCCTGTAATGAGTGGTGCGATTCACTGGCCAGTCGACTACGTATGGGTGAGCTCTTCTAGAAAAACGTGTATCACGCAAAAAGTTCCGGGTTTCTCAGAGCACATTCCATTATAGTATCGATAGAACAGCGAAACACACCCCAAATTACGACGGTGTTCGAGTAAATCAAGGCGATTAGATACCACAACGTCGCCGATGAGTACCTTTGCTCGTTCCTGTACGCGGTCAAGTAGCCTCAAAATAGACTTTGGGGCACCAGCCCATACATGTGAGTTGTATTCTATTTTCGGTCGGATATAGGTGGTATAAATATTGAGAAGATCAGATGGTGTAAAGTAATTCCTACACCGTTTAAGGAAACCAAGACACTTCGATGCTTCCTTCGACACCACAAAGATGTGCTCCATCCAGCGGACATCGCACTGGATTTTCATGCCCAGAATATCAAGAGTCTCTGTCTTTTCAACACTTATATCATCCATTAATACAGACGAGGCAGCTTCATCCATTGTGCGTTTATGTGTCAAAAGACAACATTGGGTTTTACGGGCATTAAAATCGACCCTATTCGCACGGCCCCAATTGGAGATTACCATCAGATCGCTATTAATCGAAACATCCATCGTCTGTCTCTTAGCTTCAATCTCAAAAGCGCTAGGCCTATGGTCAAACGAGTACGAACGGCATATGCTGCTGTCGTCTGCAAAGGAATAAATAGGATTCGAAGTTTGACATAGAAGGTCATTCAGAAAGATTAGAAATAATTTTGAACTCATTTAAAGAGATCCCATCTATAACAACACGAATAGTGCGATCTCTGAGAAAACTCGATATGAATCGAGAGAATTTTATACCGACACCAAAAGCAACAAGTTTAGATAAATCAAATTTAAACAGGATCTTAAGCACCTGATGCAGGATCTTTAGCAATTATATAATCTATAGAATTCTGTTAGAACCCGTTATGTGGTATACTTAAAGAAACTAGTCGCGTCAATAGTTTAAGGCCATTTCATTTCCTTGTAGGAATTATTTAAATAATATAAATAAGAGAAAATGTCGATTTAAAAAGCAGCTTGCTTAAAATATTTGCATAATATTTAGTAACCTGATTTAACTTGGTTCTAAAAGTGGGCTTCTAGACCTTACTTTAGTAATCATTTGTACTTAAAATTCCAAATCAAGTAAACTTAAATGTCGCAATAAAAAATCTGTGAAAATGTTAAAAATAAGATTATGTGAGAAAGCATCTCATATGCACTTAACTTAAGGTTACCACAAATTTGTAGAAACGGAAACTTTCAAATTCTCTTTGACACAAGTGTATGCATTAAAAAGGAATAATAATATGAAAATAGATTATGGTTTGCCATAATCAGTTTAAGCTTACAACCAATATATGCTTAAAACATATTATTGCCTAATTCTATACTGTCAAAAGCACATTTTAAACTCTCACACATACATACGCAAACATTTATTTTTGGATCAAGTGATATTAAAAGCCTTAGATTATGAATAAAATATTCACACACACATTCCAACGCAGAAAAATATGGCCTCACTGATGTTTTAAGGTATTGAAATTGTTATTAATATTTACATAAATTCACGCTTACATACATACCTTCTTTTAAATTATTACATATGTATAAAAGAAAGTCAATTTTTGTGTTGAGTATTTATAACTCAAGAAAGGTTGGACCGATTTTAATAAAACTTGCAAAAGATTTTATTTGTGCCAATTTATCATCCTAAATTCGTTAGGCGCCATTTAATTAATTATAAGGATTAAAGGGTACGTTTTGCTGCGTAAAGTAGAAGTTAGGCAGAAGTATTTGGGTTCATTGTTCATTCTCTACAATTTCATATCATCAAATCACTTGTGTGATTTTCTAATAACCCGTTCCAATCTGTGGGGCTGTCTGTTTAGTAGTACTTTGTTATCGTCTTAAGCCAGTTGTTATCATTAAACCTTGGAGTCATCTTTCTTCTAAGCAAATTATTAAACTATTTTGACTGTTAAAAGGTCCTTTCTTTCTTAGCTTTCTATATCGGAAGGAGCAAG
Organism: Melanophora roralis; assembly: GCA_963583895.1. Taxonomy (NCBI): domain Eukaryota; kingdom Metazoa; phylum Arthropoda; class Insecta; order Diptera; family Rhinophoridae; genus Melanophora; species Melanophora roralis. The sequence goes on from OY757191.1 coordinate 2,084,964, forward strand.
GATTTTATCCTTATAAACAACAATTGGATTAGATTTTCTCGCAAATTTGCTGCAGCTACTTTAATTTATTTATTAAGTGCCCCTGCAATGTCTTAAACCTTCAAAAATGTTGCTGATGGTCGTTTGATGTAATATTATTTCCAAAAATTTTTCTATGAAATCGTTATCTCTAAAGCCTTTAAATTATCCTTGACATCATAAAATTTAAAAGCCATATTCAAGGATATTAATACTACATTTTCCAAACATACAGGCAGTAAAAAAAAAACATTTGATTTTAATACAAATTGTATGTAGAACATAAAATAACTCTAGAATGAACTGATTCAGCCAACCAGCCATTAAACGTGACAGCAGATAAGACGCTGTGCAGCAAAATTCTTTTATTTTTGTTTTTGAAGTAATAAAAAGAAAATACATTCTTTATTTCAAACAAAAGGGGCAAAATCTGCTTAAATTGTATTTACAAAATATTGCTTTTCGCCATTAAAGCAAAAATAGGCTGAATAGGGCGGTTTGGTTAAATACTTCGTGAAAGAAAAAATGCTGCAAAAAAAAATTAAAGGCATTTGGTAAATGTCATGAAACCAATAAAGCATTAAAAGGAAAAATGGCCAGATATGTACGTGTATTAGAATAAAAACAACAATGAGGTTTGCCTTACAATTTGATGGGCTTTTTGAACTTGTTTCTTTCTATTTAACTATTTTTTCCAATTGAATCTTACATTTTGGGGTTTTATTAAGATTTAAAAATTTTTTTACCAATAATATTTTCTCTGAACCAATCCATCATTCTCTTTAAGTTACAACTAATTTTAAGCTGATTTAACTAAAACGAAAATGTTTAAATATTAAACAAAGTGAGTACTAAAGGCCCTTAAGCAAAAGCAAAGTTTTTTATAATAAATTAAACTGCCATGTTAACCAAGTCAAAAATATGCAGTGGGAGGCAGAAATAAGTACATGCATATGACTCGTACATAGATATTAAAGACCTGTATGGATATACTCTAACTTGTTGTATACTTGAGTATTTTAAAGGATGAACTTTAGTGCCACTAAGTAATAAGTGCTTTTCTCTATGAACGTAATAATCGTCAACTATGAGCTCGTCGCTTTTAAACAGTGCTTGTTATTTGAGATTTCTTATTTATCTTGTATATTTTTTTATTTATTTCATTTGTTAAAGATTACAGTCCTAAAAGGCCAACCTAATATAGTTATAAGTATTGAAGCTTAATAAAACAATTAAAAATGGTTCTAAAAAAAGGTTCCATGTTTGGTAACAGCAAATTACCATAACCTACTACTTTCCTTCTGCCGACAATATTTATACTAATGATGGAGCTATGTATCAACTGCAGTAGTTGATCAGAAACAAACGAACACATATTGTACCATCAAGTATTGGTACAATAACTTGTTGTAGCTTTTGTTTAAAATTTTTTTTTACGTTCATTTTTTTGGGCATTTCTTTTGTACCAAATTCATAAATGTTTGTATTTGACAAACTACGGTAAAGTTATCTTTCGTTGTTTCAAACTGCGAGGAAATACTCTCTTTTACGTCAAATTTTAAAAGTCATTTGAGAACTTATCCGCTGCAGACCTCAAGTAATTATGAACAATAATTTAAAGAGCACTTCAATTACATATATTCACAAATATAGTTGCAATCTTATACTTATTGTTTCGCCTTTTTTTAAATTACTTTTAAATCACTTTTGGTTCTAATACCTATCGTAAAGGTAGCAAACACTTTTGTCGTACTTACGCTCTTAGAACAATACATTTCCGCTTAAAATAACAAAATTATAGTAAATTTCTAATTTTATTTAAGATTTCCTTTAATTCCCCAAATTGGTACTTTTGAATTTGTTTTCTAAACCTACTTTACTATTCTGAAATTAATTTTTTGCTTTTTCAAAACAATTTGTAAAAGCAAAACAACAAGATTAAAAACAAATATTTAAGACAAGGAAAAACAAAAAGAAATTTAGGCAAAAGTTAAAAAACAAATTAAGGATTAGAGTAAAATATGTAAAAGTCTTTAAAATTAAAATGTTTTTTCTTGGGACTCTCTTCGAGGTTTTGAGGCAAACTAAGCAAATAATAAAATAAAGAATCAAAAATTGTTTGTTCGTTTTTATAACATTTTAAGTATTGGGTGCTACTACTTCAAATATAATACAACTACAGTAAAAGCTTCAATAGAAGCTGCTAAGCGGATGATTGAAGGCCAAAAATTAACGACCAATTATAAGTGATTTCATAAACACTCTTTCTTTTCAGAGATTTTGATGGATTTGAGGTGAAATAAAAATAGAACGAGAATATAAACTCAACTGCTAGTTTACAGTAGCTAGTTTGGAGTAATATGCAATTTTTAAGCAATTTTATTATTTTACGCCTAACGTTCTTCTCACTTTTTATACCACTTAAATCCGACAGAAAATAGAATATAACTCTCATGTCTATTTTGGAGCTACTTGACCGCGTACAGGAATGGGCGAAGGTACTTTTAGGTGACGTTTGGGTATCTAAAGAAATCAGGGAACTCGTTCTTAAAACCCGGCCAGTGAATCGCACTACGTATTACAAAAAAAAAATTGTTATTGAGCCACACGGATTGTATGTGGAATAAGCTCCCTAAGGGTGTCTGTCCTGTCACAGCTAATATCGGAAATTTAAATCAAATGTCCATAAACACTACTTCCTCTATCCTCCTTCCCTTAATTTATTTTTATGATACCAACACAATGCAAATATATAGGGGCCATCCCATGAATGCCGATTATTAAAAAAATAACTTTTTGGCTTGTAAACAAAGAGTGTCGTTTGCAGAAAAGGAAACTTTAGATTAAATAAAATTGTATCTGTTGGGTTTAAAAAGTTTTTTCTGCTGTTACTGTGTTGATTATCATATTACTTAAATATATTCCATAACGAAACAAATTTAAAAAAAAAATCGGATTGTAAATGTCCGGCTTTGAAAGCTTCCACTTTACACGCTTTGTTAACCAGCCAAAAATTATGCAGCGTTTTTTTCTATTATACATTCTACATAGAGTGAGTAAGAGTTTTTATGTTGTATTTCATTGGTTGTTGTGACTTTTAATAGGATTACCAACTGAACAAAGTAAAGGCATGGCTTTGGATTAAGATTATGTAAATAGATCATTGTGTTAACTAACTAAAAATAGAAAAAAGACAGAAAAAATGAACGAAATTAAAAAAAAAAAAATAAAAAAAGAAAATACGAAACATCATTGGCAAAGAAGCAAACAAAGATATAAAACTAAGCAGAAAAAACGAGGAAAAAATTTTGTAATAAAATTCAATATAAAGTCAAGAAGTAAAGCGATTATTTGATATGTTAATATATGCAGTTTTCTTAACGATTTCTCTGAATATTTTTTTTCCTACTTATTTCAATGCGAAATTGTAGTATTTAATGGCATACTTTTAGGCATTAACATAAGAATGTAATGAATGCTGTTATTGTGTATAAAAAAATCGAACTTTATGATGGTATTAAGAAACAAAAAAAATTTATTTAGAGGTTTTATGGCACAAACCTAAATAAAGGCATTGAATGTATATTTATATCAATATTTTTTTTTATTTTTTCATTCTGTATAGTTATATAATGTTGGCTGTTGGCAGTAAATTTACGTTACACTGGTTGGCAGTATGTAAATAAGGTATACTGTTGTTATTTTTTTTCTCAACTAAATGATTTGCTTTATGCTATTTTAAAAAATAATTTTTAATAAAATTGTAGTAGAGAGTAATAAAATAGAGTTTGACTTTGTCTATTTTAGGCATATTTTTTTTATGGTTTTAACCAAAAAAGTTTAAGATGTGTTTCATAAACTGTCTTATTTTAATATATTGCTTTTGCAAACCTAAGCAGCTAACAGTATGGCAAAATTTTGTTGAAATAAATTAAAAAAAAATTAAATTTTCATACATATTACGTAAAGAAAATGTTATGTGAAATTTATAAAGCGCTTTTGTGTTTTCAGAATATTTGTATTACAATCTGTTCATTATATTCAAACATAAAAAAAACTAAGAAATCCCTTCTAATTAAGACGTAGCATAACATTACGTACGTAATTCACAGGATGAAGCATTTAGGCGTCTCGATTTTTTGAAACATTGTAGGAATTAGTTAACGCAGTCTCAGATACTTTATATTTATACTTTCCATATTCGATGGAAAATAAAATGACATGTGGCTTAAAATCTCTTCTGAAGCTATTTTACCGCGTTCCTTGGGGCCTTGTGCGTCAGACGTGTTTTTAAGAGCCGAGTGGTCAGCATTACAGAGAAAACCGTTTTATAGTCGTACAGTTTGCATGTGGAATAAATTTCCTAAATATATGATTCCAAATACAGCTAAACTAGTTAGGTTAGGTTAGGTTAGGTTAGGTTTAAAGGAGCAGGCCTTAAAAGCCTTATGTTCCATAGGACATATACGTAAGTCAGTGATCGGCCTGATGTGCGCTCCTAGCAAGGAAAGTATTTTCAGGGGAGAAGCTAACAGAAATCTGGTAATACTATACACTTGCCAAGTTCTAACTTTTTAAATATTTAATATAACTCTATAATCGGTTTTACAGACTTTTCTGTTTTGATGGCCATTTAGTTTAAAGCTAAAGCTTATTTGCAAATAACATTAAACAACTTCGTTGCCTACTTTAGGGTGTTATATTTTGATATATCCATTGCATATACCTAAACAATTTATTTATGAAAAGCTTGTACATATATATAAACTTATTTTTTTATTGTTAGAATCTTTTTTTAAGCTACAAAAATTGTTTAAATTGCTTAACATTATACCGCAATTTTCTCTACAAATAAGATTGAAGTTTAAAAAAAATCCAAACTTATTTAAATTGGCCTTCTAAAACATTTTTCCATTTTTCCTAAGCTCTATTTAATCTACAGGAATAATTTGTAATATTAAATTTCTTAAATTATATCTTGTTATTTTCCTAAATGAAATGAAATCAGTTTAAATATTTTCTAACCTAAAGCTAAAGCAAAAACTAGCAAACGTTAGCATTAAAACAAAAACAAAAAAAAAGTTGACAGAAGCACACAATACATTAAGGTATCAAATTGTCCAAATATAAACTGGGAAAATATAAATGTTACCTCCTAAGAGAAAACCCAGAAAAAATATACTCTAGCATACTTTTATTTATATCTAAGTAAATGATAAGGACAATAACCATGTACGTATGTATATATAGGTATGTACTATGTGTGTTTATATAAAAGAAAATTTCCTTGAAAGTCACATATATATATGTATATTTGTATGTATATAAACAATAGACAATACGACTAACATTCACGTAATCTTAGCAATTTTATATGCAACATCAAATAGAAATGGTCTACTTTTAGGGGTAAAGACCAGCTTTATCAACATCAACAACAACAGCAACAGCCAAATTAAATAAAAGACCATGATGCGTAAGTGATATGTAGGATATACATACACACACACATACAGAGATCAGCTAAAATATATCTTCTACATCCAGACACATATTTAGATAAAACAGCCAAATGGATGTTAAAGAATGTACAGAAAAATAATACATATGAAAATGTTTTTGTTTATTTTTACTTTTTTTTCCTACGACCTCCATACCAAAATAAATTACTTTAGTTATCTATTAAAAACAAACACATTTAAGCAAGCCATGTAACACACATGCAAACATATACAAAAATTCTTTTACGTTTATGTATGTATATGTGTGTTTTTTCATCTTCTTTTTTCAAAAGGAATATGTAATAGATACGAGTCGTTTATTTTTTTGCTTTGTGGGTGTGTACAACCAGTTCAAGTTTTATTTTCGTCTATTATTTTATGTCTTCATTTTTTTTGTTAATTTTGTTTTGCTGCCAAGTTGTATTTTTCTTTAATTTTCTAGCACAATTCCTTAAAAGATAGAATATACAATTTCTAATAATATTGCCTTATTCAACTCGCTCCATATCTGCCACTGTTGAGTTTAGGTGCAAACATTTGACTTTATCCTAATTCGAATTTAGTCTGTTGGCTTTCTTTATACAAAGACATACACACACATACCAATCGACCAGAGTTCCAAGTGGTTTAAGAATCTTTAAGTCGGCCAAGGCCGTATTAAGTGATTGCCTACACATTTGGTTGCAGATCTTAAAGGCTGTAAACCTCTAAAGCAATTCTATTATAAAACCAATACAGATATTCAAAGAACGTAATTTTTTCTCAAAATTTGTATTAAGGAAAATACCGGTAGTTAAGATCTTATTTAAAAAAAAAATTCTTAAATAAGCTTTTTTTTAACTTTAAGGTAATAGAACAGTTTAGTTTCTTCTACAGGGGATCTGGTGGCAGATTTTTATTTTCAAACTGAAATAAAAAACACAATAACTGACACAAAGTTTTATTAAAAGCATTGAACGATAGAATGAAAATGCAGATCATATTTTTAAAAAAGTATGTATCCATATGTCTGCCGTCGAGTTGAAAATACTGCTCAAAACGGAGCCTTTTATGCTGCGCCACACCCCGCAGTAAACTTTGTTCAATTGAGCTGATTTCTCGACGAATATTATCCTTTAAAGTCACAAAAGATTGGGGATTGTTTTTGTAAGCCTCCTCTTTAAAGGAAGCCCCACAAAAAATCCATAGAAGTTAGATCGGGCGAACTCGATGGCCTTAGATTGTCATCAAACCCACTGATCTGTTTTTGAGGCAAATTTTCCAGAAGCTATGGCTGTGTGTGCAGTCTTTCTATCCTAATGAAACCACGTGTATGAAGAGTACGATGAATGAGCTTGCATGTTTGGCCTGGCCTCGAAAATTTTCAAAAAAAATGGCCAAATTATTTCATGCGTGGATAAGACAATAAAATAATTTTTCTGTTACATTTGTTACACTTCAGGTTAAATATTTTTTGTTCATTTTCGTTTATCGGCTAAATAAGGTAAAATAGAAATTAAAGTTATTCCACATTAATTTTATTTAGTTTCAAAAGTATTTTCCAAAAACTCTGGCAAACAGTGTAACAGGCAGACTTATCTACATACAAACTAATGTATAAACCAGATAAGAACTTTTAGGGTGTAAACAGACATGCTAGTTCCCCAATTTTCCAAATGGGTTTCAACTTAAAGACGGTCATTCTGAAAAACAATATTTTTAAAAAATTTTAAAAAATATCTTAAGCTGATAGCACTTGATAAGACAGGTTTCTTAAAAAAAATTTTGCTCCATATACGAGCTTTTTATAGTTTGGTTGAGTTGAGTTTTTTTTCTTTGTATTTTATTGCTTTTTGACTTCAAACAGGAAAACAAGTCAATGGTCAGAAATTGTTGTTGCTATCATTCGTGCTACTTGGTGTTGTTTTGTTTTCTATTTCTTTTCAATGTTTTTAGCAAAACAAATGATCATCATAAATTACCCTCTTGAGATTAAATATATAAAAATACTCTGCCATTTTTACAATTCGACTGTTAAACAGCCAAATGCACACTTAGATATGTATGTGTGTATGTTTGTAGAAGCACACTTGTGAGTGAACACTCTTACACTTAGACAAGAAGAAGTTAAATTGAAGAATAAAAATCGTTCAAATAATATAAACAAACTGGTAAAACGAAGAAGGCAATGTTATTAGTTGTTTGTAGTAATATCCTGCTAAAGGAGAAAGCAGTGGTGACCAAACTTCTTTTTTTATAGTTTTCGGCAAAAAAGTATTGTTGATTTTTTTTCAACTTTATTCATCAACTAGCTTTACCCGGCCCACTTTGCTAAACCTGTCACGTTTGCTTTGGAAAATAAATAGTTTAAATTTTAAAACTTAATTTCAAAATATATATTTTTTGTATAGGATTTGTTTAATGCTTAGTTTGTCTATAATCATTTATTTGGTTCTTAAACTAAATCGTCAGTAGACTTTAACCAATAACTGATGTAACGAAATGTAAAAACTCTTTATTAATCGAAGGGTTACCACCTTTAATCCCAGCTTAGCTCATCAGATATTTGAGAGATTCTTTCTTCTTTCGGATGAGTATAGAAACCCGCTAGAATAAATTTAAAACTTAGGTAGATTTTAAAATCCCTGTAGAAACACCCTTAAGCAAAACAAACCGAAATAAACTTAAAAAATGTCTTTTTAATGTAAATTTTTTCATGAGAGATTTTAGTTTATTTTTCTAACTATTTTTTCCAGAAATAAAACAGATAAAAGCAAAATCTCTTAAGTTCAAAGATCACCTCTTAAGTTACCTAAATATTTATGCATTATAAAACGTGACACGCTTGTGCCAACCTTTTGAGGTTTTAAAAGATATCGTTATAATATCTGTCATAAACGTATTCAAATTTTTTTACTACATCGGGGTGCTATGTATCTTCATTTTTCGCTAACCAACCCTTACCTTTTTCCCCTATCGAAAACTTAGAGTATTAGATAAATTCATTTAAATTTTTAGGCCACTAGATATAGCGTTTTGTAAAACATAACATTAAATATATTTTGGTTGTATAGGAAGTATCCGGCATCCAATTATTGTTTCATCTTCTGAGGGCGTGGCCTACTTTGTCGCCTTAAAAGTTTTACCACTAGATTCAGCCTCAAGTTCAAAAAAACCAATTTTTATATTAATTCACAAGCAATATACCTTTAAATTGCTTTGGAAATATTTTTAAAATTTTACTTACACGTTTCGAACCAATTTGGCAACTGCTGGCCTCTTCCGTACTTAATATATAACTCTGTTAAACAAGAACACGTCTTTTTTATAATTTTATTGTATTTTTCATTTGACTTTTTTACATAAATTGCTTAATGTTGCAAAGTATTAAAGAAAATGAAAACCAACTGCAAAAACAAGAAAAATCGTTTTTTTTTTTCAACAGCAAATAGAAGCAGTTTTTTTTTCAAGGATATAAGACCAAACAAAAAAAAACTCCCTAAAAGGCTGCAGAAAAAGAAAACAAAAAACGTTAAAACACCCACCGTTTTGTTATATTCCTAATGTTCCAAATGAAGTTCACAGTTTATTTAGTAAATTTATCAAATTGTATAAAAAGTCTAAGTTTGTTTTTTTTTTTCGTTTTACTTTTCCATTTCTCAATTCGGTTTGAAGTAATTTTTGCCATTTTGAATCAACAGAGTTTTTTCTTTTTATTTTATTTGTAACTAATACGGCTGCTGCTATTGCCTTTGCTTCTGCCATCATTAGCCATTAGTATTGTAGTTAATTTTGTGTAAAGAAAAATAAATGTCTTTAGTTGCCATTGAATTGAGGTGAGAAAATAATCATAAAATGTGATTTCTTGTTAATAAAATCTAAAGGTTTTTATATGAAAAAGAAAAATTGCTGTCGACTGATGCCACGTTTTCTTCTTTTATCTGTTGTCAGGCATTTTGGATATATTTTATTATAGTATAGTTTTAGGCATAGTATAATGAAGCAGAAAAATATATCAATAGAAGATAAAAAATTAATCGTATTAAGGTCAGTTGGTTTGGGTAAGTCTGTTTAGTGGTTTTGGGTTACATTCAAAAAATGTTCTTAAAACTTTTTTTTGGAAACGTAGGAAGAACTGCGTTTTAAAACTCAACCGCATTAAATTTTATTTGTGGAATCAAATAAAAATTTTTCTCTTCAGCCAAATAATAAATCATCAATTTAGGTAAATAAGGTTCAAAAAAGCTTTCTTAAGCAAAAAAAATTGTTTAACAGAGTAAAGCTTGAATATTAAATTTTTAAAGTAAATAATACCTTTCTATTTCAAGGAGTAAACAGGGGCAATATATGAAAACTATGATATTATTGTTCAAAAAGATTTGAAAAGCCTCTTATTTAATCATCCTCTTAAGCTTGATTTCCTTTTAATTTCATAATTATATATCTGCCATTATCATTGATTTACTTATTGACTTTGGCATGTTATAAATGTTTAATATGTTTATCGTAATCTTTTAACAACTTTAAGCATTTGCTCACAGGTTGTTTTATTTCACTTTGCTTTGGTTTTTTCTTTTAAATCCAAAAAACTGTTTTTGATTTCCTTTAGACACGCAAACCCTTTTTGTTTGCATTTTGTAGGATATTTTTTACTTTTTTGTTGGCTTTTAATTTTGGGCAGATATGTAGGGAGCAAACTTTTTGGCTTTTGATTTCCGGCAACAATAGTTTGCGTGTTTTGTCTACATAGTTTTTAAATGAAAGACCATAAATAAATGCACAGACAGATTAATTTTGATTTGAAAGTTGTGTTTCAAAAATTTGTGTACTTTTCAAAAAACACTGTGAACTATGTTGCTGGATTTTTTTTAAATTGGAGATTCTTTGGAACTAGATAATTACACTGGAAAATCCAACTTAGGTTTAACACCACCGGTAAGCTTAAATCTACAATAAATATTAGACCCTTTGAGGCCTTTAACAGTATTTTATAAAATAAAAACAAAGCAAAAAGGAGAAGGCAGCTGCTTACATAAAAGGCACGTATGCCGACATTCCGTATACTTAAAAAAAAATAAGAGAAGCCAAGAAACAGAAAAAATAAAGAAAACTGAGGCCAAATCGTCGCACTTGTTTCGAATTGAAATTTTTAAATTCTTATAAGATACTTTGGTACCGGCAGACTCTACACCCGACGTGGCCAACATTGGCCTAACCAACATATCGTCCTTTATCAGGGATAGCGTTTGGGTCGAGAACAGGGGCCACTACGGGGCAAATACTCTTAACCATACACGATGATTCTCTGTCTCTATTTCTATCCAATCTAATATAATTGAATGTCTTTTTCTCCTCCTATCTTTCTCTTCTCCAGGTATCATAAGAAACCCGAAAAACGGACCCAAGTGTGTTGCACTCACTTCATTCGTTATTTCCGCAGCCGCCTGTTATACCTTACCTAACCTAACCTATCAGAATTCCCTTGGGGCCAAATCACCACAATCGATTTAAATCGAAGTTTTTGTGAAAAAAAAAATTATTTCTTTAAAGACTTGCATTTTCGGTGCTAAAAATCAGTTTAAAATAGCTTAAACATTTTACTAGACTTATACCTTTTTACATAATGGCTAACAAAAATAAGATATCAGGGGTGTTTGTAAAAAAATATTTTTTTATGATTTTTAGCACCGAAAATGCAAGTCTTTTGAGAAATAATTTTTTTCCACAAAAGCGCGTAGCTTTTGTCTTAAGTCTATAAGTATTATTTAGAACATATTTCTTAACTGATTTTTGTTTTTTTCCCTTGTAATATGTTTATTTAACGAGAGTTAAGTTTAAAATTCTTCACTTCTCAGTAAAAACCTTTAATGTAAATATGGAATTAAAAAATCATTAAACTCAAGTGTAGCTAAGCATGAAATTATTATCAGTTCTATGTATTTGTCTTCTAATATACATACGCAACGTCTGAATTGCTTCTATAAATTTTCAAGGAAATATGCCAGACTTCCGTTTTGTGGCGTCACAAGAAATGAAAAATAAACGGAGCTGCTAAACGTGGGAAACATAAATTTATTTGAAATATATAACAATATTTTTACTTTATCGTTTTAAATTTAACAAAAAAAAAAAATTACTTTAAGAAAATAAAATTTTTGCAATAAGTGTAAAAATCTTGAATATTTTCCTTTTCTTTTATTAATAAATTTGTTATTTAAAACAGCTGCTCCAGTAACCCTTTTTCCCCAAATTATTAACACTGCTTGTTATCAGCACAAAGCAAATATTTATAATAAAAAAAACCATTTCATTTTCTATCCTTTTTCTTATTACTTAAGGGTGGTTTAAGTTTGTTTAAACAAACTTTATTATTAAATAACTTAAAGTTTCTAAAGCTGGTGGTTTTACCAATCTCCTTTTTGTTGTTCTCGATAATTCCATAAATTGCATTTATTTGCTTCATTTGTTACAAATTTATTGAAAAGGATTTTTTTCTTATGATAGTAATTTGGCAAAGAATTGTAGACAAATTTTTGTATTTAGTTTAAGGGCCAGATAATACTAAACCAATTTAAGGTTTTATATACAAATAAGCTTTTGCCGTTCAGTAACGCACATAGATATTATATAACAATTTAAGTAAAGCATACCTTGGGGAGTTTTTCTTAACACAATAATGGGGGCTTAGTGAAAAATGTTCAGGTTAGTTTGAATAGTAAACAAATAAAAGTTTTGTCATTTCTGAGAGATAGATTTTGTTTTTGCCTTAACGCATAATGTCATGGATTAAAGGGCATTTCCTAAGTAATATTACATTTTTCTAAAGCATAACTAATACAAAGGACCTCGATAATAGAGTTAATATTTTTGAAGTTTTTAACAAAATTGGTTTGGATTTGTTTGCCTTTAAGCTAAAAAACTAATTGGAACACAAATTGTTTGCATAGAATATAGAGAACTTAATACAAAATATCTTTTTCTAAAATCTTCCTGGTTGCTAATAGCTTGTACATGTGTTTGTCATTTGTTTGTATGTCCTTAGTACTTATACCGGTTTAAGTGTACTTTTGTTAAGAAGTATCAATTACATTCTATATTTTACTTTTCACAATACTGAATAGTTAATAGAAAATCAAATTAAGGATAAATCTTTTAGCTAAATTAAGTAAATTAGTAATTTGAAACCATTTCTTTAGGCAGTTATTAGAATTACCTTTGTATAGTTAAATTTGCTCTTCACAACTTTTATATTAAATCCTATATGCTTCAGGTGAAGAAAAATGAGATTAAGCTGACAATAACTTAAGATTCTTATTAGTAATAACTTCTTTGAATTGCATGTAATAAGATTTACAAATTATGAACGAAAAGTTATTTGAAAACTCCTAAAAGCATGCTTCGTTTAGGTTAAATATATTATATTGCTGTAAATAGCATTGTGTTGGTTAACCACTGTTGTAAGGTACTTTACACAAAAACAATATTAGTTTTGCTCTGAATTTATCTTCTTATATTAAAATCTTTAAATTTTATTTTGTTTTTAACAATCATTTAAACAGATACATTTTTAAACTTTCCATAAATTTATATTTCCAACCACACATGCCATAGGTCACCGACATTTTCATTGACATTTTATTTTAGTTTTTTTTTCTTCTTTTCAATATGATGTTGTATTTATTGTTATGGATTTTTTTGGTGTTGCTTTTATTTTATGTGTAATACAAAGCTTCTGCTATGCTTGCAATGTTTTTATTGTTGTAAATGCATTGTAAGAGGGGTTTGACCTGAATTTACCACAACCGATTCACAGACGAGACACATACCATGTGGCTCAGACCACACAAATGTTGCCACCACTATTTATATGACTGAATATATCTTGTACGAGTATGTACGTATGCACAAGTGCTTATATTCATGTTAACAGTTCAGCCTGTTTTGGCATTTTAATTTTTATATGGTTTTTTAAAAAGCGGAGTTCTTAAACTATTTTGCTTTTTCAGAGTGACATTCTTCCCTAATTTTTAAAATAAAATCATTGATGAAATTTACTTCTACTTGTAGGGTCGAGTATGGGGGGGCGACTCCAGGTGTAATAAGCTATATGGTAACAAAACTTGACTTTGGGATCCTGTCTTAGGTAGTGTTTTGGATAGGGAGGCATGAAAGGGATCAGAGAAGCCGTACGAGGGGTGTGCAGTCTTTACTGATGGATCCAAATGGGAAAGGGGAGGGAGTGCCTATCTAATGAACGCGTTTTCCATGCTGATCGAGGGCTACATGTCCTTAATTTAATCTATTTTCCAACCCAATACTCAGTTTTTGTGGAGCATTCTTTTTGTTAAAATCTATTTCCAGACGAACCGTGTATACTGAACTACAAAACGTAAATGTCTGTTTGTATGTACTTCGTAAACAGCAACGCATGTAAATAGATATATTCTGCATAAGAACTTTTGTAATTTTTTTGCATGTGTTGCACGTGTGTGTGTGTGAGTATAAGACATACAATATGTCAAACACAGCCAAGCATAGAGTCATTTTATGAAATGACTATTTAAAAGCATGTTTGCTTTTAACTAATGACGAAAGTAGGCTGTTAGCAGCTTAAATATTTTTCATTTAATACAACACTGAAAAAAACCATGAAACAAACAAAAAAATTCGGCACTATGAATTTCCTGAGGGGAATTACAAAAATGTATATTTAATAGTTTAAAAAGAAATTTCATTAAAGTACAAAAACGGTGCGAAAACTTTTAAGTTTTTATATGTTAAATTTAAAAATGTATTCAATTTTCTTTTTGTAAATAAATGAAAGTTTTTTAAATATTGCGAAAGATGTATGACAAAAGATTATCGTTACTTTTAGGAAAATATTATTAACTGGCCTTTAAACTGGATTCATACCTTAAACAAAACTTTTGTATAATTTACGATAAAAAAACCAACAAAATATCTTCGTTATTTTCGTAAAATTAAAAAAATGCGTTTTTAATTGTTGCGCTATTTTTGGATGTGCCGAATCCTTTATATCCTTCACAATGGTCTTTTTGCATACCAAGTCTTCTGATCTGTAATAAAAAATGTAGTAAAATTACTTTATTCCTATTCCTATTTCTCTTTCTATTTTACTTTTTCCTTTTCTTTTTTTTAACCATATAAAATTTGCACGATTGTAGCACTCCTATGCAACAAATTTTTCTTTTAACTAAAAAATTCATAATGGAAGTACGTTGTAAAAGGTGTGAGGTCAATAGTTCTAGCAGCTATTAAAATATTTCTTATCAAAAATTTTAAAAATTTTTTAATTTTTTCAAAAGGCAGGCATTTTTGCACAACTACTTTTTTAAGGGCACTTGACGTCAATAAAAATTGGCAATCTCATTTTTGCCCATATCTCTGTAGGCAGTTAACCGTTCTTGCTGATATTAAATGATGATTGTTTCAGTGATATTTTTGAAAATAAGACACGAAAACGCCTTCTGTGAAACTCGATCCGACAGACAGATGGACAGGGCAATATCAAATTCCCTTTCTATAAGAACCCAGAATAAATATAATTTTTAGGGAGGTTAATGATTATTAAAAAAAAAATTAAAAACGGAATGGCAAACTTATATATAGTATATACTTTTATCACATTGTAAAGAACATAAATATAAATGGTTTTGATTACTATGTAAAAATTTAAAAAATAAAGCCTAATTCCTCTCTTAATTTGCACAAAAATTTCGTATATTCTACGAAAAAAAATTTAAGTTTTGTTTCATATATTATTGCATAAAATATTTTCAGTGTATCAACTAAAAAACCCCCCGACAATAACAACACAATAATTTAAACATTTTTGTATAAAAAAACACACACAATAAATGTACTTTTTGTTGCTGCAATCTTTGCATTTCTATGCCTTTTCAAATGCTGCATTAACAGTAAAAGTCAAAGACTCATTTTCCTTTTTTTGTTATGGGGCCTATTAGAATTTTCTTGAAGAGTTTTATTTTCGAAAAATACACAATTCGTGTATATATGTATGGATGTGTGTATAACAGTAAGTAGTTCCAAAAGCACAATTGCATTGTTATGCCTAAACTTACATTTTAAGTGAAATATTCTTAATGAAAACCAAAAAGAAAATTATGCATTTGCTCGAAATTTAAAATGTTTGAGTTAAGGTTTTTAAATGCAGGGAGTACAAATAATCATTATTTATTAATTATCAATGAAAATGTGGTACAAGAGAATGTCGGAGATTTAAGTAAAGTGCACCACTTTGAAGACATTTAAAAATCAAAAGCATTTAAAATCATTGATTTCTAGTTTTTCCTAAAAAATAATTATTTTTTGTTTTTTACTTAATAGTTTTCTGCAGGAATAACTGTTACATTTTTAAATCATTTTAAAATCAAAAGTTTTTGTTTGAATTTATCTAAAATCGTTTTTAAAACTTTTGACTACGATCCTTACTCAGGTTTCTAAAAAATCAAGTACAGCCGTGGTTACTTCAAAAAATCTAGCACAAAAAATTAGTTTTTTGGTGGACTGGTGGTGCAGTTCAGAGAGCCTCAGGTTCAAATCCCAGCTAGGGCTAGTAGCGAAAAATTTTTTTTAAATAATTATAATAAGAAAAAAATCTTATTTGGTTTAAGAAAATCCATACTCACCGTTCTTTTGACACCACTATGCTTTGATTTGTGTAGGAAGTTTCTAATTAAAGTTCAAAGATCTGCTCTAATTTGTATCCCTGTTACCATAAGAAGCACACCTTATGTACTAGGTACTAGATGCCAATTTCTCTACGATACCAATTAAGTACTAAGGAATGGGAAAGATTCAAAAACTTTAAAATATTGGTCACACAATTTAATATTTGAAAAAAATTGGTCTTCAGGATTTAAACATATTTGGGCTATCTAAGATAGATTATGGGATCAACGAAGTCAGTTTGGTATAAGGGGTGTGCTTATTATGCTGGCAGATTTAAAATAATAATGGGCGCAGAAACCAGCATCTATATCATCGTAGAAGGCATTGCCCGATTATCCTCTTTGGAAAAAAATTAAAAATCAGCAATTAACATCGCATCAAGCTTGAATTTATTATAGTAAAGCCCATTGTGTGGTTATTGACTTCTTCATAGTCAGAGTCTATTAGGTTTGAGGACATTGCTGTTGGAAATTAAAATGTAAACGATCCTTTTTATAATGGCTAAAGCCTTAAGTTGACATATAAATGTAGCACTGTGGTGTTATTACTTAAAAAAGAGAAACGCTAGGGTAGCTAGGGCTTAATGGCCATTGACTTGAGGTAACTGAGTTAAAGGACCTACACTGGTGTCACAATTGGAAGCTATTCAGCTAGAACTATGACAAGCAAATGCGTTGTCGCACTGTGTAGGATATGTAAAAATATAGTAGAAATAAGGCTGATAAAGTTTATTTCCCTTCACTGCTTAGAACTATAGAATCAAGGGGTTGGATAAAAGATGTCACGAAACATCACTGGGTTCATAATAAATATTAGGTGGTTATGGGGAGGGGTTCCTTTTTTTCTCGGTCTTAAACTTTCTCTTTTCTTTTTGTCACTCTAGCAATTTCTCCTGTACCCAAGGTCCTATTTTTCTTTGAAAGGACAAACAATGAACCTTATGGGGTTTCGAGAAGATGTGCCTTTCTTTGTCCCTCTTGGCAATCAAACTCAACCAAGCAAGTCTCATATCATTAATTGCAAGATCCATTGTATTTAATTTATTATAATAATTACGTTTTAGCAATTTTTAAAAATCTCAACCTTTTTTTCTTTCCAGCTTTTTTTCACTTCATGCACTAAATCAAAACCTTTATACTTCTACTAGTGCCAACTATTATATCAACTGGACTGCACTTAATCTTGTTTTCCTTAATTATTTGGTTAAACAAAAAGAAAAGCAAACTTTTCTTTAAAAGTCTTAACGTAAAACAACAAATCTCTCATCTATTAAACGCAAATATAATTGGAAGTTATGAAGTCATGAGACCGACATTTGATCGAAGCCTTTACAAATTATTGTTCATTATTTTAATACAATGTAAGTACAAATTAATTATGTTTTAATTTAATTTTAAGAAATGTTATGAACAAAAATTTAATGAATTTTCTGGGTGTTTTTTTTTTTGTTAAGCAATTGTATATTGAAAATTAGATGGATCCAAAATTTACCTTCAAAAAATATTTGAGGAACCACCCATACTGTTAAGGGTTTCACTTAAAACTTTTATGGTCAACTTTCAAAAGCTATAGGTGTGTTATCGAACTTTCCATACCGATAAAATATATATTTTTAGAATTTTATGCAAATTTTTTTAAATAAGAAGCAAAAAAAAACTTGTTGCTTAATTCGACAAATTTTGCACGCGGTCTCATCGTGTGTAAAATATTACTTTTTTTAAGTCAAACAAATGTTAAAGAAAAACAAAGATATGGTATCATTAGTTAAAAATATTATCTACAACATTTAATACTTGTAGTTGCAGATACGGCTAAAGGAATAAATAGAATAATGTTTGCCAGTACAAGATCAACATACCGAGAAGTTGAAATTTTCCTACAAAGAAAAAAAACTCTTTTATTTATTGTTAATGTGTAGGTTGTACCAAGGCGCATAATAATGTATGTAAATGTGTGTGTTGAAATATTTATGGAATATGAACACACACACATACGCTTACAATATGAGTGTTTTTCCTAAGATAAGCAAATGTGGCACAGCTGTTGCCGTTACGCGGTTATACACTCATACAACAAAAACTTTAAATCCCTCTGTTTTTCTTTCCTCTTCCCTCTATTTTCTTTTTAAACACCATCTTTATTTTGAAGAAAACAGCTAGAAAATTGTAGTTAAATGGGAAAAAATTTTATAAAACCAACATAAGTTTAAGCAAAAGTGTACCCATACACATACACACATATGCTTTTACAAAATTGTATGGAAGTTTAAAGTAGAAAAGCAACTGAAACTTTTATTAAAGTAGCAAACACTTTCCTAAAGCAATAGCAAAAACGGCTGTAAGGAAAATAGAAAAGTTTACTTTAGAAGTTAAGCTTATTTGCTGCATACATAAGTATGTTCATATATGTTGCGGTATCGGTTTTTTATTGGTGCTGCCTTAACATAAGGATACATAACATCTTAAACTTAAATAGTTAAATAAAAATTTTGTTTTTTTTTACTAAAGTGTAGTTTTATGTTAAGTATTTGCCAACATATGTTAAATAGATGTTGTGTGTAAACAAAAAAAAATCCATAAAAAATTCATTAATAATAAATTAAATACCAAGAACATTTGCCAGTTTTTTTACTGTGTTTTGTTTTTCTCTTTACTATAGTTTGGCTTATGCTCTAGGGATTTTATTCTTGTAACCTTTAACCTTTAGCAGAATGCAACACCTTTTTTGAATGTAAGCTAGAAAATAGCCTCAAATAAAACTAATAAATAAACGTCCTACTTATCTTTTATGCTGCTTGTAAATACCTGTCTTGAATAAAGAATATTTGGACCTTAAAAAAACGCCCAAAAGTATACATCAAATATACAACTGTGAAAGTGCTTATGTTGCTTACGAATTCTGGTCACGTTTTTAAATGCCTTTGACTTAAATATCCCCGGTGTTTTATGTTTAAGAACTTTTAATATGACTTTAAATACCTAAAATGCAGAAGTAAATAATAAAACACAATCACACACATACATACAAGCATAAATACAAACAACAAATACAAGCAAATAAAGTGAGCTAAAACACGTACATAAAGATAAATGAATATACAAAAACAAATACTATAGTATGTATATGCATTAAGGTGGTTTTACCATAGAAATAACAACTGGCAATAGATATCAAGTAAATAAATAAAGTGTTTGACAATTAACTAAAATATTTAAAACTGTCACCTTGTGACTGACTTACAGTACACAGAAAAAACTTTTATTCCAAAATATTGTTTTCTAAAAAAAAATGTTTTTTTTTTTCATATAAATTCTGATCAGATCCTAGTAGAGTTGCGTCTGATTTTTATAACAAACAAAAAAAAAACGCCAGAAGCTCAAGAAGTGATACTGAGTCGATTGGTTTGGGTGCTACAAACTGTACAAAAATGCTGGTTTACAGTTGGAGTAAATTTTTTTAGTTATATGTTTAGAAAAAAAAAAAAAATTCAAACCACAAATATGGTTAGACAACAACAAAAAAAAAATCCAACTTTTTCCGGAAGTAAATATTTTTTTAACATTAAAGTTTTAAAAATAAATATAAATATATGTCAACACAATATATTCCTCGTATTGTCTTAAGACAAAAAGTTCCGTTTGCCTTTCTCGGTAGCATTAAAGTTAAATAGGTTATGATGTTTACAGACAAAAACATTTTTAGCGTTCAAAAAGTCCTAGTAATGAAAATCTGTATCTGGTTTTGAAAAAACATTCTTCTTGGCTGGTGTTGATAAGAAAAATTGGCTTTTTAAGAAAATTTCTTTCAAATACCATAAATTAAAAATATAAATTTATTATTAGCAAAAATAAATTTAATTAAAAAAAACAAAAGCCAAAACAATAAAAAGCAAAATTCGTATAAATTAGTTATTTTACAAATTTTGTAGTTTATTTTCAAGTATAAGGGTTAATAACTTTAATGAATTTATAAAAAACCCAACTCCAGCTCATTCATTAATAAAAAAATGACATTAAAAGCAAAAGATTAACAAGTTAGTTTTACATTTTTCTGCAAGTTCATTTTATTTATTTTTGTATTTTTTTTTTTTTCGTGATTGGATTAAAATAGATTTCTTGTTAATCTAAAAGAATATCTTGTCCAAGGATTTCAAATGAATATACAGCTCTTTTAAGTTACATTTCCGGTTGATAAAACATCAATAATTTTTTGAAAGTCTATAAAATTAATCCTTATGGGCAACATTTCAGAATTATAACACATATATAATGTATTTTTGGCAGCCGTCTTGCTTCAAGACCTTGAAAACAGGTATTTTAACCGACCACTTAATTCCCCTTAAGACCCATATTTATGGCCAGAAACCTGTGCTTCCTGGTAGCTAACCCTGGGCTTTTGCATACTAAACGAAAACATGTATCCTCCTTTCCTTTTCTCCAGAACTTAAACGAAGTCTAAGTCCACTCCGTAATTTTTTATGAACAAAACAATTTTTTAAATATCTCTTAATTTGGGTTATCAAAATAAAACTAAGCCCAGTTTTGATTTTAGGTTAAAAACCTTAAACAAGTTTTAAAAAAAAAAATTTTAAATTAAAGATTTTTCTTACAAAAATCAGTTATTTTAATAATTATCCAAGCAAGTTCATAAGTACACACATATACAATTAAGATATACTATATTTGTATTTTATATCCTCAAATAAAATACTTTAGTTGTGTTTTAGATTAAAGCATATCAAGCCAGCACGCACTACCTTTAGTAAAAGAGAAGTAAAAAGGACATGAAAAATTATGTGTTCTGTCTGACTAAGATTATCTGTGCGACATTTGTCATAAGTTAAGCATATAAAACTTCATTTGTTTTTATCTCTCTTTCTCCCTCCCATCCTTTTTCTCCTTTAATTTTTTGTTTATCATTCCGCGTGTCTGCTGGAAATTTATTACAGTTTATAAAGGAAAAGAATGTGCACGAAAATAAATTTTGAATTCATAAGTTTTTTTAAAATGCCAGCCTACAAAAAAAAATTTAAGATAAAACATCGGCTTTGCAGAAATACAATTTTCTCTAAAAAAAACATAATTTTTTTATGCTTTTATAATTCCAGCATAATTTTTTTCCAGCATAATATTGAAACAATTTTAAAACCTTTAATCTGTGATCCATAACTCCCTGTCAACACATGTGTTTTATGTTGTGTTAATAATTAATTTTATTAGCTAAGGTTAACCTACATAGGCATTCAGTTCCTCCCCACTCTTTTTCTATCTTACGTTTGGCTACAAACTTTTTTCTTTTATATTTCTTAATTGTTGTACATGGCACACAGCTAAAAGTTTAATGGCTTAATTTTACAAACATGCTTTTTAATTTTACACATGTTCATAAATGTGTATGTGTATGTATAAATATTATTAGTCTGACACAAATTGTATGAAGGAAAAGTAAGTACTTTTGCTAAACAAATTATAAAATATGGGATGAATTTTAAATATCTTTTTAACAAAAGCAAAGAATATATTTTATTTTTATTTTGAAAATCATTAAAAGGCAAAAATAAGGAAGAGAAGTCGGAATAATAAAGGTTTCAGTTCTATCTATGTACATGTGTTGCCTTTTTACACCTTTTGAGCTTTATTCTAACCTCCAGAAATGATAAACAACCTAGAAAAAATAAAACACCTTTAGCCAAAAATTCACATTCCAACACAAGCTAACCCAACAAAAATTCCTTTACGCCTGCACGAGCAGACATTTGGCACACAACTACCATTAGTAATAGTTTTTCCTCTTTCCGTTTTTACTGGCACACGTACAGAGATGTACATAAAAAGATGTTTACATCGTCATGTTATGTGGGCATGCATGTTCATGTGCTAAGCAACGTGTGCCCCACATACTACTTACATACATTTTTTAATGTACATATGTATTTATTAAAAATGTTATAGTTTTTCCACTAGCGGAGTAAAAATGTAGCGAATATTTTAAATATTTTTGGTGTTCCGATAGAACCGCTTTTGTTTTTTGCTACATTTAAGTTATTGAAATGTTTTAACAGATAATTTGTAAATTTTAAGTTTTAAACTGTTAGAACAAAAAAGATGTTTCATTAAAAAGATACATAAATATCTTATTAAATATGTTGTTTTTTTACTTAACATAACTGTAGAATATGCAGCATTAAATTTTTCCATTATACATCTGATCTGACCTGTGCAAAAACTGAGCCGTTACCTATAGGTGTGAGTCCTTAAGCGATGTTAAAAAATGTATTTCCATGGTTAAGTCATGCGTGAATATATAGTCCTACCCACGCACACCTTTTTTGATTTTTGACTCGTACAAAAATTTATAAGTTAAAAAAGTATTTCTTCCTAAAGTCCTCCCTCCAGACGGAGATTTGGATCCGCTCCTGACAATGTACATACGTACACTAGTATGGATGTATTCTACACTATGTATGTAGGGATGGCTTAATATAAAACCTTGAAACCTTAACCTTAAAACCTTAAGCTTAACGTTCAATGTGAGCGAGGGTGATCACCAGAAATTTGAGCAGATACGTGTCTTTAGTAAGCATTCAGGTAAGCCCATATTTCGGTGCTCGATATGTCGCAAGCCCATTACAAAAATTTTTAAAGATTTTGCTGGAATGTCTTGAAGGGCTCGTTGCCGAAATGTTTTAACATTTATTTTTAAAATTTTTATTCTTAAGCAATTTACTTCCAGTTTTAAAATATTACTTTAGTGGAATCAAATGCCTTAGATGCTGGTTAGAGCTATTAAAGGCTACATTTGCCCTTATAAAAGTTATGCGACTTCAAGAATTTGCTTTCACCTAGTGCTTTGTTTAATATGTAAAATGTATATGTGGGTTACCTAATTGTAAGATCAACACCAAGCTCACAAATACACCCACCATCAACATTACATATTTGTTTAAAATTAACAAATACACTCCTAGCATCATAGTCTGCAAATTATAAAGATATAAACAGGAAATTAAGAAAATTTTATTTTTTGTTGTTTTAAGGTGAACAAAAAGGCAAGTGCGAAATCTTGCTGTAATATTTTTGTTTTTGGAAAGCAGTCATTAACGCAAAATAGGAGGAACTTTGAAAAATATATACTAAATATGAAATTTACCCTTCAAATAATTTCTAATTAGAAAAACATTTTATGCAGTAGAAAATTTAAAAGCATTTAATTTTATGGTATTTTCTTATCTAAAAAGTATTTGATATTTTACTTTCAATATATGAAAAAATTTTGAATTTGTGTTTTAAAAATATCTACTATGTCATCAAAATTTACCCCTTTTGTATATTTTCTAGAGATTTACAGTAAGTTTAAAAAAAAAGAAATTAAAATATTAAAAATAATGTAATTTGTTTTCGCTGAATGTGTTTGATCAACTAGTAGAGCAAAAGTAGTGCATAAATAGATACCTCTATGAAAAAATTATTTTCCAATTGCTTAGAGGGTGCCCATTTAAGCATATAGGTATGCGTGCGAAAATTCTTTAAATATATTTAACTTATAAGCACATATATAGAAAAATAAATAGAGTTCAGCATTTGTAATATAACACCGTGAAACCCTAAAACAATCTTAATTGTTGGGCTTCTCTGTTTCCACAATGTGTTTAAGTTTCTTGGTTGAGAGATGTTTTGCTTTTAACTCCTTAGTTTTTCATCTACATGAAGCTGCTTGCTCAGCTATTTTCATTCTACATACTACGCCATGCGAGTAGTTGTATACTTATATCGTAACATATGTTTGTGTTTACGTATATTGTGTGTGTATGTGTTAGGAGAGAGGAAATCAACAACAGCACTAGCAAACTTTAATTGCTTTATTATGTTGACTGTTGTTTGCGCTGCAGGATATGCTGTTATCAGTACAATTTAATGAGACAGAGAGCAAAATATTTGAATTTAAAATGTAAACTGTTTTTAAAATTAAAAAAAAAATTATAAACAAAATTCATTTTCAAATTTTGTTTGTTTTCTTAATTTTAAAAGTTTTTATTGCTGCAATTTTCTTTAAATTAACTCTTCAGTTGTTGTTATATAAATGTCTCTCGATTAAGTCATATTTGTCTATTTCACACATAATAACTTTCTTATATACACATTCCTTAAAACACACACACTTGCACTTACAATACACAAGAGTAAATGTACATATTTTATGTTGACTTTGGCGGTTATTAATTGTGTGAATGACTACATATGTGTGTTTTTTGTTATTTGCTTTTTTAATAAACCAAATAGAACATGGAGCAACAGCAGGTTTTGGTTCATAACCGAGTCATAAAGTTAGAAGGGGGCAAAGGAAATGTTGTGATAAGAGTGCAAGTTAGTGTATGTGGAAAACAATGTTGTTAAGTAAAATTTTAGTTTAATTTAAGGCATAAATTGGTCTTTCTTTTTTTAATGAAGTTTCTTTGCACTCACGAAAAAAAACCAAATTTAAAACCTTTAGAAATTTTTATTTAATATTTGATCTAAGAGGGACTTTAGTTTGACATTTTAGATTATGTTACTTTAAAAAACCCCAAGGTTTTAGAAAACCCTCCACCATCAAAGAAGTAAAAAGATGGCAAAAAAAATGAATGAAAATAAAAGTTATTTAAAAAGAATTCAGCTGTAAGCAAATTAAAATACGAGGGCTACAAAGAATGACTTTTTCTATATTTTCGTAAATAAAACTTACTGCAGAAAAACTGAAGATTAGCAGGCATTGGCAAAAGATCAGGACAGTTTAACTTTGAGGATTAAAAAACTGTTCAAAATTGACAGCAAATACTTTCAGTACAAATATATTTCAAACTGTTTCAATGTGTTATGGTCTCTTGTGTACCAAAAGAGACGACATTCGAAATTCTATGGATAAGTTAAAAAATAAGAGATTTTTGAAGAGGCTGCCTTTCTTCACCCACCTAAAACATACACTTTTTTAAAACATATACTTAAATACTTTTAAAAATTGTAATACACAAATATATACACACACAAAATTAATGTCTTTGCACTTGCTTAATCGTTGAACAGTAACGAGCAATACAAGAAATAAAAAAACACCAAACCAACATTAAAAACAAAATGCAGATAAAAAAATATTTAGAAAACAGACAATAAAAATAGAAAGATATTTTCAGTCTAGCTACGGATGTTCGTGTGTGTGTCTGTAATTTAAGGTCTATGTATGTGTTCATGTATGCATGCTACAAAGTTTCATTTTGCAGATTTTACTGTCTGATGATGTTAAGAGAGCGGCACATGTAACGGAAACGGATGCTCAAACGCATTCAAGCACACAATTACACATAAACGCACAAACTAGCAAAAACATTCATTCTTACTACTACATAAATTTGTATGCAATTCAAATGTATTCAAGCGCTTTTTGTTTCGTTGTTATTTTATTTGTTTTATTTGCTATAAACACAGGCCATTCAGCATGAAAAAAGAAATGAAAATCCTGTGTTTTAAGTTTAATTTATTTTTTCCCCTTTATTTTGTTTGGCCAACATGATGAAGTTTTCCTTTTCTCCCAAGATATAAATAAACCTTTTGCTGCAGTAAAAAGTAATAAATGTTTAGAAAAATATTTAGCAGCATTGAATAGAAAGTGAAAAGTAAAGGAAAATTTGAAGATGCAGATGTGTTTAGTCTCGTAAAAAAATATAATTAGAGCTGCTTTAAAAAATGAAAGTCAACAATGTTTTCATCAAAGGCTTTGTTGGCTTATCCAAATGATTCAAGAAGTTGAAAAAGAGTTTTAATACTAGATGGCAATGCAAAACAACCAACAAAGGAGAATGCTAATTATTACAAAAATATAAAGGTTTTTACATAAATTTTATATGACAAAGAAGAACTAGCTTAGAAAGGTACCCAACATTGATAAGGTTAATCTAGATTTACCAGCGTGTACCTATAATGCCATGAACTCAGTTGCTGCCCTGTTATAATCTGGAGATAGAAGACGGCATTTAGTAGCAATTGACATTAAACTAGATCGATTACGTTTTATATGCCTTTATTAAAGGAAATTAAAAAAAACTTTTTCAACTTCGATTCTTTTTAATGCCGGAAGGTGTTTTTGTTTTAATTTAAGCAGCTTCTTTCTGTTAACCAAGAGGTTACTCTGATGTCCATTTACAGAAAACAGGACTTGCGAAGCTTCGTACACTTGGTCCATTCACCAGAGTCTTGGTTTTTTTCTTTCTTCGCTTTCCATAATGACTCCCATTTATCGCCTTTTTTGCTGTGACACTTTTACCATTTGACAGATATCGTTCAGCCAGCGCAACAGCTGTATTTCATTACGCTTGATTATGTTTTTATAAGGCTATAGCTCATATAGCTTATCGTTTGTTTGACGATTATAGTTATCTTAAACGAATTTTTCTCCCAAAAATTATCCAGCACCACATCGTCAACGAAATGAATACTCATTTCTCAGCACGGTTAGAGTAAATATGAGGACCTTAAATTTAGACTGTCTTATAAGCTTAAATTTGCATATTTATCACTCTCGTTGATTTGATGCTGACATCACGATTTTGATCCCTATTTCTTTTCGAAGATGTTAAGGTTATCCACATATTTAAAAAGGATGTAGTCTTTGGTGTGCCCGTGCCTGTTTTTTCTTATAATTGTGGCTATTTCTTATATTTCTCTATGAGTTATTTAAAAAAGTTGACGATAAGCTGCCATCCTCTCTAAGACCTATAACTGTAGTGATGTATGATTCTGAATGATCGCATTCTATTTTGACTGATAATCAAGTGCCACTCAGAAAGATTCGACAAAGGCGTCCTCTGTAACACTGGTATCTACGTTGTTTTTTTCTGTTCTCATAACTCATAACATTAAAAAAAATGTAAATAAATAAATTAAAAAGTTAAAAAAATAAATGATTTTTCAGCGTTTTTCTCGACGACTATGTTATTTCAATTGGTTATTTGAGTCAAATATCTTTTTAATTTTACATGAAAAAAATACTCCTCAATTTTTTTTAAACAAAAGATTTTGTAAACTAATTGTTTTCGGCAATATTTTAGTGAATCCAAGTGATATTTTTATTAAATTTTTTTTATGACACAAAAGCAAAACATAATAAATTAATTGCTGCAACAGCCTAGAATTACTCTTAACTATGTCCGAAGCTATAAACGTCTTAAGAAATATCCTTTTGTAATTGCCTGATCCTTATTATTATATTAAGTTTAAGCTTTATTCAGAGAAATTTAGCTGGTAAAATTTTTTAGGTATTCAATAGTTACTCATTTATCAGAATATTTGTTATTTATTTTATCCATAAAATATAATATGTATCATGCGTATTGAGGAAAACGAGCATAAACTATATGCAAATACATTTTTAAAAATAAGAATACAAAGTAACCTCATTTTAGCTTATACATATATTGAAAAGTTTTTGCCAAAAACAACAAATTTGCAATTCATGATTGCTTGTCCTCAACCCATTTTCTTGTTTTGCTATTTTTACTTGGCCATGATAAACAGTTTTTCCGGTAAAAATCAAACCCTTTAATAAATGTTATTCACATTACCATAAACAAAAGTCATATTAATCTGTAATTTGTCTACATTTTCATAAAAGTCATTATAATTTATTTTCTTCGACTAATAGATATAGTTGTTGCTATAAATTCTCTGCATTCCGCGCTTGTTTAAAACTGTCATATATTTGACGGACTGACTTATCATGTTTGAAGGATTAAAAAACAACAACAACGATGCGAGTATCTCTTCATAATTATTTTTTTGCTTAACCAAAGATGTTCAAATATAAAAAAGCTAGAAGCAGCAGCAATATTTATTCTTGCTGCTTTACTTGTGGCAAAAAATGAAAAAAAAAAGGAGTAGTAGAACGATTATTTTAAAAGACTCGAAAATAATCACAATATTATGTGCATCATATTCGCCATCATTGTCATTGTCATGCTGACTTGCTGGCAACAATGTCATCATAAACGTCAACATCATCACACCATTTTTAATGGCAAACAATGAAGTAGACAACAACAACATGAATATTAATCTTGCAGTTTATAAAAAATAAAGGAAAATTTGATTGTTTTACTCTGAGCTATTGTTTTGGTTTAAAAAAACTTTTTAAACTTTTTAAAGTTTTACAAATTTTTGATTTTTAGTTTGGCTTTAGTTCATATAATTTCTTGTTTATTACATTTTATATTTTACAAAATTAAAACCGCAAATTTTTAACTTAGGCTTGGATCAACCATACCCACTTGACAAACTTTTTTATTTTTTTTTTCTTTTTTATTGGTTGCCTGTTACTAAAACAAAAAATTTCCCTTTCTCAGGGTGTCTAAAGAAAGCTGCTACAAAATAAAAATAATATTTTGAAAGGACTTTGCACATGTTGCAGCAAAGAAGGAGGCCATTTTGATTAAATTAATTTCAAATCTTCATGAAAAACTTTAATGCATATGCGGTAATTCAAATGGCCTCCGCCCTTGGTGGCAAATGTGCCACTTCTTATAAAAAATTTTTTTTGTAGCAGCCTTGATCAGCCCTGTGTTAATTTTATTTGTTTCCTTTTACTAAATATCAGGGCTTTGTTTGCATTTATTTTTTAAATTTTAACCAAAATGAATTTTGATTAAATTTTTTACACAAACCTTTCTCTACAGCAAAAACCTTATGCTTTCTCCAAGAAATCCTTTGTAACCAAACTTAAGCATCACAAGTGGTAAGCATGAAAGTTTGAAATAGTTTTAAAAGCTACTTCGTAAATAAACATGTAATTCGTCTTTTAAAAACTTAAATCTGTTTAAGTCTTACAACTACTTTTATTAAAAACTTTTCTATATATTATAGTTTATTTATTGTAAACAAAGAAAACCCCATAGAAAGCTTCAAATAGTTTTAAGAAACTATTTGCTCAAAAACAACATTTAGCTTTTTTTAAAACACTTTATTTTTAAAACTGGCAAAAAGGTCAATAGAAACTGAAAAAAAAAAATATATTTTGAGGCAAAATTAAAAAGTTTCTATAATTTTTTTTAGTACAAGGACGAGTAGCCAAACTTAATGAAAGAAAATTAAGTCATGTGTTAAGTTTTTTTTTCAAACAGCAGCAAACCAAAAAAAAAACTTATAAAGGCAATCATACCCCCTATTCCTACAAGCAATTTTTATCCAAAAAATTTTTTAACAACATTAAGAATTTAAATCGTATAATTTGAAAATTGATCTCCGTTTGTCTGCCTCCAAATGATGCAAACAATGCAGTGGTCTAGAGTAGGGTGAAGGAGAAGCAGGTATGAGGTTTTATGGCCACCCCCACGCTCTAAAGCGTGGCAGTTAAGGTGTTTAAATTTTATCTGAATTATTTTTGTATTACTTGAGTCGCTGGGCAATGGGCCAATAGATTAGGATTAAGAATGCTTAAATCTGATATGTAATTCTTTGTTTTTGATTTAGAAATTTGAAACTGAAGGAATTATCCTTAATCACAAACATTTAATTATTCCAATTTATTGAAATAAAAATTTAAAAAAGGGTAAAATATCGCTTAAAATTCATTAAAAAGTTTTTCTCTTTTGGTAACCTTGGAACCTATTTTTAAAACATTTTCGTATTAACTCCCTTTTAACAGTATTGCTTAGTTAGGTCAGGTAGAACTGGAAGTTGCGGATATAAGGCAGCTACTTAAGTCTTTTAGCAACACATCTGAAAGGGAAAGCGAAATAAAGAAACGAATAAAGAACTAACAGAATGAAAAGATGGAAAGAGAGGCTTTGCTAGAAAGAGAGGCAAGTGAAAATTATGTTGTCGGCCTATCAATAGCCTAATAAAATATATTATGTCTAAAATAGTTGCCCAATCCTGATATCAATTCTCAAACCAACTACGGTTCCTGATTAAGGATACAAATTTCTAAATCCGACATAATTTACGGTCATACAAAATCTAGAGCTGGATATTCTCCTCCTCCTACTCTGAATCTAAGAAGCTCTTTTAAAAGTCGTTCTGAGATAAATCGTGAATAACTGGATTCGAGGTCACAGTGCCTTCCAGCCTTCATCTTTTCAGATTAAGAAGATGTTTACATTATCTTGCATCTAGTCACTGCAAAGCTAGCTAAGTGATTCAGCATCTCGGATATTTAGACCCATTTTTTTACAATTTTAATTTAGTTAATATTTATCATACGACGTGCAGTTCCAGCATAACTTAAAATTCCTAAACCCATGACGTATGAGTAATATTTTTTAATTTTTATTTGCCAATATTTGACACATTTTTCTGTTTAAATGCGCGTCTTAAACATAGTTTTCTTTTGTTCATCTCCAAAATTTTTAATTAAAATATTTCGAAACTACTTGCATATGTTCCTCAAAAACAAATATGCTTACATACTGTGTTACATTTTTGTTTTATCTCATTTATAAATTAATTATTCACCCAAAAACTTCTCTGGTGTACGCTAATAGTGTTGTTGATGTCTTTGATGGTTAAAGTTCATTTTGCTTATGCTTTAACACCTAATTTCAATGAAATACAACAAAACTTGTAATGTGTGTGTTTGTAAGTCATACATAATTTTGTAAGTGTTATTCGCAGGTGTTGGCATCCATGTATGTTAATGTGTGCGCGAACATTTGTACGAAAAGTTTCTTGTGGTTACACCAAAGTGTTAAAACTTAATAACTCAGCTGAAGTTAATTTTGTGTTTCTTGTAGTTTTTGTACCATTTGTGTCTGCTAAATACACAAAATATTTAAATTAAAGTTGCTAGGAGGTTATATCAGGAAATGGAAAATATATTTCAATAAAATTTTGGCAGATGTAAAAAACATTCATGCATGTTGAACAAATTGTTTAAAAATTGTTATTAAAATAACACAAAATTAAATTATAATTTTATATAAAAAAGACATTTAAAATTTTTGCTAAAGGTTTAAATTACGACGTTTATATACTTTGACATCAAATTTTAACTTCTCAGTATTAAAAACTTTGCTCACAATTATGACATTTAAAAGCTTTGATATTAAAAAGCAATTTCGTGAAATATAGAAAAAAGAATAAAATGCTCATTATAATTTTTTTTTAATTACTACAAGCGTAATTTCTCTTTTTTACCTTTATAACTTTCAAGTTTTCTTTAGTTTTGCATTTCAAGTAGAAAAAAATCAGACATGAAAGATAACAAAGAAAATGTGAGAAATTAAAGGAAAAAATTAAAATGAAAGCAAAGAAATTCTGTTTAATCAACTCAACCAGCACAATGGGTTGAGTAGTAGTTTGTGCTACTGGTTGGTAAAAAAATAATATAATTTAGTAGCGAGGATTAAGGATTCCATTTTGAACATTTATTGCGCATTTTTGTAAAGTATCCAAGATTTCAATTCAGAAGTTAAAAGAAAAGCCATGATTCTCAAGGGTGGTATGTCTTCTACGGTTAGTCATAGGTTGACCCAGCGGGGCATCGAAGAAAATGAATTTTTGATCATAATGGCCACTAGAAAACTACGCCGGATGAGACCTACCAAAAATATATTTTAAAAAGCTTTAATGCTAAGATCACAGTTTCTAATATATTCTTCGAAATGGGTGTAAATACGTTATTTTACTTGCTTGAATGAGGCGTTTTTAATTGTATATGAAATCTTTTTTCTAAAAAAAACTTTTGTTTTAAAGAAATCCCTTTAGAAATGTGACAGGTTTAATATTTAAATCAAATGGTTAAGAAAAATTATTATTAGAACTGAAATATTGAACATTGTATTAAGATTTCTTTGTAATCATACAATGATCTTTGCAACCATACAATTATCATATTACCGTGACCATATTCAACCATGATTTTTCTTTTTTGATAATTTTTGTATTTTTTTTTTTTTTTTTGAGAAATCAGTTATGGGCATATCAACAAAAGCGGTAATGTCCCGACTAAAGTCAAGTAGCAGAGAAAGTTGGTTCTTGTTAAATCTTTTGGAACTCTTGCATTTAATCCTGGATTGAGGTCGGTAGTCAATTGATGACCAAGAGAACTCTTTTCACTTTTTTGCTTTTTTTTTTAAATTTGGGTATAGAAATATGAAAGAGAAGAGTCAGATAAGTAGACAATTTGTTGTGAAATCAATAGCTATAGTTTCAGTTTGGGTTCACAGGTCAATTGGTGGTCAGAAGTGCTTCCTTCCGCAGTTGTATCTCTTTTTAATTTTTTTTTTAAATTTAGTGTGAGTTTCTAGACTCCTTGTGCTAAGGCCTTTTTACCCCAGTTGAGTTCAACATTAAAACAAAAATTTTATACCCATTAAAGCCCATTGTTCGTTTTGCCAAATGCCATAAAAAAGAAATAATCAACAATAAGTTTTAATGAGTCTTCATACAACTACAAACTGCTAAGTATGGAAAAATTGTCATAAATTTTTTGATAAATGCAAGAAAAAAAAATTAAAATTTCTTAAGATATTAAGAAAGAAATTAAAAAAAAAACATAAACTTATTTCCAAGCAGCTTAACTATTGTTTTATATTCCTACCAACTAGTTTCCCGCTTAATGAGGAATGGATGTTGACGTGTGTGTGTGTGTGTGTAAGAAAAAACGCAAGCATGCATGAACAAATCTGTTTAAAGGCACGACATATATACATGTATGTAGCATGTGTTTGCCTTTGTATGAGTGTTCACGTTTTGACTTACAACATTCGATTTTTTTTAATCTCTGTTCAAATGATATGAAGTTGAAAAATCAATGCAGCATATTATAAGTGCCTAAGTCAAGCCAAGTAATGAATAACAAAAGGCTTAAAAGAATAGCTCTCTGTGTGTATTTCTTTGTGTGTTTTAGTTATAACTAAGCACAAGCATTAAAAGTATGTTTGCTGTGTATGTTTGTATGCAATTAATAAAGATTAAGGTAGTATTAAGACATTTATCAAAACAAAAATACTAACACTGGCACACACTGTTATGTACGTGTGTTTGTTCACAAATTAAGTATTCTCCTATATGGTTCATGAGATTTCTCTTACAAGTATGAGTTTTGATGTTTGAATAGTTTTACTTTGTTTGTTTGCTTGATTTTACTTCTCTATATCATGTACTTAATTGTTTTTCGCAAAAATATAAACTGCAGCAAAGTAAAGAGGCTAAAAATTAATTAAGCTGATATTCATTCATTTGTTTTAACATTCTTTACATCCTTTAAAGCTGTGTGTTTTTTTTTGTTGTTCTAGTGTGTTGTGCTAAAATATTAAAAGATTGTTTTTATACCTTTAGGCATATGTTTTTCTTAGTCAAGGGATTAAACGTTTGCTTAATTAATTGCCACTGCATAATATATGGATAAAAATTCTATTTTTCATTACAAATCAAGACGAATTTTTTTAGGTTCATATAATTTGCTATAGAATATAAAAATAAATGAGCTTTTGATGGCTGAAGAGGTTTGCTTTATAGATAAAAAGGAACTTTAGAATTTTTTATAAAAATTTTTTATTCATTGCGATTACACTTTGCTTAAATTCTTGAAGAATATTAAAAAGTTCTTAAAAAGCATTGTTTTGGCAAAAACTAAAAACAAGTAAGAGCGCCATATTTGGCTGTACCAGCTCTTGTATTACAGTTTCCCAGAAAAAGCGTTTCGAAAATTTACAAAAATTTTTAATTTGTTGAGGCGC
The DNA here is from genome assembly GCA_963583895.1 of Melanophora roralis. Taxonomy (NCBI): domain Eukaryota; kingdom Metazoa; phylum Arthropoda; class Insecta; order Diptera; family Rhinophoridae; genus Melanophora; species Melanophora roralis. Next base: position 2,118,876 of record OY757191.1, read on the forward strand.
TTAAAGACGCTTTAAATATTTTATTATTTTTACTTGTATACTTTGGAACATTAGTTTAAATCTCTTCTAATAACTTATTACGGCAATTTAAGCAAAAGATAATTTTTCTTTTCTAAACGAAAACAACTTTGGCCACTTATTTCTTTGTTTGCATTACAAAAAATGACCCTAAACCATCATGTCTTAGTAATCCTAATATAAACAAAAAAATTCAAAGCAAATCAGTGGTCGAGGTAGGAAACATCAAGAAAATGAACAACGAAAAAACAAATTATTTACAGAAAATGACAAATAGAATTGTGTGAGTGTCAGTAAGCAGGGTCTTATAATTTTAACTTTGATTTTTAAAATAATGTTTACAGGAGTAGAAATGCTGTTAATAATAGTGGTTAAAAGCCAATTGATATAATTTGTGTGTTTATAAATAAAGACTAGCGAGTCAGACGGTGGTTGTTGCTAGCTGTTTTAATCTAAACACCTTTATCCGGAATAAGGTGATTGTAAGGACTGTTTTTAGTTATCTTTAGCCTTAAAGATTTTTTTGTTGTTTGTTTTTAGATTTTATCTGTGATAAGATATGTTGCAAATTTTGCAGATGTCTCATTGCAGTGTAATGTTAAAGTCCTAAATGTACACTTAACTACCATCTGGTCTTCTTAAGCAGCATGTTAGTATTTTTGTTACCCAGCAGTACATAAGACTAGACAGCCCTATTCTGCCAGGGTTGGCCCGCTTTTTTTATGACCCATATTTCTATGAAACTTGGGCCCATTCCCCCTCTGCCAACTTATCCACAGTTTTATTATCGTCAACACTACAATGACCGGGCATCCAATACAACCTTGCCCTGTGTATTGTCATAGTCACCCTGAAAGCATGCTTATAATCGTCCACAAGTCAATACTTCAAATAGCATCTTTCTTAAGCCTTTAGTACAGCGTGACCGTCGACGTAGATTTCCATCTGATTTTTGTGAATTTTTAGGTTTAAATTTACTTTAAAGAAGAAGACATGACAATTTTGAAAATTTAGAAAAGTCGTACAATTTTTTGTTTGTTAGTACTAATTAATTTAAATGATCAGGTATTCCCTTTTTAATAATAATTTCCGCATTAAGCTTTAAAAAAAATAGTTTTTGTATGAATAAAATATTTCCCGAAGCCCGCGAAAAATCAAAGTATTTATGTGATCAATCTAAAACCAAATAAGTAATTTCTGGATTCTTCAAAAGTTTGTTCCCTAAAAGAGGATTTGCATCAAAGATATTGTTGCTCATCTTTTTATTTATTTTTCGAATTGCTATTTTCCACTTTTTCTATAAAGGCAATACTGAAGGCAAACATCAAGTGTAACACAAGTGTTAAAGAAACATTATCTAAAACATTCTGAATATGTGATTAGGGCAAAAAAGAAAACCAAAACTCTGCACACACAAAGAGAAATATGCAAAATTTTTTTTTACAAAACATTTTCTTAACATAAGCCAAATTTTAGTTACATGAACGTTCTATAATAACAAATATAAGCATAGAATGATGGCCAGAAGTGAAAAAAATGCTGCGAAAATATGAGAAAGGAATTCCCAAACTATTTGGTTTTTATCTTTTGTTAAATTTTCAACTGGGTTTTAAGTTTAATGGAATAATTAAGTATTAATTTATGAAAGTGTATACTAAACCATTTTCAGCGCCCAGGGTAAATTTGGTTGGTCCCTTTTTTAGACATCAGCCAACTAGCTAAGCCACAAAAGGCTTTGCTACCCCAAACTCTTATGATATTGTTAAAAGGTTATTGTCAAACCTATTTTTTTGAACCGTATTCAAATTATTCCACGTATTTCCTTTTTACTTTCCGTTGTACTTTTTTCATCGGTATCCTTCTAAAACAAAAATTTGTATATCAAACCTTTTAATACCTTATTTTAAGTTTAAGAAATATTTAAAAAACATTTTAAAATTTTTTTAAAAAACAAATTCATATCTTTTAAAAAACACCGAAACTAATTTAAATGATGTCTCTATCTTAACTATATATAAAGAAATCAAAATAATTAAAAAAGCATTCGTTAACTATTATTACATTTGCCTGTTTGTATTTGAAATTTTATATCAAAGAAAAATATTTTTGTTTATTTTGCAACATCGAAAAGAAGAATAAAATTTAAAAAACAATTTTGGGTTCAATATACTTAAATTTTAGATGTCTACGTATGTAAGTAAATACAAACGAAATTGAAACCATTGATTTGATGGAATGATAAATAAGGTTGTATAAAAGTAGTTTTAGGAGTACTTTTATGCTCTTAATTTTTTATACAGAAAAGGAAATATTTTTGCTCTAGCTATAATAGGAGTTAATAATCATTTGTTTGAAGAGCTGAAAAGAGTAACAATACACTGTAAAATTTTTATTGCGGGATCAAAATTATCCCTCCCCCTTCGTAGAAAAAATGGTTCTTATTAAAGAAGTTTTTCTGTACTAATAGTTTTTATAAAGGATTTAAATATAAAAACAATAAAAAAAAGAAACCTACACTATTTTCATATAAATACATATATATCTTTCGAAATGTATTGACATACGTCCACGTGCGTGTGCAAAAAATCAACTTGTATTCATACATATCTGATGAGATGGTAATCTGCTCATGTGTGTGCATGTAATTTGTATTAAATATTTGCTTAAGTTCTTGTATATTAAAGCATTACATAAACAACTACACAAACAAAAAGTTTAAAAATAATGTAAACAAACAAGTAATGTATATACACATGAGAGCTTACGTATATAAGTACATACATGTATGTGCATATGTTTACAAACCATCAGATTTTAAATAAAACTTTTACATTTAATATGTTCCCAAATAAGAAAAAAAGAAAGTGCAATAAAGACACAAAACTATTTGTGCTTTTTGCTCTCTAAAATGCATATACATATGTGTGAGTGAGTACAAAAAGTAAAATAAATATGTTTGGGACTCACTTTTATGCTTTTAAAAGTTTACTAAAATGAATGTCCGTTTTAGATTAAAATTAAGGTTTTAGTGCAATTTTAATTTTTTTCGACAACTCTTTGTAGATATAAGCAAAAAAAAAATGTATTAATTGAGAGAAGAGTACTGGAGAATATTGTTTGTTATTTTTATTTTATGAAAAGTGCAGACGTATTTCAATGCGTAATCTTTATCTGTATCTCTTAACTTTAAAAGAACTAAATTTTTTTATAAGTATGCATTATAAGACCAACAGTTAAAGCAGGGTATGCTTATTTAAGAATACTAAGAAATATTTAAATTTGTTTTCTGGTTAAGCAATGAAGAATAGAAATAAATATTTAGAATATGAGGAAAATCTTAACAAAGTTGCAGCATACATACTGTTAAGTTCTAATTTCTAAAATTTAACCGCAATATTCATTAAAAATTTTTGGTGTCATTACAAGATTTATAAAACTGAATTTGTATTTGATTTTAAGCATCACCTTACAACGACTGTGAATATATCGATTATTTTTTTATGGTTCCCGTGTTGTTAGAACAAAAAAATGTTTAAAATAAAAAATCGTTTTTTTTTAAATATATAATTGTCTATTGTCAATTCCACGTAAAACGGCCCTAAATATGTGAAAATTGATTAACTGAAATTGATCAGTAAATTTAAGTCTACACAGAAAAAATTTTAAAAAGTGTTAACAATCAAAGGTTAAAGAAAATTGTTAGATATTGTAATTGGTTGCCAAACAATTATTTTAGTTAGAACAAAAATGATAAATTTAAATATAAACTTAAACCAGAATAAAAATAAAAAATTTATTTTAATATTTTTTATTTTATTTTCCTACATTTATCTTAAATTTAAAAAAACGCGCTATCTTTACAAATTTACCAATAAAATTGTTACCACTACGCCATGACCCGTATTCAGATACGTTTTATTTAATTTTAAATTGCAGTTTATTCCCAGTGCGTAGCATTACTATCAATGCACATTTTTCAAGCAAAATAAATAGACACCATCAGTTTGCAATGGCGTTTGAATAAAAATTATATGCAATTTTAAACAGAAACAAAATTGAAAAGAAAACTTGGAAAAAATACTTAAAGCTATTGTTTTTGAAGAAAAACTAGTTTAACAGATCCGATGGGACTAAAAAAAAAAAAACAAAATAAAGAACTAAAGCTAAAAAGAAAGAAGATTACAGAAGAGGAAATACTGTAAAAAAGCGTATAAAAATGCAATTCAAACTGCAGTGAGACCCTGAATAAAACAATGAATTTGTTGTTCACACTTAAAATGTCTTTCATACATGTATGAAAGTACTGTTTTGCCTTAAGCAAATTTTAAATTGTTTTGTTACCTATTCTCTAGCGGAGAGAAAGAGAAAGAGAGAAAAGTGCCATGTTTTGTAATAAAAAATTATATTTAAAACCTTTTTACAGCAAGATATTCCCTTAAGATTTAGCACAAAATTGCTTAAAGGACAAAATACAAAGTGAAGGTTAAGGCAAATTAAATTGCGTTGCAAGGTTATAATAAACGGATTGAGGATAAACATAATTATTATTTTTTTTTTAAAGACTGTAACAAGCTACAAAAATTGGAGGACACTTAGCAAAGACTATGGAAAAAGTTTTATGAGTTTCAAAAAGCAATCGTTATTTCAAATCTTAATTTGAGCCGGCTTAACTAAAAGTATCCAAAGAAAGAAAAAAGAATAAGTAAAACAAGCAATAGCTTTATTTTTATGGTCGTATTTTCAAAGGTAGTAAAGAATTAATTGAAGCTAGAATGTGGTCACCTAATTTTCTCCAAAGGACGAAGATAGGAACAAGATGTGGTGTTCTTTATTGGGTTTTATTTTATTTATTCAAAAGTTTTTTAGTATGGTCCTAGCAAAAACAAGAACTAATTACAAGATTATAAAAATATTAATTATTAAACTGCTCAAGCAAAAATATGGCCCAAACATTTTCTCGTAGCAATAAATATCACATAACAAAATTACTTGTGCTTTAACCATGGTGATAGTAAGTGCCAGGTCAATGCACGTTAAATTTAACTTAACCTAGTTTTTTGAACCCTGTTTTTCAAAACTAATATTTTGTCTTTTTTTAGGGAACTTTGTTGTTATTTGTGTTGACCCTAGTTGGCACATTCATTTAATAATGTACTTTGGTTTCCGTGTTCTCATTTTTTTTTTGTGAATTTCTTGGCCTAGACAAACACTAAAATTTCTGTAAAAAGCCAACTTTTTTACAAACATATAAATAAGTTTCATTTTTGGCGAAATTCCATATTATTTGTGGAAATATTTCTAACCACTACAAACACAAAACTGATGTATGTTTTAAATAAAAAAGTAAGTTTCTTAGATATAAAAAATTTTCCTATAAAAAAAAACGAAATGACTGAATGATTTTCTAGTTTTAAATGCAAAAACTATTTTGTTGTTTTTGGTTTTATAGAAGCTTTTGAATTTTTCTCGTTTTAGAAAAAATACATAAACGTATGAGTGAATGTTTAGTATGTGAGTGAATTTTGCTGTCGTCAGGATGTCTGAAATTCTCTAGGGTTATTGATTTCATTTGAACACTTTTGCCCTGTAGATTCTTTTTATTTAAAGGACATGTGTATGAACATTAACTATTAATAGCTTTTGAATTTCATTTCTTTTCAACTTGATAAGAGGAGTAATAAAAATGTCTCCTAAAGAGTTATAAGGAACACTAAAGCATGATTATAATACCAATTGATTTTAAAATTTTTTTTAAATTAATATGGGGAAAAAGTACTTACTTTTGATTTATGTATTTGGTTAGATAATATACAAAAAATAAATATTAAATTTAATGGAATGCACATGTTTAAAGCAATCGGTTGTAGTTTTAAAAGACTTGGTTCTTATGAAAAAAAAATATTTGTTAACATTTATTAAAAAAACCTTCTCAACATAGTTTTACCTAATATGTAAAGAAAACTTTTAAGTTCTTACGCAATCATTTATCTCTTTGTTGAAATAACAAGCATTTGACATATTTTTTGGATGATTAAACGATATGCACAGACAAAACGATTACAAGGTTGTGTGTGAAAACTCAAAAAAGTAAAGGAAACTAAGCTTATGCGTACGTTTATTGGCCAAATTTTGAGATACAACTATGAAACTCTGCTGCTAAAGGGGCCCAAAACACCCTGGCGTCTTTGAACCAAGATTAAAGGTTGTAAGTTTTGATAAATAATTTGAAAACATTTAAAATTAAAAAGAAAAAGAAATATGTCATATCTTGTTAAATTGAGCAAACGGTTATAGCTCTAACAAGCAAATGGCAAGGGTACGTATGAGTGATATTTACTTAAAAATGTAAAACATACGTACCGGCACACCCAACAACTTAAAGCTTATAAAGCGATTTTACAGGATTGCATTTTTTAAACACTCTTAGCAAAGTTAAAAAATAAGATTTTAAGTGGGTGATTATGAAGTTATGGCTAAGTAAGACTAGTTTAGCAAGAAAAATGCTCCGACTTTTAATATTTTCTTTAAATAATTTTTTTAATACAGTTTTTTCGAAAAATTTTATATGTGGTGCATATCATTTTTTAAGGACTTGCAATTTATAGGACATTAATAGAAAAATATTTACTAAAAAAACTTTAACACTTAAAAAACTTTATCTTAAATAGTGAATACATCGTGCCAAATTAAAAAAAAATCCATTTTAAAAACAAAATATTTTTATTGATTTGTATTTTCAAGTTTTTTTTCCATATTTTTTAAGCATTTTAAAAAGCTTAAATTTTTTTTTATTTGAGTATGAGATTGTTTTTCTGATTAAGAAGTTTGAATTGAAGTGCTGTTAGACAAGTGGAATAACCAGACAGGTTCAAGTGCTATTGTAATGCCAGAATTTTACAATTCATTGTATTGGACAAAATGTAATAAAATCAAAGGCTGAAATTGTTCTTGTTGAACCAAAAAAAATATATATATTGATAGCTTAGTAAAGAAAGGGCGTAACTTTTTTTTAATTAAAAATATTTTTTTTTTTGGCAAACAAATATCATGTAAATCATAAACATTTTGTGTTTCCAATTGAAACTTAAACTTGTTTTTTATAATAAAAGTTTAATTTAGGCTTAAAATTTTATAAAGTGTTTTTCTTCCCTAATAAGTACCAAACAAATTGGGATACACCTCTATTGTATTAAGCCATCTCTGTATTAATGGTTGTTGATGTGCAAAAGTAATGAAAAATAACAGACAATAGTTAACAAGATAAGGTATCTTAGGAGGCAATAATATCAAGTAAAAACTACTTGCATTCCAAGGAGCTGAAAGACTTGCTTAAGGTACATGTAAAATAAAAAAAGGGTTTTGGAACAAGCAAATATTTTTAATGTAATTGTAGTTTTCCCCTACTAAAAAAATAAGCAAAATGTAAAATAAAACATGTAAGAGCGCTACAATATTTGTAAGGAAAAGATGATGGGAAACGGTCTTACATTGCACCCGTCTAGGGGTAACCCTGGTAGTTTTAGAGGTTTTTATGTTAAAACTGTAGAGAAATAAACAAAGGTAGTCGTGGTTGCTGGTTTATATCTCTGGCAAAACAAAATATGTGTTAAAACATTAACATATTTCAGTCATTTAGAATAATATTTTCTTCTAAATCCCCCATATTTAAGACTGTAAGTGCCAACTGTAAATGGATTAAATGTAACGAAAAGAAATTTCACATGTGAACAAATTAATAAGTTAAGAACTTTTAGATTAGCGTCTAACTGTGTCAACCTAGGAGATTTGTTACAAAATTTAGTTTTGCATTAAAAAAACATAAAAGTCGTTAAAATAATTAAAATATTTTTACAAACTTTAATTTACCTTTAAATTTGGACACTTTAAAACAAACATCTTAAACAAAATCCTATCCTAGATTTGTTTCAATTTGTCTAAAAGAAACTAGATTTGTTACAAAATTAAAAATTTATAGACAAGAAAAATCGATTAACTTTTGATGGTATACATATGTCAGGATATCAGTCTTAGAATCATAGATATATACGCATACATATGTACTTACGTACTTGGTGTAATATAACAACCACCAATATTGCATTAAGTGCATAATGTTGCACAGCAAAAAAGGCTTTAGATCTGTTTTTTTTTTTTTTCTTTTTTTTCTACAAAAAAAGTTGTGCTCACTATAAGAGCAACAACAAGAAGCAGCAACATCTTTGTCATTGTCATCATCAACATTATCGTCTTCATTTGAAATGCACTTGATGTTGCAGTTGTACAGTGCTTAAATCTTTCTTAAGTATCTTAGAAAACATACAAACAAACATATTTTAAGCATACAAGTGACTGCAAAGTATTACAAGTTGAAGAGCCGCATGAAGGTAAAAAAACTACGGAAAACGCCAAAAGGCGGTTAAAGTAAGACAAGACAAGAAACAAAGTCAAGTGGAACAAAGAGGAAAACAACAAAAAGCAGAAACAAACCATGTACCAAGTACCATGCAACTCTTTTAATAATATAAAAAATAAGAAGTTCTAGAGGAAATAAAACAAGAAAGCATAATAGAGATTCAATTGAAGACCATAAAATGGTTGTTGATTTGTTGCAAAGCAAACAAACTTAAGAAATAAAAAAATTCAAAGAAATAACCAACAGCCATGACTAAGAAACTAAGTGCTGCTTGAAATTGAGTAGAAGTTAAAAAATCAAATAAACTTCAAGTTTTTTTTTTCTTAAAAGTGAAAATACTTTTATTAAGCAAAATGCAAACTTCAAGAAATAATACTTTGATTTAAAAAATTTAATAAGCAAATAGTAATAAGAATGGGAATTTTTAAAGATATTAGGTTTAACTAAGGAATTAACACATTTGGAAATCAAAATCATAGTCTTGTGATATTGCTCAGGGAATACAGATTCGTTGCCAACCTAATTTTCACGGTTTCAACTACTATATTTGAACTCGACTGTAACAACTTCATAATTCGTTTATTGTCACTCTTCTTTTAGTACTAAATGGGTTTTAAAACCAGTATAAAATTAAGTTGGTGTTCGAAAATTGTATTGTGATCGGTTGTATAATTCCCTGAGTTGATTAAACTATGTCCATCCGTCTGTATATCTGGGTGTCCATGTATTCTTATCAACATGAACATTTTAAACATGTTTTAAAGAAATACGGCACAGATAAGTTCTTTTTGCCACTGACATGAAGCTTGTTATTTGTGGTGATGAGCGGTTAATTTTTTGACATAGCCTCTATATAAATTCTTCTCCCGGAACAAGACTATGGGCTTTAATTGGCGCCAGTACATATGTTCTCAGGGAATTGTAATTTTAATTGCCGTTTATATTTTTTTCTAAAAAATGTTGGGCACATTTTATTTCAAAATCTAAACTTAAAACTGAATTTGGCATAAAGATAGCTCTTCTACATTGACCATCTTCTTACGAGTAAGTATTTTGCTTGCTCAACTCAGATTTAATTAGGCTGTAGAAGTTTTAAATAAAAAAAAACATTTTTAAGTTTAAAAGAATAAGCCAAGTTTACAATCCTTTACAATATTATCAGATCGATTGCAAATGAAATTATATTTTTTAATACACAAAATCTTTGTAAAATATTTTTTTAAGTTTATTTAAAAACGAAAATTATTGTTTTTGAGCAAATTTTTTTAGAAAATCATTGGGTAAACTCTAAAATCAAAGAATTTCCTACAAAAAAGCTGCCACCTTTAAACAGATCTGCCTAAAAATTCTTTAAGCAAGTTTACGAATTTTCTTTTTACCTGTTAAAAAATAACTATAATCCTTTTACATAATATCCCATGGCGCATGATTTATGTTTTTTCCTAATCCACCGCCAACTGCCATATCAATCATACGCCCTGATACACCTCATCACTTTTGATGTTTATAAACCTATTTCTACTAAACTTAAGTTTATTAAAGCATTTGAATCTTTATCACTATGGCTTCGTAAAAACAAATTATTTATGATTTTTATTATCCTGATTTGCTCTCATTTTATTTCTTATATAATTTTATTGATTTGCCAAACGCTTCATTGATTTTAAGTCAAAGAAGTAATCAATTTCAAAGAAATAATAAATGAAAAGGAGAAAAAATAAAATAAAACTAGAGGCGTTAAATATGTTTTCTTTAAAGGATTCAAACAGAAAAAAATACTGCCTTTCAATAGAGAAATCATGTTATTGTTGCTGTTTTTTTATAATAAAATAAACAAAATCCACAGGAAAAGCCAAAGTCAAACAAGTAAACAAGGAAACAACCAGTAAAGATAAAGTTAAGGGAAATGAACTAATTTTAGGACAAAATTCATAATATGTTTTTAGACTTATTTTAAAAACAAGAAGTTTTAAAAAGTTTATTAAAAATTGTTTAAGTCTAATTTTCAAACACATCTCTAGCAAGCTTTCTTAGTATGACTTTAATTCCTTTTTTTCGACACTTGTATTTAAAACAACCAATTAAGGCCTCTAATTAGTCGGTCAAAAGCAGCGGCTGATTTAATAATATACTATGGCCAAAATAAAAACTATAAGACGGCAGGGTTATTAAGATAAATTTCTGCATGATCTGACACGCAGTTTCAGTTTCAACACTGATATATGTATAAGCAAAAACAAATGAAGCATAAAAAATCCAATAAAAGAAATTCTTACTAACACAAGGGCATTTGAAAATAAGTAAAAAAATTAAACAAATTTAGGGCATGTTAACACTCACTTAGGTAATAATAAATTCGACCTTTAGCTTCTTCTTTTAATACCTTAAATCAAAAAGTATATAATTCGTCTTGTTTGATATTTTCTCCCTTTTGTTTTTGTTGTTGTTGTTACTTTTGCTGTTTATGTTACGCAGTTATTGCCATGGTAATGAATGGATACAAATATAGATCATTAGTATATTGTTTGTAAAAATTTTAAGGCGGATAAGCTCAGAAGCTTATTACACGTTTTTGTAAATAATCAAATCGTCATATGAATGTGAACGCTTATGTACTTATGTTTATGCAAGTAGAAAGCAATAATAATGCTTAAACCGCAGCAGGAACGTTCAAATTTAAAAGGTTTTTATGAAATAATATAATAAAATAAAAATATCGATGGACTTATACTCGCGTAACTCTACTATATTCAAAATAATATTTCTACTCTATTCTACCTCTATTCATTCAAAAGTTAGTTAGTTTTTGTCTTTGTTCCTCTTATAGTCTAAAACCTTAAAAACCCAACAAGTTTCCGTTAAATTTTAAAGTTAAATGCAACACTTTTTAATTTTATTTCTAGCGTTTATAGTTTTTGGGGTAACATTTCCATATTTGGCTCATTTTTATCTCATTCTGGCACGAATTTCCCGAAATCCCCTTCTAGTAAATCTATACCGAAAGGTACCCACATGTAAAATCAAAATTTTAGAAGTGTTTTTTTTTTCTCTGTTATATTAGGCCATTAATATTCTCTTCTTAAAGTCAAAAACTAAACTTAAGGCATTTTTTCATACACACTAGTTAAGCTTTGAAGCTGATTGTTTGGATTTTTTTCCTCTCTAAACCAATAATTTTGTTATACAACACGAGTAGATTTTTATTGTTATTATTTTAGAAGTGTATCCTTTTTCATTTTATGAAATTGAATTGACCGAGGAAGTATATTGCAGAAGTAAAATTAATAGTGGCTTTAGTTTGTAATCTAACATTACGCAACTTTTCTTTTCATTACCAAAACGAGATGCTTCAAATGATAAAAATGTTAACACAATAAAGCCCAAAAAACAAACACATACACTTATAAAAGAAAATTAAATGTTTTGTATAAAGTGAAGTCGAGGATGGATAAAAGAAATAATAAAAAAAAGAATGTAATCAAAATCTAAGGATATTTTATTTAAGTTTCTTTTATCTATGTAACCCCATGTGAATTATTTTACAAAATACATACACATACGCAAGTTTATATGTATATATGTGCTTATGTATATGTGCAACTTTAGTCTGATTCTATGAAAAATGTTATTTAAAGTATAATATGATTATCTTTTAAGAAACATTCAGCAGAATCGTACATAACTAACCTGATTGTGTAAAAAGCTACAAAACAACTCAATTGTTAATACTCGTTTTAAAAAGGAAAACAAAAATGGATTAAAAGCCTAAACAGAGAGAAATTTTTAAGTAAAATATTAAATAAATTTCCTTGCTTTTTATACCCTTCACATAATTGATAAGGTTTTATAAAAGTTTGTAATTCCGTTTGTAATTTTTTAATGTCCATCTGTGAATCAATAAGGTATACATATTTATTTTATTTTTTGATAGGGAAGTCGATTTAGCGATGTGTTCTGTGCGTCTGCCCATCTGTCCGTGCTATGGTTAAAATCTACTTTTTGAATCCCTTCAATATCGCATAGACCAGTATGTAGTACCAAATTTTTATAAATTTTTTTTTTGCAACATACATAGACTTTATTTCCGTCCTCTAACAGGGATGCTATACAATGCTTATTTTTTTTTAATTTTTTTTTATCGCCCCCACAGCTCCTGCGGTGCTCCTACAAAGGTCAAATTGAAGACTGACTTAAATTAATTTTTCCTCCCCCTTATTATCAGCCCCTAACAGGGTTGCCATGCAAAAAAAAATTGGGTAGAAACACCTACAACTTACTGGAGCTGCTATTAGAGGAATAAAATGTATATATCCTTGAACATACTTTCCCCTCACTCCCATCCTCTAAAGTGATTGCCACTCAGAAACTTACACAAATTATGTAAAAATGCTCATTATTTCCCCAAAGTCAGCGTTAGATAAAAAAAGTTTTGGGCTGACCCTCTTCCCAAACATATTGCTAGAACATACTTATCCTCTATCTCCATCGCCTAAGGGGGCTCCCATACTTACAAGGTTTAGAAAATTGTAATAAATCCCCCCTACACCTTCCAGAGTACCCGTGGGTTTTCGATCATAGTTTTTTCTATTGAAGCTGGAAAACAAAAATCTGATAATACATCACTACATCTTAACAGATTAAAATCACAATTATGTGTTTGTGGTAAACATAACTATAATTATAGGTAACCATAATCTGGATTCTGGATTATCACACATATGCTTTCAAAGAGCATCATCTATTTGATAACCCATAATCAAGATATAGACTGCTTGTGACCAAAATAATGATTACCACAAATAGTAAGTTTCATCCTAACTATGGCTGAACTTTTCTCCAAAAACTTACCATAACTATAGTATGTTCACGGCAATCATAAAAATGATATTTACAATGATGAAATTTTTCTGGATAATATTCCCGTAATCATATTTAATTATGTTTTTTCTTTGCGTGTAAGTATGCTTTTTGCTTATAACAAAAAAAAATAATCTAGCAAGTTCTTTAATTTATAAGGCTAGAACGAGCTGAGATCGGTAAAAGGTATTATAATTTGAAACTATATTTTAGGCAATAAACAGCGCCATAACCAATGATTTTTTTTTACAAAATTATATCATAAAAATACAACTAGATTTTTCTTGGCGCTAAAAAATACTACTAATAATACTAATATAAATTTAAAATTTTTTTAATGAAAATAATATGTCTTTCGTCTTTAATTACTCTATTACAGTCATTAAAAACTATATTCGATAACAACTATCTTTCATTTATTCCAAATAGAATAGTTTTTGTAATTAGTTCCTCTCTGTAAAAAACTTTATTAGAAGACCTTCTATCATACATATAAACATTAACTTTTTGTTATATTTTTAAATTCACAAGACCATAAACTAAAACAAATAAAACTTATGTAGAATATAATTTGACATTTGCTGCAAGTTGTTGCAACTTGGCAATAATAAAGACAAACTTGTGTAAACTTTAAACTGGCCAATGGGAATAGGAAATAATTACAAGAATAATCAAGTCAACAAAGGCAACTGGATATATAAAGTAGATAATAAATTTGTAAACAAAACAAAAAACAATTAATGAGTATAAACTCTTAGTTAATTAAAACTTTTCTTTTATTTCTTGCAGGTATTGCATATACACAACAACAAAATATCAAACCACTGCTCCACCAGCAACAACAGCAGCACAAGCCCTCCGCCGTAGCCAACGAAAACAAAAGCAGCTCAGCAGCAATAATATGGCAACATCATTATCAAACACAAATCGACAAAGGGCTCAGCCAAGTTACCACAAAACAGCCAAAAAGTCTTCTTTTAGAAGAAGAAGAAAACCATGCTGCCTACCCAGATGACAGTGAAATGGTTGAAAGTGCGCAAACTAAAAGCCATTATGGTTACGCCACCTACGGTCATAAGTTTAAATCAAATACAAAACCTACTAAAAATAATGTTAATAATAAAAATAATAAATATATAAGTCTTAATTTAAAAAATAAAGTTAAAATTAATAAAATTAATAATGATGATCATAATGACGATTTAAAGGATCATCAACATAATTTGGATCATGCAACTACAAATAAATGTGCCAATAATTGTAAAAAAAGTCAAAATGTTTTCAAAGACTCCAAACTAAACACAGCAAATAATTTAAACAAAAAACAACAAAAAAGCAACAACAAAAAAACTAAATACTACAAACCTATGTATTCTTCTTCTTTAACTTATAATAGAGATGCGGATAATGATGATGATGAAGATGGTGAAAATCCAAAAACTTTTGAAAACTCTTCTTTAGCTTCTCACTTACCTTTTACCCTATCAATACCAACAAAAAATTCCAATAAACTGAAATCTTTGCACAGTTTACCATCCCAAATGCCTTTAAAGAGTGAACGCAACGTTTATTCGCAATTACATGAAAGTCCTGCCAAAACAAGCTTGAAAGCTTTAACAAAAAATAACAAAAAAGAGCACCAACGAATACATGTAGCCCATAGGCTGCAGCACAAAGAAGTTAAGACACATAGGGAAATGCTAAACAAACTAAATCATAATAGGGAAAGAAGAAAACATTTAAAAAGCTTTAAGATACTCCAAAGGGATCACAGCAATCTTAAAAAACCAACCAAAAAACGTTTACGCCGTGAGGCAGACGAGTTGGAGATCAAACAAAACAATGAGAGTACAAAAGCTTTAATTGAAGATAAGTTAACCACTGCGGCCACTACTTATACTGAGAGTTCAGTACCTACGGCAACAACAGATTATCGTTATCTTAATCAGTCTTTGGGTAAACGCCCTCCATCAGTTGCTGCTAAAAGTAAAAGATCTCATACGAATGTACGAGTACCTGTTGAGGTTATAAATAAGCCAAAAGAACCCATGGTCATTATAGGTGATGGTGAAGAGTTTGAGGGCGCTGCTGAGAGACAAAGGGAATATGCTTCTATGGGTATTATTGGAGCCGATGATAAGAGCATGGATTATTTGCATGATGAAGAGCCTAGAGTCTTAGCGCTAAGGCCTGTCTTACCAAATCCATATGAAGACGAAGAAATGTCTGTAGTATACGCAGAACAACATTCAGAAATACGTTTAATGTGTGAAGTTGATCTGGACATTGCCTCAAGCATGTGGTATAAAAATGGCCAGGTAAGTTAAAGAACACTTTCAATATAATATATTATGTGACTGTTAAGTCAGGGAACACGTTTCTTTGAAAAACTATTTTGATCAAAAGTTCCGGTAGCACTTTTTTAAATATAAATTCTCGATATACTGTTGTATTTTTATATAAAAACTACACTTATTCAAACATTCTTTTTAAATTAAAGAATTTTTTCACGTAATTTTTTGTCAAAAAACCCACAAAAAGTAATTAAACAACATCTCGCACTTCTTTTGAAACTAAAGTTAAAACTCTTTTTTTAACATCAGTCGTGCTTAAAGTGAAAAAATAAACTTCACAAAATTTTGTTTTTATTTTTAATATTTTATATTGTTACGTTTTACTTAAGATTTTTTTAAACTTGTAAGTTTTTACTTACAACTAATTGCATTTGCAGCCGTGCACAAAAGCCAAAAAGTAGGTAACAGAACTTTTAACTTTAACTAAATAACTATGTAGTTATGCCCGTTTGTGAATAACAGTATGTGTCTATGTGATCAATGTTTTTGTTTGTGCTAAAAGTCTTATTGTATTGCAAAGGAATAAGAGCAAAAAGGAAAAAAATTTACAATTAAAACTCTATAACTCTTGTTTTTATGTTTTGTCTTGTTCTTTGAAAACATAATTGTGAATTTGTATTTCTAAAGTTTTTAAATCTTTTAAATTCTTTTTACCTTAAAAACACATTTGTGATGGTTTCAGGCTTTTAATAGTTCTTGGTGTTATGGTTTTATTATTATCATTTTCATTTTAATAATAACAATATTAAAATATCATAACAATAAATACTAGGTAATGACCATAATCATAAGGTAACAAACAAATATTATTACACAAAAGCATAAAGGATAAAAGTATTAACAATTTCTCTCTTAAGTTCATGTTGTGCACATTTACTCTCAGGGGGGGCTTAAAGTATACAACAACTGTTTAACATTGGCAATTTATTTGTTTTTTTGCTTTTGCCTTTATTATTGTTGTTATTGTATTTTAACACCTGTTTTATTTTGTTTACAACACAACACAAATAGAAACGTTAAGCAAAGGGGAGGGTAAACAAATAAAGGCAGCATATTAATGGCAAAGGATTTTACAATTTAAAGAACTGCATGGTATGTTTGTCAATCTAGGATAACCACGACTCTGAAATTTTCCGAAACAATCAAAGTATAGGACGGAGATCGAAAACTATGGTATGTCACAAGATCAGTATTAAAAAATTCACCGGGTTGTTGCTGATCTGATCTCCTGTATGAGGAGAGTTCAGTGCTCCCTCAAGGACCTTAGATGGACGCGGACTCTAGAACCTGTGTCATTATCATGTTAGAGGGAAAGTACTCGCTATTTTAAATGAAACATATCTTGCAGTGATATATGATTCTAGGGTATAATGAGATGTCTACTTACACATCTAAACAGTCAAGTGGCTTAAAGGTACACTGCGTCAATAGTAAAGCATAGAAAAGGATGTTTGAGACATAGTCTTTTCAACATTTTAACAAAATATTAAAAAACATTTTTCAATCATATTTCTATTTTTGAGGTTTCGCTTTTGCTAATTAAAAAGAGATATTTGGATCCTAAAACGATATAATTAATATAAATCTAGCCAGCTCTGGAGCTTACGACTTAAGTTCTCAAACTAAAGTACACAAAAATGGAAATGCTTGCAGGTCAACTGTATCTCTTTTCATTAAATGATTGCGTTCTTCATTTTGTAAGATAGGTTTCAAGCTTATTTAAATACTTGTTCACATAGTTTAGGATTTCGCATTTAAGTCGTGAAACTTGTAGGTTTTTGTGAATGGTGCGGTTTTTAATATACCCCCAGAAATTCCAGTTATCAATTACAGGAATTTGTTTGGATGACATTTAGGTTTTATTTGTGTCAACTTTGTATCTATATGTGAATTTTTTGCACAGCGATGTTCTAGATGAATGCCCAAGGTATTTGGCCCCAAATTTTTGAGGCACCATCTGGTTATTAATAAGAATTGGGGAGCACATTTCTTTGCGTAAAGCATTTTTCTAAATTTACTTTTATTCCCCATTACGCTGCCTATTTTTCTACTTGGATAATATATTATTTCGTGGTTTTAGGATTTTATGTGCATCATTAGCAAATGCCGACATGAGTATTTGATTGTCGGTTGGCAAATCTGCTGTGTAAAGCAGGTACAGAATTGACCACAGAATGTGGCCTTGAGGAAAGCCAGCCCCAATTTGTAGAGGACAACGTGGGATCCCCTTCTTATATCATGAATTGGTTACTAGTTATGTACTCTTCCAAAAGTTTTTTAAAGATTTTCAGGCAAGTACAATTTTAGTTATAAGCCTTGTTATCATACCAAGGCCAATATTTTTTTCCCTCAAAGGCTTTTCCTATAGCCTGCACCAACCTTCAGTTTTTTTGATGGTACTATGTTGTCATCTGAGGCCAATTTTGTGATTGGGGATGTAGTTGTTGTCATTTTAGATCAAAGCAAGCTTATTGTAAAGAAACTTTTCGCGAAATTTCGAAATACATAGTTGGTAACACCCTGTGAGAGTCCACCTTTGAAGGCTCCTTCCGAGGCCTAGGAGCCATTTTTACTGAGATAACTTTCCATGTTGGCAGAATATGTTTAAGCCATAATATCGCATTCAAAATAAAAAAAATATTTTCTTTCCTGTCCAAAGTAATTTTTATAGAACTTTGTTACAAATTTGAACAAATCCAGGAGGTTTTTCAGCATTCGGATTATTTTTACTCCTGCTACCGCTTATTTTATCCCTTATAACTTACCTTCTTACTTTTAAAGAAAAATATAAAATAAAAATGAGTAATAAAAAATATTTTAATATCTTTAGTTGCTTTCTATTACTTGATAAATATTTTCATTTCAAAATTTTTTTGAATTGATCGAAAGCCATGGAAAAACCTGTTGCAACAAAAGGGCCTTATTCACTCAATTTTCTTGCACACATACACCTAAAAGGGCCAAACAACATTTTCTTATTTAAACGCATAACAAAAAAATTAACAAAATCTTGAAGAATTTTTAATTAAACATATTAAACAAGTTGTTTTTTTGTTATTTCTGTTGGCTTTTTTATTGAAATCCTTTAGATTTTAAAGCATTTGTTATGGGGGTTGGGATTTGCCGATTCGTTTTCATACACTTTCAAAATAAACAAAGATTTAATACCACCACTGAAGATACACATACAAATGTATTTAAAAGATTTAAGGCTGCTGTGAGTTTGTCATCTGAGCAGCGATTAAAAAAACATAATTACTTTTAAATAAAACAGCAAAAACTGTTATTAAGTAGATTAAAATATATAAATGTTATATAAAGGCTTATATATGCTCACACACACACATAAACATGTACAATGTTCATTTTACAACGTACATACACATATACACAAACAGCTGACAGAATGAAATCACTTCTTTTCCTACAATGCCGCACTTAATTTTAAATGTTATTTATACAATTTGTGGTTATTAAACAGCTTAAAGTATCCCAAGTTATTGTGGAATATTTTATGTATATTTTATTTCATAAAACGTTTATTTAATTATATAATACTTAACTAAAGTACTGATGCGTTAATAATTTTTATTAAATTTTATTAAACAGGTGGTTCATGCCATGGATCGCACCACACGAGTTACGGATTATCGTTTTATTAAAGAGGCCAATGGTGCTTTAACCATTACCAATGTCATGCTAGAAGATGATGGTAAATGGCAATGTGAAGCTGAAAATACTAGACACTATACGGAAAATGCTCGACCTGTAAAGCTGGTGGTTTTGGGTGAGTTTTATAATTTCTATTCATACGTGTGTACATATTTTAAATTAACTTTGTTAAAACTAAAGAGGTTCATTTTATTTGTTTTAAAATTTTTAAGTAACGCAGTTGACCAAACTGTCGCATTGCCAACCCGTTTCCTCATGGCTGAATGCAGTAGCTCCCCGGCCGTTTAAAAAAACCTCCCCCCCCTGACCGGAGAGACCATTATGTCACATATGAAACTACTTTCATTTCTTCTATACCATTGGCCGTAAGAAGTTACAGAAGTGATGATTTAACCTTCCCTGCTAGCGCCCACTTAATTTCTACTCGGTTAGCTCCCAACTTTCCTAGCCTGGCCTACAATTCATGACCCTGCTTTTTAGCAGCTAATATTTACATTTAACTAAGAACTTTCAAGACTTTTTCTATATCCAAGAATGCCGCCACCTTATAAAAGTATTCTTCATGTCTTCAAGAAATCTAAGCCGACAAGCATGAGGTCATAATGAGTAAAAAAGGACATAATTTAGGATATTGCAATAAAGAAAATGTCATGTTAAGCAACAGCTCAAACTTTACTGAAGTAATAGGGACAAATTAATTTAAAAATATACAACACAAATTACATTATAATTAAAAACTCTCTAATTTAAGTTTTTTCAATTGCGTTGTTTTTATTATTTCAATCCTTCAGATCGCCCGAAGTCTCCGTATTTGCTAATAGATGGTCGCCGTTTAGATGCGGGAAATATTTTTGTACCAGTGAAGGAAAACTCCGAACTTAATTTGGCCTGCATAAGTGAGGGTGGTAATCCTAAGCCCACTTTAACATGGGAGGTTTTGCTGAGTCCTGGAGTAGATCGTCATGCTCAAAAGGTTTCGGCGGAGGTTTTGGAGCTTGAGGAAATAAAAAACGAGAAGGTAAGTTTTTTACAATCTTTTAGGAAAACATAGTTGGGTTAAACAAGCGAAAGGGTGAGAAAACAAAATTTTTTCTAAAACTAGCATTTTGATAATAACAATATGCAGCAAATTTTAATTTTTGTCGTGATATTCGAGGACTGCTACAATTTTTTGATGGGCTATGGTTCCCCTGGTAACAAAATTCTATTTTTTTTTAATTTTTTATATTTAAATTTTTTAAGGAGGCTGCTCCATTGAATGTATCATACCTTAATATTGGTAACGCCTTTTGTTGTTTTTTTTAATCAAATAACTTTCCCAAGCTGTGATAAATGCAATAAAGAAGCCTCTTAAAAAATCTCGAATTATAGAAAAAATTAAAAAAACTTATCCAAAGAATTTGAATTTTGATGACACATAAAAAAAATATAGTGGCCATCAACTGTTATTTTGCTTTTTGCATGGTGTAATTATCCTTAAATATATTATTAAGTCCCAGGCATTGTTAAATAACTTCTCAGCAATATATGTAGTTTAAAGCAAATATGACCATATATTTAGCCTTTTTATATAACAAAAGCAATTTATGTTTTATTAACAATTTTCTAATAACATCCGTCCTGTTCTTTTTCTACTAAATTTTTTCTAAAGATAAATAAAGTTTAAAATAAAATACACTTACTTATGCATATGTATGTGTGACACATATTTACATATTGTTCCTTTTCTATGAAAAATTGATTGAACTAGTTTTTTTTACAACATCATAATAGATATTTTTAACAAAAGCTTAAAATTTGTAACAAATTTTTGGCAATATTAAAAAAAGGGAAGAATATTAAAAAAATATATATAACAATGGCCGAGTTATTATACACTCTTGCCAGTCCATCTCCTGTGCTACGACAAAACATAAACAAATTTTACTAAATTGTTCATATATTGAACAGAAAGCACTACCAGCACAACCCCTGGCATCACTAGGACTAATACTTTTAAACATTACACACCAACAAAAAGAAATGAAAATAGACTCCACATCAATATAACAAAAGCTGTACGCTCTTTCTAAGCTACACTCTTACACACACCCACCCACAAATGATTATGTGCTGTAAGTCAAAAACCGTTACATGGAAATAATAATACTGCTGACCAAGTAAAATATTATTTATGATTTTCTGTTCTTTTTGCTTTTGCTTTTAAACGGCAATAACAACAGAAAAATCTATTGTATATAAAATTCGACTTCTAAGGGAAATGCTTTTTTAGTCGAAAAATTACAAAAACAATCGCACTCTACTTTTTTTAAACTATTGATAACATACAGCAACATCATGCTCATGCATGCTCTAAATAAAACATAAAAAATTTTAAAAACTGTAATTTAAAAAAAAAAGATGGTAAACATCAAAAATTAGTCAAATAAGAAACAAAAACGAAAAACATGAATGAATGAATGAATGAAAGTAAAGCATTGCACTGTATGCATCATGCATTATAATGGCTTAACATAAAACAAACGAGCATAATAATGGCTATTTGGGACAGACGCTGCTGCCACTGCCACTACAACTACAAAGATATATTATAACGTTATGTACACTTTTAAACATTAAAAAAATAATAAATTCAAAGTGTAATATGTGTAAGTGAGCGACGCTTGAATAGCTACAAATGTTACCAGCAAACCATAGAATAGAACCAAATGAAGTAAAAACAAATAACATGCCTACAAACATCTATTATAATTTTATTTCAAGAAGCCATTTGCAAAAAAAAACTTATACACACAAAACATAATTTAAGTAAACTTTACTCAAATCAAGCCGTAGCGGTGTCAAAAGTACGGTGACAGAAACAAAAATATTCCCTGACAGAACGCTATTCAAAATCAGTAAGACCGGCTAATTACTGACCTGAAATAGAGCCATTTCAGTTGGACAAAATCCACTGATATATCCCTATATATCTCTATAACAATAGGCACTGTTGTCGCAAAATTTAGGATATATACTGTGAATGGGGAAAAAATGTTTTGAAAGAAGCAGAAAAATTGATATTCCTTCTTCTTTAAACCAGGCATATATATTGCATTTTTGAATTTCAATTAAATTTTTGTGCAAGAAAAAACTCTAGATATTATAACTGTCAAACCAGTATATGTCTTGAACATCCATGATCATATTCAATCATATTGCAGTCCATCTCTAATAAAAAAAAAAAACTCATGTAACACAAAATGCAACTATAACTGCATAAACTGTTAGTTTCTCTACCAAAATTACTCATTGCACAAGTACCACATATTTCATGTAAAGCGTTGGTATGCAAATTGTTAACATTTTACAAAAGAAAAGCCGCAATGAACAACAGAAACAACAACAACGCTGCACACATGCATACACCCGCAATACAATTAACAAACATACAAATGCATTTCCAACAGCAACAACATGCAGGTTAAATGAAATAGCGGCAACGACTAAAGCAACAAAACCTGTTTAAAAAAATGCTTAAAATGTCTACCACCACTTGTGTAAGTGTGCGTAGAAATTCTTGTTTGCTGCTCTAGTATAAGTTTAAAAGTTCAGAGGGATAAGAATTGGTGCAGAAGTATGTCGTTCGTTTCCACAAAACTTCCATAAAAATATTTATCCAGAAAATGCAAAAAAAAAACACAAGAAAAATTTTTTTGTTTTCTTTTCGACTTATTTAATCCACCCTTTCGCTTGCTTTAAATCTCTAAAGGAAAAATTCCACAAAAAACAAATATTTAATACCATTAAGAAAATCCATCAAGAATTTCTTTTTTTTAACGTTTTATTATTTTCTTGACGCTTTATCATTACAGGATAAAAATTCATATAAAATTAATAGCGGCGCCAAAAGTGAAGCACGTCTGCCAGCTGTATATCGAGCACATCATAATGCACGCATTTTATGCGTCATGGAGCATCCTACATTGAAAATACGTCAGAATGCATCTCTGCTACTGGATGTTCAATGTAAGTAGTAATGTATATATCATAAGTAATTGCAGCAGCAATAAACCCCTTATCCCTTGTATAATGCACAAGATAAGAACAAAATAACTCCAAGTGAAAAGTATGATTCTTGACTTTTATTATGAAATATTTTATAAAGTACTTGAATATTGAAAATTGTTTAATGGATATTGAAAGTTATCGGGATTTTTTTTTCAAATATTATACAAACACAAATAACAACAAGCATATATTAAATGAATAAAAAAATATACAGAAATATAGTTAAGTAAAAAACCAGCATAAAATACTACTTAACTTCAAGGATAAAATTCTCATACACATGTGAAAAAATATATAAAAATAAACATATAAGTAGTATCAAGGATTTAAAAAACAGCAAAGTTCTATGGATTATTGCAATTTTATTATGAATTTTCAGACTTCAACTACAAACAAACACGAGGAGGAAAAAAAATTCCCACAGCAAACGATAAAATTTAAACAAATAAAAATTGCAATTAATTTTAGTTATTATTAAAAATTGAATTTGAAGTGTATTTTAACTATAACAAATTGAAGCAGAAAAATTAAATAAAAATAAATGGATTTATATCAAAGGAATGTTGATAATATGGGAACATAGGATCATTAGTATGACGTAACTAGTAGAGACAATTACTTTTATTTTTAGCAGGGACCCTGGTTAGGTTACGAAGGGTTGTGGCCAATCCAACTCGCCACCAGTAGGCCCTCAGACCCATTGTGAATCCCTTCAGAAGAGCCAAGAAGAAAAAACGAAATAGTAAAGACAAGCATTCCATAGGGAAAAGGAAAAGAGAGCAAGAGTGCTGTTCGCAAGAAGTCCAAGAAAGTCAGTAGTCAGTAGTCATAAATCACCTATCTGCCCAACCATCCAACCCCCTTGATGAAACCTATGATGCTCCTCAGCCCACAGCCAGGGACCTCACCATGTCCATCCAAGAAGGGCCTTCCAAGCTACCTAAATGTGCCAAAGCTAAACAGTGACACAGGAAAGCTCAATCAATTCAACGTCTTTCCTAGTTGCCTAAAAGAAGCTGTTCTTTGGAATCTTAATCCGGTGGAAATATGTATGTAGCTTTGAATGACCCATCAAAAATATTATCACTTTGTCTTACTCAGGTTTCCTCAGTTTCTCCTTATCTTATTTTTTTACGGATCGTTACGATACTCTGCCAACTGCCTGATTTTTCATCATTGCTGCAACTTAAAAGCTTTGATTTTTCTATTTTTATCTGTTGTTTTTCAGCTTTAATGCTCAGATTACTCACCTGTTCACTTTCGATTACTCAACAATGTCCACGTATCCATTAAATGCATGGTTGGCCATATTCTGGGTAATAGTTATTTATTATTTTGTATTGAAACACTGTTTGGGGCTTAGAACTCTGCGTATTAATGTTTAAGTTCGTTGAAACTGGATGAGCCTTAATCCAGGAGAAATATTCCGTAATTGCCCGAAGTTTTCGTTAAAGGGCAGTTTCCAGATATAGCGTCTTCCATGAAATAACATGTTCCATCGGGCATCAGCCCCACCTTTTATCTTATTGGTTCAATGGATTTGGTACTTTCATGGTATCAATTGCTTTGACGCCCGCTTAAATTACATGATTATATAATTCAAGTGTTCTCATATAAACCTCCAGTGTTACCCAAATGTGATGATGATTAGACCTATAAGCTCTATCAACCCATTTGCCCTTGGCTGTAGGTGCTTTGTTACAATTTTTCATTTTGTAAATATACTTTTTCATTGTGTATTTCGTCTGAGGCACCATTTTAAGCTTTTACCCCTCTAGATAACGCGTGATATGGAAAAGTTTTTACTGATCTTTCTTTCAAGTGGTATTCTTTTAAATTTCCCAAACCAGTAATCCTTCTCGGTGTTAACCTCTTCTGGATATAATTTTTGTTCTACCAAACCTTGCAAATATATGTAATTTTAGTTTTCAGGGGTAAAAAAAATCCGGTCATATGCGGAAGCTAAGGCATGTTGTCTTCCACAGAGCTGGTTTAGATCCTTTATTTAAGGAGTGTAGTAACATCATCTGCTTAGTACACTGATTCAAAACCTCCGCCATTCAAGATCCCTTGTAAAACATATATGTATTCGCAACCCGCAAAAAGGGGAAAGAACCCCATTTTGTATGGTTTAACGTTCATACGGTTTTCCTGTTCCTCAGCATGTGGAAAAGCGTAGATGTAAGTTTTTAGGCAATTTGAAGCTCTCTGCCTCTTGTATGAGTGTAAGGAACCTGTATTTATATTTGTGCATGCATTTCATTGTTGCTTACGTGAAGGTTTTTAATAAGAGGGGAAGAGAAATTAGTTTTTAGTTAGGAGACCTAAACATCAACCCTTAAAGGCATTGTAGAGGTTTTTGCACTTCTTCAAAAAAAATTAAAGTTTTCTAAATAATATAAAACTAAAATAGTTTTTAAAAAAAGACGTAAATAAATAAAAAGAATTTTACTTTTCTAGAAATTAAAGTAAATTTTAAAACACAACTGTTCAGTTTTCTTATTATAATGTCTCAATTAAACAATTATGTTTTATAAAACTAAAAAATTTGAAACTTATTAAAAAAATGATTATTACTTACAAAAATATTAAAAGTTTTGAACCTAAAGTTAATTTAAATTACTTTCAGAATTTTTTGACACCCTAGTTCGCATTAAAAAATTAAAAAAAAATTCATAGTTTTTTTTTATTTCTTTAACAATTTTGTTATAATTTTTTGTTTTAATAAAAAAAAATTTAAAAAAAAATAACTTAAAATTGCCACAGAAAAAAAGCTAGAGACAGCTGCCGAAGATTCCCATGTAGCTTTTGTACACTTCATAAAATACAAAGTCAAAAGTCGTTAAAGTGTCATTAGCCAAACATACAGCCAAGATAATAATGATGCAATGGGAGGGGGAAGTTAGACAATTTCTCTCTAAGGAAACAAATAGTCATAAAAAGTTAAAGTTTAAATTGAAGTAAAACAGCATTTTTTCCTTTGGAAATTTTATTTTTAAAAGTTCTTTCTTTCAACTTCAACAAAGTTGTCTCTCAAGTATCTCATTGCCAAGGTTTAGAAACTGCTGGAAACCTCAAGCAAAAAGAAGAAAATCTAAAGTCTAGAATAATTTTGTAAAATCTATTCAAAAGAAAATATTAGCTCATGAAGGGACAAATAAGAGAAACGATAACGATATGCCACAATGAATGAACGAACATTAACAAAACAACTGAATTTAACTAAATTAAAGCGATTTTAGCGGATATTGCCTTTGCGGATTGTTTGTTTGCGAAACTTAAGCCAATTAAATGGTCTGTAAGAAAACAGAAAATGAAAAGAAAAGAAGATTTTGTTTTTTGCATTTTTATAGGGCTTCATTTGTTACATTTTGTATATCTACTTTAAAACGCAGATAATAAAGAAAAAAAGTTGTTTTAAAGGCTTTTAAAAGGGTAGAAAAATATTAAAGTTACGACTAAAATTTTTATTTCAACTTAAAAATTTTAAGTACGATTTTGGATATATTCAAGAATAAAAATTCTTGATTTTAGAGCTGGTTATTTCTTTATGTATATATTAAGTTTGTTATTCCGTTTGTTATTTGTTATTCCTAAAGTACATAAATTCTGGATCCTTCTAGATGGAGAAGTCGACTGTCTCCTTTTCTGTCTGTCTGTCCATCTTTGTGCCTGCCTGCTTGCTTGTCCATCTCCTAAAATCAAGTTTTTGGAGCAAAGTGAAGTCGAAAGGAAAACATTTTGATATTAAAAGTATTACCAGGTAGAACGCTGTTTGAAATCAGCTAGAGCTGTTGACTACAAAGCAAGGTATACTCAAAACCCTAAAATAGTCAACAATAAATTGCTTTAAATTGATTAACCTTTCTGAACTTTCTTGTTTCTCTTCTGAATAACAGCAAAGGATTTCTTATGACAAAACAAACTTCTTATTATCTCCAAACTAAGTTTTTAAAAATATAAGCGAAATTTTAAATTAATAGAATTACGTGCAAACTGTTTCACAATTTCGAAACATTTATTATACCTTTTGAAATTAGACAAATTCTTTTTAAGCCATCATGGATTTATTGACAGTTACAAGATTCATTATATTTTCATTGTTATTTATGTTAGCTGGTGTAATTTGTAAATAAAACAAATTGAAATAATTTGAGCAAAGAAAAACTTATTAAAAAATAACAAAAAAATTTTTTTTTGCCAAAGGTTTGATAGGAAAAAAGGAACAAATTATAAAAGTCCTACTCGCATGTCAGGTTCTATCAAATTGTTTTTTTTTATACTTGTTAGTTAAAACTTATATTGTAACAATTATTTTTTATTTGCTTTGGGGTTTTCATTGTGTTTTTGTTTGTTTTTTTATTTTATTTTTTTATGCCTCCGATGAATCAAATACAAATTACAGACAGTTGATAGACAGCAGTTTTATGTATTTAACAAATGTAACAGTAGACACAAGGACTACAACAAGTAAACGGACAGACAAAAGGACAGACATAAATGAATACACTGAATTACAAATGAATGGACAAATAGGCAGACAGACAGTCGTACATGGCAGCCAAATCAACAAATAGAAATTGGTTTTTATTAAATGAATTGAATTGAATATACAAAAACTGAAGAGCTCCAGCAAAAAATATATACAATCGCATGGACAAATTGTGTAATTTATTAAAAACACACTGTAATATTTTGCTGTGAAATGCGGGGAATGGGGCATATGAAGTCTTTTTTCTTAATTCTTTTGCCAGTTATTTATATTTGTGTGTGTTATTCAATAGCTATTTTTTTTAATAAAAAATATACAATTTTTATTATGCAAAACTACCCACATTAGGGTGGGTAAATTTTTCCCATCCAAAATCGTAACCTACGCAAAATTCTAAAAAAAATCCTAAGCGACCAGGGTCTGTGATTAAAATTTATACAGAGCAAATCGGCTGTGCAAAAAGCACTATTACAGCAGGGATATTGCGATGTAATTTTTCGCTTAAAGAACTGTTTAGAACAAAAAAATAAAATGAGAGATAATTAAAAAAATAAAAAAAATCCCACAATTCCTAAAAAACCTAAAAAAATCCCTAAATTTATATTTTTTTAAGTGGCAGGTTTGGAATTTCAGAAAAAATTTTATGAACCTAATTTTTTGATCTAAAATAGGTAATCCGAAACCAACTATGTATAATATTTTTAAAAACAAATATTGAAAATTTACTCATTCTAAAAGTAGGTTTTTTTTTGTAAAGAAAATAAAATGAAGGCACCTTTTCGGGCAAAATAGTCGAAAATTCTACTCTTTTGTATTTTAAGAATTAAAATGTCCTACTTTAAATTGTTTAAAGTACTGCCATAACTTTTTCTTTAGACGCTTACAAATTGTTTGAGATTGGATAAATGGCAAACAAATGGAAAGCGTTGAAATTTCTCGCTCTTTTGAAATTCTGCAGTGCCGCCCTGTTTTGAATTTTTGTAACATCATTTGAAAGAAATTTTTTTAGTCTTTCCAAATATTTCTTTATGTTAAGGAATAAGGAAAAGATATATTTATAAATATTTGGAGGTTATTTTCATTAATATTAAAAATTTTCTATTTTCCTATTTTAAATTAATTCGTACTAATTCAAATCTTTGCTCAGGATAGGAATTGTTTTTAGATCTATGGTTTCTGTAAAAAAGTTTCCTAGAATTTTCCGTAGATCTTATTTTTGCTATACGATTTACCAGAAGGAAAATTACGGCATTTGAAATTTGGAAATTCTTATTAGAATTCCTTTATTAAAAGCACAGACAACTCGATCGATCGAGTAGAATTTCGATTCGAATCGAATGCCGTAATTTGCTCCCAGCTTTTTTCCGTACATATAAATTGACCCAACCTTAACCACATACATACTAATTGTTTGTGGTCATATGTTTGTTGGTTATGTTATTTAAAATTTACATATACATACATACATACATATGTTGTAAGTTTTAAATAAAAAAAAAATATATAGTAAAATAAAAATGTGCTTAAAAACAACAAACTCAAACATCATGAAATTTTAATGAATCATAGAAAATCCTATAGAAAATCTGTTAGATTGGGGATTTTACACATATACATACCTATACACACACACACATATATATATTCACCTATACGGTCTGATAAATCTGACCATAGCTCACTTATAAAAGCATATAAAACCGTAACAAAAAAAATTTGGTTAAAAATAATAAATATAAATTTCATTTTATAAAAAAAAAATTAAATTGAGAAGTACATTTAAATAAAATTGCAATTTTTCATTGATTAGTTTTACTTGATTTTTTATATGTTTTGTATTCTTGTTTACTGTAACATTTTTGTGATAAAATATTTTTTATTAATTTATTTTTCATATCTCAAAATCAAATAATTGTTTATCTTATTTTTTAGCAGTTTATTAGTTTTTAATATTTTTTTATTTACTTTTTCTAATTTAAAATATTTGCTAGTCTTCTAAAAAAATAGAATTTAAAAATTTCATAATTTTTCAGATACTCCTTCGTTTGCTATTTCACGCACACCCGGATTTGGTTATCCTTTACGTGAGGGCATAGAGGTTTCATTAAAGTGTGATGTGGACTCAAATCCGTCCAGTACGCCGCGTTGGCAAAAGGATGATGGTGAACCTCCTGTAAGTAAATGAGACATAAGATTTTGTTTTTCTTACAAAAAGTTTTGAATAAAAGTTTTAAGAACAAGATTGTTATTATCATTTTAAATGGCATTAAGGGAATGATATTAGTTTAAGATTCCTTTTTTAATTTCTACAGTTTTTATTTGCAAACCAATAAAAAAAACATATGTTCTATTTTTATTTTGAATTCATATAAATAGGGAAGTCGATTAAGCCATATCTGTCTGTTCGTCTGTTGAAATTAATTTTCGGGGCAATCTGATATACCACGTTTAGTTCTTAAGCTATCAGGCATGTTTCCAAACAAAATCCAATTCAAAATTAGCAACCTTCGTTCACTACGGACTGAGATATCCTTCCATACCGCTTCATATATGTACATATATCAGTAAATAGAACAACTGTTACCTTAAAACTCAGAATTAATAACTTAAAGACGCAAAAATGTTTTCCCAAATGCACAATTTTTATGAAAGATAAAGCGTTTATCAGGGAAACTAAAAACGCTATCAGCATTAAATAAGCTACACAGTACATACAGAAATGACTACATTTCGAGAAAAGCTAGTTAGATAGTGGAAGAGGAAGGGGTAGCCTCCCCCGACGAACCATTTTTAAGAATTTTTGATGCGTTTTACTTCGGAACCTCTAGAGATACCGACCCTAAATTATTTAAAAGTAAAAAAGATAGAAGCAGAAAAAGCAGTAAAAAGCCCATTTACAAACGAACCAGTTTGTTGTATTTTGACACATCCTTCACACATATAAATTTTGTCGGACAGACGGGCATGCTTTAATCGGCTTAAAAAGTGATTCTAAGTCAATCGGTATAACTGAAGATGGATCTCAGGCTAGCATTCTAAGGCGTAAAAAATATTTGTACAAACCCATCATTTTTAAAAATTTTTTAGAAAAATTTGCAGACAATCCAAATCGTGAGATAAAATTATGGTTAAGCAAGAAATAAAATTTTAATAATAAAATTCGCTAAAAAAATTAAGTACTAATGACCCAGATTGAGATCAAAAGTTAATTAGAAGGTCATCTAGGCGGCCAGATACGCCCCTAAAAAACATAAAATAGTTTTTAAAAATTAAGTTTTGAAATCTAATAGCTTTTTGTTTCTCAATTGTTCCAAAAAATATTTTTCATATATTTAAGTTAGTTAAGATATTATTTAATTAAAAATTTTTGCAAACTTTAATACCATTTATTTAAATTTTATTTAAATAATAATTTCAATACTGCTTTTTCTGAACAATTTCTAATAAAAATTAATATAAAAATATCTCAAATATTTTACGTAAATCATTTAAAATTTATTTCCATATTTACAGGTTCCCCAAACTGGTGATGGTTTTCTCAATTTCACCTCAATAAGGCGAGAACATTCTGGCTGGTACAAATGTACATCGCGTCATTTAAATTTTCAATATTCATCGATTGGTTACTATCTAAGTGTAAGATGTAAGTATAAATGAAAAAGCAATTTAAAATTTAAAAAAATCACAAACAGAATCTTTCACCCTTGCAAATGTATGTAAATATATTTTAAAAAAATCATGACTTAAACCCCAAAAGTTATCAATATTTCATAACAAATGACTGCACAAATGCGTAAAATTACCTTTTCTGCTGGATGGCAAAAAAAAAAAAAAAAGAACAAGAAAATACATTTTAAGCACAAAAGGCAAATCAAATCAAAGGCATACATGTATATATGTCTATATGTATGTGTAAATCAATATGTATGTGTGTATTTATGCATACGGTATATTAAAACATGGAGACAATATTTTTATTTAAGCTTTTAAAACCGCTGTGTGTTTGTACTGTAGTTTTCTACAGGTCCAATACCCAAAATATCTATAAATTAAACACACACATATACATACATACTATACCTTCATAACGCAAAGTGATTTCCCTTAACCCAATAATTTTTATTTTATTACTCGACTATCAGCAACACATTGACAATAAAAAACCCCCCACATATACATACACACATTAACAAGTACTAACCCTATAAAGTTTTTGCATAAAAAATAACTTTTAATAAAACATAGAAAAAGTCAGAGCTGGGGATGCCAATAGCCAGGCCATAAAATATGAAATCGAAAATTGCAAATAAGGCAAAAAACAACAAAAAAAAACAAAGACAAAAAATAAACTTGCAAACAACGAAGGGTGTTTTTTTTCGTTTATAGGCATAACACATGTCAAATGACAAAAAATATGTTCATATAAAAATTTTGGCAAACAAGTATTAACAAAAAGAAATTATTTGCGTAAAGTGAACTACAACACTCAAGTGAAAACATTTTAAGGGTGTTGGCAAATTTTTCAAATACAAAATTCAATACCCTCAACTCAGTTCATATGTACATGCAAACATTTAATACATCTTTTTATATATAAAAGAAAGTCAGTTTTCATGTTAGCTACAACACCTTTAACTAAAGAATGGCTAGACCGCTTTAAATGAAATTTGCGACAAAAAAACATGCACAATATATCGGGACTAATTTTTTTTTTGAAAATTTGTAATGGGTGTGGCACCTCCAACACAATGTGAACAGTTACTTTGGGAAGGGGGACGGGGGGTAGCGTAACAACCAAAATACCACCAAAATATTTTTTTAATATCTTAATAACTTAAATAGCTAAGTTCCGCTTTCCGCTCTTATTTAGGGATGGATGTAACTCTCTTACTTCAGACAAAAAAATTAAAAAATTTTTTTGGAAGTTACAATTGTAATAGGAAAATATAGAACAAAAAAGGCATTTTAAATATATATTTAAGAAACTATAGCCTTTAAGATTGTACGACTTGAATTAAGTTAACTAAACAATGTAAGAGAGCTTCTTCTTAAAAAAAAACATAAGATCAAAAACTGAGAGTTTTTAAGCAAAAATATGTATGGTTTTGATTGGAAAATGCTTTTTTTTAAGCTTTACCTTTTTTATAATCAATAGAGTCGAGTTCAGCAAAGTTGACCGGGCAAAGCTAACATAATATATGTTTAAAATGTATTTGTATTTTAGGCAAGCTTATGTTCATACTTTTGTATACCCACCTACTCCTTTATGGCATTGAAGTATACAAACAGCTTTTTAAATGTGTTTACAGCATCACATGTCGGTAATGACTGATTTTTTTATATAAATTAATATAAACCAACAAATAAGCACATTTAGTGATATACGAAAAACACTTGTTTATGGTTGTTGTCATAAATATTTGCATTTAACATCGAAAACAATTTTTTGCAGACACATTTTATTCGCAAGTGAAAGTTTCAATTATTATTATTTAAAAAAACTAAAAACCATTTTTTAAAAACTAATAAAAGTAGAAGTTTTTCAAACATATGTGTAGACTTTTAAAAGCGTTTTTATATTTATTTTATATTTTTTAAAAGCCAAAAAAGTTAACCATTTTTAAAGGCAACACAGTGGAGTTATCTTTAAAAAAAATATTAATAATCTTAAACAAATTTTCCTTTGCAAAAAAGGCCAATCAAATCGCTGATAATGATTGTTCTTTGTACTGTTTTTAGAGATGTTTTCGGTCAATGCTATAGTGATAGAAATGATATTGCGTTGAAGCGTTTAGTTGTAAAAAGTGAAAGCTTTGTGAGCAGCATTGTCATTTTTGGTCTTTTCCGACCAAATCAGTCAGATATTTTTCGTTTCTTTGAATGGTCGGCTAAACCTTATTTTAGTCGGGTTGAGAAAATTTCCTAAAGCTATTTTAAAACAGTCGCCATGTAGCTTTTCAGTTATTGTTATCTTATTTGCTTTTTTAAGGACAGAAAATAATTAGAAGCAAGTACCAAAGTAAATATATATTTTAGATATTATTATATTGTTATTTAAAAAAACATATTTCGTTACCCTAATATAGAAAGACCCTAACTCGTAAGCCCAAGTTTCTTTTCAATTCTTTAAATTGGCTGCTCATCAACTAAAGCACGAGTAAGGACCTTTTTTCACAATTTGTTTTTAGGGGCATCGGTGATTGCTGAATCACAATTTTTGTCTGATTAGGCCATGAGCATTAAACGCGACAAATATACACATACGAAATGCATGGCAGAAGTATTATGCGTTTGCTGTCTTTTTTTCGCATGGCTTCGGGGTCGTGTTCAAAAACTTTTCTAGAAGGAGCACTATCTTTTCTAGTTCCTACAACATGTCCTAGCTAAGGTTATCTTTCTATTTTTATGCGTTTTACCACGATGCCGATAATCTCCGTTAACACAAATCGGCTCATATATTTTCGAAGAAACTTTCTTTCGAATACGCCAAGAACAGCTTCATCTGCTTGCGCAAGTACCTATGACTCAGCACCATTTAATAGCAATTAAGTGTCTTGTATAGTGTTATTGTCGTTGGGCGAGAAAGGGCTTAACTTCCTAATTATTTACTCAGCCCTTCTCTTCACTCCTTCTATACATATCAATGTCTAGTATAGACTTTAGCTAAATGCGTACTCTAGGCTGCCAACCAATTTTGTGTTAATTATTTGCAAACTTGAAACAAAAACTTGGTCAAGTTTAAGAACCCTTTAAAGTAAATTAAATAAAAAATTTATCACGCAATTTATTTTTACTAGTTAATTTTGATATTCTTTGAAACTCACTACGTGTCCAATTAACGTCAAGTTTTATTTTCATTTATTATTCCTACTAATGAAAAAACAAGTTTTTTTTTTCTTGCTTCAGCAGCAAAACAAATGCAATCAGTTCTAAGAAGAAGAGATATGAAAGAAATAAAAAGGGCCAGGCCTTATAAATACAAAAAAACTAGAAACTAAAAACAATAATCAATATAAGAATTACAAAACAACAAACTAATTAAACAAACAAATAAGTAGACAACAAAATATTGGCTTAAATACACCCTTAACATATGCAATAACTTTTTGTAAAAACGAAACAAACTTTTAACACGAAGTTGTAATTAAGGGGCCTTAGAAAAAAACAGCAAACAAACTTTAACTTAAGTTTGGCTTAGTAGAACAGAAAACTTATTTGATTTTTTTTTTGTAAAACAAAGGTAAAAACTAAAATACATAATAAATTTTGTATAAAAAGAACCTAAAATGAAATAATATTTTATTGTTTAATGAACTGTTAAATGTGTTATAATTGCTTTCAAAACTGTCTAAAATCTTTTTCTTAAAACAAAAAAAGATTTAAAACTTTTATAATTGTTATTATTCGATTGATAAGAATGTCGAAAATATTTTTAAGTCTTCTTATATTACTGCCAAAAATAATTTAATTGGTTGGAAGTGTTAAAAATTATTTTAAAAAAGTTTAAATTTATTTGAATTGATTATTAATTTATTTTTATAAGCTTCTAAAAGATTGTATAAAATTTTAATATCTATTCTCCAAATTGACTGTCTACCATATACACATATACTTATGTATTTATGTGTGCACACATACCTACATGTATGTATATACATACATATTAAATTACATAAGTAGTTGCAAAACGCTTATTTGATGTCTGTCAATAAATCTAATGAAAAATGTAATTTTGTTAAATTACAAATTGTTATATATTTTTTATGTTTTTTCTTCTTTGTTAAATATTTACAAATTGTTTTTACTTTTATTTTTAAGTCAAAACACCAACCAGCAAATAAACAGGGGTGTGTGTTAGGGGATGAATTCGGCAAAGAAAATGTTATGTCTTTTATCTTTAAGAAATCTATTTTATTAAACCATTGGGGATCGTTATAACTTCCGAATAGATCAAAACGAGATTTGTGGCATATTTGCTTACTTTAATGTGTTATAAACTACTAACTTTGTCTACAGATTCCACTTTTTCTAAGATACAAAGACTAAAAATCAAATAGAAAAATCTTTTAAGAAATTTTCCTTAAAAAGGGTTAATGGATGAAGTTTTTATAAAAATTTCTAAAACGAAATATTCACTTTACCTCTTAATTGGTTATTTTGTTATACAAAAACAAATACTTTATACTTATACCACATATTTCCGCCTTCATGCACATTTATTTTCGTTTTCCTTTTTTCTTTTCGTTTCCACACGTTCTCAAGCTTCTTTTTAAAAGAACAATGTCTTATCAATCATAACCAATGTCGATTTAGGAAAGTTCCACTGTTTTGTTAACACGTTGGCCTTTATTAATAAAGCATTTTTTCTTGTCAATAATAAGCTGCGACAGCCGCTTGTCAGAGCCTTTTGTGTTAAGGGCAAAAATTAATTTAATATCAGTAGAAATACAATGTATTTTCTGTTTTCTATTTAATGCTCAAAGTTGAAGCTTTACGCAATAAAAAAGGCAAGTTTGATTTTACACAAGCATTTTTCTTAAGTAAAAAAATAACTAAAATTATTAAAGAAATATTAATTATTGATTCTGAGATTTTGGGTTTGTTTCGACTTAATATTTGCCATCAAAGTTTTTTGCAAAATAACGTATTTTAAATAGGTGACTGAATTTGTTTAAATTATAGCTTCTTAGTTCTCATAGGTGCATATTAGAGATCTGCACGGATAAACTTTCACTTGTTGTTTGCTTGAGTATTTTAAAGGATGGACTTTTCGTAGCGCCTCTAAATGATAAAAAAATTAAAACTGATGATGGAAGTATGTATCAACTACGGCTATATTAATTCTCGCAAAAGTAGTTGATCAGGAACAAACCCAATTTATCTCTGGTGGTTTCTCCTGGTTTTTGTTTATTTTTTATATGTACATATGTATGTAAATAAAAATTACAAATGGTTGTTATTTTTGTTAAAATGCCAAAACATGCAAAATATTTCTAAAATAAATTATAATCATAACATAGCCTGCTAATTCGTTTAAAAGTACCGTGTGAGGAGAACTGAGGGATAAGCTTGCTGGTTTGGCAAAAATAACTCCGTAATCATGCATCGGTCCAATTATCTCATGAGTGGATAAGGCACACCAAACAATTGTCCTGGGGCAAAGCAATAGTTATTGATGTTTTAGTCGAGGGTTACGGGTTCTTAAAGACCAGCAATGAAAGTATTGCTTGTTGACGTTGCCATTTAAGTGAAAATGAGCCTCGCCGCTTAAAAAATGGGATTAACAGTGCAAAAATGCTTCAGCATCGTTTCACAAAAGGTTTTGCGCAAATCAGAGTCACTTTCTTTCTGTTTTTGAACGATTTGAATTTTAAAAGGATGGAACTCCAGATCCTTTTTTAAAATTTTATGATCAGTTGTATTAAAAGTCGCGCATCATCACGTGAACTGCTTTCAACCAATTCAATGCTTTAGGGAGGTCTTGAAGACCGACTGTGCCCTGGCCTTGACACATTCATAGCCGAAGCAGTTGCGCGGAGTCTCTGCACCCACCAAAGAATTTAGTTGATATGCGCGCCTATCTATCTATATGTCTGGTAAAATCAAGCTTCCGTAGTCAACTTAAGTACTCTGGACCAGGTGTTGGTGTCAAACTATTAGAAATGCCCCTGAAACGATCGCAATTTAAAAAGTGCAATTTTCCAAGGTTTTTTTAAAACAAGTACCATACAAAATTTAACTAATTGGCAACGCTGTTAAGCATACATATGGATTCAAATAAATACGTACTCGTATTAAGTTTCTGTATGTATGCTTGGACGTAGGTAGGTATGAACATGTTATGTTGATTTCGGCACACGTTTTACAATTCAAACGCAAAAAAAGTGAAGACTGTTTTTATGGAAGGAGTTTGACAGTTATAGCTTATTATCGCTGTTAATACTCTTGCAAAGACAATAGATGTACATCGTATCATATAAATATACACAAGTTAGATCTAGAATTCTAGGGTTTATTCCAAATACAGTTTCAAAACGGGGTAAATCTAAACCCTTCTTAACAGCTTGCGAGCAATATTATATAAGCCTCATTTTTGGAAGACATTTTAACCTGTAAACAAATTTTTTAAAAATGAAAATTATAAGACAAAATTTTCTTAAATTTCATTTTGAAATCATTTTAAATTTTCTTGGTTGGGGCTAAACTCATTTTCCAATCGAATTTAGTTTCATTTGTTTTAACGCTTAAAGTGTATGTGCATTTTTTGGTTCTAGAGTAAAGAAAAATACCTCTAGAATTTTTATACCTAAAACGCAAAATATAGTGTCAAGATTATTAAAATATTATTAAGCCATCATGATTATACTGGCCAATTATAAAACGAATAGCAAAAACAATGGTTAAAAAAATTATGCACCATAAAATTTTGTTTTATATTTCAAGGCAAATGCCATAAAGATTTGCTGAAATGGCATGTTTTTAGCGTGTAAAATTAAATTTAATGTTTAAAGCAACAACAGGATGGAATGATTGTCCTTATAAAGAAAAACAAAAGAATAAAATTATGAAAATAAGATATTGGCGTACATAAATGCTTTCAATAATGTAAAAAATTTTTCATAATCAAATACAGTCGTTTGGATATGGATAATTTAAATACAGACAAATATATTTTGCCAAGTTTTGCTTTTTCGCATGACCACAATGAGCGAAAGTGAATGATAATTTTGGCTATGAAAGTTGCTTTTTATTATTATTTTTTTTTTATTTCAAGCATTAAACTAAAAGTTCTTGTGTGTTTATGATTAATATAAAAAAATAGCAATAAGAGGAAAATAAATATTTATGACGGCCGATATTTTTCAAACTTACGCATTTAATGTTTTCGGAGAAATCTGTAACAATTTTAAGATGAAAAAATTTTTAAGGAAGAAATTAGAATAATTTAAAGATTTTTTATAAAAAAAATTTTTAATACTTTTAAAAATGAACAAAAGAAAATCGCTTTAAAAATAATTTGTAATTATTTGAAATTGCATGTTAATAATTTAATCAAAAATTATTAAAAAATTTTTCAATTTATTATTAAGAAATTTTAAATACATTTATTTGTAAATTGAAAAGAGGTTTAAATGCTTGTGGTACTCCATAGCATTCAGTACTTTGGTACACCGTAAGCATATCTAAGAACAACTAAATAGTCAACTTTTCGTTTAGCATAAAATCATAGCAAAAAATATATAAGATTATCCAAGCTATAAAGCTTAAAATTAGAAAACCAAAATATCTTTAGAAAATATCGTTTCCTTTATTCATATTTTTTTTCTTTTTATTTCCTTTGCTTGATCGATTGTCTCGTCTTATGACACATAACTAAAATCTTATGTCATCTGTCTTTCATTTGTTTACCTCTTTTCTTTATATAACTGAAGCTTAAAAGATCTTATGAAATGAATTTTAAAAACAAAAAATAATAAAATATAATTTTGTAAATTGTTACCCGGTGTATATGTGTATATGTATGTCTGCACATACTGCTTTATGCAATGTCTGTTTAGATTATGACATTTGTTTGACAAAAACGAATTTGTAAGGATTTGCATATCATTGGATTTGTTGACACCTACTACTTAACTTGCTTTTACGTTTTTATTATTACAATTTTTGCTGTTCCTGCTGCCACTTACAATAGGATCGCAAGAATACTAATAATACCTTGAAAAGTTTTGTCTAAAATATATTTAACGTAATCAAAAGAATAATGTTAAGAATGATGACTACGAAGTGTCTTTATTTAGGAAATTTGTATTTCCACAAAGAATAAGTAATAAATATAAATTATACAAAAATTTTAAATCATTGCGTACGTGTGTGCATTTTATGATTAAATCGCTTTTTTCTTTGTTAAAAGTTAAATAAATATTAAAAGAAATGTAGGCTGAAAGAGGTGTTTGCTTTCTTTTATTATATATTCAAATGATGATGCTTTTATATTTTCATTTGCCATTTTGTTAAAAGGTTGCTTTTTCTTTATTTTACTTTATTGTAGCACTTGTAGCAGTTATTTAGGCTCTATTTGTTGTTGTTGTTATTACTCCTTATTGCTGCCTTTTGCTTTATATAGAATATAAACCAAAATTTTGTTTGTTGCTACTGAAGTGGTAATAATTTGATGGTAATTGGTAAAAAGAGGTGTAACAGAATAAAAAGACAACATAAAAGAGATGAGGCATACTTTCAGGAGCATCGCATTAGGTATGGATTATGTAAAATTTAATTTGGCTTAACCAAACTCCAGTTTCTTTTGTTATTTTCTTTAATTTTATGATTACACAGTTTTGAATATATTCGTTTTAATGTATTCAAAGATTACTTAGATTTATAACAGAGTTTAGTTTAAGCGCAGTAAGTAGGCGGATAAGAATTTAGAAACTTACTGAATTGTTTGAAAGTTGTTAAAGGAATATGAAACTGTATTTTAAAAAGAAAACTTTTAACTAAATTAAATACTGCAAAGAAAAAAGTAAATTTTTCAATACAAAAGTTTAAATTGTAATTTTTATATTAAGTTCTATTTGAAGTAGGCAATAAATTTTATTAAAGAATTCCTAAGATATTCATTAGGTTTAATATATTCCAGCAAAACACAATTTTTGAAACAAATGATATCTAGTATTTATTAAAATTTTTATCATATCCTTTTAAGTATACACAATTTGTCATGATTTTATTTTTTTCGTAGCATATGCGAAGGCGTTTCATTATCATAATTTCAAAATAATTAAATTTTTTGTTCTATACAAACTCTAAACGGCTTTTAAAAATAATACTCGTCTTCATTAGCAAAATTTTCTCTTGTTTATAAGAAACCACATATGAAATCTAAATTATACTTTTTGCTTTTAATATTTCTTTAAAAAAGGAGAGCTGCTCATTTTATATATAATCGTAATGTAAATAATACATTATGTTACCAAACATATTCACACATTCCCCTTGTTATGACACATTTATCTACTTTTCATTTATAATAAAAAAATGGTAAAGAAAAAACCTAATAATGGCAAGGAGCAAAACGTATAAATAACAATTTAAGCTGACATATGCAATTCACATATTTAAATAGAAAACAATACAAAACGCCTAAAAGTATAAGAGTGTTAAGAAGACTACACAAAAACGGTACTTAAAAGGTATTTAGCAAACAAATAACACAAACGAAAAGTATGTTTACATACATATTTGAAAGAAAAAAGAAAAAGAAAAAACAATAAATAATAATTGTTTGCTGAAAAAAAAGTTGAAAAATATTTAAATGTGGCTCATAAATTAAATGAGGGGGTGGTATATAAGCATGTATATATCGAGGTTTTTAAAGACTTAGCAATTTGAAATATTTTTTTCATTTTAAAATGCGAAAGAATTTAATTTATGTACGTATGTAATTACATAGTAGAAATAAATGTGGATGTTTAAAAAATAAATTAAGCGGTTTCAAATAATGAAATTTATAAGACCTTTAAAGCGCAATTCTGGTAAGAAGATTTTAATTTTTTTCCTATTTAGTATTTTGAAATAATTTAAAAAAAAAATGTTATTCTTAGTGTGGGATTTAAAATGCATCTGATGATCTGCTTAAAAAGTTCTGCAAAAATTTAATTTTATTCAATCTTTAAATTTAAAAATTTTTTTAGATATTGTTCAACGAAAAACATCAAAATAACGCTTCAAAGAATACTTTAAATCAAATTTCAAACTAAATTTCTTAAGAAAACATAAATTAGACTAGACAATACCAAACAAAAAACTTAAGCCCTAAATGTATGTACATACTTCTTTTCTTAAATAAACTGCCATAAACTTAATAAACATCCAATCAGCCTGGTTTAATTTAATAAAAACATAAATAAAAACTAACAAGTACATGCCCTTTTTTGAAAACACACTAAACCTAACTCACATTTACAAAAAACCCCTCATCAAAAGGACAAGAGAGCGAAGTAATTCAAAACCCAAAGCTGCAATAAACACAAAAACAATTATGCCCATATAAGTATGCTTCAAAAATGTAAATATATTTATATCCACCAATCATTTATCATATAAGTTCATAAACATACGCACAAAGTTAACATCAGAAATTTCTGCCTGCCATGCTCAGGATACTGGGGCACACAATAAATTTTCCCATAATTTTTAAGTTTTCTATCCCTATATTTGTTATTTACTAAAAGTGCAAAGAACACAAGGGTGCTATGAAATTGAAGATTTTGTCAGTCATTTTAAGTAAAAGGACGCTTCAATATGTCAATACCTTTAACTTAACGTGTGCCGCCATCAATCGATTGTGATATTATTTTTGTGTAATTACGCAAATTGATCAGGAAATAAAAGAATTAATTTATTTGTTTTAATGAAACGATTTTCACTTTGAATTCTATAATATTTTAAAGAGTGCTTGTCTTACTAATTAAAATTTTATAAATGCATACAGTGAAAAGTATGCAATAGTTTATGTTTAACCAAAAGAATGCTATATTTTTTAATTGAAATATTATGAAGAATTATATAAAACCCAAAACTTTTGATGCCATTTAATTTTTTAATCAAAAATTTAAAAAAATAAAAAACGAAAGCGATCTTAAGCAAAGATACTTTTTTTAATAAAGCTTATAATACGTTTAGTACATTTTGTATTGTAAAACTTCATTGGAAATGTATGGGAAAAAATGAAGCAATGTATGCACAATCTCCAAGCTAAGCTTCATTAAGAGACAGAGTGCTACTACAGACTTCAGGGATGAAAACAAAAAAGAAAGCGGTGTAAGAGTTATCTAAATAAAGGGGTTTTTAAGACTTCTATGTAGCGATAACAGAAGAAATATATTTTTGGAAAGAAGCAGCTCGACAGAAAATGCCATTCTTAGAAAAAAAAAATAAAGCCATTTTGAGGAAAGGAGGTCTGAGTAATCTTGCAGTGTTTAATAAATCACATCACAAGACGTCGTTTTAAGAATTTTTTAAAATTTTTTGATCTGACAAATTTTAGTCAAAATATATTTTATTGAGGTGGTGAACGGGGCTGATGTTAATAAAATTTTGCAAACATTATTTAGTTTTCTAAGAAGAGTACGTATCAAACTTTTTTTTGTAATTTTTGGGCAGGGCATCACTCCACTCGATGACAATAAGATTTTCGTTGTGTTTCCCTGAGAAATAAAGAAAAGCAAGAAAAAAAGATAAGTATTATGTAGAAAACCGAAGAGCATTGAGGAACTCTAGAGGAAGATGCAGCAAAAAATATTCAAATAATACTAATTATACAAGATAGCCCTTTAAGGGCCTTTTTGTAGTCACAGGTCTGTTGTTCTAATGGATAACAGAACATCTGTCGTAGGAATTTCAGCACGCTACATATGCAGTCTCAGTCCCGCACATGCTTGCCTTATTCAGAAAATGTCCTTTGATTCTTCTACACAAAATGTAGAAAAAACCGAGGCGATTACAACATTAGTCTCTGTTTCAGATCTATTGCAGCCTCATTTCCATATACCGCAGAGATCCCAAATCGTAAAACTGAAGTTCCAGACCACCTTTTATCTTATCTATCCATAAAGATTGTTATGCATTCTATCTTATACCATTATTCTGCCGAGATAGCTTCGCGGAGCGTATTATTGTAAATATGTCTGCTTGGAGAACAATACAATACTTATCTGGTCTGAATAACTTGTTGATTTCAAATAAATCACTGAAGATAGCCGGTCCAGGCACGGCGTTTTTCTAACATCCATGTACTGGATGTTCTTTTAAGTGATAAGTGACCATTTGCCCATGTGAAATGTTCAGGATAAGTTCCTTCACGTCCAGAGGTGTACTGACTTTAATCCGAAACTGTTTCCCATCTAAGTTAGTATATTGGCATGTCCTGAAAAGTAAAAAAAGTTGTAACAATTGATATTGAAGTTAATCTTGGAAGAACATTAGTCCTTGAAAAACAGTTTTTCCAATTATTTTTTTTTAATTTTTATTAAATTATAAACTTTTTTTGTATGAAGTTCGAAGACCTTGAAGCAATACAAACATTAACTAAAAGGTCTCTTAAAATAAAAGAAGTCTTTAGAGGAACATAATTTTCATTTCGACCACTTTGCCCTTCTTTACATAAAGTGTTTGCTTATGCTAAAACAACAAACGATTTCTATTTAACTTTTAAATTTTCTTAATTTTTTTTAAGGGAAAAGCATTTTCCTGCTTCTGCTTTTTATTTTCTGTATTCCTTTTTTAAAGAGGAGAAACAAAAATAAACCTTCTTTTCTTGGTATAAAAGAAGTGTAAATAACAAAAGTACAAAAAATATTTGAAGCAAAAAACAACAATAAACAAAATGCGAATATAATTCCCAAAAGTGCTAAAAAGGTTGGAGTTCATTTTTAAATAATGGACAAATAAAAATATTTATACTAAAATGTAGTTGGCGTTGAAAATAAAAAAAGAATCCCATAAACTCGAAGCTATTATTATAATTTTATTTATATAACAAAATTCTTGGCCCAGAAGTATACTTAAAAGTGTGTTAATATTAAT
Organism: Melanophora roralis; assembly: GCA_963583895.1. Classification (NCBI taxonomy): domain Eukaryota; kingdom Metazoa; phylum Arthropoda; class Insecta; order Diptera; family Rhinophoridae; genus Melanophora; species Melanophora roralis. Next base: position 2,163,319 of record OY757191.1, read on the forward strand.
ATAAAATAAATATGTTTTGCTTTAGAGAGAAATAAATTTAAAAAAAATACTATATATACCAAAAGAGGTTAAGTTTATTTAAAATGAGGCAAAAACTCTATAATTCTTTCAAAAATGTTAGCTCGTTGAAGTTAATATTTTAATAGTTTTTAAAGAGATATATTTGTTAAAAAAAACTAACCTCAAACAAAATATTATTTTCTTAACAAAAAAAATTTTTTGTTTCATGTCTGCTTAACAAAAACAAAACAACTACATCAAACATTTGCCACTTTTAATAAAAAATTTTTTTTTTTTTTTTTTAAGATGACTCGGTAGATGTTACATCCGAACCCGATGACCAAGATATTTCTGTGGCCGCAGCTGCTTCACACAATCCCAATAAGGGTCAACTTGAAGTGCAATTGGGTGGCGCAGTTACGCTTCAATGTCCGCAAGGTAAATATTTCAAAACTTTTAAATACGTATTTCAGCAATAAAAATAACAAATTACATAATCAAAAAGAAAAATTAAAGCGCAAAATATCGTGTTTTATTTTAATTTATTTTATCTTTTTTTTGTTTTTATTTCAATTTATTTAATTTTTTTTTATTTTATTTTATTTTATTTTATTTTATTTTATTTTATTTTATTTTATTTTATTTTATTTTATTTTATTTTATTTTATTTTATTTTATTTTATTTTATTTTATTTTAATTTATTTAATTTTTTTTTATTTTATTTTATTGTATTTTATTTTATTTTATTTTATTTTATTTTATATTATTTTATTTTATTTTATTTTATTTTATTTTATTTTATTTTAATTTATTTTATTTTATTTTATTTTATTTTATTTTATTTTATTTTATTTTATTTTATTTTATTTTATTTTATTTTATTTTATTTTATTTTATTTTATTTTATTTTATTTTTTTTTATTTTATTTTATTTTATTTTATTTTATTTTATTTTATTTTATTTTATTTTATTTTATTTTATTTTATTTTATTTTATTTTATTTTATTTTATTTTATTTTATTTTATTTTATTTTATTTTATTTTATTTTATTTTATTTTATTTTAAATTTGTTTGGAAGTATTTAATCTTTTTTGTTTTTTTTTCAAATTAGTTTTATTCAAATTAAATAAATATTGAGAAACTTTTGGAAGTCAGTTTTTGGTTTTTACTTTGCTACGGCTTTCCTTTGTTTCGCAATTTAAGACATTGTGATTAAGAAAATAACCCACACCACCAGATTTAATTACATAAATTGGATATAAATTGTAAAACCAAATAATATGTGCGGGAGCTATAATAAAGCCATGCATACCCCAACTTACTTACGCATAAATTAGGAATAGACAGAGATATAAGAGATAGCAAACCGAAATAACTAATAATGTACCATCATATCATTAATAAAAATATATTTAAGGACAGGATACACTCACACAAATCAACACAGGCATGCACACAAACAAATAAAAAAAGACAAGAACAAACGGAAAAACTGTAATTTCTAGGCAGCTATAAAAAGAATACATTTCCTTTTTTATAGCTGGAACTGAGAATAAATCAGGCTTAATAAGAAATTAAAAAAATGACGCAGACAAAAAAACTGTCTGTAAGATAAAAGACTTAGTGGCAGCTAAAATCCAAATCAATTAAAGAAATTAAAAAAAAATGTGTTGAAACAATTAATACAATTACACACCGAAAGCAATAAAATGTTAAAAAAAAAATTTCTTTCTTTTGGGCACAAATTAATGCTTCGAGATTAAATTAAAGCTTTAAATGCTTAATTTAAAATTAAACTTTGAAGGACTTCTTAATTTCGAATTCTTTAATATTTTGTATTTATATTTTTAACTTTTAGGTTCCTTGGGTTGCTGGTCTCATCTTGATCCTGTCACCGCTCGCTTACGTGGCCTGGGGCATGGCTTGTCTATGCCTACGGGGCAGTTTTCCCTCAAAGATGTTGTCTATCAAGATGCTGGTACTTACAAATGTATTGGTCAATCACCTGTAAATAAAAAGAAATTAGAAGTTTTACAAACTGTTGGTGTTACGGTTAAAGGTGAGTCAAAATATTTATATTGTGAAAACAAAAGATTTTTCTTCAAACACGTGCCTTAAAAAAACTTTGAAGACATCGCAAACAAAAGGTGCCGTAATAAAATGATGAATTTAAGATTTGTAAGTAATTGTAATGCCATTTAAGAAAACATTTTTGCATAGAAATATAATTGTTAATTTTATTTAAAAATTGTGAAACAAAAGAAAATGCCTTTAATAACCAGCATTTACATGTTTATGGGTAACTCCAATATAACGGGCGTAACATTGTTAGTTATTAAAAGCACATTTAGTTGTTAACGTAAATCAAACTTTTAAAATATAATTTTCTTAGTGCTATAAATAAAGTTTTTTAAAACCCAAAAGGTCTAAGATATTAAATAAATGGTTAAAATACACAAACATATTGATCACGTGTATCACATATAAATTCAGTACCAAGTATATGGACATGCATATGTATGGCCACATGTCTTTACCAAACTTATAACTTACTACTATATCATTACTTAAGCAAACATATTTGTGACAGAAATGCAAACGAAAACAACAAATTCATAACTTAATATATTTGCTTGTATAAGCTTTTTGTTTTGATATCCCTTCCAAAATAAATATTGTCCTGCAACTTAAGACATGAACATTATCTTGGATGCCTCTAAATATACATATCGTTTCCTTAACATAGAATAGCACTAACTCAATATCCTTAAACAGACCTTTTGGGTTATCTATTAAAATATGTAAAAAGATATTTTGAATAAAAAAAGTAAGGGCCTTAATATAAATATGGTAACGTTAGGTATGCATATTCTTAAAGGGTAACTTAAATAAGTAATTGAAATACAAGAAAATTTTAATCAAAATTAAACAAAATTTTAAAAAATTTTAGGGGATGAAAGACTACTCCACCCACATATAAGCTTTAAATTGCTTAACAACTACTTTAAAAGGTTTATAAATCTACTAAATGCCTTTTTTAACCTTTTATTTTTAACTTATTTGAAGAAAACCACTTTTACTTCCATTTCTAAGGATAAAAGTCCATTTGCACATGTACTTCTCATACACGTGGGTGTATTTCTCTAATGCGAACATAAAACTATAAAAATATTTACAAATATTTGTTGCAATATCCTTTTGTTGTTTATCAAGCTCTTCAAATGTGTTGTAATGACATTCTAACACAAAGTTTACAAAAACATACATATATAACTCACTTGAATACATACACACAAGCACATTCCCTCAAAAACCTTAGCTAAGTGTATGCATATTACTGTGCAACTTTAAACATTATTTAAGTTAAAATTTTCCTTCTTACCTTGAAGTTTAGCTGATATTTTGTCAAGTTAAAATATACAAGTAGAATTATCTTGCCAAAAAGTTGAAGAGAAAATGTCAAAAAAAGAATTTTGTTTTTCTTAAACTTAAGACTATTGTAAGTAAGAAATAAAACAACATAATTTAACATAGAAAATTCCAAAGAATGACAAGACAAGACAAGCTGAAAGTATTATGAATTTGATTACTTTCTTTGAGTATTTTTTGTTGTTTTAGGAAGAAGGTTTTATAGTTAAATTTTTAACTTTAATATTTTAAAATTAAAGGGAAAATATGTGGCTACTGTATGCGCTTTAGTTTTAGGTAAGAGTTCTATCCGTTAAGTAAAAAAGCTTTCTTCTTTTGTTGTTTTTGTAATCTTACAAGTCTGTGTTTTAATTTAGCATGTATTAGTGTATGCTTGTGTGTTATAATTAAAGGAGGCTAGGTATGCTTGTACGAGGTGATTCTTATTTACAAGAATGTTATTTTTTAAATATTTTAAAAACTAATGCATAATTTTGAAAACTCGATCTTCGATTCGATCATGAAGTTACCTTAAACATTTTTATTGAACGCACGCTGTTCACAAAAAGTTTGTGTAACCTTTGGCATTGACTTCACTCAAATTGGTTTGTGCATGAAAATTGCAGGAGAATAAATATAACACTTCATTACAAAAAGATGGTAAGCATAGTGTTTCTCATTCAAGAAGCTTTTAGTAAAGAGATTTATGGGGCATAGAGTGTACTAAGCGAATGTGACACTCAATCTACAAACATGTTTAAAATTGAAAAACAATTTAAGTTTAGGATCAAAAGGACATAATATAAAATATGAGTTAGAAAATACCAAAATAAGGAATCGTTTATATATATTAAAATGAGAATCGCCCATATATCAAATATTTATTTATTTCTTAAAGTTTGTACTATGTTTGAATATGGCTTTATTAAAATGTGTGCTACGTACGTATGTGTATACATATGTAATATACTTAGCTCTCCAGGGTACTTTTACCGCTCGACTTCTGAGGTGTTTTTCTTCAACAACAGACAAACCCATGACATGGAAAACATAAAAACATCACTGTTATTTAAAATTATTTGTATTACATGCCCTGCTTTTTTCTTGTTTGCCGTCCTTAAGGACATTTCCTACTCTGCATGTTCGTTTGCGTATATTGTCTATAAAGTTATACAATTTATATGCTTAAACAATAAATTATTAGAATTATTTGATTTTGTCTTTGCCAGAAAATCCCAGTTGACCATTAAAACTTAAGATTTTGTTCACATCTATGTATTTGAGTGTGTATGATCTGTCATTTGTAAAATATATCTTTATGTGGCTTTAAATTTACAAATGATTTATAGCAATTGTAAATAAAACTTTAAACTCTTTGACTAAAATGTATAAAATTTCTTTAGCAAATGCAACTCAAAAAATTTGGTTTTAATAATTTTTCTATTTTCCGATTTTGTATCCAATTATTAATACACTCACATAGTTGAGGATTTCGCATTTGACTAGTGGAACTTAAAGATCCTTGTCAATGTTGCTGTTTTTAATATACCAAGGAGCAACAGCTATCATTCTTAGTATTTTGTTTTGACGACGTTGAACTTTTCTCTGTTGGAGGCGAAAGCAATGCCCCATAATTGTATATTTGCTTCAACTTCGCATTTTTATGTGGCTTCTATGTAACGCGACGATCCAGGTGAATGACAAGGTATTTAGACTCAAAACGTTGAGGCACCATGTGGATGTTAATAATGGTTGCGGAGCACATTTCTTTGCGTAAAGTAAAAGTAACACGTCTACATTTGCGCTCATAAATTTTTATTCCCCATAACTTTACCCATTACTCTACTTGAGTTACGTGCTGTTACAGTTGGTTCGAAGTCTCTTTAGTGTCCTTATGAATACTGAGAAAAGCGGTATCATCAGCAAATGGTGACGTGTGTGTAAGATTGTTGGTTTGCATATCTTCTGTGTAAAACAAGTACAGAAATTGACCTAATAAACTCCCTTAGGGTACACCAGCCCCTTTTAGTTGAGATCAACTTAGGTGGTTTGCCCTTTTTGATCATTAATTTCCGACCGGTTATGTATTTTTCTAATAGGTTGAAAATATTGGCTGAGAGCTTTAGCTTACTTAACAGGCCTTCATTATCGGAACCTTAAGGGATATCTATAAAAAGCGCGCAGCAATACTTCTTATACTTCCTATACCAACCTGTGTGTTTGTTCTATGCTACTACTTATGTTGACTTCTAAAGCCAAATTGGTGATTTGGAATGCAGTTGTCATTCAAGAGCAGGCAGGCTCGTTTTTAAAAAGCTTTTCAAATCATTTTTACTAAGGCAATTTTCATATTGGCGGAAAATGTTCTGAGTATCCTCTCAGATTTCGGAGTGGGGGTTTTGCTATAACAGGTTTTTAATACGTCTGGCGGATCGCCCTAGAGGATAATTCGTGTCAGGAGTCGCATCTAGACCTTTCAAGTGGTCCTTAAGAGATGTCATTCTGTGCACTTTCAGAAAGCTTTCAATCGATTTGTATATTCTTTTAGCTTAGTTTTAAGTTGGGACGGAAATTTATTTGTAGCCAAACTATTCCACAGTGAAAATGACCGATGGAGAAAATTTCGAACAGAATCAAGATGCAGAACAGGGATGATAATTTTTTTATTTAACTTTTTTCACACTGTGCAATCAAATAATATTAAGCATACCTTCAGGCGTGTGCTCCTCATATGAACTAAAAGATTTAATATTAACGTTTATCCAAAAAAAAAACTTAACACCCGAAAGTAATTTATAATTCTTTATATTTTTGTTTTACTTATGGCTCTTTTTCGAACAAATATATATTTCAGGCACATTTTTATTGGAAACCTTAAATAAAATTTTTAATATATTTTTTGCTTTGATTTTTAGTAAAAAAATCATCTTAAGTTGATATTAATGAGCTTTTTTATTCCACCGATTCCTTAAGTCATATTTTCTTGCAAAAAAAAAAAAACAAACGATGAATTAATATAAATCAAACGAACTTATTTATGATAATCACAATTTTTTGGTTTGTCTTCCTTAAGACTTGTAAATGGGTGTGAGTGTATTCCTGCTATCGAATATTTATACCCACATACGTGATAAGGGTATTATGCGTTTGTGCAGATGGTTGTAACGCCCAAATGTAATGGTCTGAGACCTGCCTTCAAGCAAACCGATTGATTCAGAAACACTTCCTGAGTCGATTTAATCATGGCCATCCGTCCGTCTGTCTGGCTGGGTGTCCATGTATTTTTGTGAACACGCTACAGGTCGCAATTTTGAAGATATTTTTATGCGGGCACAAAGCTCGTTGTTTTTGAAGATGATCGGTTAATTTTTTGGCTTAGCCCTCATACAAATGTCTTCTCATAAAAAGTATTTTCGTTTTTAATTGACTCGAATGCTACTGTATCTTCGCAAACTTGTGTCCTACCGTAATAGAGACTTTGAGCCTTAAATGGCTAGAATATTGCTTTATCTTTTCAAAATTTTGCAAACACTTTCATATTTCGGACTATTTATTCATAAAGCCCCCTTCAAGTGTAGTGTGGGGTATAATATGGTCGGGCTTAACCGACTATAACTTTCTCACTTATTTTCTTTTAACTTATTTGAAGTGTCAGATGATTGATGACATTACTAAGAATTTCTAATCAAATATTTTTTTATTATTTCTTCATTTCCTTTAAGCTTATATCTAAGAAAATCTAAAGATGTTGAAAAAAAACAAAAAACAGATATAAAAAATATTTTGAAATTATTAGAGAACAAATTTATAAATAATGGAATCAAAAAAAATATTCTGCTTGTGATAATAAAAAAAATAATATTAGATAAAAGAAAGCCATGTATAAGTGAGTTTTGTCAAAGCAACGTGATGTAAATATGCAATTATAAAGCTTTTTAACTAGAATTAGATATTCATTAAAAAAAATGCTTCAACGTACATATAGCGAAGTTGTTATGAAAAACACTAGAACCTAAGAAAAGGTCACACATATTTTCGTTTTTATATAGGGTTTTCTGTTAAAAAAAAACACCTTAAATATCTCCAGAGGCTCTGCTTTCGATTTTTCATGCCCTTTTTAAAGCTTAACTTTCATACATAAAACTTTGTAAAATTGTAATACTTTTCCCAAATGCATACAGTTTTTTTATATGAATGTACAAACATATGTAAATAAAGCCCTTTCTGCGCAACTAATTTTGCATTCCTTTAAGCCACCTTTTACCCAACTTTTACACATATTTTACCTTAAGCTCCTTTTTATTGAATAAAATTCATGGCATACTTTTAGGTGATTGTTAATTAAACAAAATCATTGCCTACTTCAACAACAAGATAAAGCATAAATAAAAAGAAAAATTGTGCAAAAATAAATAAAAACTTTTTTGTTACGAATTTATTTTAATCTGATTAAAATAAAAATTCCAAACAGCATCAAAGAGAAAAGGTGTAAAAAAGTTTTACATATAAATCCTTGTACATATATTAAATGTTTCCACTTTATACTTGACCTAATTTCAGTAAACTTTTTTGTTAAACTTTAAGTAAGCGTTAATCAAGTGAGTAAGCGAGTGAATGTATGTTAAACATTAATGAAATAATCAAGAGCACATGCAGAACAAAAGCTGTTACTGGTAACGGCTTAATATCAGTTGCCTGTAATGTTTACAGTTATGTTGAATTTTCTCAAGATGAAATTTATTACATTTTTACTTGCATTTAAATTTTTAAAAACAAAAAAGGGTTGCAGAAAATTGCAAGTTAAAAAAATATTGAAAAAACCCTTTTAACTTATTAGGGCAGTGGAAATTATTTTAAATAACATTTTTCTGAATGTTAATTTAATAGAATTTTAATTCAAAAATTTAAAGGAAAAACCACATTTTTAAGTAGACAATTTCATCTGTTTTAATTTTATTTTTTTATAAAGCAAGTAGGAGCTTTATATTCGACTATGCCGTAACTTTTATGCCCCTTATATTGGCCGTTTTTATTGTCAGTGGCCAGCTTCTTTGTTTTTAAACGTAAGAATTACAAAAAAAAAAATACTTAATGGAGGGTTTGAATGGAAGTGTTTTATAGGTTTTGAAGTAGAGAACTCAATAAATCTGCTCCGCTTACATGGCGGCTACTAGTCCCCAGGCCTTTTACTGACAAATTTATAACTACCTTGTAGCAAGTTTAGAATCGATAACGGTCACACTTTTTTAGGCAAAGCATATCAAATATTTTAAGCTGACACTTCCGTGCTCCTGGCTCCTGGAAGCAGGGGAAATGGTAGCCCCAATAAAAAATAAAAATTTTGATTAAATTTTACATAGGAAATATCACGTAAAATTATAGATCTATCCACTTCAAACCTTCGACAAGGTACTTCTGCTATGATTTTTTATACAAAACAAAATTTTGTTGGATAGGAGACGGAAAGCAATATAAACGTTAAAATTTTGTGAATTCTGTTTCAACTTTAAACCTGGCACAAAAAAAGTTTATTGAAACAGCTTGGATAGATCAGATGACTGGGTAAACAAAAGATCGATACGAAGGGTATTCAATATTTGGCACAGCCTAATATAGGGGTTTTACTTGTTTTGTTTTTCTTTTTTGAAACAAGCTTCATATGTTAACTTTTTATCTAAATAGAATTCCATACATTTTAGTTCGTAACTTTTAATAACTACAAAGCTAAGCAATTATTTTTGCTTTTATTTTTCTCAATTATTTTTTAAAATTAAAATTGTCCTTGTGTATGTATGGGTTGTTTTCGTTTTGTTTTAAATCACTCATTTGTTTGTTTCAATTCTATGCGGTACATTTAATTTGTTTGTTATTTTAAATTGTATTTTTTTTCTCCTTTTTTTCTCATTTACAAACAAAGTTTATAAAATACAAATCTTTTGTATGTGTTAATTTCTATTTTGTTAGTATTAGAAATACATACATACATTGTTTCCGTTGATGTGTGCTTTTGTACAGATTACTCCTTGGGGCCTTGTCAAATTTATGTTTTGAGTGTTATAACAATTTTTGTTTTTTGTAAGCTTTTGTCTACTTGTTATGTGTTGTACCCACGTGTAATACTTAAACTGAAATTTTCTATATAACGTACATCTGCCAACATTTGTTTTACATGAATGAATTTATTAGGATTTGTGTGATGACATAAAATTAAAGGATTTGTGGTTTTAACAAAATTTAATCGTTTTTATTAACATATTCACATACATCCATACGTATGAAAAATTATTTTTAAATATATTTTTAAATTCTTGTATTCCAAATTTTTAAGTCCTTATAAGTGTAAATCAGGGTACACTAATACAGGTGGTATCAAGGCAAATTAAAAAACTGGCCCTCTTTTTTTTTTCTTTTTGTGTTTAAGAGAGTGAAGAATTCATAATCAGCTGGGTTCTTAAAACTACCTGTTTAAGTATAACTTGGTTTAGGTTCATGAAGTGTTATTTTTTTCTAGCCTAAAAACAGGATACAAATATTTTGAATATTGGATATGAAAACAGTAACAGACTTAAAATTGCTTGATAACAGTTGCAGAAGCTTTTTTATGATGTCAAAATTAAGTCCGAGCTACATGCAGCTACTGTCCTAACGGCCTAAGTACCGCCCATACGGCTTTTTAGCATTTTAACTTATTACAAATCAATGTAGGTTTTGGCTGTTTAAAAAAAAAAAACTTTTGTTTAAAATCGTTTTATAATATTTCTTAAGCTCTATCAAGGCACATTCAACAAGGTTAACTCAAGGCGAATTCAAAAAATTCGCCCTCTGCATTTCGTTTTTGTGTGAAACGGTGTAATGTCAGAAAAAATAAAAATTTAATATAAAATTAAATTTTTATAACGTATAAATGTCAAATTGATTTTAATCAGCTGGGTTCTTAATATTACCTGGTTGATTGTGCCTTGAACTCTATATGCAATCAATAAAAAACAATTCGTTATTTAAATTTAGTACAAAATTTTTTTCTTAAATTTTTTAATTTAAAATTTTGCTAAATATTCCTAAAAAAAACGATGATTTGAAAAACCTAAAAAACTTTCCTTTTAAAAATAAATCAAGTAAAAGCCCTACTAATATTTTGATTTTACCCCAAAGACATTATTGTTAATTTATTTTCTAATAACCTTCTAAAAACTCTTTAGAATATGAAATACAAAAATGAAACGTTTATATAAATGGTCCCCAAAGACAAACTGCCACACAAAAGATGAAAGAGTTTGCTTTTAAATTATAAAATTAAAAATGCACATGTCATTCTTTCATTGTTCTTTAAGCCACTGTCATTTCATATTAAAAATTCATTTAAATAGAAAACGATTAAGAAACATAGATAAAGCGTTTAAATGAGGGGAAGGAATGTTTAAATTTATATGGAATTTCACTAAATATCCATTAAGGATTTGGTAACAGAATAAAAAAGTTGTGCTTTATTATGAAAATTTTAATTAAAAACTTTTACAGATTTTTTTCTGAGGCTGTATTATTGTCCACGAGAGCATGTGTGCTAATGTCAATCATTATTTTTTTTGTTTCTTATTACCATTATATTTCTATTTCTATTGCCTAAGTTTTTTTTTAATATTTTGGAAATTTTTTATTATTACCACATGTTACATTTACTAATATGTATGGGTTCAATCAGTGAAACCCAATCAATTTCGACGAACAATAAACTAAATGATCAAATAAAAATAAGACCAATAAAGAAACTTGTTTTTGTTGTTTGCGACTCAAGAGAAAAGTTTTAAACATATTTATTAAACTTAATTTTTTCTTGTCTTATAAAAAATAAACAAACCTCAGCACTACTTCAGCATAACAAACTACTTAATTATATAAGTAGATTCAAAAATAAACAAATTATCAATATTATGCTCCACATGATACTTTATTTAGTTTAGTTTTTATTACCGTCTCTTTTACTAATATTATGAGTAATCGTTGGTAATAGTTAGCTATTGTTTAGTTATAAACACGAAAAAGTCATTCTTCATTACGTGAAACCAAAACATGTATCTTTTTGCAAATACCAGAGGGACAGGATCTGAAGGAATTATCTAAAAAGGCCGCCTTTTTCTATTCTGGAAGAGGTGCTTACCAACAAAAGCTATTACGTTGTTTTTCTGTTTACCAAAAAAAAAAACGAGAAGAGTTCTCTTAAAATGGTAACTGCTCCAGACCGTATAATTTCTTTCAGGCCCCGCACGCTTCCAAAAAAAGGCAGTTACGCACTGCCACTCTCTGACTGAGTTATCTTAGGTAGTTGCAAAAAAGGAGTTCTACTTACATCTCCACAGAGTAATCACCGCCTTTCAAAGGAATAAAATTATTATGTTAATAATCATAAAAAATAAATTAGTTAGTTTTATATACATATATTCCCCTTAAAAGCATTTTCAACATCAAGTACCCAAAAGACATTAAGCAAGTACTCAATTTTGTTTTTCTAATACAATTACCCAATTAAAGCGAATCCAGCTGTGCTTTAAAGCTACTACACAATATCATAAGAGGGTCAATTTTCGTAATCATAAATACAAGTATTTATTCTGCATAGCTGGAGTTCTACATACATAATTATATGCATTTATTGTTTCATTTAACAATTTAGGCAAAAAACAATATAAATAAATAAAAAGCAAATTGCTTTATCAGTTACACTAGCAATTTTTATTTAATGTTTATAATTCATAGTGAATGTTAGAATTCTTAAAATTCTATCGAAAACAAATATATTTTTTAAAAAAATTGAAAGCAGAAAAACAGGGTAAAATTACCACTTCTCAAAATGGTCAGACCATATGTGGTAGCCTGAGGCAACAATTGGTGGTTGTCATCAAGTATGTGACAAGAAATACTTAAACTTGATTAAAATTGCATGCAGAGCTTAAAGTGTTTTTGACAGCTTAAAAAAGGGTTGTTATAGTCTTTTTTATTATAAAAAAGTTTTTGATTATTCCAGGCACATATGTACATTAAGCAGCAGAAAAAAAATTCATTTGGAACACATGCTACTCAAAATTAGTTTTTTAACACCAAAAAAAGCTAAATAGCAGGCAACTAAAAAATAATTAGAGAAAAAAACCAATTTTAATTAAAAACAAAACTTTTTTAATAAAAACATAAAATACAAAAAAAAAATGGGAAAAAGTAAAATGCTTACACATATTGTTTGTTATTTTTTTTTACAAATCTTAAATTGCATCTTCTTTTTAAATCTTTTTTATTTTTTTATTTTTTGGCTTTTAATGTTTTTTAAAGTTTTTAAAAGTTGTAATTGTTAATCCTTTCTAAAAATTTCCTTAATTTTTGCATTAGCATCATTAATTATCTTTATTTTAAAGATATTAAAAACTTTTTAAAACAAGCATTAAAACAAATAAATAAAAAAACTAAAATACAAAAAGATTTACACTCTGATTTCAATAACTTTACAGACAGTTTTCAGGCAAAAGCAAACAAAAAATAAAAGGACAAATATGAAGTTTTTTTTTGTTGTTTTTTTAATGTTATATTTTTAATGACTACTATTTAATAGCCTCTATTCAGACTGACAAATGTATTTGAACAAAATTACTCTCCAACATACACACATGCATAACAGGATGTGTATTCACACATTCATACTTGTACATACTTTGCGGAAATGAGTTCTGAAAAGTTTAAAAGCGTACCGGATGTAAGCAGTAAAACAAGTTGTCAGTTTTACAATTTTATTTTCATTAAAAACTTCTTTTTTTTCTCAGAGTTTGTGATTTTATAAAAAGTTTTAGTTTTTATTAAATTTGCAAAAAAATAAATGGACATTAAGTGATAATTAAAATATATTTGTTAGCAAAATTGTACTGACAAAACATTAACAAAATTAAAAAGATTTAAATAGAGGGAGACAATAAAAGTACTAAGGATAAGAGTACAAAATCTAAAATGTTTACAGATTAATAATAATTAATACAAAATTAATTTAAAAAATAAATAGCGTTCTTTTAAATTTTTCTAAAGTGGATTTCTTTTTAGCATGTATTAGAACTAAATTTACTCTTTAAATTGGGCACCCTGTAATGAGGGTTAAAATTTAAAAGTTTCCCTTCTAAAATAAATTAAAATAAAATAAAATAAAATAAAATAAAATAAAATAAAATAAAATAAAATAAAATAAAATAAAATAAAATAAAATAAAATAAAATAAAAGAAAATAAAATAAAATAAAATAAAATAAAATAAAATAAAATAAAATAAAATAAAATAAAATAAAATAAAATAAAATAAAATAAAATAAAATAAAATAAAATAAAATAAAATAAAATAAAATAAAATAAAATAAAATAAAATAAAATAAAATAAAATAAAATAAAATAAAATAAAATAAAATAAAATAAAATAAAATAAAATAAAATAAAATAAAATAAAATAAAATAAAATAAAATAAAATAAAATAAAATAAAATAAAATAAAATAAAATAAAATAAAATAAAATAAAATAAAATAAAATAAAATAAAATAAAATAAAATAAAATAAAATAAAATAAAATAAAATAAAATAAAATAAAATAAAATAAAATAAAATAAAATAAAATAAAATAAAATAAAATAAAATAAAATAAAATAAAATAAAATAAAATAAAATAAAATAAAATAAAATAAAATAAAATAAAATAAAATAAAATAAAATAAAATAAAATAAAATAAAATAAAATAAAATAAAATAAAATAAAATAAAATAAAATAAAATAAAATAAAATAAAATAAAATAAAATAAAATAAAATAAAATAAAATAAAATAAAATAAAATAAAATAAAATAAAATAAAATAAAATAAAATAAAATAAAATAAAATAAAATAAAATAAAATAAAATAAAATAAAATAAAATAAAATAAAATAAAATAAAATAAAATATAATAAAATAAAATAAAATAAAATAAAATAAAATAAAATAAAATAAAATAAAATAAAATAAAATAAAATAAAATAAAATAAAATAAAATAAAAGAAAATAAAATAAAATAAAATAAAATAAAATAAAATAAAATAAAATAAAATAAAATAAAATAAAATAAAATAAAATAAAATAAAATAAAATAAAATAAAATAAAATAAAATAAAATAAAATAAAATAAAATAAAATAAAATAAAATAAAATAAAATAAAATAAAATAAAATAAAATAAAATAAAATAAAATAAAATAAAATAAAATAAAATAAAATAAAATAAAATAAAATAAAATAAAATAAAATAAAATAAAATAAAATAAAATAAAATAAAATAAAATAAAATAAAATAAAATAAAATAAAATAAAATAAAATAAAATAAAATAAAATAAAATAAAATAAAATAAAATAAAATAAAATAAAATAAAATAAAATAAAATAAAATAAAATAAAATAAAATAAAATAAAATAAAATAAAATAAAATAAAATAAAATAAAATAAAATAAAATAAAATAAAATAAAATAAAATAAAATAAAATAAAATAAAATAAAATAAAATAAAATAAAATAAAATAAAATAAAATAAAATAAAATAAAATAAAATAAAATAAAATAAAATAAAATAAAATAAAATAAAATAAAATAAAATAAAATAAAATAAAATAAAATAAAATAAAATAAAATAAAATAAAATAAAATAAAATAAAATAAAATAAAATAAAATAAAATAAAATAAAATAAAATATAATAAAATAAAATAAAATATATTTTGAGCTACCCCTTACTTTAGCTGCATCGATAACAAATGTCCTGCTTTCTCCTAAATAGTTTGTAATAGTTTTTATCAAATTGGATCATTGTTGTTTTAACGTTGTTCCCCTTTGAGAATTTAAAAAAATTTTATAAAAGAGAATAATAGAAAATTGAATTATTCCTATTGTTAAGTAAAAGTTTGAAGTAAATAAAAAAGATAATAATTGTTGCACAGAAAAATTGGAACAAAAAAGTTAAACTGTAAACTCATAAAACTTTCCTTTCCAACCCACCCCTTCTTTGAAATAACGTTAACTGGACTAACTAGCATACAATTACAAGAACAATGAATCGTAGCTTTGACTTGTGCAATAAGAAAACATTGCAATAATACTACCACTACCACTAATACTACAGTAGCAATAACAATTACAACAACTACCTTTAACAGTTGTAATATTGCAACAGCAACAACGACCATAGAAAAAGCAGTAATAATAACAAAACTATGACTGAATATTGGGAGAATGAATAGAGTAAATAAATGATACAACTAAAAGTTTTTATAATTTTTCTAAAAAGAGAATAACATGACAGTGGGTTTGTATTTCGTCTTGTTTTGTATGCAGGAGTGTGAATAGTTGTGTGTTTGTGATAAGGGAAAATGTATTTGTATTTAAATAAAGCATTGAATGTTTTGTCTATCAAGAGAATAGTTGTAATTGCTTTATGTTTTATTTCTGTTGTTAACTTCAAGTTTTTATTATTTATTTAAACTTTTTTTCTCAGTTTTGTTCTGTTTCGCAAATTGTTAACAATATACAAGTTATTCTTGGAATTGTTAATGCCAACGCAAAGTGGCAATTTGTTTAGAAAATTCAATTTGCAGGAACAAATAGATAATAATAGCAAGAATAAATTTACTTGCAACAATATTATTAAATGTAGATACATTTTGTTTTGCATTTCGAAATTTGCATATATTTTTTGTGCAAGTGTTTTATTTTGTTAACGCACTGTAAGTAGTACATAGTTAAAAGAAAAAAAAAGGAGAACATAATATTTTATTTAAATTTAATTGCAGCAAGAAAATTATTTTAAAATGTCAAATACTTATAATGGTATTGTCAGTAACTTTCTAAAGGGGAACAATGTAAATTCGTCATTAGTAATGTTTTGCGAAAATGTCCTTTAACTAATGAAGATTTATAAAAACAATAAATTTTTTTTAACATGGCCAGGAAGTCTTGAAAAATGTGTGTTTGATTTTTTTAATAAGTTACTCTAAGAATTGTCCCCAGCTATTTTTTAAAAAAATCCTCTCATGTTCCATTAAACGAAATACCTTTTAATCGGTCATCTTTCAATTAAAATTAGGTAAGGTAAGGTTAAGCATACTGGCTACCGGGCCAGCACAAATCATGATGATTTGCATCCAGTTTTTCGATGTAGTGAACTCAAGGGTGCTCCACAATCTCTTGACAACTGCCAGTCATATCAATGCCAGATAATTCCTTCAAATTTTTGAAAATAATAAGCCCTAGATAGTTTGCCCACAGGATGTGCTCAGCAGTCTCCTATTATCTCGACACGCCACAGAACCAGCAATTATCACTGGCCACTCGTCCTGCTCTTTTGGCGTAAAGAGCTATTAAATAATGACCTGTTATCAGGTCAGGCAGCTAACTATGTCTCGGATCATTAGATCTTCATATATTTACGGACTCTACCCGAAGTGGTATTTAATTTAATTCGTTTTTATTTAAATATACTGACTTACACATGCTTATTGTTAAATAGGGTTTATTTTATTTATTTATTTTATTTTAATATCCCATACAACAAGACTATAAGTCTTATAATTAAAGTACGGGATTAGTTTTTGGTAAATTAGGATAGTACAAAATAAAATTTCATTATAAAAAAAAAAGAAATAGAAAAAACTAAAATAACAAAATGAAAAATTATGCTAAATTAAAATTAAAAATTAAAAAATTAAAAAAAAAAAAAAAAAATCAGCAGTTTGCATACTGCTTTGTAGAACTGAAGTTAAGCGCAAAAGTCCAAGAATGCGATGGTCAATTGACCTTTTTCTTTGCCTATCCGACAGCCGCCTTATTTACCTTACAACTCGTGAAACCCTTTTTTGCAATCAGCGGTCCACAAACCTGTGCCCAAAGGGCATCACAGACATTAGGAAGTTTTTGTATTTCCTTGTGCCCACCCCTAGACCAAATACCGCAGTTTCGACTCCTACTTCCCTTCTTCCTCCGTAATCACCTGCCAATTAGCCATATGATTCCATAGTCTGTGAGCCAGCCGAGTGAAACACTGCTTCCACTGAGTTTTCTTTGTGTTTGAATTAAGAACATACCAGAAATAATGTTATCCTTGATGTGGAAGGTAAAAAGTAATTTCAAGTTTATCAAAATAAATGGCTAGAAACTGATGAGTCTATTTTTCAATCCATTATATGGGAACATATTTCATCTCTTAACATTTTCTAAATATCAAATATCGTCATGGGAGACAATACTACAATCCTCATTTCTCACCATACTATTGGAAAATCTGGGAGAACGGAAACAGTGCGATTTTTTAAGAAGAAATATCATTCCATTTTTTTTATCATAAATATATTTAATTTAGGTACTATGAAATTACTCTCAGTGATATGCTGAATTGCATCTTTAATTGCATAAATCACGATGGTGATTCGGCAGCTATAAGTAACAAAATTAAACACTTTTAATTTTCCAATTTTGAATTACGAAACGTGCATGGAACACACAAAAACAATTAAAAAACTAATTTTAAATTCAATAATATCGATTTTCTGTGCAATTACTCAGCATACCTAAATACCATTAAGCCTTTTTGGCCCTCGAATCATTTATACTAAATGCAAAATTCTACAAATGATTGATTTTAATTGTGTTTTACGCCCTTACTAAACGTTCGTCTGTAACGTTATGATATTCGTATAAAAAGCACTTAAATCACAAGTATTTGCAATTATTTTTTTCAATTTAGGGCGTTAAGCATCCATTAATAATTAAAAATAATCTAACACCCTTGGAATTTATGTAAAAAAAAAAATAAAACAAAGGTAAGTGCAAAAATTCCAACAATCCTTGAAAAGCTGTTTGTGTGACCATGATAATCAAATAACAACCATATTAATGCTGGCTGTACCAGACACCGACCAAAAGGACGACCAATTCAAATAACAAAACCACCTTCTATCAACCAAAAACTGGCGAACCAATGGCTGCTTGTATTGACCTTTAAAAAAGCCAAGTCAGACATTGTAAACACTTTAAGAATGGCAGCAAAATTTAACCAAAACATAACATGATGTTTTAAACCCCAAACAGAACGTAAAAAAATATAAAACAAGGATTCTTATGCAAAAAGGGTGCTTAAATGTAATACAATTTCAGTTATCGCAAATACGAAAAAGTGTTTCAAAACTCATTATTCGTTTGCCTAAAATGTCTTCCACTTAAAATTATGTTTGGTAGCTGTTTAGAAACTTTAATAGACATTTTGCTTTTTCTATTTTGGCAGACTTGCTCCCTTAAGTGTTAGAGAAGCATATCCAGTCATAGACACAATAAGTTTTATATGGCAGCAGGATTTTAAACACCACTTGTTTGTTAATTGATTTCTCCTGAAGCAAAATAAACTCCAAATATAATGGCCGTCATTTAATATTAAACTTTATTTTGCTTTTAAAATATTCTTTGGATTGGTTTCGGTGTTGCCATTGTTGCAAATTAAGTGCCTGATAAAATTTTTTTAGGTTTATTTTTCTTAAACGTTTGAATTTTCTTTCGTTGTATTTTAAAAATTTAATTTTACCGCAGCTTAAATTTGAAGCAAAGCTTAAGTGAATTTTGTTTTTTAATAAAACGACATAAGCTGGTAACACTGAATAGTTAGAAAGGAGTGACAATAAATGCTGCTTGTCTGTGTGGGTGTTTCTTTTAAGTAAAAAGTTGTTATAGTAAAAAAGGAAGATACGAAGAGAACACCGAGTGGAAAAAGTATTTAAAATGTTTGGGGGATTATTGAAAATTTGTTTTTAAAATAAATTCAATTAAATAGCTGGAAGATATGCAAGAAATTTTTAATTGAAAATTTACTTTTAAATAAGTTATAAAAGTATAGCTGCCTGCAATTAAAGAAAAGTTATTAATGAATTTGCAAATATAATTTATATTAAACTTTTAATTTCAAACGAGCAATAATTAAAAACTTTATTTAATAAATTCTTTCTTTAAATTGAAAATGGATATATTTTTTATATTTGCAAATTTTAAAACTTTAAGAAAAACCTTTTAAAATAATCAAACCATTTCTTTATATATTTGCAGGCTTTCCCACAGTTGTGGCCCGCAACTCTACCCCAGTTGCTTATCCAGGCTCGCCGCTACATTTGTCTGTGGAATTTTGTGCCAATCCTCCAGCACATGCGGCCAGATGGTTGCATGGCGATCGAATCTATACACCAGGCAATCAATATGGCAGCACTGTCTTGGCCTATGGCGTAACGGTAAATAATTACAAAAATTGCAAAATTATATTTAAAAATTTTCATAAAAAAATTTCTTAAAACTATTTTCACAGGATTTACCCACCCCTTTTTGTAAAGAAGCCCGCCTTACTTATGTCAGCATGCATGAACGTGTTCCACGTACATTTTATTTTATAGTCTCCTCACCGGGTGGTGTGGCCGAGGCAATAATTAAAATTAATTTTACTATGCGTTATCGCTCAATATCGAATGCAATCGATGAGGAAGAAGAAGAATTAAGCGAACCTGAAGAAATACACTTTCCAGTTTTCGGTGCCGCCAACCATTATGCAAGTAATATTTGGCTTCTATTTGGTTTAATATGGTTTAGCTATAGCTTTTAGGAGAGTTTCTTTTAATTTTGGTTCTAGTTTTAGTTGTTTTTATGCTCTACAAAAATGTTTAGGGTTAAGTAACTTAAAGTAATATTAAACCTAAATAAAAAAAAATAACCGTGTCTATTATAAAACTATCTTATAAATTGATATAAAAAATATTTAATAATTTATTTGGTTTGATTAAATTTAAAAAGTTATTGCATATATGTACATAAAATATGTGCCTAAAAATGGTTTTAAAAGTTTGTTTCTTTAGAGAGCCTAAAAATCTGTGCTAGTTTTTTTAATTCCACAGCTCCTTGCGTTCTTTTAAAAGAAAATTTTTTAAGGCATACTTTTGGGGGCATGTTTTAGGTAATAAATGCCTTGAAATGTTTTTGTTTACCTCAAGTTAAATAAAACTTTTTTAAGTCCCTAAAATTTAGTTAATGTTATTTTTTTATGTTTACTATTTGAAAAAAAAAACATTATGTAATAATGTTATTGTATAAAATTGCCAAACATGTTATAAATACAGACTATTAGAACAGAAAATTACTTTAAGCCCGCCAAATAATTTATAATAAATTAAGTTCCTCATTTTAAATAAGTGTAAAAATAATATGTATTGTAAAAAGTCATGAAGAAAAAAAGTTTTTAAAATTGTTTTTTAATGGTGTAAAGAAAATTGTTTTTTTAATTAATTAATTTAAACTAAAATTTAATTGTTTAAATTAAAATTATGCTTAAGAAATTTTACTTTTTTATTCATGAGTAAAATAATCAAAAATGACTGATTTTTGTTAAATAAACCAATATTTTTTGTATAAAAAAACATA
Organism: Melanophora roralis; assembly: GCA_963583895.1. Taxonomy (NCBI): domain Eukaryota; kingdom Metazoa; phylum Arthropoda; class Insecta; order Diptera; family Rhinophoridae; genus Melanophora; species Melanophora roralis. The sequence continues at coordinate 2,184,208 of OY757191.1, forward strand.
AATATATTTTAATTAAATTATTTTAGTAGAACCAAAATAAATGTTTAGCAAATAAACCCCTTTAACAAAGGTTTTTATTTTTTTGTAAACATTTTAACAAATTCCTTCCATGTCATTAAAATATTGTAAGAAAAAAGTATATTTTATAATTATTCATATGTAATTTTATTTTATATAAGTTTAAAATCATTGTTAATAAAGTAACTGCAAGCAAAAAATTAAACCCAAAATGTTAAAAAATATTTTTGAAAATTAATAAATTTGCAGAATGTTTGTCTTTTGAAAAATGTATATAGAAAATATTTTTTTTGTTTTTTATTTTCCCCGTACTTCAAAGTTGAACAACTTCTTTTGCTCTAAAATATTTGTACACACGAAAATAAACAGAGAAATCATTACTTAAATCAAGCCTTAGTGTTGTCAAAGGTACGCTGAGTACGGATTTTCTTAAACCAAGTACGACTTTCCTAATACAAATTTTTTACTTGTAGCCACATTTAAGTTAAAAAAAGATTGATTTAAGTGTAAAGCCGTACTTGATCCAAAAACAAGTCTAATTTTCTATTTAATACATACATATTTAGTATTTATAATTAAAATTTTTTTGCTGTACTTGTCGTAGCTGGGATTTGAACCTGGGATACTCTGACCAGCGCGCTGGTTTAATGCTAAAATATATATTTTTAAAAGCAACAAGTTTTTTTTGCTCAATTTTCTTAAAAATTTCAAATACGATTTTGGAAAATTCAAGAACAAAATTCTTGACTTTGGAATATAGTTTTTCTTTCTGTGTACCACGAATTAATTACCTTAGTTTTAAAAATTATTATTTTTCTAAAGTGTTTAGGAAAAAGTGCGTCAATAATTAAAAAAATTAAAAATGAAAAAGGGGCAATATTTTTTGTATTCATGTTCAATGTCAGGGTCAACATCCGGACATACAAATATTTTATATGAAAAATAAAAATACCAATTTTTTCCCAACGGGGATGTTCTATTTTTAAAATGTGGTCTGATATTCGCAACCTGACTTAGCCAAAGTGGTTGGCTTTGCAATCTGATATATCAACTTCTTTATAGAGTTAGTTAAGTGGAGCAATTTTTTTTTTGTTTAACTCTTAAAAGGCAATATTAACTTTACTTTTTTATTTTAATTACAAATTTCAAACCTTCCTAGATTTTAAATCTATCAACTTTGAAGTACTTTATTTAAAAAATTCTAATGTCATAATTTTGACGTCACATTAAATTTTTATTCTAAAAGAAACAAAATGCTCAATAAATTTGGTAAATAAAAGGAACAAAAAACAAGTGGAATTTTCTTAAGTCATTAAAATGTATAAATGTTATTTGATAAAAAAAAAACTATTTTTAAGTAAACTATAGAAATATTTAAAATAAAAGCAAAAAAATCACTTCCAAAAAAATGGTTAAAAATATTTTTTAAGGCCATAAAACTATTGCAAAGTGTTTAGAAAATTAAAAAAAATATTTACAAAATAATAAAAAAAACTGTATATATAAAACTTCATATATGTATGTATTTCAAGCTTTTGTATTAAAACTCATTTCATACTATTAACCAAAAAACTAAGATAAATTAAGTATAAATATAAGTTAAAATAAAATAATTAAGCAACGCCAATTTTATGTTTTTAAATAGTAACACAAAAAAAATAAATGAATTCAAAATTCATTTCAAATTAATAAAAGAAAATATTAGGATAATAAGATTAACAAAAAACAAAATATACAAAATTATATTTAAAAAAAATATTAAAAATAAATACAAAAATAATAATAAAATGTTACTTTAAGGAAAAATAAATATTTAGTAATAATATTGAAACAAGAAAACACGTCGTAATGTTAACTAAAATTTAAAAAAAAGTGGAAAATATTATTTACCAAAAACGTAAAAGCAAAACTGTATTTGTTTGTATTTGCAAAAAGGATAAATATGACAAAAATTCTAATTTTTGACTTATCATTCAACATTAAAAATTTTTTTTAGTTATTTTAGCCATTTTGTAAAAATTTATTTCATATAAATTCCCTCCTTATTTCAAAACAACAAAATAATATATATTAAAATTAATACAAGAAAATTCCAAAATTCAATGTCATATGATTTGAAAAAAACCTACAAACGTTTAATAAAATAAGCAAAAACTAAACTAAAAGCAACAAATAGCCAATTTAGTATTAAAAGGAAAAGAAAATTTAAATGAAACAAATTAAAGCAGAACGAATGTTAAAACCCATATTTGAATAAAAAAAATAAAAGAATGTAAAAAATTAAAAAAAAAATTGTGTTTTGCTGACATATTTGATCAAATAAAGTAGGGGTTTATCACGACCTATTGAAAGGAAGTCATGGAGTTTCGGGGTCTAAAAGTATTTGTGAAGAGTATGCTGATTTAACTTACATTTCGAACATGAATTACGGGGTTAGAGCGTTCACTTTTTTTTAAGGGATAACTTTAGAGCTTCCAAAAATTATCTGGCACTTTAAGGCCCATTATTATATGTGTCTATTAGAATATAGTAAAGATCTTAATTATTTTATCAATGTTAACTCAACCAATTAGACTTTGCTTTAATTAGAGAATAAGACTTAAAACAGACTGAATATTATTTTTAACTGGAAATTAATAAAAAAACAAATTCCAGACTATTCGGACTACTTCGGTGAAGTAAAAGGCATTTACCCGGAGCTTTTTCATGTTAAAGTTTCGTTTAATAACCACTCGCTCACATTATCCATTTGCAACCCTCAGCAAATCCTTGAAAATGATTTTTGTTTTATCAAAAAGGGTAACTTTCTAGTGCGATCAGAGAAAGGTCTTCAAGAATGATCTTATGCAAAAATTACAAAAAAAGTGTGATTTTTTCGTAGATCGCTTAGAAAAGTATTTACTTCCAACACAAGTATAAGCATGAGTGAATTACAGCTTTTGTTGCTAAAAACTTATATGATTCCAATTGGTAATTGAAACGTAAAAATCTTCTGGTGGTAGAGAGATTAAAAACGCCCAAAATTGCTTCAAAACTGCCTGGTACAACTACCCTGTGGTTAAATTACTGCCAAGCTGCTTTGATAAAGATAATTTTTAAGTCCGAAAATGATAAAGATGAAGTCTTACAAGCCCCTAAGTCTGTTACCAGCTGCGTGGTAATCCTTATCTCCAATTTGGCTAAAGGCAACAACAAAGTACCATTGAACAAACCCATAGGTTTTATAGGTTATAAGAAAAGCCTTTAATGAACCCCAAGGTAGTGTAAATAGGAAACCCCAACCCAAAAGTAGTGTAGATGGGAACTTGACGCAAATAAAACTAAAAGTGACCAAAGTTAATTTTGCAATTGGTAGAAACTACGTGCATTGTCTTTGGTTTAAAAGTGCATTTTTAAATTAATTAAGTTCCATGTGGTACAGTTATGGGTCTCGGCATCTGTTTTTATTATTGGGGAAAATTAAAATCCAACGGCATCAAACAAAATTCTATGGACCATCACTGTCGCTTTTTATATTGTATAAAAAAATACCAAAAATTGATTAAGATATTTAAGATCCACTGGTTACATGCAAATTTTGTAAACATGTGAACAAGTCAGAATTACTGGTCTTAAACAAATGGGTGATATTGGGGACCATTTATTAAACAAAGATTTGTAGCTACAACCTTCTAAGCTTTTTTACGCTTAAAACAAAACATTAGTAACCAAACTTTCGAAATAGGTTTTTAATTATTTAAGAAGTTTCGTTAAATTACAAAAAAAAAACAAAAATTAAGGCTTTAGAAATAGATTTCTTGCTATCCTTCAACTAAACATTTTGAAACAAATTATAAGACAAATATTTATACTTTTATACTTAAAAGTTTTTAACAATTTACGTGTAAATTAGCTTAAATTATTTAAATTTTTAAATATTTTTGTATCTGCATTTCCAACAATTTATTAATCAACTTAATAAACCAACAAGTTACGTTTTGCAAGGCAAAAGAAAGTGCACCTTAACTTTTTTATTCCTTAAAACACACTAATACAGATGCAATAAAGATACTAAAGTATACAAAGTAAACATTTTAAGATACAATCAAACACTTATGTTTGTATTTAGTACAACATTTTTATTTTATAATTTTGCAATAGATACTTAGGAGACTCAATTACTAAAGCTTTACCTACAAAATAGGGAATGCATGACAACAGATTGCAATAGACTCACAGAAGAAAAATAAAATAAAAAAACAAACTTTTAGCTTAAATCATTGTTAATGTTTGCATTTAAACTTAAACTTATTTATCAAAAGAGGAATTTCCTACAAGAGTAGTTCAGTGGAGTAGGGGTATTCAAACAGATAGAGTGACAGAGTAAACAGTCAAAAGCAGTGCTGCCATACACAATAATTATTATTTACTTAATAAAAGCAACTTAAAACTTTTAATGGGACGTGATGTCAAAATCAAGAAATAATTTTAAATTTTTTTTTTCAAAATTTGTAACTACATTTTGACTAAGAAATAATTGTTATTTTCTGATCTTTAAAAAAATTAAAATAATTTTTACATAAAAAATATAAAAAAAACATTTTTGTTTTTGACGAAAAATAATACCTTTAAAGAATGTTAAAAGCACTTCATTTTAATCTAAAATGTTCTTTTGTAACTGCATTTTTAAACTCAAATGCTGTTAGAATGAACTCAAGCGAAAGCGTTACACGGGCTGGTAGGCAAATCATTGATCTTAAATAGTAATGGCGATAAAAACCCTTAAAATACGACTGTTTTAAGACAAATTCACGATGGCCCGGTAAGTGACAACTCAATATAACTCTTTAATTAAATGCATAATCTTTTTCCGTGTTCCTTTTCTCCCTATTGAGCTTCAAATGACGAGCTCTTCTTTGAAATCTATCAAACACATGTAGGGGAGTGTTCGCCATTCGTCCAACTGCCCGAAAAGTTCTATATTTAAAAGCACCCAATTGGCAGCTCTGGTCACTCATTCGTACATACATATAAAAAGACATGCCTTTTCTTTTTTATTAGTTGTCAAAGCAAATGCAAAAAAAAAATTAAAACTACTTGTGTCTTACAAATATCAATTTCCGTAAAATGCAATTCAATTTTCAGATTTTATACACAAACACACACTCACCTACACTAAGTAATGCTCATACAAACACCTAAACAAATATTGACATTTTTCATTTATTTAGAAAGACTGTCAAACAGACAAGCAGTCAAATTTTACAATCTTCTCTTGTCTCTGAAAAAATAAGCGAAAAAACTAATATGACGATGACATTATAAACATCTTTTTACTCATTTTTATTAACAGAAAAAAAAACTGCAAGAAACTTAAGGTTAAAGTGAATCAGAAAAATGTTTCTTTCGTTTCTTATATATATTTTGAAAAATTTTATTTTTTTTTTAACTTTGCGTAAAACATGAAACTGTTGAAAATTTTAAATGTTTTTCCTTTGAAACTGAGCGAAGTTGTATTGCAAGTAATTTTGTTTGGAGCACTCACGCAAATGCACGAAGTGAGGGAGTATGCTTGTATTAATCAGAGACGGTAAGCCAGTGTTGAGCATTAAATTGCATATCCTTGCCATTGTTGAAAAATTCTAAGCATCAGCAATATCGCATTAATAAAACATACTTTATTTTTATTTATTTATTTATTTATTTATTTATTTATCTATTTACATGGTTATCAATAAGGACTTTTCAGGAATAGTTAAAATAAAAACTTTTTTTAATCTCAAACTCCATCCCTGGGGTTAAATAGAAAATAAAGGGAGTGAAACAACTATTTGCTTTTTATGAAAGTAATGTTGCTTTGAGTCGGATTCTATGAACAAATAAAACGATTTCTGGGAAATTTATTTAATTTAATCAATTTTTCTTAATCCTCTAGGAAGAGAAATGACATATTTTTTTTCAATAGAAATTTTTTTTATTAAAAAAGTAGGCCTTCCTACATCGTTCATTTTACATATCATTTTACCGAGAAATTTGACTATTTAAGTCTTAAAGCAATTAACTTAAAAAAACGAGAATATGCTTTGAGGTTCCTCCAAGGGGCTCTTGGAATAATATGTCAAAAAAATATTCATTTGTAAAGGGACTACCGCTCCGCTTGCTCTAATCCAACATTCTTGCCCAATTACTTTTTGTTTGTTGTTACTTTTAGGGCTACCCCTCCCTCTGCTCTTAACCAAAATGTAGGCCCTATTGTATAATTGCTTTTTGTGGGGCTTTTGACGTCGGTAAATGTTACAGTTTTTAAATCGCTCCCCCAGCTTCTAGGGTGCTCCTAAAAAGGTCATATATAAGACTGACCTAAATTAATTTTTCCTCCTTAACATTTTATCCCCTATTTCCAGCCCCTAACAAGGTTGCCATACAAAATTTGAAAAAAATGTTGGTAAAAACCCTTACAGCTTCCCCGGAGTCACCCATAGAGGTATAAAATGTATCACAAATCCCTATTAGTTTCCCCTAGAATATACTTACCTCCTTGTTCCATCACCTAAGGGGGTTGTAATACAAAATTTACAAAAATAATGTAAAACCGCCAATTACTTCCCCAGAGTCGGCTTTAGAGAAATAAAGTGTACAACCAACCACCATTAGGTTATACGTCCAGCCATATTCCTAGAACATACACTCCCCCTGTCTCAATCGCCTAAGGGGGTTTGGTAAGTTTTAATAATTCTCCCCTTTACAGATTCCAGCTTGCCCGTGGATAGGTCAAATGTAGGACTGACCATCCCAACTAATTTTTTCTTGCAAAAATTTTCCTAAAACATACTTACCCCTTAGCTCCACCACGTAAGGGGGTTGCTATTCAAAATTTGAAAATATTAAGGTTGAAAACCCAACACGTAAATGGTATATAAGATTCGGCCGATCCTAGCGATCTTACTTGTTCTTTTTTTTGCCAGAGAAAAAAATCTTAATGACAATGCCAAGCTAAAGATCTAACAGTGCACTTAATCTCCTTTCAGTATACATCCATCAGATAACGGAGTCACACCTTTAATTACACCGATCGGCCGGGCTTGAACGTCTATAACTTTGTTACGACAAATTATGCTCTTGTTGCTCTAAGAGTGCTTACAAATAATCATTAGAAATTACAGTTTTCTAATTTTTGAAATGTTTTTTATCTGAGACCAATCTAGTATATGCTTTCCAATGGGTTAACTCTCCTGAAACTTATTTTCCTTTTTTATAACTTTTGTAGAAAAGTCAGTTTAAAGGTTGATTTCATGTTTATTCACTGTTGTTTTTTTTTTCAACGTATTTTAAGTTAATTCTCTTAAGGAAAAAAAATACTCAATAAATAAATAGAAATAAATATAGTTTTTTTAACAGGACTTTAAGTAACAAAAGTTCTGCACCGTATCAAAGCAAAAGAACTTAAGGAAAAAATTTGCGTTTTTTATTCAAGAAATGTTTGCAAATTTCTTAAAATTTTGTTATTGAAACAATTTCCTTTTTATAAATCCAATGCTCTATAAACAGCAAATAAACATTTAAAATAAAGTAAAGAAAACCTCAAGTAATCAAAAGACTTGTTAAGCATAAACTGAAGGGGGAAAAATAAGCCAAAAATATTAAGTTGCATTTGTATGGTTGAATTTTAATAAATTAATTTCTTTGCCACAAATGCAAAGATGAAAGAAAATCTCTTTCAACCAAATTACTGTTATTAAAGAAATTGTTTGAATTAAAATTACAAAAAAAGAAACCATTCGCACAGCTTATACAAATTAGCAAACACACCCTTGTGGCTAACGATTTGCTGCTACATTTTCAAGGTTTACTTGAAACCGAAAGGGAACTGACGGTTATGTTTGAGAGTTATTAACAACTTGTAGTTTTTTTAAATAAACTAATGGTCATGTTAAAAAACACACACAAAATTGGTTTATTAATAAAATTTTATGGGTTTTAAATTGTTATTACCATGGTTATTACTTACTTACTTCAAATTTACTGTCAGCAAGTGAACACATTTACTGCTTGAAGCCAGTCTTCGTCCTCCCCACCAGCCAATCAACTAATTTCATTTTAAAAAACTTGCAAATATCAACTATAACAAGGCAACATTAAAGATTCCTTTGATTTGCTATTAGTTTGTGTCATTTGGCCTTTTGATTTTTATTTTAAAATTTATTCCGGTTTTTATGTGTCTTTTTAGTGATCTCTTTATTTGTCCGTCTGTCCGTATCTCTGTTGCTGCACGCTTTTAAGCGTTCAATGGCTTTAAATTATTTTGTAATCTTCCAAAACTTTTACTATTTTACTGATATCACTTGTTCAAGTTCAATGACGTTGTAGGACAACTATACTTTATTAAGTTTGTAGTATATATTTGACTAGCTCTTAACCCTATACTTCGTAAGCGAAGTTTTATATATAAAACTAAAACAAAGTACCAAAATTCGAAAAAGTACTAAAAGCACATAAAAGAAAAAATTACATGATGTTTAAAACAATCTCAATCCACAATATATAGTTTCGGTTTTTTAAATTTCAACTTCAACCTAGATTAATAGCCCTGAATTTTACATTTCAAGGAACATAATCTTAAAGTGTGCAAACGGTACAGATATGTAAAATGTGTGAAAAAATACTTTTTGAGCACTGAGTTGATGGCTGTCCCAAACGGGGTTAATAGTGTTTAATCTTTTATTTCTAAATTTACATATAATCAAAAAATGCAAGAAAATATCGAATGTGCGAAAAAAGTACTTTATCCACGTCTAATTATTTTGAATTCCCAGTTAAGTCGAGGCTAAATTTTTTCAATTTCCTATCTCTAGGCTGATAATTTCCACAAATCCAAAAAATACCAAAAATTTGAAAATGCAAAAAAAAAATACCAAAAATGTGAAGCAAAGCTCATTTTGACCACTTACCTTTGAGTCAGGTACAACAGGCAGCTGCGAGAGTGATAGTAGAACGGAATTTGGTTTATTTGAGTCCGTTTCTTGGGTGCCGTTTTGTTACCCATTGGTAAGAGATAGAGGGAGAAAGATATGACAAACGATTAGAAAATTATAAAATGTTGATTATTGAACGTAGACGTTACTTTAAATTGTTAAAACGGTCGCCCAATACTGGTCCATATTTTTAAATCAGCCGCTATCCCTAAAAAATGTCAGACTTGATATTCCAATATTATTCACATTCAGCAGACAGTTCAGTCTGCTGACCCTAAAGTGCCAGATCCGGACATTCTCTTTTGCCACAAAAAAGCATAACAGCTGGGTAATCTCAATCTCCTTTGCGAACTAACAGTTCCTCCAGAAGTCGCACAAAGGCAAACCTAATCTATTTGCCTGGGTATACAGGGCGGACAAGGAGACTGTTAACCATATTCTGTGTCACTGTGAAGCGCTCTTGCGCTCCAGGGAAAACTGTCTAGAGTCTTTTTTATTCCAAAGGCTGCAGAAAATATCTGCTGTTGGTAAGACCAAGCTTCTGGCATTTGCTAAGAGAGTATTTAGCACCCTGGATTATATTACATCGAACTGGTAGAACTTGTTATAATTTTTTCTTTTCCGATAGCACTAAGAACCCTGACCTTGCATGGGTCGCAAATTGACAGTGGCCGTTCATATCGGCCCTTATGGTAAGTGTTGGTTGCTCTTTAAGAACATGAAATTTATAAAACCTTCGGTTGCCATTTCTCGAAAGCAATTAAAGCAATTAACCTCAACTCTGGCTTAAAGTTATGATATATCACTTTTTTCATGTTTAAAGAAAATTGTTGAATCCGAGTTCTAATTTTCATACCGCTAAAAACAGACTAGTTTTATGAAGTTTTCAATACGTTATATCCTGGATTCTATTAAAGGTTTTCACTTTAAACCTGCCACGAATCTTTTTTTAGTACAAAACTGATCCAAATCAATTAAACTTTGAATAAATGTTTTTCAAGCATTTTAGTTTTTAAAAGAGACGTTTTAAAACAAAGTGAATCTTCTTAAGTGATTTAGCAACTTTTAATGCAGTTTCATTTTCCAACTGAGTTATGACTCCATCTGTCTAAGTTTGTTCAATGGCCTGCTTCTATAAAGAAGGGGAATGAGTCAAAACAAGAGAGAAGTGAAGCTCCTCATTGCTAAGAATGAAAACGAGGGAAATTCTGGAGACGAAATACTGGGATTAAGTTTTGCTAATTATTTCAAGGAAAAGGTGGGAAGTTGTTTAACAATTAAAAGCAAATAACCTTTTCTTGCATTCGACTACAATTTAAATTTGTGTTTGTAAGCAATTAAAAGAATATTACAAAAATTACGCCTTGTGTTTGGCAATAACTTAATTACGATCTGATATTGTTAACGATTACAAGAAACAGCTATGACTTAAACCCGAGTTATTACCACGAACTATCTACGAAGTAGTTAGCTAGAAAACAGGTAATGTTACGTAAACGAGACATGTCCCAAGTGGCTGATATAAAAACAAAAAGAGTGTTATCGGTAGCTGCTTGTTTTTTGGTTTAGAAAAATGTGGCCTTTATCACAAAACTAGTTATAAACCAAATGAGAATTGTAAAAGAATTGCCGGTGTGGGTATGCTTCACACTTACATATTTAGAATTAATAGTTCGTTGTAACCACGCGTTATATACTAGAACCCTTGTAAGGAAATTATAAACCATACTGGAAATTATCTGAAATGGAGTAGAGTTTCGCAATATGACACTTACTTCTGTCAGATTTGGGTACAGTAAAGCGGGCCGGGTAAATCAATCTAGTATTTATATAAAAATAAATGTATACGAATGCCTGATTCAGCACCTTTTTTTGTCTATTTAGGCATAAGCATTCGTCATATAAAAATGAATACATATGTGTGGGCATATGTAAGTGCATAAATAATGTTTTTAACTTTGTCAGCTTGGCTTACGAGAAGCGAATAGATAAGAAAAAAAAGATTACAAATAACTATAAAAGAAAAACTTGATATTGACAATATTTAATAAAGAAAAACTATTAAATTGCTTACAACAAATCGAGCAATATTCAAGCACACTTACATATAATCGCAGGCAACAAAATGCCTCTAACTTGTATGGATATAATAAAATCAAATTGTAACAAACTTTTAACAGAGCGCCAATAACAAAATGAAATAAACCGAAAATAATGATAAATCGAGAAAAAACGTAAATTACTGACAATTATTGACACATGTCTTAAATATATTTTGTAGTTTATGGAAGGATTCAAAAAGAAGGAGCATCATAACAAAACATATTTACAACAACTATCGAAAGCATACAAATTCAATAAAAATAGTTTTAAGAGAAAGGCTTGTTTGTGCTGTTGATGTTAACAACATTTCTTTGTAAAAAAAAATATAATACAATTTTTCTACTAAATTAACTAAAAATGTGTAGAAAAAAAATGAACTGATTTTGAATCGAAGGGACAAATTGCAAATGATAAATATTTTCCTTTTACAACAACATATAGATTTATCCTTTTCAATTAACTTACACAGAAACATTGATAATTAGAGTTCAGTTTATACTTTTTGTAGTGATTTTGTTTAAATAATTTTATTGATTTTTAATTTTATTTATTTATTTTACATATTTTTTCTTGACTTTACGTATGTAATGTAGTTGCGGTTGTTATTGCTGCTGTGATTTTTAATTGAGTTAATTAGAGACAAATTAAGCATTTCATAAGTGTAATGTTTGTATTGTTCAGTTATGCATAAATATTGTTGATATACCATTGCAATTGCACACACTTTTTTCAAAGTGTACACAGAGTATACGGAAATTTACATTAGAACATATCTGTACATTCTGTAATGTACTAAAAATGATAAAAATCCCCAGATGGCAACGTCCTTAAGATATATTTGTATATATTTGTTTTTTTAACCAGCGACTATAAAATTTTAATTAATTTCAAAATTCCAAGTATGCAACTGCAACACTAAAGGCCTTTGCAATTTTGAGAAGCGCATAGAAGGCAGAATTTATTTGGTTTATAGAATGCTAACTTTAACCTGAAGATATTTTTATATATATTTAGATTGCGGTCATTTTTGCGTTATTTAAAAACAAAGCTAAATCTAACCTGCAGGTTTTGAAAACAAGTTTTTCGATTTTTTCGGAGTACATTCTATTATTATATCAATAGAGCAATGAAAATCATTTCATAATACAACCAAAGTTGGTTTCTATATGTAATCAGGTAGATCAACAATAGGCTATATCATTTTTAGGAAAAGGGGGTAAAAATAGTGCCAAGAAATTTCTTTACGTTTTAGAAAAAAATAGTTCACTTGGATGCTTATTACAACATCAAAAGGATCTATTTTCCCAACACTCAAAAAGTAATTTTGAGTCGATGGGTATACTTAAAGGTGAGTCTCAGACTATTATTTTTTGGTGTTGCAAATATCTGTACAAACGCATTGTGACTCTACCACGTATATGGTGTGGGTATGACTAGTCAGTCAATTTCGCGGGACAAAGGATCCCCACATAATTTCGGAGACTTCCTTTACTGTATATTCTATACCATTGTTAAAGAACTGATGTAGAGCTTTATGCACAAGTATAACAAAATTTTATTTTTATGACAGTTTACAAATAAAAGTGCATAAATCATATTGAAAAGCTGATACCCAGTGAATATCCTTAATATTCTTGAATTTATGTTCTTGTTTGCATACGCTTGACTACAATTTTGTTTCCAATTTACATTTTTAACGCAAACAAGTATAATTGTTTTTTTTTCTTTTTGTCTTTATTGCCTTTGTGTTAACAAAACGTATATGTTTTTGAAGGCAGAATACGGATATAATTTTTTTATGTGATTTATAAATAGTATTGGTAGTTAATTGCGAGACATTCATTATTAAAATCATGATGCTTAAATATTCACATTTTTCATTAAATTTTTTTGTTTTTTATTTATATTTGTTTTAAGTTTTGTATACATGTTTATGTTTAAATAAAATAATTAAATTAGCGGCTTTTTAAGTTGTTTTCAATTTAAGAAATTTTTTCGTTGAATATTAAAATTTTTAATTTTTCACAAACATATGGGCATTTCCATGAATATGTCAACCACGGCTGGAAAAATAAAAGTCATCGCAACTTTTTTTTAAATATACAAAAGAGCAATAAAACACTTAAATTTTATTATGTAAAAGTATTTATAGCTAATTATATTTTTAAAAGAGCAAAAATAGCAGATTAAACTGGTAATCTCTTTGATCAATTTCCAGAATTTGAAATTAACTATTTTCTCTTAACTAGTGGCTAAATTTAGGTAATTGTAATATTCCAATTATACTTTAAAAATAATGTTACAACATCAATGGCCAAGATCCATTATGAAATTAAAAATTTAGAGTTCGAATAGCGGTATTTTTTATAGTTTGCTTTGAATGATATTCTAATGTCACGTACGTAATGCAAAAACGTTATTTGTCGTCATCATTTGAATTCGACCGGTCGCAAGTATTTAAAAATAAAAGTGCAAAGCAAAATAAATCTCGCAAACAAATATTGATCGATTTTTTTTTTAAATTTGATGCAATAAAAATTTTATAGTCTTTCAAAGTTTGTAGCATACGATATTGTAAGTAACATAATTCAATTTAATACTTTCAAATTCCTTTATAATTATAAATATTTTATTAAGATGGGTAAAAATAGCTATGAGACTACAAAGAAATGGAGGGAGGACTTGAAAAAAAACGAAGAACAAAGAAAGAAGTACCGGAAAAAGGAGGCTGAATGACAGCATATCTATCGAAAAAAGTTCGCAGATGCAGCCAAAAAAGACAAAAAAAAATAATTAACGACAAATCAACACACAATAAGTTTGATATTTACTATTTTATTACAAAAACTATGCTTGAAATAAGCGAACAATATGAAGATATATCGTCTATATACATATTTTCTGATTGGAGTAGCGCTCAATTTAAAAACAAATTCATTTTAAAAAGTATTCCCTCTTTTGTAAACAAATTTAGCTGCCAACATTTAAAATGGAACTTCTTTGCCACATCACATGGTAAAGGTGCAGTTGATGGAGTAGGTGGTACTGTTAAAAGAAAGGTCTGGCAAATTGTAAAAGCAAATAAATTAATCTTGCCAGATGCTTTCTCATTTTATGAATGTGCTCATAAATATGTGGAAAAAGTTAATTTGTTTTATGTTGCTACCGAAGAGATTGAAGGGTTTTCTGCTCATCTCCATGAAAAATGTCAAAATGTCCAGCCCATCCCAAAAATAAGAAAACTTCATTTGTTTACTTATCATGATAGTCAGTATATAAATGTGTCTCGAACTTCGTATTCAGTAAGAGAAAAAATTAAAATTTAATAATTAAGTGGCAGCGCCCAAGTACATAGTGTATAGTAAGAAATGAAATTAACCTTTTATTGTTTTTATTGCTATTATCACCGAATAAACATTTTTTAATTCTTTTTAAATTTGTTATGTATACATATATTTAAAAAACCTATTTTTTTCAGACAAATACTATAAGAGAAAAATCTGTCACATACGGTATGTCACGAACGATATTAAGATTTGTTCATAACAAAATCACCTAAAAATCTTTTTTTATTTAAAAATTATGGATTATCAAGGAAAAATATTTGGCTTGGTGTAAGAACTTAAAGAAAGGAAAAAAACTTTTACAATTCGCAGATTTTCGTATATATGTGCATGCACCTCGACATCACTTCCGTTTTTTGTCACGTACGATATGCACCTTTTTCGCCCGATATTTTGGCCGGCAAGGTTTTCAAAGTCATGATTTTTTTTTTAAGATTGTAGTACCCTCTAAATGTAACATGTTGCCGAAACAATTTTTCAGTTACCACTCTTTTTGCAAAATCTACACCACTTTGTAGGCGTACAAATGTCACGTACGATGACATGGAAATGCCCATATGTATCTGCATTTTACAGGGTGGCTGATGAAAACTGCTACAAAAAAGTAAGTTTTTGATAAGATGTCACACATGTTTCACCGAGGGTGGAGTTCGTTTGAATTGTCGCATATGTATTAAAGTTGTTTATAAAGTTTTGAAAATAATTAAATTCAATTTCCCTCCACCCTCGGTGACACAGGTGCGACATCTCATCCAAAAGTTTTTTTGCATCAGCAGCAGCAGTTGCAGCAGCAGCTCTCATTAGGCACTCTATATTTTAAGCAAAATTTTGTTTTTATTAAGTGTTTAAAGGAAATCTTTCTTGATTGTTTTTTTATTTAAATTATCTATGATTAATTCATTTTATTTGTACATTTATTTAACTTTTCGCAATGAAAACTATTTACCACTATTTGTATTTGCTCTCCCACAACACTTAATTGTTAAATCGTTTAATTTTTATTATTTTTGTGGTTAATAATACATTTTAAAAATTAAAATTATTACTAAACGTTTAACTAAATGAACTTAATTGTCGTGTGTGCATTTAAATGGTAAAGAGGAAAAGTGTAAAAATAAAGTGGAATATTTATTATAAACAGCTCCTACATATGTTTTGAAAGGCACATACTTTAAAAAAGGATTAATTATCCCACAACAAATCGCGTTTTTGCTGGACATTTTTATTGTTGCTGATTCTTGTTGAGGTTAGTTTACTTTGAAGGACGATCACATGTTTACCTAAAATTGTTGATTTTTGTTTCCTAAAAGGAAAATTCTTTTCAAGTTTCAACTTAACTAGAAAAGTAAAAAAACAATTCAGAAAATACATGAAACAATAACTTCTAAAATGTATAAAATATCTAACGGTGTCTTTAGAAAACAAAAGGTCCCAGAGATATATCTTGAAGTGGCACGGCTATATTGATAAAATCGAGAATTAGTTGCCTCTAGGAGTCATATGTTCAAGTAATTAAAATCTGTGTTGAATATTTCTGAAACTTGTTAATTTGGCATTTATGGTCCGCTATGATTTTAGAAAACTAAAGATCAGAAAAACAATTTTTATAAATATAATGCTAAACAGGGGTATTGGTGATCCCGGTTCAATAGCCACAGTGCAGCTTCCATCAAGGTGTATTGGAAAACCCAATTTGGTCATTTAAATGTTCGGCCTTGTGCATTTTTTATTTTTAAGGATTTTGCGTTCATACTTAACCAACTTCCGTACATGATCGAACTTGTTATTTCTGAGGCTTTTATTAATTTACTAATGAATGTCATTGCCGACACATAGAATTTTATTGAGGTTAATTTAATTAAACGAAATATACACAAACAATTAACAATTCATGATATATCTTAAATAGTTTAATAAATTTCTGTATAATTAATAACAGACACAACCACAAGTCTCAATTAAATTTGCTGTAAAAAGAATAATAATTATTTAATGTTTTTTAATTTAAAACTGTTAATTAAAAAGAGAAAAATTAAGAAAAATTTTGTATAACAATACATTTGTTATTAAAAATGATTCATAAACTTAAAAGGATTTATCGAAAAATTCTTTAAATATTTATAAATGAAGTCAATTTTTATTCGGTAAACGGATTGAACAGTAAAAGGTGTGAGGAAGAAGCACAGTTTTAAAAAAAGTTTGTAAAAAAATTTTCAAAAATAACGAAAAACTTTTTACGATTGTACAGGATTTTTGAATATGAAAATTAGTAAGCAAAAAGTTGAAAAAAATATATGAAAATTTCCATTGATATATAGCAATTACGTTTTCTTCTAGGCCTGTTTACGTTTAATTAAGGTGTACTTTGGGAAACCGCTTTTATGTTAACAAATGCTTAAATACATTTTCTTAAAAAAATAGACTTCATGCATAAAAGAAATATGTTTCTATATAAATCTTTTATATTATTTCTTTCCGAAACACATTTACATTTGTACTTACTTTTATAGCCTAAACTTATGATTTTATATATGTTGCTGTTGCAACACCAAAAGAAATAAGATAAACAGAGATCAGCAAAATATTTAGTAACAAAACAATAACTAATTGATGGATGGGTGTAGACCAGATATAAACACTTCCTTTACTACTCTTTCGCAATAAAACAACTTAAAAAAAGCTTAAACAACAGCATTTAAAATACAATTGTTTGTTAAATGAAAAGAAATTGGGTGTCGGTTGAAATTGTTTCATTTTATATAAAACTTTTGTGTTTTTTTTTTAGTCACATTTGCTTTTCATTTCTGTTTTGCTTCCTTTTTTTAACATTATTATTTTTAGTTTGGCATTTGCTGATGTTGCTGCAAATTAGCAAATGGTCATAAATGAATTTGGTTTATGAGGAAGGAAGTTAACGAATGCATTTTAAGCCAGTAGCACAAATACGTCAAAAAGTGTTTCAAAGCGATTTCAAATTATAATTAAGTCAGTTAAAGACAACAACACGAAAAAGGAAAAATTAAAACAAGGAAGAAATATGTTTTAAAAGATTTTTCCCAAAGATAATTAAGTTTAATAAGGTACTTGTAAGTGAAGCAAGAAATGCGAGTTATTTACGAGGAAAAGTATTTAACAAAATATCGTAAGTTTTTAAGTTGCAAAAATTAAAAAATTATGACTTAATGTGTGCGTTAGCGAAATGGACCACACAAGCACTATTTAGAAGACAGTTGAAAAGCGTTTAGCAAATACAATTCATGCAAAGCCCCACCTGTTTTCAAAACTAACAATCCTTCTTGTAGTTGTCGGCCTTCACAATGTTACCTTTCCGTCGCCATTTTTTTCAGACCCATTTTTGCGAATTTTTTCTGAATTTGGAAAAATCTATTCTTTCAATTTTTGTACGTGATGTGGCCTTTGGGGCTTACTATGCCTGTTTTATTAATCTCTGCCTTTTTTTTATATATTCTCTACTTTTATGTTGAACAACTTTTGCGATAAGCTGGTTCCAGCGTAACCGTTTGTCGACTAAAATGGTGATTTGCAACCTTTTTCTGGCCTATAATTTTTGTGCGATTTAAGTAAATTGATAGTGTCTAGCAACTGTTTTCCTTCTTTTTGCAATTTTTTTTGTTGTAACCTTTTCTGTGATAACATATATAAAAACTATGGTTTTTACGTACATTGCTAATTTCATAGGATTTCAAACATTAAAACTATGGTGTAAATAAATAAGAGGGCCAGGAAGGTCAAGCAAGTATTTTTAAAAAATAAGTGGAAAATTATTTTTTAATTTTAAAGACAAAAACCTAAGCCCGGGTTTTTCAATATTTTAAAAAATCAACAACACAAAAAGCAAAAAAACAACGGTTATTCGATCGGTTAAAAAACTGAGTCGAACACCCTAGTAACTTTTCTTATATGTTATTCCTCCAATTATAGCCAGCAATTTTTTTATTTAAATGAGATTTATATTTTTCCCTTCTCTTAATGGTTTTTTTCTGCAAAAGGGCTTTCATTACTTTTTTGTTTTACTGTTAGTTATGACTCTTATTTAGTATGACGTCTATAAAGAAACTGAAAAAAAGTTTTCTTAATGAATTTTTATCAATTTTATTTGTTGGCAGAAACCAAGCGCTAAAAAACCAGTTTGAAATTTTCCCATCTACTTTATCATATTATACGTCATAGTGCAACTCAAATGCACATTGTTGGCTGCCACATAACAAAGCACATTATGCATGCGGCATGCTGCAACTCCTCATACTTGTGTTAAGGTCATGTGCAGTGCAAGCTGACATTCAGCCAAAAAAACTAAAAAAAAAACTACTGACTTATACTCTCAGTTGCATTTTTTTTAAATTTATTTGTTCAGTTGTTGTAATCTCATATAATTTTTATTGGATTCCAAAACAACTTACTAGATTAAAACTTGTTTGGTTGCCCCTTTAGTGCAGTGCTTTGTAATATTGTGATACATGTTGCAAGAAAGCAAAAAAAAAAAAAAATTGCGCAACAGTTTTAACAAAGTCATAATAACATCTTGACTTTTCAATAAAGCAACCTGAAGATTTTATAAAATAAAATGACTTTTCGGAAGCTGTTTTCTTGCTTTAGTTTAACAGGATTTGTTTGCAAATTTTTTTTATTATTAACTTAAGCGCATTTAGTTTTGTCTTTTTCAGCTTAAACCAGACATCCTTCACATGTTGTTTTTGTTGATTTTGCTTTTAATAAATTTTTGCCGATTTTAGCACTGATGCCAACCCCACTACCACTAAACAACTTCAATGATGATCATATTGGTATGAAAATGTTCAAGTAGTTTCAATTTCACTTTCATTCGCTCACAGCAGCAGCCCAGAAACGGTCGAGTAGTCTTTACTTAAGCGCGTTAATAAATAATTAACTAAAAACCAAAAAAATCAGTAATATAAATGAAAATTAATTTAATATTGGATTAATACGAACATTTTATCACCACATCGAAATCCTTTTTAAGCTGTGTATAACCAATAAAAAATTTTAAACGTTTACATAACGCCTGTCTTAAGAGTGGACATTAAGCGGGATAATAATTATACAAGTGATGCTTTCAATTATTGCTAAATAAAGAATATCGTGGCAGTGCAAAGTAAAGATTAAGAAACATCAGCAAGAAATTAAGCAAACTTTTCTTAAATCTACTTAATGGAATTAAAAGGTTGGTTAAAGAAAAGTCTTAAAATAAAATATCGTAAAATTGAATAGGAAGGACGAAAACGATCAAAAATCTTTTATACAAAAAACAAGTGATTAGAAAAATTAACAAATAAATTTAAAGATCAGAAGAGCGTGTTAACTGAAGGTGGTACTCGGTAAAACTAAAACTAAACTTAACTCACAACTAAATTTTGATAAAACCAAGGTCCCCCTTATAACTTCTAAACAAAAAAGGATGGAAAGATAATTTAAAATCCATTCAACAGTCATCAACAAAATTAAAACACATTTTCCACATTTTTATAGTTTTGACCCTAAGGGATACAAATTTGATCAAAAAAGAAAATTAATCTACATTGGTACTTTTTATGTACTCTTTGTAACTTTAAACCCAAAAAAAATAGAAACATGAATCAAATTGCCTTCGGCAGGTCTCGAAAATATATAAACAGGATCTTGGTACATTTTTAAAATCGAGAATCCTTAGAAGTAGAAATTAGGGAAAAATTTTATTTTGGTACTTTTTTTAAGATTTTAGGTACCTAATTATGAAAGAAGAGGACCCCGGTAAAGGTCAGAAGTCAAATTTTGTTAATATTTTTTATTTAACTTTTTTTGGAACATGAACCTACAAATATCACAAAAAACAACTATTGATCCAAATTGTTGTGGAAAGTCAATTAAGTGGTGAAAAAGTTTCTTTTTAACAGTGTATGTACTTTTCTGCATTTTTTAAGGACTATGCGTCTAGAAATATGAAATTAAGAACTATTACCCCAACTTAGGTCGAAAATAAACTAAGTAAACGAAAAACACTGTTTAAATTTTTTTTTTGTGGGGTTTTTTGGTATTTTTGTACCCTTCACATAAGTGATAAGGGTTACAGTTTATCCTACCGTTTTTAATTTTTTTAAAATCCATCTGCGACATCATAAAGTGTTTATTTTCTTGGTCCTTAAAGATAGGGAAGTCAATTAAGCGATGTCACCTGATATTGATATACTGATTGAGGTATAAGTCAAAAACCAAAACTTTCTCTGTTTATTTCTTTAAAATTTGTACATAAGAACCTCTACAACCCCACCGAAAGATCGACTACTTTTAATTTTTCCTCGCAAACATTTTAGTGAAACATACTTAAACCATATCACTTCCCCTAATAGGGTTTCCATACAAAGTATAATACTTTAAAATTTTTCAAATCACAACTTCCAGGGTCGTCCTACAAAGGTTAAATTTAATACCAACCCCAATTAATTTTTTTCCCTCAAACATTTCTGTAAGACATACTTACCTCCTATCTCTAGCCTAAAACAGGCTTGTCATAGAATATTTCAAAAAATTAGGGTAAAATCTCCTACAACTACTCTATAAAAAAAATGTATCCCAGACCCCTATTAGTTTTCCCTCAAAAACATATTCCTAGAACATACTTACCCCTATCACCATCACCTTAGCGGGTTGTCATACAAAATTTACAAATACGATATAAAAA
Organism: Melanophora roralis; assembly: GCA_963583895.1. NCBI lineage: Eukaryota > Metazoa > Arthropoda > Insecta > Diptera > Rhinophoridae > Melanophora > Melanophora roralis. The sequence continues at coordinate 2,205,321 of OY757191.1, forward strand.
AGCCCATTACTTCCCCAGAGTCGGCCTGAGATAAATAAACGTACGACTGAACCCAATTGCCTTTCGGTCCCAAAGAAATTCCTAGAACATACTTACCCCCTATGTCCATTGCCTAAGTGGGCTCCCATAGAAAGTTTGGGAAATTGTAATAAATCTCCCCTACAGCTTCCGGGGTGCCCGTGGATAGGTCATATGTAGAACTGACCCCAACTCATTTTTCCTTGCTAACATTTTACTTGAACATACTACGGATAAACATGTCTGGAAATTTTGAGAAGATGAAGTAATATTGAAGCCATATATAGTCCAAAAGGATTATTTCGGAAGGATATTTGCATGGGGGCTATATCAAAAATAGACCGATCATAAATTTTGTTTAGTGTACGAGCTAGTTGCATAAGGCTTGACATATGTGGAAAACTTTGTGAAGATGGATGGACGGGTATGCTTAAATCGACTCAGAAAGTGATTCCGAATCCATCGGTATGCCTAATGGTAGGTCTCCGACCATTACTTATGTGCATTATAAATATATGCATAAACACATATACCACGTATGTGGTGTGGGTATAACTATCAAGGCTGAGGTCTAATGTCAATAAAAAGGTCAAAAAGGACTTTTATTTTTGCACCTTTTTGCACGTATTGAGATTATGACTCTAGAAATATAGAAGTAAAGGCTTTTGGCCCAGATTGAGGTCGGAAGTCAACAAAGTGCACAAAAAATGCTATTCCCATTTTGTATTGAGATTTTGATTCTAAGCTGCGCTTACGAAGTAGCGGTTTAGAAATCAATGTAAATGTCTTAATGTGGGAAAACATATTTTAATAATATATCTTGTTAATTCTGGGGGCAAATTACGGAGTTCGATTCCAATCGAAATTCTACTCGATCGATCGAGTTATCATAGTTTTTAGTAAAGGAATTGTTATAAGAATTTTTAAATTTTGATTAGAATCGAATGCCGTATTTTGCCCCCTGAATATATTTAAATATATCTTAAAAAAAAATAAAAGTCAGGGGCCATCCACTACTTTAGCACATTTTAAAATCTCTCTCAAATGTAAAACGTAAAAGTATTGTAAATTTAATTACAATTTTACTGCGAGACTATAAACACATTCAGGTAATAACTTTCGAAATTAAAATAAAAAAAATTCGTTAAAAAATAAAAATCATATTAGTAAAGTGAAATTAAAAAAGCATTTAATTTAGCATGAAAGTCATGTACCCATGACTTTCAAATATTTATTTATTTATTTGTATGACCTTAGTTCAGTGCCAAAAATTATACGAGAGTAAACAAGATTTAAGTTAAAGAAGGCAAACTTATGCAATAGGAGGATCTGTATAAAAGCATGCAATAAGTTAAAATTTATAAGAAAAAAAAATTAAATGTATTTTCATAATTCACGAAAAGCAGTTACAAATAAAAGACAAAAACACATAAAGGAAAAGAGATAAACAACAACAATAATGACAGAAATTTTTATGACACTTTGCGGTCAGTGACACCAACCATTGAAAGAAACTGACGACTAACGAACCCGAAAAACATAAACAAAAGTCCATAAATAAATAATTGTTGTTGTTATTGTTTTTAAGTTAAAGTAAAAATGTTTAAGTAAACTTATTTTAAAAGGAAAATTACAAACACCCATTGACTAAAGTCATACGAATTACTTTTCTTTTTAGTTACTGACTGGTTAGTGTTAGTTGCTTGTTTCACTTTAATGATACGAACTATGTATGTAGTCAAGCTCTGTCAATATGTTTTGGAGGTTTTCTTCTGCATATTAAAACATGTGTAACAAGTTGTAAACAATTTTGCCATAATTTAAGCGTTATCTGATGCAAAATGATTGCTGCACTTGATATTTTTTCTTAATTATTTATTGTGGGCTTTAAGTTGTTTGAATAAAAACACTGACTTGTCAAATTTTGTTGGAAAACACATAAATTTGTTTTAATATCGTTAAGAGCATATAATTTATTATAATTTGGAAAAAACCCAGCAGATAAAACTAAATCCATTTGTAAATGAACAAGTTTTAAGATAGGTTATGTAAGGTTAGGTTTAACAGGCAGCTGGTTAAGAAAATGATTCAGCTCTCTTGGGTCCGATTAATTCGGTCTGTGTGTGTTACCTGAAGAGGCAGGTGGAAGAGTGGAGATAAAAGGAAAGAAGAAGTTGAGATAAAGATAATGAAGAAGCGAACTTACCAGGGTCTCTTTTGGGAATATAATCCATGACCCTCAGACTTTTAGTCTCGTGCATTTACCACTGATCTACCAAAGTTTTTAGAAAAAATTTCCAGTTTTCGGACGAAAACTAAAGCAAAGGTGAAGATATGAATCCACTAGAACTATGATTTCTTACGGCCGGCCAAAAGCCGACTCTCGCGTCGCTTTTTTCAAAAGTTATTGTCGCCGGAACCGGCTGTCTACAACATCTTTTAAAACCAAATTTAAAATATTTATTTTACACTTGCCTTAGGGAAAATTAAGTACTTTAAAACTTAATTGTTTTGTTAAGAAGTTATAAAAAGTGTCTTTAAATTACCAATTTTTTGAGTTTTACCCCTTAAGATCTACCAATTAAACAAAATCCTAAGAGGGCTTAATAAATTTAAATATATTTTTGTTGCCGAAAAAGTGCTGCCATTTGACAATTTCTTCTACTTTTATATCATTCAAAGTGGTGATTGTCCCTTCAAAAACTTTAAAGTTAAAAATAAATAAAAATACTTAATTATAAAACTTTCAAATAAACTTTTTTTTATGCCCCTCTTTTATAGATTGGCAATGTTACGAAAATTTCTAATACCAACTGTTATTGTCAGTATTTCAATATTACTAACCGCCATTACAACTGAAGCGAAGGAAACATCTGTTAGGACATCAACAGCAACAAAAACAACTACTTTACCTTCAATTTCACAGTCAAAAGTAAAAACAACAATACCATCAACAATAACAACAACATCACCACCTACATCTAAAGCAACTACTGGTGTATCTACAACCAAATCCACACCATTATCCAACATTTCAGCAACAGTTTCACAACAGTTAACAGAAACATCAGTTGTCAGCAACTTTTTAAATAATGCAGCAGCTAAAGAAACAACAACATCACTGTTGCCCTTACAGCCACCTTTAAATGTGACATCAACAACATTGGCAAGTTTTATATTAAACCAAAAGCATCAACAAGAATTGCGGCAAAGAAAGCAACAGCAGCGTTTGTATTTGCAACAACAACGTCTCAATCGACAGGTACAAGATGATGCTAAGAAAAGGCAAGAAAAACAAAAACTGCCACAACAACCAGATGAAGTATTTGAAACACATTTATTAAACGACAATCTAAATGAGAATAAAGAAATAATAAAAAAGGTAATTTTAAGAGGTCAAATTTGTGATTTTTAATTAAAACAACTTAAATAATTAAATTGAATTTAATATTTTATTTAATATTTTTTTTATTTATTTTTATTCCTTAATAGAATCTGGACAATTTGCTTGCAACAATTACGGCACCCGTTAATGTAGTCACAGCAGAACCAAGTTCTACTCACGCCTATATACCCTTTGATTTAGATTACAGTGATCCCACTGAGGAAAAGTCTTTCAAATCATCAAATGAACGACAGTCTACTATAAATGAGGTTCTAAGTAATCTTTTTCCTAAAGGATTTTCCGATATTTTTCGCTTTAGCTATGCTGGTGAAGCCGATACATCTACAACAACAGCTCGCGCTATGTTAGCAATAAAGTCAACCCCCACTCCATTTAAGCCAATGCCTTCACTTAAAATCAAAAAAATGGAAAAGGCTGAAACTCCTAAGAATACAACGTTAATAACTGTTTCTACTTCAGTAACAAAAGAGACACGTAGAGAAACTAGTCCTGGTCACACAGAAATTGTAGTGGAGAAGATAATATCCGATCCCGGAAGTTTAAAATCGCATGAAGATTTTCGAGATGGTAGCAACTCCATAAGTAAAGATGATTTATTTAGAATTAATAGGGCAGCAAAGCAAGCATCAGTTTTACCCAGTCTTTTGGTAAAACCCCAAATTAATGCCAGTAGTAATTACACAAACAATAATTCTCATGTTCCAATAGTTATTTTAAATGAGAACTATACTAATGATGACTTTGTTGATGCTCCCGAAGATGACAATCAAATTGCTGAAACTCAAGATGTAGCGCCTCAAGTGGTTGCTGCTCCTCCTGCTGAAAGCACAAATTTTCATGCTGCCCCCACACACCAATATAATGTACGCATTGTACACGAAAATACTTTAAAAAATGGCCAAAATAATGAGCTGACAAAGCAGACACAAGTTGCTCCTCGGAGTTCTCCATCGTACCAATCATTTGTAGAACAAAGTAAATATTTACAAAATTCTCTGAGAGAGGCGCCATCTAGGAAGTTTTTAAAGAAATTCCAAAATCCCATACTTTCGCCTAACAGCAATCCTTATACTGCTAATAAGGGTAACTTTCATTATGAAAAAGGTGGTATGGAAAATCATATACAGTCTGTGCCACCAATCTCTCAACTACAGTACGTTCAATATGCGCCTCAACAGCCACAATCAGAAGCTCTACAGCAAACACCACCTCTACAACAACCACAAGAAGAAGAAATCCAGCAGCAGCACAACCATATTCCGGACAATTTACACTTAAGCGATAGGGATGTATATTATATAATGTCCCATAAGCAATCTTTGCAGCACACTACTCCTGCCAATATAGTTTTTGTCACCATTAACACCCCTGCGGAACATGTAGTCCAACATACATATTCCCAAGAAGAGCCACAAGTCATATCAGCACAACCTACAAAGTCTCCCCATAAATTTGTCTCTGATGCTATGGGCTATTCGCACGACTCTCAGCTATTAGAAGCGGATCATCAAGCTCAGCAAACGGAAAATAATCCTAAGCCTAGTGATGATGGCTATACTTTTGTGGAAGTACAGAAATCTATAAACATTCACAATAAATTGATAACCGAAAAAGATGGACGTCTTGTCGAACAGCATGAGACTATATATCCAGAACAGAAGTATAATGCTTATGAACAACAGCAACAGATACAGGAACAGCCACATTCCTTTTCTGATTATGTATCTCTGTCTCTTAACCCCATTCATGTGGAGCAGGTTAATGAGCCTTACGAATCAGCTGCTTCTCTTAAAGAAGAACAGCATGCGTTAAATCCCCCACAAGAGATATCTAATTTTGGTGTTGTACAGCAATCCAATTTAGTACAAGAAAGCCACATCATAGAAGCACAGCAGCAGAAAGAACAACAACCACAACAGCATGAGGTACAACCTGAATACTATGACCCTCCGAAGGAAGAACAAAAGGAAAGTGAGCATAACAAAAATGGTGAATCTATAGAAATCGGAAATAAAGGGCACGAAGAACACAGACTTGAAGATGATCATCTTATAGGTGAAATATTACCCCAACTGGTAAATGTACAACAATATCCAACTAATGTGCAAGTGCCCTATACTTTAGCAGAAAACCCAACTTTTCACTCACCACCTCCAGCAAATCCCTTTGTTTTACAAGAAATCATAGAGAAGCATGTGCCCATACCCTATGGGGTACCCGAGCCAGTTGGTATACCTGTGCATATACAACATTTCATAGACCGGCCTTTCCCTGTAGAGACCATTGTGGAAAAACCTATTCCATACCCTGTAGAGAAAGTAGTTGAAAAGGTAGTGGAGAAACATGTGCCAGTGGAAGTGGAAAAAATTGTCGAAAAACCTGTTGAGGTTATAGTAAAGAAATACATTGACCGTCCAGTGGCTATACCAATTAAAATTCCAGTAGCCTTACAGATGCCCATTTCACTACATGGGCCGCCCTTATCTTACAGTCACTATTCGCCTCCTTTCGACCATGCCTCTAGTTGGCCTCAAACATTTAATAGTGGCCCCTTTACTCGTATACCCCAAAATATTCTCAAAGCCTATTATACCAAAATGTTAAAGAAACTTGTTCCCCAAATGCAACAGGCTTACAAGAATTCCCAACTTAGCAAAGTGGTACCAAAACTAGCGCCTAAGCCTTATGCAAAGCTTAATTACAAAATATCTGATATGCTGTATGATCTTAAGCCACCACCACCACACCATTCTAGTACAAGCTCTAATTGGAATGTAGGTGCTCGTTATCAATTTGATTATAATACATTGCCTTTGGACATGTCACCTTCCTCCTCAATTAATGTTGACCAAAATATAGCGCGTCCTGGTCAGGGTTATAAAACTAATTTTGATGAGTTTCAGAGATGGCGTAACGGTCACAGCCTTAAAAGAAGCCCAGATTTTGGTAGAAATTTACATGTGGAATATGGTTTTAAGCCACCATTAGTACCTTCTGTGGAAATTGATGATAAAGGTGTGCCTTTAAAGGCGGTGGCTGACTTAACTAAAGGCAAAGAGGAGTAAGGGATGGAAATTTAAAGAGTTAAGTTATTGTTACTATGATATGTTTTATAAAATAATTTAAATCTAATCTGTGCCAAGCGTTTTTAATTTGAAGCATTTACGTTTTGTAAGGTATTATTGTTATATTTATTTACGCCTGTATTTATAATGATAATTGTAGGTTTATAGCAACATTTTTTTTGGCAGATTTCTATAAAATAATTAATAAACCTGCAATAATTATTACGAATACAGACATTAGTGTTTAAGGTGCTAAATGCGAGTTGATTAAATATTTAATTTTAAAGTTTTGTGTTTTATTTGCAACAAGAAAGGAAGACTATTAATTACACATTAGAGATGTGCATGAGTTGATTCGTTCCTGCTATCTTTTCGTAAATTACTACTTTTGTCCTGTTTCCAATCATGGATATGTGTTACGAATATTGTTTGCATTATTCGCTGATTACCTCTTGCATCTTTCTCTTTTTAAGTGCCATAACTTGTAGCAGCCAAAATTGTTACTGTTTTTTTATTGTTTTGAAAATGATTCATATGGCTCATTAGAGCTCCTTTTAAAGTGATTGATTAGTGCAAAATTATTCCAAAGAATTACATTGTATCGAACAAAACAAAATTTTTTGTAATTATTTTTTTCAAATTTACATGTATATGGCCAATTTCATTGTGACGGGTGTGACCATTATGCTCACATTTTTTTTAACTCAAACAGTGAAAGTTGGCACATATAAAATTAAAACCATTCGAGTTCACTCACTCGAAATATTTTACAATATGGCGGATAAACTTGTTTGAGAAACGAAAATTCCCTCAAAAAAACTTCTCAAAAATTATTTACATTTTAACTTGAGAACTCAATTTTTAGTCAAGCACTGAATCGATTTTTAAAAATTATTTATTTTTAAGATTTGCGTACTCATAATTATTCTTTATTTCTCAAGCTTTAATATTGAAAAATTTGTTAAAAGTTGGAAGTTCACAGGAAGCTTCAAGAATCTGAATTACCAGCATTCATGAAATAAAATGCAATTTAAAAGCTATCCAGGTACCTTGTTAATCACATAAGGGTTAAAAGTTACTTCTTTCATTCGCATTTCACACCAACACCTCATTAATTTCTCATGATAATTCCAATAAAAATCCATTAAAGAATTATAACGAGCTAAAACCTAGTGGAGTGGCAAATTACGTTTAATTAATTTTACAAAAGTGTACGTACAAGCGAAAGAATAAATTTTATATATTTAGAGCATTTTTTTGTTTTTCGCCTGCTAACTGGCTTACATTACTTAATTAAACAAAAAGTGTTTTTACAATAATTGACGTAGTTAATTAATTTTGCCGGCACATTTTCAATACAACAATAAATACATAAGAACAAAACACACAGCAGTTATTTCTATTATTTGAAAAACAGTGCTACACATATGTGAGTCATTATTTACAAACATTTGCAATTTGACAAATAAATGGTTGTAAATAAGTGCCTATACATATAATTGTGTGTTTAATACAACAAAACATAAAAGGAATGATAAAATATGTGAACGTAAGTTAGAAAGATCTGAAATGCTTAAAGGCACGTATATGCTTGCATACATACGTGTGTGCATATATGTAAATATTTACACAAGGAGCAGACGCCTTAAAATAGGCAATTTAAAACTTCGTTTTAGTTTACACCATACAAAGGTTTTAACATGAGGGAGGGTGTGTAGTATATGGTAGTAAAAATATTCTTTATTTCGATTTTCGCAATATAGGAACATATATACATACATATGTAGATATGTATTTATTACACTAAACCTTTTTTAATGTCGTTAATTGATATGCTGATTTTACAATAATTACAGTAACAGATTCGCTTGCTACATTCTGCTATTAAATAATTCTATATGATACAAAAGTGTTGATATATTTTGCTAGTGAATTCCAGTTTACAATTTTTCCATCTAAAACCTTAACTATTTCTAAAGTTAGTACAGCTTTTCCGAAATATAAAGCCCTAAAATCCATTAAAGTGTAAAAACGGCCTATAAAATGTTCAATGTTCTCCTTTTCTTTAAAGTTGCAATGCAAGCAAACGTTTATTACACCTGGGGCCAAATCGTCACATTCGATTCGAATCGAAATTTAAAAATTCTTATTAGAATTTCTATACTAAAAGCATTGATAACTCGATCAATCGAGTGAATTTTCGATTCGAATCGAATGTGACGATTGGCCCCTGTGTTGAAACTATTATCATAAAGTTTATTTGTAAATATGTATGTATGTCTCTTTACTATTTTTTTAAACTTAGTAGCATAAAGAACAAAAAAATAAATAAAATATTGGCAATGTTTTCATATGACATTTGATTTCTTTTGTGTTCTACGTGTATCTTCATCACTTTTTGCCTTAAAAACCCATGTATTTCATTCAGTTCTTAAATTGTCTGCCAAATATATTCGGCCCCTTTATTTAAACTGAGCTTTATATAAATCCGGCTTGTTTGGTTTGCTTGTGTCCGTGAATTTTGATAATATTGATTTCTCAGCAGGTTTAGCAACTTTATTCTATTCTCATTCCATTTTCTTTTGTTCAAGTTCTGTTCTGTCCAAGAAATGCCAAACGACGCTGTGGAGACATTTTTTAAGAGTAATGACTCTTACATAATTGCTCGTCGATAGTTTTGTTCAAAGTTCGGTATTCGGCGAACACGCGATGGACCGGTTGTAAATTTAGTTCGTTTGTGGGCGCAGAGATTCCAAGCAACTGCTTCGGCTATGAATGTCCCATGGCCAGGGCACCGTCGATCTTTAAGGACTCCCGAAGACATTGAACTAGTTGAAAGTAGTTTACGTTAAAATCCGAGGCTTTCAAGATGGAAAAGAGCAGCCTCAGTGGAACTTCCAAGAGCGGTTATTCATTGAATTTTGAAAAAAGGGTCTGAAGTTTCCTCCATTTAAAATTAAAATCGTTCAAAACCCAAAATAAAGTGACTTTAATTTATGCAAAAATTTTTGTGAAACAATGTTGGAGCGTTTTCGCACTGTAAATTCCATTTTTTTGAGCGACAAGGCTTATTTTCACTTAACCGGCCACGTCAGAAAGCCATGCTTCTGGACTAGTCCCCACAAACCCGCAAACCTTGACTGAATCATCAAAAGCCATTACATTGCCCCAGGGTAACTGTTTGGTATTCCTTATCTATGCAAGAAATAATTGGACCATTTTTTTCGAAAATTCTCGAGGCCAGGCGACGAATGTCAATGGTGAAAAATATCGACGCATGATAATATAATTGTTTTTCGCCGAACCTGTGAGATAATCCATCGTTATCTTAACACACGTGGTTTCAAAAAGATGAGGCGACTGCACACACAGCCAGAGCTTTGATGAATTTTCTTCAGGAAAATTTTCTTCAAAAACTTTTACCAGCCCAAGGTCAGCACGATTAAAAAATCTTAAGTAAAATTAATAAGCAAAGTTAGCTCAGAAGGGGGGGGAAGTTTTTCTATAAAACATCTTTCTACATTTTCTTAAAAAAAACATGTCATATTGTTTTCCACTTTAAGCCCGATTTTGCCTCTAAGACTTACCCAGATATTGCTGGTTCGTGGACTGCCTAATTGTGTTATTTTGGATTTGCAAGGTTATATATTACAACCTCTCAGGTGCAAATAGCCACCAGCTCTCTAATGCGAAAATTTATTATTTAAAAAAAAAGTTAAAGCCGAATGGTAACATTTGCGTTTAACGAACTAATATTATAAGGAAACAATCCCTTTCACCAAACATTCTCTTTTACATTGAAAAAGCTACATAGAGCAAGTAACATAAATCCTTTAACACTCTTTTTTCTTTATCACATATGATGTATTAAGATAGAACAAAAGCCTTAAATAAAATTGAAAGTTAAAAAAGGTTTTAACAAGTAAAATTTCATTCTCGTTCTAATTTTTTTGGCTTTTAGTATGGCACATACATATACATGCAACGTAAAGATATGGATGTAGTACTTTAAGATTTATTTGACAGCTAATAAATTTAACACATTTTTAGACAAACACATGAACGCTGATGTGTTAACGCATACAATTGCAAAAAGCACATTCGTAAAACGTTTCTCACACTCATATTTTTAAAGAAATATTTGGCAACACCCCTATATACACACACATAGACACACATTCTATTGGCTTTTCACTCATCACATTAGCACGTTTCACATTTTCGTTTAAATACTTATCGAACCTTTTTAGTATATTTTGCTTTAATGCTGAATTTTAAATGCACATACACATACACTTTCATATATTTATTTAGAAATTTTGACGAGGATCAGAATACAGGACCTTAAAGGATTTTTTTCTTTTAAAATCTTCCTAAAAAAGGACACTTAAGTGACTTTCTTTGTTTTTAGTGCAAACAAATTTTGTTTTTTATATCTCCGGATTAGGTTAACCAATTTTCTTATTAGATAAAAATTTACTCTGTTGGCATCAAAACAAGACTGTAGGATTTAACTTGCCCCCAGAAACTTGATTCGAACAGACAGAAAGACTGGCATGACTTATCAAGTTCCCTCTCTGTAAGGGCCCAATAAAGATTCTTTGTGGGGCCGCAATAGAATATTGTAAAAACTATAAAACGGTATGATAGACTGATATACAGGATGTCTGATAAAAGCTGCTCCCAAAAAAAAAAAAAAAAACAATTAATAATTTTTTTCGGTGTAACCAACTTGTTCCATTTTTATTTTATTTTACAGACTGATCTTTAGATTTGACCAAAATGAAGGATTGGGACAATGAAACAAGAATTTTGATAGTGAGCCGCTTTCATGTTTTAGAGTTTATAGTTTCCATCCCAAGAGAGTATAGGCGCACGTTTGGTGGCACTTCTCCTAGCAGATGAATAAGGCTAGTGAGTAATTTTTCCGAACGTGGAAAAATCGTAAGAAGGCCCTATCAGCGAGATCCTTCAGTTGCCATACCATTCGATCCTACATTCTCGACAGGCAGCTTATCTGCTCAAATGGGTATCAGCAGAAAGTCACTGCAGACAATTTCGCGTCAATATTAAAACTTATTTTCTTATAAGATTGAATTAACAAGCAAACTAAACACAACAGACTTCGAAATTTGCTTGAAATTTTGTGAGAAGGTCATTTAAATGTCGGCAGAGGATGAAAACTTCTTCAACTGCATTTAAATGTATGATCTCAACGTCAATTTTAATAAACAAAATTGTCGAATATGGAGTAATTCTTGCCTATAATAATTCCATTCCATAACTTCATCCACTTCGCGTCACAGTGCGGTGTGCAGTTTCATCTAGGTTCATTGTCGGGCCTTACTTTTTCGAAGAAAGGAGGCCGGGACTTAAAGAATTTGAAAGAGTTTTTCTTTCCAGAACTACGCCGAAAGATATTCCTTTTAACTCTCTGTGGTTCTAGCAAGATGGGACAGCTTGTCGCATAACCGCGCCTGTTATGACAGAATTGCAGCGAAAGTTCCCCAATAAGCTTATTTCAAGAAACTCCACATTATGTTGGATGTATAAAATCGGCTCTAGTTGTTGAACCTAGCAAAGTTAAAACTGACAAAGAGCATATAGATAAACTTTAACTTACAACAAACTCATGGTGCCCGTATGCAAGGTGGTAGCATACCATCAGCTAATTATTATTAAATTTTCTTTGTTCAAACAGCGAGATGTCAAAAACTGCAAACTTTGCGTCTATTTGCTTGCGTTTTTTCATTTATATATTGACATTTAGCGGTTTCACCACAGATTTATAATGTAAAAATACCATGTGGTTGTTAGTGTTGTATTTGTACAAACCCTATAAAAGTGAATGGTTTTGTTTTAAAAACTCACAAATATTTGAGCATAATAATTTTTTTACATCTTAAGAACCTTTTGTTTTAGAAAATACAAAAAACTCCTTTAATATTCTGATTAACTTTTAATCCTTGTTTATCGAATATTTTATTCGTTTTGTTTTAACATCTTTCACCGTGTGTGCATGTAAGTTCGCCAAGTATGTGTTAAATGTAATTTTTTGGGAAAATGCTCAAATTTATTTGTCCGCATGTATGTATGTTTGTTAAAATTTATTTTTTTTTCAAGCTAAGTGGCATAAAGAACAAAAAAAAAATATTAAATAAAAATCTTGCCAACGTTTGCAAATGACATTTGATTTCTTTTGTGTTCTACGTGCTTCGTAAAGCAACAGGAGCATCTTTTACTTTTGTTTAAAAAAATTATTTTAAATTTGGGGGAGCTTGCACATACTGACATACATATAGATATGTGCTTGTTTACTATAATATTTGTTTTAAACTAAAGAATGTGTTCCCATAATTCATGTTTTTAAGCATAAAAAGTCAAAGTAGTTGAGAAAAAAATATGAAAATTGAAAACACATGTTGACGTGTGATAATTTAGGAAAAACGAAAAAAATTATATTAAAGAGGTAAACATTTACTTCTCTAGAAGTGAGTGGTTAAAGCAAAATTTTAAAATTTGTTCTAATATTTCTCCTAGTTTTTTATATAAATTTTCTTAATGGCAAACAAAATTTTCATATTATAAAAATAAGCTTCATAAGCCTTTAATAAACTTTAATAAACTTTATTTGTAAAAATACTTATTTAAATTAAAAGAAAATTTATAAAACTTATCAGGCATTTCAATATGCCCAAAACTTTTATCTTCTTTTTCAAAAAACACAAACATTTTTGTTAAATATTTAATAACAGACTTTGGCCCAAGGCCATAAATTTAAACAAGAAAAAAGCCGAAAACACTTTCTCATAATTGAAAATAATTTCTTTTAAATTAAATTTCAAATTGTTTTAATTTCCTTTGAACATACAAAACATTGTCATACTAAAACCGCCAAAACCAGCCCAGCCCCATTTAATATGGAATCCATTCATTTTAACAACCATCGCAACAATCAGTCTAAATAAGATAGAAAATCATACAACAGTTCAATAAACCAGCCAACAATTTTCAATACTATGCGCTACGTTAGAAACTGGTTTGTGGGAAACTTTGTTTTGAAATCAATACGCGTGTTTAAAGAGGTGCGTAAAATGCCGCCACCAAAATGTGTTATTGATAGATGAAGTGATAACATAATTTTCAAAAAGAAAATACCACCAAATTGATCAAAGAGAGAGCACTTTAGAGCAAATCATTTAAAGCAAGCTAATAAACAGAATAAAAGTGAACAATTAATAAAATGGTTGGTCATAATAAGCAAAGTTTAAACACATAAAAAAAGTTTAAACAAATAATCATTTAGAGAAGTTGTAAGGATATCTGCAAAATAAACAAAATTTTTGATTATAATTGAGCTTAATATTAAGAGCACATTTCCGTTTGTCATTCCGTTCGTAATTTCTATAATAATTATTTGCGACCCCAAAAAAAGAAATATTTTACTCCTCTGCAACGGTTTGCATTGAAAATTGTTTTAACAAAAAAACTTCTTTTTTTTAACAAACTTTCTTTTCTTACATAACGTCCTAAAAAAGATTCATCCTGTTTTAGAGAAAAAACATTAGAAGTATCTTTTACCTGAGATCAAAGCATTTGTTATTAACAAATTCAAATTTCATTTACCTTTTAATTTAGTATCACCATTATCTTAACACCATAAACAAATGAAGTAACATTTAAACATTTATTTATCCATCCATCAATCAAGGTGTCAAGTTGCGGTTGGTAGTCGTAATAAAACAATATTAAAACATTTTGTTAAGCAAACAAGCAACACAGTACTGAATATTTAAGTAAATGCTTTAGTGTTAAGAAGTGTTTTATTACAAAAAAAAAAGTTATTAGGCCAAAACTGACCTAAAGGAAAACTTTAACATTTATGGCTGTTAATAAACACAAACGAACGTTGTGGCCAAAGGCAGTGAGTGAAAAAAAAACTTAAAAGAAAAGAAAAAAAGAATATTTGGCAGACGGATAGCTAGACAGACAGACATAAACACTTCTTTATGTTGGTACAATGTTATACCTTTCCATAAACAACAACTATAACAAGAGCTAAAAGAACAATTTTAACAAACATTTATTTAACTTTTGACTTTACAGGTGATTCACACACACACAAAGACAAGCCAGCAAAGTTATTGTGTACAAGTAAAGAGAGGATAAAATAGTTCTGTAAATTGTTGAAATGTTTTACTTTTGTTATTTTACATGCAAATATCACACATATTACTAACTACATACATGAGTGGCAGATTGACTAAATGAATTAACACTGCATCATCCTTTTTCCGCTGGTAATACATATAATTTTAAAAAAAGAAGAAGAAAAAGGCTAAATTTTGAAACAAATATACTGCAATAGGAAGCAAGTGGGAAATTTAGTATTGAACCAAAAGCTACTTTAGTTGGGTTGTTTTGAATGGCCGGCAACATATACGGTTGGTCAATATTTTCTGTAGTGGCATTTACGGAAGTAAAAAGAAATAAAATATTTGGTTTTTTTAAGCCGGCGAATGTTAAGTTTTAATTCATTTCAAAATTTCATGTTTGCACCTTCAACACGAAAGGCCTTTGAAATTTTGAGAAGCGCATAGAAGGCATTATTTATTCGTTTTTAGAAGTTTGACTAATACTTTTGTTTTAACTGTCTTTCTGAAGACAATTATTTATTTCTTGTTTGGTTGTTCGACTTTTTAAAGACGTTATATCATTCCTATTGGATAATTTTAATGTTTATTATTTTTTAAAGACATTTAAAACTCGTGTTAATTAGTGGCGAGCTTTTAACTAGCGGTGCTTGTCGGGGTTGAGCTGAGACTCATGGAAAGTGCCAGGTAGCTGCGTATCATCCCTGATGGCAAGTTTTCTGGAAAGACGAATGCAAAGAAAGTCCGCAGGTAAGAATTTGGGATTTAATCCAAATATGGTAACTTGGAAGACCAATGCTTACTTTTGGTAGCCTCGTATGGTGTAAGGTCTGGAAAAGGCAAAGCGTAAAGTAGCTCTTGTCAAAGGGGCCAGGATTTTTATATTATATCATTCTACGTATATTTTGCATAAGGATATCGATCTCGGATGTGAGGTAGTAAGGCACTGTTGGGTATTCTGCGCAAATTCCCTCTTTTATCTTAACTACACGTATACAAAGCATGAGAAATTTTTAGTCAGTCTCAGATGAGCTTACAAACAAAGCGGATGATTAGCGCTTGTTTGTTCCATTACACTAACAACAATATTTCTTTGCAGACGACAGCAGCATATGCCATTTATACTCGTTTGACCATAGGCCTAGCTCTTTGGAGATTGGAACTAGGAGACAGAGTATGAATGTTTCAATTGACCGCGATCTGATTGGGCCGTGCGAATAGGGTCGATTTTAGTGCCCGTAAAACCCAATGTTGTCTTTTGACACATAATCGCACAATGAACGATGCTGCCTCGTCTGTATTAATGGATGATGTAAGTATTGAAAAGACAGAGACTCTTGATGTTCTGAGCATGAGAATCCAGTGCGACGTCCGCTGGACGGAACACATTTTTATTGTGTCAAAAGAAGCATCGATATGTCTTGGTTTTCTTAAACGGTGTGGGAATTACTTTACACCATCTGATCTTCTCAATACTTATACCACATATATCCCACCAAAAATGGAAAACAACTCTCATGTATGGGCTGATGTCCCAAAGTCTGTTTTGAGGCTACTTGACCGCGTACAGGAACGAGCAAAGATACTCATCGGCGACGTTGCGGTATCTAACCGTCTTGATTCACTCGAACACCGTCGTGATGTATGGTGTGTTTCGCTGTTCTATCGATACTATAATGGAATGTGCTCTGAGGAAATTAGGAAATTGTTCCCAAAATCCGGAACTTTTTGCGTGATACACGTTTTTCTAGAAGAGCACACCCATACGTAGTCGACTCGCCAGTGAATCGCACCACTCATTATAGGGAGAATTCCTTCTTTGGTCGCACAGTTCGTATGTGGAATAAACTTCCTAGCGATGTATTTCCTGCCACAGTAAATATCGAGATATTTAAATCAAATGTCTACAAACACTACTCCCTTTATTCTCTTTCCCATAACCTATTTTCCTGATACCAACACAATGCAATGCATGTGTGGGGGCCCTCCCCTGAGTGCTGGTTATTATTAAAAAAAAAAAATTATATTATCTGAAACTGCACATATACAAGAACAAATGCGATAGTATTAGTGTGCCTATCACTGTAGTAAGGTCACCGATAGGTTTTAATTATGGTTTGATAGGGACATGACTCATGGACAAAGTTTACCAGTCTGAAGCGAGGGAGCTGACTGCAAGGGTTTTCAATACTGAAATTATATTCATATTCTATATTGTTTAGGACCGAACTATAATTCCAGTATTCAAATTTCATTTAAAGTTTGCTTAAATAAAACAAATAAGCATGCCAACGAGAAATCGTAGCTGATTTTGAAAATGCATTACACTCGGCTAGCATCGAAATTACTAAATGTTTAATTAAAATGTTCACTTTCAGATATCGTAATTT
The DNA here is from genome assembly GCA_963583895.1 of Melanophora roralis. Classification (NCBI taxonomy): domain Eukaryota; kingdom Metazoa; phylum Arthropoda; class Insecta; order Diptera; family Rhinophoridae; genus Melanophora; species Melanophora roralis. The sequence continues at coordinate 2,222,353 of OY757191.1, forward strand.
TAATAATTAACTTAAAAACAAATTAATAGAATAGATTATAACATATGGAAACATTTTCAAAAAAATAACTTTAAAAAATAGTTTACTGATCTTATCACAAAAGATATAGGCCGACATTTTTTAATAACGAACTCCCTAATTTTTTCATTAAATTTATTTTTAGTTCTAGTTGGTTTGACATCAGAAGATTTTTGTAAAATCCATATAAGGACGGGCATTCGACATACTTTTTTATTAAAAAAACCCCAAAAAAGTATGTATGTGTCTACGTCATGTGGCCTCATGTCGCCGTAATACACTCAATGCAATCTGTAAATAGACTTCTCTTTAATCAAGCTTGAATTAATAATACCCAGAAAACATTAATTAATTTGTGGAAAACAAAATTAATTATTTTAAAAAATGTTTAATTATTTTTAATTAATTAAACATTTTTTAATTACTTTTCCAAATGCTCTTACCAGTTTATTTAAAGCAATTAGTAACCTCACGAAAAGCTTTGCTTTTAACTAGATTTTTGTTTAGATGTTGCTTCCAGACATGAAGTTTGTATCCATTTAATTATAAACTATTTCATTTACTAAATGCATTTTCCTCTTTTGCAGACAAAAGCATATTTTATTTATCAAAAACTTTGTGAAACTATTTTATGCAAATTAAACTGTTTTATAAAGTAATTTTTTTTATTGTAAAGGGACAACTAATAATGACACTTTTTAATTAGATGAAATAATTTAAAGGAAAAACAAATATTATGGTAAAACGCGGAATACTGTTTATATACAAAATAAGTTGTTAATTTTTTTTGAGCCGAATAAGGCTTGGAAATTGTAAAAAATTTTTCGATTCGATTTTATGATATTTTTTTTTTAAATCAGAAAATTAGGTTTCAAACAGGAAGTACTTTTGAAGAGTCTAAAAGTGGATGACATGCATATAAATTATTAATTTATTATTACAGCTTGAACTTAAAATAATATTAATTTTGTTTATATTATTTTTTTAAATTCTTTATTCCTTACTTTTTCTTAGTGATAATTTATCTGCCATAAATTACTTTCTAGCTGTTAAATCTTCTCAATATTAAAATGCAAAGCGTTCACTTATATTAGAGTTAAATTGCATCATAAATTATTTTGTGCTCTTTTGGTTTTTAAAATTTATTTTAAAAATCTTTAAATTATTAAGATAATAAATTTATGCAAAAACCCCATAGAAAAATATATGAATAAAAAAAATCTGAAAATTGTAGAAAATAAATTGTGACCAATTAGAATCTTTATACAATTAAGTTAAACCAAATAAAAAAAAAAATTATAGCAAAAAAAAGAGAATTTTAAGAAAAAAGTAAGAAGATGAACCAAATAAAAAACCTCAGCACAAAATATAAAAATTTAAAATTTTTAAACATTTACACTTAAGAGAACACGTAACCAAAACATAAAATTTATTGCCTTAAAGAGTATATGCACAAAATTGTAGTAGATGAAGGAGAATAAATAAAATAAAAACGAATTATATATAAATAAATTTTTAAAACAAGTTAAGGTTAAAAAAAAAACTATATTTTCATTTAAAAACCAAAAAAAAAAGAAACAAGAAAGATTTTTCTAAAGACGAAGCCCAAAAGAAAGAAATAAAGTGTATGCGAAGGAACTGGTATAAAAAAAATTTGTTCATTTGGTAATAAACCCTTTTCATATGTAAGACACGTACTCCTTAACTACATAAAGTACCGAGATTTTCTAAAGTTTTTTTTCATTGTTTTCCCTATAACTATGAAGGTAGAAAAGGCACCTTGTTTTTCATTTTTGTTAAGAAAGGCAGCCACACCGGCTAAAGCAATTTAAATAATTTGCCACAGAAATAAATATTTCAACGTGCGGTTTTTGCTGCTGTTTTTTTTTTTGGAAATTTATTACTAAAAAATTTTTATTTAAATAATGTTTTGAGGAAAAAAATAAGTTATAATAAAAAATTTGATTATTCCGATTCTCAAACAAATTTTGATTTATTTAGTAATCAGGGGTTTAATTGAATCTAGTTTAAATGAAAAAATATTTTTTAAAGTAATTATGCATTAAATATTTAATTTCTTACTTTTTGGACATAAAATAAAACTATATGTTAATCGATTATGATAAACATAATAAAAGCAGGGTTCAAAAGGATGCTCCACAACAATAGCTACTGCTGCTGCTTCATATGTTGTATTGAAAATTCTACGCCTGCTAGAATAGCAACCATTAAAATATAAAAAAAGTTTCTGTGCTATTAACAGCAAATTTTGTCAAAATTATGCTTTTGCTCTGAAATTTTTGAAAGCAATCGCATCACATTAACAACAAAATAAGAAAGGCTTATAGCCTCCGGAGTGGAGTCTGCGTTGTGCTCCAAGTGCTTAAACTATACAGCAGTAAAAGCTAAACATTTGGATTTTGATCCTCATATTTTGTGCAGGGAATAAAATGCAGCCAGGCTTTAGTAATTCTGTCGCAAATATCGGCACTATAGCCATAATCTTTAGATATTGTATACCCAGGTGCGAGAAGGAGCTTACGTCTTCTATCAGCTGCCCCTAGAGTGTTTGTGGCACCGTATTGCTAATAGCAATCCGCATCAGTTTGGACTTTTTTGTGTTTATTTTCAGGCCAATTTAATTTTCAATTGATTTTAGTTATTGAAGCAATGTTCAATATGTACGCCAGTAGAAAAATAGACAAAGATAGGAGGCAAAAAACATCATTGTTTTACTACTAAACTAATTTTGAATGGTCGGCCTTTTCCACCTTATTTAGCAATTGGTATCAATATAACTCGCGAATAAGGTGGGATTCCCTTACAACCCAGAGCATCCCATAGTGCTAGTCTTAAAAAGCGTTTCGATAGCACGTTGGAATTCTAAAAAAGAGGAGTAAAAACTGCTATGTGCGTGGTGTTAATATGGTCTACACCTTACCTTCCCTGTTTTTACTCTGTTTGTTCTTTCTGGTAAATGTTATACAAAGATGAATCTTCCCCTGTTGCGGTAATGCCTCCTTTTCTACATTGGCGTTATGACGTTCTATTAACAGCTATTTAGTAGGCTCCTCTTCCCATATATTTTTTTATGGGTGTGAAAGCTTTGGCAAAAGGTTCGGCAGTTTATTTCAACAAATCCGCAGGTTTGGCGTTAGGATCTGGCGCTTTCAGGTTTTCACTTTGGATAATGCGCGAACAACTCCTGAAAAACCTAGTGTGACAGTGAAAACATCTTTCCTTGGCAGCTATCTGCTTACATGGAAAGGGTGTGATGGCGTTTGGCTAATGGTGGGCGAAGAGTTCGATTTAGATAAAAAATTACGTTCTTCTTCCTGATACAAAGAACTTTTTGTCAGTACAAGTCTTTTTACCGCTTAGCTGCTTTGTATCATAATTCGTCCTACGCATATTACCCACTGCTTATGCAATATCCGCCTTTTTGTTAATAGGCTTCCCTATCTGTTTGCAAAAACTAGCGAATTTTGGCCCTTGCAATCGGAATCTATTGATTGTTCCCGATTATTTTAAGTATTTTTCGTTTTGCTGTTTCCTGCAAAGTGTCATCAGTTATCAACTTTTGTCGCAAAAGCTGATTCGGAAACTTTGAAGCAAGGGGAATTGTTGTCCCCATACAAACGGGCAACTTCGTGAGAATTTTAATGGAATATACTTATCTCGAAAGCTGTTGCAGCCAGTAACTGTTATAAATTAAATTAGCAAAAAATAATCAAAACTTATTATACCAAAGCATATTATTGAATTTTTTTTAATGGCGAATAACCTTCAAATCACACCCTAAGTCCACACCAGCTAAAATAATACTGTGTATATGTTTAAGCTTTAATAAACAAAAACCCAAATCTCTCTATAAAGTCCCAGTCCTCCAATTTGTGTATTTGTCTAGTTTAGTGGCTCTTAGAGACTTCTAAAACAAATTAAATTTATGTTTGTCTTCTGCATCGAAAAAATTATATTGTGTCGAGTAATTCATATTGAAATCTCTAACCAAATATATTTTGTATTTTATTTACTATTTATTTTTCAAATTTATTGTCAATTCACAGAATGAACAAACGTATAATAGAGCGAAAGAAGCTATGTATTGCATCAAATAAATGTGTTTGCTTTAGTTGTACCCTGCAAAAAATACTGGATCGAATGGTCCATTTTAATTGAAATGGACGTGTTAAGACATGATCCAATATAATGCAGTGATGGATCATACCATTGTCAAAGAAGAACTTCTAGTTAAGCGACAGGTGTTCATGTCTTAAGGATTGCATATTGAGTTGTCGTAGTTGTAAAACCAATACTCTATGGCGTACCACAGAGAAGTTATGCAAAATGTGGCACAATAGGGCGATTTGTGTCACTTTTGAATGTTTAATGGACCTGTGGTTCTGTCTATTCTACTTCTGTCCTTTGAGCTAAAAATATAAATAACTGTATTATCCAAATTACACTGTTAGTTTTTGGAAGACTTTTACATATTTTAAAATTTCTCACCAAGAAAATTTCTCACAAGTTACAGAATAGAAGGGCAGTACATTTTTTTTTTTATATAATTTTCTCCCCGATTTGGGTGCCCCGGTAGGTCAGTGGTAAGTGCACAAGCCTACCAGTCTGGGGGTTGTGGGTTCGATTCCCACCAGAGACCCTGGTAAGTCTGCTTCATTCTTCAATTCTTTCTTTATTTCTTCTTTCCTTCTATCTCAAGCTTTTCTATCTGCCTCTCCAGGTAACACAAAGGGACCGAATTAAGCGTACCCAAGTGAGCTGTAATCTTTCCTTCAACGGCTGCCTGTTCTACCTAACCTAACCTTCTCCCCGATTTGAACACTACTTTTTTACAAATGCTTAATTTTTTTTTGCAAATATGTTTTGCCTCATTTGCGTATGTCTATCAAAGGCCTTTTCAAAGGTACTTTGGCCCACTTAAATCTTCAATTTGGCCCAAAAAAAATTAAATTAAAATGCATCACGGTCACAGAGTACTTTTGAAACTACTCCGATGTAATGCAAAGATGGGTTAAGTGGTCCGGCTATAGGACATCATAATGTTAAATTTACCATGGGTTTCATACAAAATTGGGTTACTTTTGCAGTAGTCCTACTCCGCTATGGACCAGTCCATACACGCATGTACGAACTTTTTGCGTATTCTGCAGGGTAAGATCCGAGATACGACTGCACACATAAACATGTTAATAGTTTAATGTACAAATACACTTTAAACAAATGTGCGTTGCATATTTGCTTGTGTGCGAATTGATGTGATTATGTGTTTTGTATTTACACATAAATAAATATGTGTGTTTATTGTTATGTTAACATTATAGTCTGGTACAAAAACATGTATTGAATTGCGTTTATAAATACCAACACTTTGTAGTGTTGTCACTGCAAAGCACAAATAACATTAAAATTTATGTTTTTTTTTTTTGAAATTTGCAAAAAAAAAACCAGCAAAAAATTTTGTGCACAATTTAATTAGTATCTAGCTTTGTAAAACTTATAGTTTTTAAAAACCATAGCCTGCTTTTAGGCTGCAAAATAATATACATAAAATTTGGTTGGTGTTTTCTGATTTTGTTTTTGCTGTTGTCGTCAGTGTGGCCATATTAGCTTTTTTAGAGCTAAATTTAGCTTTATTTTTCTTCATTTAGCCCGAAATATTTACATTTAGCTTTTAGCATTTTTTTTAGCTTTTTTTGAAATTGAATTTAGCTTTTTTAGTAGTTTTTGGAGCTAGATAAAAGGTTAAAAATTTGTCGTTTTATATTTTTTGGTATGTATCTAAATTATACTGAAAGGTATCAAGCTCCAAATTTTCTTCGAATTTACAACATAACAGTTTCCGAACCATTGTTTTGCTTAATAATTTACTACTAGCCACATTTAAAAAACGTGAAACATCACAAAACTTCAATAAAACAAAGATATAAGGAAGGTATGGCATTACAAAAAAAAAAAAAAACGTAAGAATTTGTTTTCCAAAACAAATACTTTTAAATGCGGCAATTTTAAAGAAAAAAAATCCAAATGCGACAGAAACATTTTTTTTCGTTTTTTGGTTAAATTATAAAATCTTTTAATATATTGCTCAAAAACACTTATGTCTTTCGTTGAAACAAATTATTATATTAATATTTTTATTTAATAAGAACTTTAAAGTGTTTTTTTGTCAAAAAATCAAATCAAACAGGACCGAAATAATTTTTCTAGAAAAAAGCAGGCACAATGAAACATCGTAGTGTCAAGTAAAGCTCACCATTTTGATAGTATTAAACTATATTTGTTGAAAATTATGCTCTTTATAAATTTTGTTTTTTTTTTTTAGCAAGACGGTAATTTTTTTTAATTTAAATAAAAACGGTTAATAACGATAATTATTATTTTTATAGATGGGTTTAAAAAAATAATAATATTTTTAATTTTTTGATTTTTTCATTTTTACAGTCATTGGTTTTAAAAACTTATTGAGGCACACATGTACAAATAAAAATACTTCTAAAAATGCTTTCCTACAATGTAACTTTTTACATTAAAGATAATCTTTTTTTTTCTTGAACAAAATTTACATGAAGGCATTTTTCATGATATATGTAACTTGAATGAAAATTTTCGATTTTTAACGAACTGTGTAGAAAAGTAGTCTCTTTATACACGTTTTGTCAACAAACAAAAATTTCATTGAAGGAATATTAAAAAAAAATTGCATCGTGTAAATTTAATCTTATAGTTTTGATTTTTTACTGTTTTCATGTGTTTGTATTTATGAAAAAAGTTTGTTAATAAATTACTAAATTTTACGTGTTTTTGTAAAAAAATGAACGAATTGTGTGTGAGTATTTATATTTAAAACAAATTCTCGTTTTTTTTTACCAAAACAGGCGCAAATTAACACCTGCTTCTAAAAAATTTTTAAAAAGCTCTTGTATATGAATATGTATGTATATTAACACATATTATTTTTCTTCTTACTTAAGGTATGGGTCTACCAAGTTTTTGTAAATAAAATCAAAATTTTTAAAACAAATTTTCTTCTTAAATATTTTAAGCACACAAACGTTTTGTTTATATTATGAGAAATATCTAAATAACGAAGAAACTTTTTAAAAAACGAATTAAAAAATTTAGCTTTATTTTTTGGCTTTAACTTTTTGTTTTTAGCTCTTTTTAGCTGTTTTTTAAACGTGATTTAGCTTTAACTTTACTTGAAAATCTGGCCACACTGGTTGTCGTTAAAAACAGGCTATATTTAGCAAAATTAAGTCTATAAGTTATTAAACAATAAAAACACAAAACATTCTAATACATAAGGGTGTCAATAATTTTATTTTATCAGCAACTTGCATGCATAGCTTTGATTATTGGTAATTTTGTGCTTTAATTTGTCTACTGTTGGCGACCATTGCAGTATCTCTTTAACCCGCACCAGCCAATTGGACTACAACTAAATAAATACAGATTAATTTGATTGTATTATTGTGCACTTAAGGCATTTTTGTGCTATTGCTTTGTTTAGAATTTTTTGTGTGAGTGGAAAACAAGGAGAAGAAGTATAGGCAAATGTAATAATGCAAACAAATGCAGACATTGGAGTTAGCGAGTATCTATGTTGCTTAATGGAATGCATATCAAAACACAAATTTTGGAAGCAAAAATATAAACAAATTAAATGAAATGTTTAAACATGATAAGATTTTGGGCATAATTAACAAAGCAGCGAAATTGTAAATATTCCTTTAATGCATAAGATGCAAATTTAGTTTTGAAAACTGTAGCATAGTTTTAGGAAATTATGTACCAAAGCTTTAATAGACAGGATTAGCGCGCAATTGCTTTAGGAATAGAGGATATTTAAAATTCAAATTGTCGATTTTGCCATGTCTCCATACAAATGAACAACTTTTATGATAATTTCGATACGATCTTTACAAAACTCTTAATATGGAATAGTCGAAAACAAACGTTAAAATTTTCTTTAGTTTCCTTTTTCAAAAACAAGGATAGCTTACGCCTTTCAACCCGGAAAAAAGTATTTTTATTTTAATATTTGCAGTATGAAATTACTTGGCTAAATTAGACAAGGTTCGGCACAGCCGAATATAGCGCCCTTACTTGTTTTACTATAGTTCTCTTTTGAACTAATTTGCTGTTTTAAAATATTACTAAAACTGCGTTAAAGGAGAAGAAGTTTAATTGGTAGCATCTATGAGTTTAATGCAATCATTATTTCTTGCATTATTCCATGCTACTTTCACCATTTTTTTTAACTTCTTCACTCTTTCAAATGAAACTCTATTATCTGTCTCACATTTTAGTACAAAACAAATATAGTCTTTACGACTCTAAACATTTCATTATCATTATTTAGTTAAAAAGTACTGCTTTTCTAGGAATAGCTACACATATGTGGGTGTCTTTATTTTTTGTGGCACTTTTTGTCAAAAACTTATTTAAGGCTCCATTACACATGAAACATTTAGTTTTAAATTGGTATCCTACGATCACATAAAGCACACACTTATACAATCATTTAACTGACAACATCATTGTAAATAAAACCTTCAACAGGAACATTCTCAAAATACAATACTTTTAGCCAAATAGTTTGACTTGCCTGCCACTTGGCGTTTAATGACGAGAAATTGCTAAAAAATATAAGAAAAAAAACCCATCACAGTTTTACCGAAACAGGAAACAACAAAAGAAATCGACAAGTAAACAAAATCAGTAGATAAGGCATATAACTTGACAGACAATTTACCACTTTAATTGCTTAAAACTTTTTCTAGTGTTTTAGCTTCTGTATTCTGTGCAAATTCGGCTTCGTTCTTGCGAAACAACAATTATGGGGATTGAAATATATGGGCAATGCACAGTAGGCGGAATACAACTTTCTCCAAAATAATTCAAGTTTAACTCCTTATTATTAAAAAAAAGTAACAAATGTAAGCACATAGAACTGTTTGTGGAAATCGGATGGAAAAGCGAAAAAAGGTCAAGCGTGGAAAATGCCTGAAGTCCCAGATGCCTAGTTTGCTTTTTTTATGGTGCCACTCCTAAGCTAATAGGAGGTGCATAAGGTCAATTCCACGCAAAACGGCCCAAAATAGGGAGAAGTCGTTATTCTCTTTTTAAAATAATCAATGAATTTACGTCTTAAAAAATTAAAATTATCCAAATAGAAATATATTGGCTCACATTTTAATTTTGTTTATTTCGCAAGAGTTTAAATCTATCATAAACTTTTTTTATATGTTTTGATGAAAATGTCACACCCGTCACATTTTCTAAAAAGTTTTTCCTTAAGAAAACATAATTTTGTAGAAATATTTTAACAAATACGATTAGAAACACTTCAAACTACCAAGTTAAACTCAGCCCGCTCTCAACAATATTTTACACAACACGATCTTAAAATCAAAATTATCTAAAATGCAAGTCTGTAATGTCATGCCCGTCACAGTCTTCAACTGGTCATAGTGAACTGAAACACTGTTTTTGGTTTACTTGTTATTAAACGTTTTTAAACATACCACCCAGGGATAACCTTTTTTTTAAATAAAATATTGAATTGTTTGAGTTAAAAGCAAACATGTTGGTAAATTCAAAACACCCGTCACAATGGAATTGCCCATAAGCTAAAATACGCTTCTGCTATGTTCCTGTAAAGTTTTGTGCCAATCAAACAAGTCGTTGAAAAGGCAAAGTAATTTCCAAAAAAATCAGTTCTTTCCCACTGTGCAATTGAACGTTGTAGTTTTATTTGTTTTTATTTTAGACTTTAAATTCTAGTAAAAAAAATGTGAAAAAATTGTTAATAATGATAGAAAAAACAAAAACATTTTGATTTCTTTTTGCTACACTTTTAGCTTACAAAGATGCTTCAAATTTTCCACTTTTTATAGCATTCAATGCGGTTTAATGGTTTGTAAGCTTTTAAAGATTGAAAGTATTCCGCAGTGAAGTACAATTTACTATTAAGATTTTAATTGGTGCATTGGAATCTTAAACTTATAAAATTTTTTAATAAATTTTCAGATGCAAAAACCTTAATCTAAAATTTTTTTATAGTTCAATATTTTACATAATGCAACTTCAATTTTGTTTAACTTATTTTAAAGTTTTAAGTAAATAATTAATTTCAGACAATGATGCAATTACACGTCTTGTAAATATAATTAGATTTTTCTCAACTCCCTAATAATTGCATTTTAACTACCAAGAAAGACACACTAAATGATTTCTTCAGCAAGTTTATGTCATGTTTGGTATTTCTGCTGGCTTTATGAAGTACATAAGGTTTGCATAAAGTATTTGAATTAAAATTCCAATTAATGCATATAATTTAATGTGTTTATAGAACTTTAATGCAATTATTATAATTTTCTTACTTAGTAAATGCTACATAATTTATCTGAAAGATAAAAGTAAAATATAAAGACGAATAAATAAATAAATAGGAATTATTATAGAATATAGAAAATTTCAAATAAATAACTATAAAATATATCTCTTATTAAAGTTGAAAGAAACTTTATGTGAAAAAGCAAGTTTTCCTACGGATACTAGCCGAGTAGAATGCTTTCATATTTTATTCAGGTTCTCTTTCCCAAGTTTATTTACATATTTGGTTTGTTTTTGGTTCAAGTATGTTTATATGTATTTCATTGGTTCTTACAACAAATTATCAGTAGACTTTCAGCCCTCTTAAAAGAAAACTACCTCTACTACTACAACAAATGTTCCACTGTTGCAATTTTAAGCTCACAGGACAAAAGCACCAAAAGCTATGTACAACATAAAAACATTAAAGCAATTTAAAGAAACGGTATCATCTCATCTCTTGAAGATGGTACAACAAGAGTGTTACGTGTAACTCAATAGTGTTATTTTGTTTAATATTGTCAAGTGTGTGTGTGTGTGTGCGTGTCAAAGTGGTGATTAGAGAATAGAGTGGCGTTTTAATAAATGTCTTACAATTTAAATTTTAATTGTATAATGTGTTTTATACGGCCAAATAAAAGCTTACAATCTCATTTAAATAGTTAATGCCTTAAAGTAGGCAGAAGTTTTTTGTTTTACACGCGATATAATAAACTGTGGATTCTGTTAAGTTAGTTACTTTTAGTTATTTAGTTAGTTAGTTAACTAGCTAGTTAGTTAGTTAGATAGTTAGTTAGTTAGTTAGTTAGTTAGTTAGTTAGTTAGTTAGTTAGTTAGTTAGTTAGTTAGTTAGTTAGTTAGTTAGTTAGTTAGTTAGTTAGTTAGTTAGTTAGTTATTTAGTTAGTTAGTTAGTTAGTTAGTTAGTTAGTTAGTTAGTTAGTTAGTTAGTTAGTTAGTTAGTTAGTTAGTTAGTTAGTTAGTTAGTTAGTTAGTTAGTTAGTTAGTTAGTTAGTTAGTTAGTTAGTTAGTTAGTTAGTTAGTTAGTTAGTTAGTTAGTTAGTTAGTTAGTTAGTTAGTTAGTTAGTTAGTTAGTTAGTTAGTTAGTTAGTTAGTTAGTTAGTTAGTTAGTTAGTTAGTTAGTTAGTTAGTTAGTTAGTTAGTTAGTTAGTTAGTTAGTTAGTTAGTTAGTTAGTTAGTTAGTTAGTTAGTTAGTTAGTTAGTTAGTTAGTTAGTTAGTTAGTTAGTTAGTTAGTTAGTTAGTTAAATAGTTAGTTAGTTAGTTAGCTAGCTAGTTAATTACTTAACTTTATTTTTTTTCATTAAATTAAATCTACTTTAAACTTTAACTTCTTCGGCTTCAAGAAACAGCACAGAACTCCATAAATAACTCGTTTTTAGAAATACTAAGCAAAATAACAAAAACATTTATTCTGTTCATTAAGTTGGTAAACAGTGTACTTTTAACCTACATTTTTTGCTCTTATCGCCATCGACATCAGCACCATTATCGCTATCATTGGTATCACTTAAGTCTTTTTTTATTTTGGGATTATTTTGTGATTTATGCGGTATTCAAGATGACATGCAGATTAAGATAAGAAAATGTCAGTCTCGACAAAAAACGACACAGGACACACAGCACCCGCACAAACAAAAAACTGTAAAAACTATAGCAACTAACACCAAAAAAAACAAATAGAAAAACTGAAAAACCCCCAAGAAAAATCAAAGAAAATTAAGAAAATTTACTTAAACAATAAACGAACGTACAATTTCATTCATTTTATAAATATTTTACATTGAGCATACAGTATGGCATACAACAACTTATACAAAAACTAAGAAAACAGTAACACATACACACACATACATGCATTTGTAAAGAAAATAAAACAATAACGAAGTAAAGTCTGTTCATTTAACTAAGCTTTTTCAAAAAACAATCCCTCAGACAATAATCTCCCCCAACCCACAAAAAAAAAGACAAAAATATATTTGGGTAGAAAGTAAGTATATACCCTGCCGTCAAATGAGTAGCTACCCTGTCGTCAAATGAGTAGCTAACTACAAAAAAAACTAGCTTTAAGTTAGCTTCTATAGACTAACTTAAAGCCAACTACTACGCAATGCAAAATTTGCATTAACCAAAATGAATACAAACACTGCGCAGTATTTTTTTTAAATAAGATTAGATTGCTTTAACAAATCAAGCAGAAGAAAACTTGTTGTTTTAATATATTATTTTACATTTAATAAAAACAAAGTGTCTCGGTGGCCTAGAGGTAATACGCTTGTACTGCAGTGCAGAAATCCCTGGTTTCGAATCTCAGCGTCGGTAAATACAAAAAATTAAATTTTTAAATTGTAAATATTAATTATTAATAAAATATAAATAAAATATAAAGTTCTTTTTCTTTAATAAAGCTCTCCCCATATGTCAAAAAAAATGACATTTAGTTTTAGAAATAATCCCGTTTGCGGTTTAAATCAATCTTTTTTGGCTAAAATCAAGTACGGTTCCGAACTTAAATCAATCCCTTTTTGGCTTAATTGTGGCTAAAAGTAAGAAATGCGTAACTTATAGTTAATTAAAAAAACCAACTTAAAGCTAACTTAAAGTAGTAAGTTTATAGCTATGTAGCTACAAAAAGTTAACTTTAAGTTAATTAAAAGTAATGCAGAATCGGACAATTGACTACTTCCTAGGACATCGCAATGTTAAAATTAATTTTGTTAGTTAATTCCATATAAAAGTAATGCAAGTGTCAACCACCACTACTTGAGAAATAGTTAGCTTCAAGTTAATTTTAAGTTAACTGAATGTCCGACAGGGTACATATGTATGTATCTATATAAGGCTTCGAGTGTATCATGATTGGTGTTCATATCCATAGAAGTGAACATATCGTTACCTTAATATTGAAACGCCCGAACTCGTATAATTTTATAAGCCTAGATTTTCTTTTATTTCATAAAATGATATACTCACATATCGCAGTTATCCAAAAAAACTCTTGATTTAAAAATACGACTTAGGGCCTTTCTATATTAAGGTAGCAATATGTACCTATATTAAGTTTAAGAATTTTAGATTTCTAAGGAAATTAAAAAATTTCTTTACTACGTTTCTTAAAAATTTAAAAAGTTCTTTTATATAAACATGGATTTTCTATTCAAGAAAATTAAACAAAACCATTGGCAATTGTGTGTTGCAATTGCTAAATTTACATATTTATACAAAGGCAACACTTACATTCGTAGAGAAATAGTATGTAAGTGTGTGTAAAAGTGTCAAAAAATACTTAAGTTGTTTAATTCGAACACTTTGCTTAACAAAAATCTTTTAAAAATATAAGTGCTAAGGGTTGCAAGAAGGAACTCCCAATAATTTCAGCTGATGCACCTCTACATCATATCGTTTTTGTCTAAAGTTTAACATAAAAAGCTTAGAAAAAATTCTGTTACTCATTCCCACCTTTTTCTTTAACAACTTGGGAATCTGTTTTATAAAACAAGAAAAGACAAATAAAACATAATTAATTGGATTCTTAAAACCAAAGCAAAAAAAAAAAGTTATACGTCATGTTCATTGATGGCGGCGGATTACTGTTCCAAAATATTTGTAAGGGGTAATTACACAAAATTTTTTAAGTTGTACGGCAACCCTGTTAAGGGCTGGAGATAGCTTTAAGTATGTTCAACAAAAATGTTTGGGAAAAAAATTTATTGAGGTCGGTCTACAAAAGATATTTGCTGTGGGGGCGATTTAAAAAAAATAACTTTGTATGGCAACCCTGTTGAGGGGCAGAGATAGGATGTAAGTTTCCTCCACGAAAATGATCGTAAAAAAAATGAATGGTAGTCGGTCTTACACTGTACCCGTGTAGCGGTTGATAAGTGCTAGTACACAAGTGCCTCCAAGCGGTATCAACTGGATAACTTCCGGCAGAGTGGTCGGAAGGCTAACAGACATGGCTAAGAAGAAAACAATCTGTCTTGGGCTTAAAGTTTACTGGTCTGGTTCAAGGCAGGCTGTCCTTGTTGCGTTGTGCCATGAGCATCGCCATCAAGTGGTACAACAATACAAGGTTTATAAGGGTACCAATACCTTAACCGTGAACTTAAACATTGGTAGGAATGATATGGAAGTGAAAATGAAAATTTAAGTGGAAGTGGATTTTCGAGGCTGACCAGAGTCCTATCTGGTACCACGGGAATCAGTTGGCCCCATGTGCTTACCCAGTGCATGAACTGATTAATGGTGAGGTCTCCTTCGGGAGTTCACGTGGTGGCTGTGGTTATCCCTAAGCGGGGCAACTGTAGAACGAAAGTTGATATACTGGGGTCCGTCCTGTACGGGCCCCAGAGTGACCGTGTAAGCGGTCTTATATGAACTTAAGGTTCAACAAGAAAAAGTTTCTGGTTTTGACGGATCTACCCAGGCACATGAGCAACTGTGTAAGTAGGCTATTAGCTGAAAAGGTGTAAGTGTGTTTGGAAGTAGGTGAATAGGGAAACTGGCCACGGCTGGGGACTCTAGGATCTAAAATAAGATTCCGCCCAAGTAGTAGCAAATAAACGAGAAGGCCGGCATGGCACTTCAAAGCATGTGCGTGATTCGGTCCTGACTAGCGGTGAGAAGATTATGGAGTGTTGATGATGGTGGACACAAATGATCCTAAGTTGGAATAAATGAAATGAATGATCCTTCAAACAGAGCTGGGGGTCGCATCCGTATTGGGTGCAGCTGAGAATCATAATCTATCTTGCTTAAGGTTGGGTACTGTTTCACAAGTGTGTGGAGAGGTGTCTTGTCGGCGCGGATCTGCTTTGATATGAAGAAGCGAGATCAAAACTAGTAACACAAAAACCGGGTTTAGATAGCCCAACTCCTCACCAAGGGGTCTGTTGTGGCTGCACGGAGTCATACCAGAGAATTGGTACATAGGTTGGGTTATGGCAACCCATTCTATGGGCGTTGGTGGACGCTTTGTATTCACCAGTGTTAAGAGCACCGTGAGTTATTGCCGCTGGCAGGTACCACGTAACCTTAATGAGTCTGTACCCGTGTAGCGGCAACTCGGGGGCATATGTAGAGGCTTTTATAAACAAATTTTTGAGAAATAAACATAGGGTATCTTTGTTTTTGTCTTATATCTCGGTAAGATATCATGCGACTTTGCTGGATTTTAAAAATTATTTTTTCGAAATAATTTCTGATAGATTGATACTAGCTATAGACCTATAGCGACATCTGGGGGCTTAAACAGTTGATTTCAACCACAACACGGACAGACGGACATTGCTAAATCGACTTCCGTATCTATAAGGACCGAGAAAATATATACTTTATGCGGTTACAGATGGATATTAAAGAAACTACAAATGAAATGACAAACTAATATATACCCTTATCACTTATTTTTACTATCTCAAGATAATTCAGGTCAATGTTTTTTTTTAAACCAAATATCTACACGCGTAGAAAATAGGTGGTTAAGGTGAGCATTATTTAATGACAACATGAGTGTAACATCAAAAAATAATTTTACTAAGCAACAATATAAACACATGATAACATGCTTGAGAAGATTTAATAATTAATTAAATAGTAGAATTACAATAAAAATGTGTATTAAGCATTACTAAATTTATTTCCCTAGAACTTTTACATACAAAAGTTAGCAATCTTAAAATATATTATATACATATTATAAATGATCAGTTCCACGTAAAACGGCCCAAGATAGGGGAAAAAAGCTTTTTATCTTTTTAAAAAAATCAATGAATTTACCGCTAGAAGAGAAGGAAAATTATTAAATTATAAATAAATTGGTCCATATTTTATTTTTATGTATAAATCAAAGTTTAAAATGATCCCATACTAAATAATCGGCTCTTCCCTTTTATACGTGTTTATGCAAATGTCCCACCCGTCATAATTTTTGAAAGGGGATTTCTTAGGCTAGAATTGTCTTCTGTAAAAATAATATATGAGATACGATTCAAAACACTACCATGAAAATCCAAAAAATTAAGCCTGCCATCAAAAATATTTTACACAACTCGAACTTAAATTCAAAATTCTTTAAAAATCAATATATGTAAAGTCACAACTGTCACAGTATTCAAATGGCATTTATAAGCATAAATTATGGTCTTTCAGTACTCAGCAAAGAGTACTGCTTCCATCCGAGCAGGTTTGTAAGGGAGAGTTTATCTCTCTCACTTACCAACCTGCCGACGGAAGGCATGATTTTTGTTTGCAATGTCCCACTTGGCAGCACTAAGTGGTAATCTTTTTTCAAGGCTTAAAATATGCGCATAGTTTATGTCTGTTTTATTGACGAAATACATAAATTTTATCAAAAATCTCTGCTTTCCATTAACTGCATCCTCGTAAGCGAGAGATTTTTCTTTATTTTTAACTAACATATATCTGCCTAACGCGGTCGCATCTTTAGGAGCGCATCAAAACTGAGCATTTAGAAAACATGATAATATTCTATTGCCTCCAAAAACTGAATTATTTTTTGCTGGGATGTATTGTAAATGTTTTTTTTTTAGAATAAAGCAACTGGCAGTTATTTCCAAGGTTATTTGGGGTGCTGGATTTAAAATTGTATTCTGCTGCTTCAAACCAGTTCTAGTTTCTGAGTAATTGTGTTGTTTCCTGTTGCAGAGTATTTTGTGTATCATATGTACATTTTGCATAAAAATGTGTTAGATAGGAGCGGGGGAGTGGTATCACCAATACAAGCGATAAATTTTTTTTATAATTTTGATGTCATATACCTCGGAAACTGAAAGACCAATCGACTTCAGATTTACTAACTACAAGCTTATTGTACAACAACGCGTATATTTCAAAAAAAAAAATTGTTAGTTAGAATCCTAAATGGAAGCATCCATACAAACGAGCCATTTTTATGAACATTTTTATATGCTATAGCTTGGCAAGTGGTAGAGATATCGACCTCAAACTTTCTTCAAGGTAGTTTTATTATTATTGTTTTCTTTTTTCTGAAGAAAGAATTTGTTTAATTGGAATCACCCACACAAATGCTAAAATTTTGCAAAGTTTTCAATTAAAAAACAAAGAAAACCTTGGGCATAAAGCCGGCCATAAAGTTTTTTTATATTACGGTTTGAAAACAAATTGCCTGGACGATATTACTGGGCATACAAAAATACCAATGTTATGGATATATAAAATTTCGCACGGCCGAATAAAGTGCTCTTGTTTGTATTTATATTGCCATTTAGGACCCATTTAGAAAACTGTTCTGTTTCTTACTTGATATAAAAAATGTCATTGGGTTTTCCCTAAGTATTTATATAAAATAATTTAAAATTTTATTTCATACATATTTCCTGCCTTTTTATTAATAAAATTGTACAGTCTGTGCGAAAATAATCCATGGACTTAGTAAACAAATACAAAATGCGCATGTTACTGGTAAATTCGATCAATTAAAAAAAACATATCATAAACAATTTTTTTTAAAAGATACAAAACTATGTACGTCAATAAAGTGTAAATAAGACTAAGACTGTCGAAAGATCTAAAAAAGCGAAAATATATTATATGTATGGATATGCGCATGTTAATAGTATAATACAATCCGTTAAAAAAAAATATTTGAAAAACAATTTGTTTTTTTTTTTTTTTTTTTTTTGTTAAACATATGTATATACGTCAATTAAGTGTAAATAACAGTAAGATAGTGGTACGACTTAAATAAAAGTACAATGAATGATACGAGTCATTAGCCCACTACTTCGTAAGCGCAGTTTTAAATATCATTTAAAATAAAGTCGTAAATTCAAAAAAGGACTTTAAGCATAAAAATGTAAATTTTCCACAATTTTCTTTAAAACTTGCACTCTGAGAAACACTAAGCAAAAATATACCAAAATTATGAGAGACAATTCAGCTTTTATTAGCTTAGGCTCAAGTTCAATCCCTTTTTTTCGCTTTTTTGCGTTAATTTTAAGAAGATATTTTTGGCAATCAAAATCACAACAAAAATGCAAGCAACTAGCCAAAATGGGAAAAATACATTCTGTCAAATTTTTGAATTTCGTCTTTAATCGACTCATAGTCAAGACGCTTATAATCTTAAAAAAAAAAGAAAAAAATTTACCAACTCTTACAACAGCTCGAAAGTTAATTCAGCTGGATCAATAGATAGTTTCAAACCTGGGTCTATCTTCGTGAATTTTATACTTGAAAAACTAGTAATACATTAGTCTGTTTCAAAAAAAAGCACAAAAAAATGTGGAAAAAAATATTTGACCACAGAGAAAATAATACAAAGTTGACTTCAGTTAGGAAATTGGCAATTCCCATTACATTTTTATTGATTCTAAGCTTGCAAACCAATTAATAATATTAACCAAATCAAATTTTTAAATTCATTAATTAAAAGTATTAGTTGAAATTTAATAAATTTTTAAAAAAATTATTTAAATAAAATAAATTTTTCAAAGTATAATTATTTAATAATATTTTTTATTATTTATATATTTAAGTAAACGTTTAATTTTTGTAACCTCAACAACGCATTAAACCTAGGACCTTATTATGATTGCAAAAAAAAATTGTTCAACGCAAGGCTACAAACTAATAAAACTAGTTTTTCCAAACTTTAGCCATTGCTGGTCTCCCCATTGTTTACAGCTTAGATAACGGAGGAACCAAGATTGGTCTCGGCTTTGCCAGCTTAAAACCAATCAGATCCGTTACTTAGTATTTACCTTCCACATCATTTTCTTTTTGATAAAAACAGATCATAAAAGGAATGGCTGTTTTACCAGTTTCCGATATATTTCGTATTAAAAGATTATTTAAATTTATTTATTTGTATAAAGCTTCCGATTTTATTCCAAAGTATATGGGCAGTTGTACAATTACTTCCTGTACAACATTTGAAGTCGACAGTTGTTATAGTTTCCGACATATAGTGTATTAAAAATTCCATAAAAATGGTTCGTTTAAAAGAAGACTAACACTTCCTCCTCCCGTATCAAACTATTTAACAAAAAATGTAGGCATTTTACTGCAACTAATTTGTATCTGGTTTTAAGCCGATGGTTGTTATAGTGCTCAGATTAAGTAGATGAAAAACTTCACAAAATTCATACAATTTAAGTTAAAAATATTCTCCATAATTTAAGGTTAGGTAGAACAGGCGGCTGCGGAAGTGATGAAATGAAAGTAGTACAGCCCACTTGCGTCCGTTTCCTCGGTCCCCTTGTGCTACCTGGGGGAAAAAATATAGATTAGATTAGATTGGATAGATAGAAATAAGGATAGAGAGATAGAAAAAAAGTTATCGTTTATAGAAAGAAGAAAAAAAAGGAAGTGTAAGTGAGAAGCTTTATAAATCCAAAGAAAGGGGTTCGCTTATAAAGTATATGTAAGAAATTTTGTGAGATATTTAGGGATATATGCATGCATTTTGTCCCAAAAGAATGGGTTATTTAGGTTTTTGCTTATATTTCGGTCCGTTGTCAACAGATCTGGACGATTTCAAACAGTGTTCTTTCTAGATATATTTCTGATAGTTTGACCCCGAAACGTTTTCCGTCCGGTGGTTAGACAGACAGACAAACTTCTCATTATAAGGATTTAGAACATATATACTTTATGGGACCGCAAATGGATATCAGCAGATTACAAACGGAATGACAAACTGATATGTACCCTTATCGTTATGTGAAGGATATAATAAAATATCTTACGCACATTATGTAAGGTAAAGCGTATCCGATTACCTAAAAATCGTTTTATAAATGACTAAAAAAAATGCTGTCCAATATTCATTCCTTTTTTCACCTCGTCCATCATAATAGCTACATACATACCTGTTTCATTTCCACTATTTCTTTATGTAGGGTAAATATAAAAAATAAGTACTTATGTAAGTAGCTCATTTAAAAACAAAAATTTATTTACTTGTAAAAAACTGAAACGCTTATAAACAGGTCTCAAGGCCCCTAAGACGCAAATACTAGATTATAGAATAATTATTCAAAAACAATTATTTGTTCTAATGAAATAAGTCTTAAAATTTTAAGATATTTTTTTAAAATGAGTCAAGAATACTGTACTCTGCTATAACGAACTAGAAATGCTCTACTAACTAAGAAGTGCTTGCGAAAGACGTTCTATGATCAAATTAATACGGCTGTAAGACTTCACCTCTAAAAGGATTATTTCCCAGCTTAGAATTAAGCTCTAAAAAAAAATTTTTCGACATAGACGGAAAATGTCCAAACGGTAGTATGAAGTTAAAAATAGAAAGAATTATGCTAAACTTAAACGATGAAATTTTTAATAAAATAACCGCCATGATTTTATATTTTGTTAGACGAGTGGTGTAGAAAAGTAGACTCTTCTTCACCCTTTTGGTCTACAAACAAAAATTTCATGGAAGTAATGTCATGAAAAATTTCATCGTAAGTAAGTCTGGTATTAATTTTCTGCTGTGCAAGGAATCTTCAAAACCATTTTGTCACTTTTTTTTCAAAGTCAAAAGTTTATTTTATTAAATAAAGCTGCGATAGCCTCTGCGACATCGAAAATTAAAAAGTTATTTCTATAAGACGTCTAGCAACAACAGGCGGTAATTCACTCATGTCGGTTAATGTATTGGGATTGAATACCTTCTTTAAGGGACTTGCGAGCAGGTCACATTTTTTCATCATTTCTTGCCCATTATCTTTAAGATTACGCAGTAGGGGTTTCGTGATAATGGATGCTCAAATTCACTTGGCTTATTAATATAGAGAATAATTCGTCTGGGGAGCCGAGTCTAGTCCTCCCAAGTGTTCCTTAAGTCATGCTGTTGTGTGTTCCTCCAGAAAGTTTTTCAATTGGCTTGTGCATTCTCTCAGCCTAGCTTTAAGTTGAGGCGATTTATGCTTTTGTAATTCTAGTTGTGCTTCTATATTTTTATCATTTTCATTCTCCTTAAGACTTAAATTCATGGGTTTTTTATAAAAAAAAAACATTTTTCCAATTTTAGACTTTTTACGTGAAATGTCTTACTGTGAATAGGACAAATTTCATATTTGTTTGCTTAGTAAAATTGTTTTTTTTTTTTTAATTAGGTCAATATTAAGCTGCGTAATTATTAACACGTTTATCTGTATTTATTTTCAGCGTTAACAAGAATATAAAATAATTAATAGACTTAACACACAGTTTGCTAGGTATAGGGCTTCAAATGATCTAAAAACACTTGTATAAATATTTTCGAAGTTAAGTAAAAAGATATACTATCCACGATTCATTTCCTCCCCCACCTCGTCTCCTCTTCTTCGTCATAATGACGGGTATAAATAATAGTGCGCACTTCACATTTTTAGTCAGTTGTGAATTTCTTTTTAAACTAAACTTAAAACTTTACGAAAAATATTAAGCATTTTATTTCTGTGAGATTGTGTAAGTTTGTTATAAAATGTATAGACTACAGACCGTTAACCTGCTATAGAAAGGTCTTAACTAAATTTCTTTTATCCATACTTGTTTTGCTTACCTTTATAGATAATCAAATTATCTATAGAAATATAAAAAAAATCTTGATTACAAAATTTAATTACGGCCCTGTCTATATTAAGGTAACGATATGTAAATTTTAAAGTGTTACTGTTTTCTAAATTCTAATGTTTTTATATGGCATCCAAGATAATATTATTTAATAACAAGGAGAACTTCCATGTTAGAAGAAAATTGATATTTCATATTCAAGAAATACTTTAAGTCCCAACCTATCGTACGTATTGTAAGTCGTCTGAGTTATAAAATTTTTTAAGTGATTTATATAGAATTTGTTGTCATAACTCCTATATTTTTCGAATGTCGTAGATATAATTTTTAGCCTTAATTAAAACTTTAAAAATTTTTATAAAAAAAACAATTTTTCTTAAATTATGTGATGTTTTCAGACAATATTTTTTTAATCTTAATAAAATTGTTATTTAATTAAAATGTCTAACCATAAAAAAAAAAAAAAAATCAAAATGATTATTTGTCCAATAGCCTAAATTTTTTATTGAAAATCTAAGACATTTTTCCAAATAACTTTTTTTAAAATCTTAAAAATCTTTTACAATTTTTTTTTATATATCCATGTTATGTTTCTACCCCTATTGGTTCAGAAGTTATCAAAAGTACCTAAAAATTTCGAGTATCTGATTTCTACCCATTTTTCCTTTAGAGCTCAAAATTAAAGCAAGGACAATTAAAAATTAAAAAAAAAAATACATAAAAAGACCAACTTTATAATTTTTACTCTTTTTTTTACCATTTAAGGTACAAAATTTCACAAAAAGGACGAAACCATTTTTTCATTTTCGATACCTAGAAAATGAAGTTTAAACTGCTATATTATTTTAATTGATCAAAAAATATATTTAAAGTTTTTCGAGACTTATGTTTCTTATTTTATTGATTTAGAAGTTACAAAAAGTACCAATGTATAATTTGTACCCTTCCCTTTTTTTTTGGCTTAGAAGCTAGAAAAATTTCCTAAAATGTATCAATATGTAATTAGCTCCCTTTTTTGAATCAGTCAGTTGTTTCTTTATATATGTATTTTGATTGTTTTAATTTAAATTTATTTGATTGAAAACAATAAATTTAAGCAACTGTTTTATTAATTTTTTTTTTTCAAATAATAATATGTTTATTTTTATTTGAATTTTTTAAATATTTTCCGTTTTTTTTTTAAGTTAAATTTTGCCGATTATTTACCAAAAATATATGGCACACATGTGCGTACGCTGCAATGAGGAACCTTTAGAAAATTTTCTAAAACCATTAAATTTTGAAAAAAAAATCGTAAGGACTTTTGATTTCATAACATAATCTGTTTCCAAGTTACGACATTTTCGTGTTACTCGAACTTTTGGCATATCTAAAGGCGAAATATTTTATAAGTTTTTATTGTCTTTAGAAGTGTGTAAAACTTTAAAATTTTAAACCTAAGATATTAAAATGGCTGAATTAACTATTGACTATTTACGAGTTTGCTGCCAGCGACTACAAACACGTGTCGGCTGCACCACAAACCTTTTTTTTACTTAAAACTGTCAAGAATTATAAAAAATATTAAATGCTCAATTTATGTATTTGGAATTTGGTTTTCTTATATTTTCAGCTTTCGATATTTTTCCATTTAATAATGAAAAATTCAACAAAATTTCCATTCATTTTAATTGCGTCCTGCCTAATTATATTCGCATTTAACTCAGCACTAGCGAATGAGGAATGCAAAAAAAGCATACGTCATCCACAACACTACCTTTGCGAGGCCGAGTTTGGTAAGTTTTTTTTTAAAGCTTTTTGAGGAGGCCACACTTATTTCTATCGGTCATAATGATTTTTTACTTCTTGTAATTTTTTAGTGGCGTTCTAATTTGTTCAATTTATCATTTTCACTTGTAAAATTTTCAATATTTTCTTACGGCTCCACAATGTAAATGTATTTACTCTGGATTCTGATAGATAGTAACTTACCATCTTGATGAGCCATAAATTTGTTCTGCCACTAAGCAAAATTTTGTTCGCATATCGTTTTGTCTTATCTGGACCGCTCATGCGATATTTTGTTCTTGTTCAGTCATCGTTGTCAGAGAAAATGTTTGAACAACAACAATGTCAGAAATAATATAAGTTCTTTACGTTATTATGAATTTTGGCATTTAAAACCGTTGAGTGAAACTTTAGCCTCAAAGAGAATATTACTTGTGTTGATTTTAATACCATCATATAAATAAACTAAGAATGGACAAAACAAGAACATGAGCACGTTCTCTCCATCCCATAGAACCTAAACGATTTTTTAACAGTTATTCTGCTGACGTTTTGTTCGAGTTAAACAGGTTTTAAAAAAAAAACAAGTAAGAGCACTATATTCGGTTGTGCCAAATCTTATATACCTTTACATTGGCCTTTCGAAACTCCGACCTTTTTTATTTCCATCCATTTTGTTTTAATTTAGAAAATATTTTTCAATGCTCCACGGGTGACTACGGGGAAAATGTATGGGTTTAACCATTTTATTCTATAATTATATTTTGTCCACCCCCCCCCCCCTTCAAATGGCTAGTACTGTTTATTAAAAGGTGTCTTGTAAGTTTCAAAGGGATTCTTTTTATTTTTCAGCTGGCATTGTAAGGATTTCAAATAGTGTATATGACTGGTTCTATTCTCAAATAACATATACTGCTGATGTTCTTTGGATAAATAAGGTAAATATGCGAAAGTGCAGGACATCGATATTTCATGCTTTTAACAACTTAAGTTAGTAATTTATACATAAACATGTGTATGTTCTTTTATCTTTTTCATATCATACCCAAATAGTTTGTGAAAAAAACTATTCCATACTATTATTCTAAAAGTTCAGAGACCATTACTCTATATGACACGAAACCATGCCCTGCTGTCTTAGATGAAAATAAAACCTATTTAATTGCAGTAAAAGGCAGTGAAATTAGTAAGTTCGATTATTTCAGAGAGGTTTCTAATGTGCAGGAGAAACATGAGTTTTCTGACTTCGATGATAATACATGCAAGTGTATAGTAAGTAAAAATTATTAGTTGATACAAAAACAATAATAATTTTCAATCACTTTTACAAATAAAGTAAAATATTTTTTTCTATTTTTTTATTTGAACTCCTTAGGTATTTAGTAATCGTATTAAAGAGATTTCCCTTAAGGGGAATTTTTACGGTTGCTTTTGGACACCGGAGGATAAATGTGCACACACCTTAACAAAGTGTTTTAAGACAAATATCGACGACCATTGCGCTTGGTCAAACAAATCAATCTCTGAATATAATAAATGTCATGGCAACATATAGCTTTCTTTAAACTTAAGCTGATAATTTTTATGTTTTACGAATCATTTTGTACATATATACGACATACATATATAATTTTGGTTTTTTAGTCTAAATATGTATGTTAAAATTAAACTAATAAAGAAAGTTCAATATTAATATTTTTTTCTGGTTTTAGTTTAATTATTATAAAGAAATATATTTTAAAATAGCAAGTAATAAAAGTAATTTTTTTTTTTTTTTTTTTTAATTGCTAAACTGAAAAAAATGTAAATAGCAGGGATGAGATGGTATTTTATATCAATTACATTGCCCTGAAGCTTATTTGAAAGAAGAACTTTACTAGAAAAGTGTCGGAAAACTTGATGATTTTACAAATCCAATGTATTTTTTTTATTATTGAATCTTCATTGGTATTAGCAATTAGTTATCAAATCTTAAACATAAACAAATTTTATTACCCTTTTTATATTTGTTTGGGTTTTACTAGGTCAATATCGTCATGCAATAATATCGGCTTACTCAGATCTGCCCATTGATTTTACAAAGAATCTTTCTCTCGAATACGCCAAGTACCCATGCCTCAGCACCATATAAAAGCACAGATAATATGAGTGTCTTTTATAGTGTTATTTTCCTTCGTCGATAAAGGGCTGTACTTTCTAATTATTTGCCCAGACCAAGGTAATATCTATTAGCTAGTATTAAATAGTATTTTATTGTTGGCGGTACACAAATTTCTTAACAGCCTCGAAATTCTAGTAACCAACGTTTACAGTCCCATCCAATCTAATAGATTTTTTGTTCGTTCAAACCATTAATTTTGTTTTCTTCTCATTAACTACCAGACCGATTTTTCTTGATTCATTCTCAATGTTTGCAAAGGCAGCAGTTACATCTCGCAAAGTTCTTCCCATAACATCAATATCAAAAGGCATATGCAAGTATCATGTGGCTCTTGTTAAGAATAGTGATACTTCTGTTCACTGCAGCATCACGCAAGACCTTTTCTATCGCAATGTTAAAAAGGTTATACGATAAACAATCACTTTGTCTAAGTCCTCATTTGCTATTAAAAGATCCGAAAATATGATTTCCAATTTTAACTTATGATCTAGTTGCAGCCAATGTCATTCTGCAGAGTCTTATTAATTTCACAGAAATGTCAAATTCAGACATGGCTTGATATACCCTTGCGCGAATCGGGATGTCAAAAGCGGCTTTATAATCGACGAATAGGTGATTCGTGTCAACATGTTTTTCAAGTGTTTTCTCTAGAATCTGGCAAAGGGTAAACATCTGATCAACGGTTGATTTTTTAGGCCTAAAACCGCATTGGTATGGACCAATGATTTTGTAGGATTTTAAATTAACATTTTTAAATGCCCTTAAACATGTTTTTGTTTTCCTGTAAACTAACAACAAATCGAGTTACCTCTTTATTATATTAAGGGTACTAAACTGTTTTACTTTTTTACAGTTAAACTGATCACAATGCTATACGTGCGTCCCTACGTGCGTGATTTAATTGGGTTTTTCGTGAGTGAAAATGTACTCACACATTTACATCTCTTGTATACAAGTGTTGCTAAGTTTTCCTGTACATCATTTGGAAGAGTTTTTTGGTTTTATCAATAAATATAGTTTTTTATGGATTAAATTTTAGTGGGTTCGCGGTATCCGCATTATATTGTAGAAACTCAAAGCTTGAGAGCAACTACACCTCTTCAGTGGCCGTGTGAAATTTCATTCTAACCTGACTGCTTGTTTTTAATTTACATATTTATTTTCAATTATTTTACAAATTTCCACATACGTGCTATTTTTTATAGAGCTCGATACTTTTTAGCATTCCATTATTTCGTGTATAACGCAGGAGATAGCAAATTACCGATTTTCCTCTTTTTGACGCATTTTTATCACCTTTTCCGAATTTTACTACTGATACATACATCTAGAGAGATACCCACAGCAGTGCTGTCAGCTATGCCGATTTTTAAACAAAAGTGGCGATGTTTGGTGGTCTTGGCGTAGTAATTGAGGTTTGACGACATGGCGATATTGTTGGCGATTTTTTTAAACAAATTGTCAAGTTTAAGACGTTTTAAATTCGATGGAGTTTATGAATTTGTAATACATACTTTTTTTAAATTTAGAAATAGGGTTTTGGTTGATACCAAGTCATCCCCAATTTTGAAAAAAAACTCAGGATTATCCTCTGGCATAAAATAGTAACCTCTTTAAACTTTTTGAGAGTTATTACAATTTAACCAAAACATTAAAAAGTTTTTTAAAAACCCCCAACAAAGCATTGTTTGTTATTAGCTGTTTTGACTTTCTTTTGGCCTTAACATATTTCATATGGCAGTGGTATTTTAAATAATTATGTTATATTTCCTTGTTTCAACATTAACTATTGAACAGCAGAAAATACTTTCTTAACCAAGGAATATATATAATTTAAATTTAACGAAACGAAATAATTTTACAGCTTTTTTTTCCAAAACTCAATAATGCTTAATTTTGGCGTTTTTTTGGCGACTGTTTTACTGCTAAAATTAACAAAAATATTTTCTAGCAATCTTTAACGATTTCTGATAAAATTTTAGCAATGGGGCCACAAAAAAACTGACAACCCTGACCCCCAGTCTAAGCTTCGAGTTTCAAGCTTTACGCCTTTGGGCAGCAGAAAGTCAGTACAAAAGTCAGCCTGTCAGCCAGTACCATTTTTCTTGTCTATATTGGTGTATGCCCTTACTTAATTAAGCAAGAATTTATTTTGATGCAATAAAAGATACTAAATAGACATGTCAATAAGGCATTAAAGGTATAAACTGTGAAAAATGTGTGAATATTAATTAATAATTTTTACAAGTATATTTGTATAAATTTACTTATGTACATACTTATGTACGTAGGAATATTTCATTGAGGATAGTTAAACCAATAGAAATAAACAAGTGAATAACACGTTTGGACATTTCTTAGTGCTTGCGTATATGTCTGTTTAATTCTCTGTCTGTTTATTACAAAGATAAACATGTTATTTTACACAAAACTCAACTACTGACTTGTCCTTTAATATGTATGTGGTTAAACAATATGACATTGTGTTGTGTTTTTAACTTGTATCCTTCTGATGGCTTGCAGCATATCTAATAAGAGAGAGAAGGAGGGAGAGAGAGAAAGAGTGCGTAGGCTAGTTGTAAACAAACATAATTAGATTTTTGTTACAAGTTTTTTTCCATCGTTGGCTGACAAGGGTTTCGACCACATTTCGTTATAACTGACAAGTGGCATTAATGTTAATAAGAGTTACTAAATTACAAGTGAGAATGGCATTTTAATCAATTGGGTTGAAATGTTAAAGATGTTTTGTATACCTGCTTCTTAGGGAAATATTGAAAAAAAGTTGAAGCATGGTTTTTAAAAAGTAAGTAATAAAGTAATAAATTTAGGCAAAAGTTTGAGTTTTTTTATTTTTATTCTCAATAACATTTAAAAAAAATTGTGTTGCAAATTAAGGACTAATAATTATTTGTAATGATGCTTATAATTTATTTGTTAAAAAATAGGTTTTCAACTCCTCCCTCTCAACAAGACGCGTAAAATGTTGAATATGCCTGTTGCACTAAAAACATGTAAGCCCAGTAATCAACCATAATAACAAGAAAAGTGCATTAAACATTTTTTTAAACTTAATGGAAAATTGTCTCTATGCCATTTAGTTCAACATTTATATTTGTGTTGCAATTAAAATAATTTTCGACTATAATAGAGCAGCATGAAAAATCTAAACACAGTAAACCATGTTCCAGTTTTAAACATGTAAATACATACATACATACATGCCATGTATGAACATTAGGGGGGCAGCCAATTTTTTTTGTATAGTTTTAAAGTTTTCCGGCCGCATTATTGTAACACTAGGGGTAGGTCTATTTTTAAACAAATCGCCTAACGTTTTCTGGATGCGCATCAAGGTCAAAGTTCAAATATGAGCAAATTTCAATGTTTGCATAAAATAAATTTGTAAAATAAATTTATTTTATACATTATTTTAACACGCTTTAGAGTTTTATTTATTTTAACGAGAAAGACAATAAAACGATTTTTTTTGAAACTAAACCTAGGGTCTTAAATCTCAAAAAAGTGCCAGACACATGTAGGTCCGCTCGACACCTTTTAAACTTTGTTTCTATCTTGTATAGTTTAGAATATATCAATTTAACGATTTTTCCCTATTTGGTTAATAAAAGCCCTTTTTGGGTCAAATTTCCCAGACATCCTATCTTCTTGAATACGGAGAAGGCTCCCATTATAAATATCTAGCTCAATACGTTTGGGCTGTGCGATGATGAATCAGTAGTCAGACATTAACGCTGTTCCTTCACACGTACAAATATATAATGAAATTTGATTACTTTGTCCTCGATGCACGCCCATAAAATATTGCCCGATTAGGTTCAAATTTTAAGGGGAAGAACTTTTAGGCCTAATGTCAAAATTTTCCGACCATAACCTTTAAAATTTCAATTAAATTTTTTTTTTGCAAATAATTGATTATAATTCTTGCTTTTCAAGGAAATTTCTTGTAAACTCTGGTGTACCGCAAGGTAGTCACCTCGGCCCGTTATTGTTTTTACTATTTATTAATGATATGCCAGAGGCAATTAAACATTGTAATATATTGATGTATGCTGATGATGTCAAAATATTTCTGGATATTAAAGAACCGTCTGATCACATTCTTCTGCAGAAGGACTTAAATAATTTTAGTAATTGGTGTGAATTTAACCATATGGAATTAAACCTTGGAAAATGTGAGCATATGCAATTCTCAAGAGTACGCATTACTCCTTATACCTACATACTTGATAATAATAACTTAAAGTCTGTTGATGTGATTATGGATTTGGGAATACTTCTAGACAGTAAACTAAGCTTTGTCAGACATATAACGTTAAGCGTTAATAAATCCCGGAGCACATTAGCTTTTATTAAGAGGTGGGCGAAAGAATTCAATGATCCCTGTATAACTTTGCGTTTATATACATCCCTGGTGAGGCCCATTTTGGAGTTTGGCTCAATTATTTGGGACCCTCAATATAACTTACACAGCGATCGTATTGAATCCGTTCAAAAACAATTTCTTATTTTTTGTTTAAGGAATAATTATCGTAATTATACTGAGCTCC
The DNA here is from genome assembly GCA_963583895.1 of Melanophora roralis. NCBI lineage: Eukaryota > Metazoa > Arthropoda > Insecta > Diptera > Rhinophoridae > Melanophora > Melanophora roralis. The sequence goes on from OY757191.1 coordinate 2,252,826, forward strand.
CTTCATACGTCATAAGATTAGCAGAGATCAATTTACCAACTTTAAAAAGCCGGAGAATCATGCTGAATATATCGTTCATGTTTAATCTTATTAATGGTAAGATCTGTTCGGAATTTCTGCTGGGTAACGTTACTTTCAATATTCCTCAACGCACATTACGGTCTTTTAACCCGCTGTATGTAAAAACATATCGTACTAACTTTGCCATGTCAGATCCGTTTCGAAGACTGTGCTGTTGCTTTAACGAAATGTACAACTTAATTGATTTCTCTTTAAACATTAATGCCATTAAAAGAAACATTATTGTGTATTTAAATAATTTAAATAATTAATTTTCTTTACTAATTTGATCGTGATTGTATTTGTTTGTTTAATTTTTTACTATAATTACAAAATTATTAAGTCTGTAAGGAAATTATCCATAGTCTCAAATAAATAAATAAATAAATAACCCTAATGTATGTACATACATCCTTATATGTATGCCTCAAAAACCTTATAACTTATTTAAACAAGTTAAGATATCAAAATAGAGTTGGATGAAAACAGAAAAAAAAACTTCCGCCTTTTTTTTAAAGAAATAAACAACAGCATCCAGTTTTAGGTGAACTACCAAAAAAATGTTTTGATTATGATTAGGTATCCGTATTATTCATAACAATTTATTTCCGCTTCGTTCACTGATTTTATTGCCACATATTGACAACTCACACATATATACTTATATATACATGCATACATTTATGATCACTTTTCTCTTAACTTGTCAAGCAATAATTTTTATTGTTGCTCATCTTTAGCATCATTAACATCCTCATCTTCATTATCTTACAATTTAAATCAAATTTTACGAAATGTTTGTGGCACATCTTCCGTATGATTTAAATTTATATTAAAACAATATTAAACACAACGTGCACTATTTCAGTCTTATGACTGTAAAAACAAAACAATTGATTAATATTTATGAGTTTTTATATGAAATTTACTTTCAAAATCTTTAATAAATTTTCTTTGCCTGTTACGTTATAAGTTAGCAATACATATCGTTTTAAACATCACTCTAGTTTAAACAATTTTATTTGGTGAATTAAAGCGTCACAGTAAATTGTTTATAATGATTTTAAAATAACGTAAGATCAGTGGTTCTAAATAATGATTAACCATTTTATAACTGTTACTTCAATGTTTTAAAATCAATAATAATATGCTGTTGATAAAAAACAACAAGTGAAACGTCCTGAAAGCTTTTTTGGGTATTTTTTTATTGTAACAAAAACAAAACACATATAAAACGCCCAAAACGTTTCGCCTTTCGTGTTCCATAAACAACACATTATAATTAATTTTAATAAATTTTAGTAGCAATATATAAATCTCCCAACATATTTTTTTTTGTAATTTCTTTGATTTAAAAATACGAGCAGTTATTATACGGACGCAAACGCTGCAAAAATTGTAACTTACTTCCGATTTAATCTAGAAGGATTTAATAATCCATTAATCTGTGGACAAAAACACATATTTTTTTAGCTTAAAAAGGAATAACACGATATTTATAAAAAATAAATACTAATCTAAAAATTTTGTTTAATTTTTATTAGATAAGTGTATGATCGGGCATGCGACATTTGAAACGCGACATAGTTTTAATCCTGGTTATATAAATATTACTTTAAAACTTTTGATCTCAAAAATGCATTTGGTATCTAATATAGCATTTTATTATATATTTTAATTCACATATTTATAAATATTTCCAAAAACTACCATAGAATAAGGCGAAGAAAGTAAAAAACTTCTAGATCCTTGTGAAAGTTGCTATTTTTAATACATCAAGGAGCACCAGTTATCATTGCTAGAATTTTGTTTTGACGGCGTTGATTTTTTTTTATGCTAGAGGCGGAAGCACTCCCCACAATTGTATACCGTAGCACCAAATTGGTTTTAAAATATGAGTTGTATAGTAAAAGTTTACAATTCAGATTAAGCACAGTGTTTCTACCCATTAGCCAATAGATTTGAGCAGCTTAAAGTTAGATGTGCGTCAACTTCACATCTATATGAGATTTCCATGTAAGGCGGCGATCCAGGAAAATACCATTATATTTTTTCTTGGATCGTTGAGGCACCATATGATTGTTAATAATGATTGGAGAGCACGTTTTTTTGCATAAAGTAAAGTAAAAAGTAAAAATGATTCGATGTTGACTTTTAAAGCCGAATTGGTGATTCGGAATGCAGTTGTTGTCACTCAGGATCGGAGTCAGCTTGTTTTTAAGCAGTTTTTCAAACAATTTTGACATTGTGGGAGCAAACTTAAGGGTTTATAAGACTTTACCTTCGAAGGATATTTGCCAGGCAATTTAAATAAAGGCAGGAAATGTTCAAGCCGAGTTATCGCGTTAAAATTAAAAAGAATTATTCTTTAAGCTATAAAAGGTAGCTCTAAGAGAATTTTGTTGCTTATTTTATCAACGCCAGGAGCTTTTTTACCATTAAGGTTACCGATAACCTCTACAGCATCTGTAAATCAGAGACGTATTTCTAAAGGAGACCTAGCAACAACAGGCGGTAATTTCCTAACGTCTCTGCCCCCTAATAGATTTTGTTTTATTATTCTGCTTGAATAAATCACTTCTTCGTTGGAAATGCCCATAAATGATATTATAAAAAGTGAAGCAGTGTGCAAGTACATATGCACTTTATAATAATGAAACATATTGGGAAACTCTGCAAAATACCTTGATATAAATCATTAATTTTTTTCTTTTCTTATTGATATTTCACTTAAACTAAACTTGTAAATTTAAAGTGATGAAAGAGAAGTTGATTTTTGTGTCATGACACTGCTACTTTAAAGATGCCATCGCTAAACAAGCAACAAAGCTTTAAAAGGCAACCTTTTAATTGTGGCTTTTTCCGTTTTTTTGTTGAATTCTCGCGCCTGATTATTGTTTTTCCTCAAACATTTATTTATTACATAATTTAATTGCTGTTGTGGCACACGCTTATTGTGAATCGCTTTTCTTTATGATACATGACATGTTGGGAATTTATTTAAATTAAGAATCCAGCTAATTATAGCCAGACAATAAATAAGAAAAGTTGAAAGCAAGAGAGAAAAATACTTCAAAAGATTTCTCACGTTTTTCATGAATTTAACAGCAAACGTCTTCTAGGGACTATTTATGAGATGATATATTTAATCGTCAATTATAAATATATATGTTTTTTTAAAGGAGTTATGTAACATTTTTAAGGATATGCCAAATAACATGTCAAAATAAAAAAATTATTTTTTAAATTAAAAATTTGTGGACAGATTGGTTGGAAAACATTAAAGGCATATCGATAACAAACAGTATTAATATTTGAATCAAAAGAATAATTACAGTTAGTTAGCTTTTGCTATTTTATAACTTTTACTTTCACAAGTAAAAATTTTAATGAAAAAACTAAACAATTAGAATTGCAAATTAACTCGGTTGCAATTACTAATTTGTTGGATGCAATTACTTACCTGTTTCTGGGTGTACGTTTTTCATTTTAGCTAATAATCTCAAATAAATTCCAAATTATATATACATAAATAGGTTTATACGTTTAATTGCAAAGCATTTTGTATTTTTTTTATTGAAAAAATCATTAAAATAAAAAATTTGAAAATATGTTTAAAAAATAAATTCACGGTCATATTTTCCTGCTGAGATCTCAATGTAAGCAAAACAAATGGTGCGAAAGTTTTTATTCAAATTACTATTTGGAAAAAATTATTAATTGGGAAAAAAACACTAGGTCGTAACGTGCAGATCCCCATGCTAGACACAAGAAGAAGGCAACTTACAATAAGTGTGTCAGGCATTATCATTTTAAGTTTTTGTTAGAAAATCACTTTTACATATATAGGACATTACAAAAATTTAACGTCAAATTGCGCAAGTTAAGCACAACAATGATGTATTTTTTAAGTTATATTTACAGTATCAAAAAAATAAGTTTAAATTCTTATGAGTGTCAAAAAGCAATTTGATTTTCTAACTTTAAGTATTACACTACGTCTAAGGAATTTGTTTTAGTCCGCTAATTATAAAAGTTATTAAATTGATATAAATTGTATGGCAATACGGCAATAAGCATTAAATCTGGTAACTTTTAAAAACTTACATTTAAAACTTAGATGTTATATACATAGTTTGAAAATAGAGTAGGTTCAATTTTCAACTGAGGTTAGACAAAAAATATTATGTTATTACACATTACAAATGATTCTTAGTGGTAAAACTTAGATGATAACTCTGGTAGTGTAAATATAGCTTAAGTAAATCATTATTTTGTGAACCTCAACTTAAAATAATTAAACAAAATGTAATTAATTTGACACAACAATCTTTTTTAGGATTTACTGTTTATATACAAAAATTTATAAAACTAAAAATATACAAAAAAGCGGGAAATAATTAAACAAATATATAATAAAATTCGTAGACGCTTAAGCGACCAAATTGTGACCTACACACCAATAGTTAGATTTGCAAATTGACACGTTTTGCTCCACTAACAAATAACCCGCTACTGTGTTAGCACTATTTTAAATATTTACTTCAACAAAGTACCAAATGCAAAAGCGAACTATTAGCATTAAAATATAAAATTTGCACGATTTGCTATAAAATCTTAATGCAGAATGTTAAATTTTTTAATCTTAAACTATGCAGAAGTATGAGAGAATTACTTTTTAATTAAAAATTAATATCTCTAGAATAAAAAAACTTGCACAAATAAAAAAAAATAATTAAAAAATGTAGGACCAAAAATTTGATATATAATTACGTTTCCCTATTTGAATTATGAGTTTAAAAATATGAAATAAATGACTTTTTACCCAGATTAAAGGACAGCAAGGTGGGAAAAGCTTTTTATATAATTTTTGAATAATACAATTTTTACAATATTATTTAGGATTTAATCCCAATTTTCTTGTTAATTTATAGGGTTTGTTGTTGGTTAAGTTTGTCTATATGCATTTCATTGGTTCTTACACCAAATCATCAGTAGACTTCAACCACCCAAATTCTTAAAAAACTCATGAATATGTTCTGTCTTTATATAATAACCTCATTAAACAAAATGAGAATTACTATAAGAAAACCAAAACGTTCAAGTTTTTTTAAGAATCCAACAAACCATTATTCGCTATTCGAAAAAAGAAAAAAAAAAAAAAGAAAAAGAAAATCAAAACAAGCGAATAGCGAATAATGGTTTGTTGGATTCTTAAAAAAACTTGAACGTTTTGGTTTTCTTATAGTAATTCTCATTTTGTTTAATGAGGTTATTATATAAAGACAGAAAATATTCATGAGTTTTTTAAGAATTTGGGTGGTTGAAGTCTACTGATGATTTGGTGTAAGAACCAATGAAATGCATATAGACAAACTTAACCAACAACAAACCCTATAAATTTTTGAATAATATTTTGGCTAAGTTTAAATCTCAGCTACTTGGGCCAAAAGTACTTTTTTATACATTTGGTACTTTTTTTTAATTTTTTGAGCTTTTGGCTCAAGATATATTAAATAAAAAAAAGGCCCTTAATCCAAATTGAGGTCGGAAATCAATAAAATGGACTTTTTTCACATTTTTGTATTTTTTTAAATTTTGTTGGAACATAAGTCTACGAGAATGAAAGTCATGACAAAAGCCCAGATTGAGGCTTAAAGTCAAAGTTGAAATTATGTCATCAAAAAGTACTTTTTTTACATTTTTGGTAATCATGCTTTTTTTGATATTTTAGCTTTTCTAAAAATATAAAATAAAGGCCTAAAATTAAGGGATATAAGTTGGAATTCATAAAAATAGAAAACTTTAGATTTTAAATTAAGATTTTATAGAAAATCATGCAAATTGCACTTTTTTATTGCATTTCATACTTTGTTTTAATAATATATAACACTTCGCTTGCGAAGTAGCGGGTTAATTGCTAGGTTACTTTTATAGATATTTTATTTGGGGACAACTGACCTTAACCACAAGAAGCATAATTGAAATGGCGTTAACTTTAAACTGAATTTTGTTTTTAAATGCAAGTTAAGTCGTCGCCTAGTAAAACCCATTACAATTCTTACAATTAAATTATTTACCTACTTGGTACTATTTATAAGCGTTAAAGATAAAAATTTTCCTATTATATATTGTGGTAGGGTGTAGATATAACATAAGGATTTAAATATAAAAATAGGTAACACACTTATACAATTTACCGGAAAACTTATTTCATTAAATGCCTAATTAAAATAACTAAAACTAATTTAAGATAAAATGAGTTTAAAAAATGTTTAATTAGGTTTCTGGATTTCTTATGATTAATTATATTTTATCGATTAATAGGGAATAAGATATAGACATGCAGGTTTAAGAAGTATTCCCATAATAAGTGACAAGTCTAATAACACATATAAAAGTTTTTGTTTTGTTTTTGCTAAAACCACTGACTTTTTTGAAATTGTTTTGCTTGTGTTAAATAAAATCTTTATTATATTTGTAATAAAATTTGCTTGATTGTAATTTATTAAGACAAACACAGAGTTTCCTTTAAAGAAATGGTAAAACCAAATTGAGTATTTCACCAAAATTAAGCTGCTGCAGCTTTTGAATGAAGTTGTTTAAGGCATTGGTGCAAGAGTATTGGTGATGGTGGCATAGAGCTATGTTGGAAGATCTTTATAATGGCTGAATAGTTTGTAAGTGAAAATTGTTTGGAAATTTTTAAACAAAACTAAGGTAAAAACATTAAACATCAAACAGTCGATTAAAAAACGTACAACAGTTAAGATATTTAAGATAAACTAATCATTTCAATTTAAAAACATAATTTTAAAGTTAAAAAAATACCCAAAAGTTTATTTCTAAAAATTTTATTTCAAAATAAAAGCATTAAAAAACCATAACAAAAAAAGGATTAAAAACACAAAAAGAAAATATTTCTGAAAAAGATTGGAAAAAAATATTATTTAAAAATTACGTGCTAAATATTTCTACTTTTCTTAATTTAACCAAAAAGTTAAAAAGGATAATTTAAATTAAATTCCAACAATAACAAACTAAATGAATTTTAATAGTGTTAAAAAATATGTAAAACAAATTTATTGATTTTATGCAACAAATAATTATTAAATCATAATTTCGTATTTAAAACTTTTGCTTTCATGTGGATGTTGTAATAATTGCAATAACCAGACACTGGCCACATTTAAACGCATAATCATACAAAAACAACAACATGTCATTGGCTTGTGCTGCCACAATAGCTGCAACAGCCTCACTGTTACCTTCACCTCTAAAGCAAGTCAACGTTGTTAAGCCTGTTTCTTTGTGTCTTATGTTGTGCTTTTTCACTTTGGCTTTGGTAAGTGTTGTTGTAACTGTTTACAGTTGACTTTTTAATGTTTTAAGTCAAGTTTAAAAATTTTTGTTTCAAACTTTCAACAAAAACACCAAATTCACATAGAGCGTACTATTGAAAGCAAATTAATTTTTTTCTTTTAACCAAATGAAATAAAAAGATTTTTTTTTAAATATCAACAGGAAAACTAAGACGAAATTTTAAAACTAGTTTTATAACATCAAATGGTTTAAAAGAGTTTCCCAAATATCTTTAAAAACCTGCAAAAAAGTTAATATGGAAAAGAGCAGAAAATATATATATTTACTTCGTTATAACACCACTAAAAGTCTTTTTGACTTGTTAAAAAAAATTGTTTCGTATTATTTGTGGTAATTGCCAACGTTTTTAACTTCTTTTTTAAATTTTTTTTAATTTAGTATGAGGTACGGCTTATTTGTTGTTACGTCCTTCAAATTTCTTTGATAAAGTCATTTTGAAAATGACAGGCTTAAAATTGGTAGAAACGTGTGTTTTGGTGTGTTTTACTGCGAGCATTAAAAACTTAATTTTTTATTTTTGTGACTACCGCTCTCGCTTTATAAAGGCACTTAAACTATTTTTATACCCTTTACATAAGTAATAAGGGTATATATAAGTTTGTGATTCCGTTTGTAATTTCTTTATTATCCATTCGAGACCTCTAAAGTATATATATTCTGGACTCTTATAGATGAGAAAGTCGATTTAGATATGTCCGTCTGTCCATGTTTTAAAGTCAAGTTTCTGAAGCCCCCAGATGTCGCATAGACCCGTAAGTGGTATCAAACTGTGAGAAATATCTGCGAAAAGATCGCTGACCGATATATAAGTCAAAACCAAAACTACATCCTGTTTTCTTATATGCTTTTTTTGACCCCGAGAGCCTGGGTTCGATTACCGGCCAGGACAATTTTTTTATTTTTTTTATTTATTAACATGCATTTCAAATGAAAATAAGCCGGCAACTAAGACTAGCTCTATTTATTTCTCTAAAATTTTAACCTAAAAACCTCTAAAACTTACCCGGAGTTGCCCCTACACGGCTGCAATGTAAAACCGACTCCCATTAATTTTTTCTCACAAATACTTTTATGAAACATACCTACACCCTATCTCCGCTCCCTAACAGGGTTTCAATACAAGGCTTAATTTCAGAATTTTTTTAAATCGCTTTCACATCTTCCAGGGTGCTCCTACAAAGGTCAACTGTAAGACCGACCCCAGTTAATTATTTCTTCCAAACATTTTTGTGAAGCACATGTACCCCATATATCTAGCCCCTAACAGGGTGGTCATAAAAAATTTTTAAAAAATTTGTTGTAAAAACCTTACAACTGCTCCCGAGTCGCCCTTAGAGGGATAAAATACACAAAAAATATATTCATAAAACATACTTACCCACCATCGGCCAAGGGGGCTCCCATACAAAGTTTGAGAAATTGCAATAAATCTTCCCCTACAGCTTCCACGGTGATCCTACAAAGGTCAAATGTAAGACCAACCCCACCTAGTTTTTTCTTCTAAATATTTTTTTGGAACATACTTACGCACAAAAGTTATAAAAATTATTTAAAAACTCCCACAACTACCCCAGAGCCGGCCTTAAAGAAATAAAGTGTAAAACCAACCCCCAACAGTTTTTCCGCCCAAGCCTTTTCCTAGAACATACTACATACTCCACCCCTAAACGGGTTGCCACCAGGGACCGTAACAGTTATGACTTTTTTCAAAAAAGTCAAAATATAATAGTTATTTTTTGACTTTTATTTTTTAGATCAAAAATAAAAGTTAAAATTTGACTTTTATTTTTTCGGTCAAAAATAAAAGTTAAAATTTGACTTTTATTTTTTCAGTCAAAAATAAAAGTTAAAATCTGAGTTTTATTTTTTCGGTCAAAAATAAAAGTTAAAATCTGACTTTTATTTTTTCGGTCAAAAATAAAAGTTAAAATCTGACTTTTATTTTTTAAGTCAAAAATAAAAGTTAAATGTAATTTGTATTTTCAGAGCATAATATGCCAAACACCAACTCCTTAACTTTCTAGCCAATAACCGTTTTTATATACATATGTACTCTATTATATTTTTTTTTCTTTTTGTTTTAATACAAATACAACATGTACTTATAATTCCAAAAATAAAAACTGTGTTAATATTTAATTAATATTTTATTTAACTTTTTTAACATCTGCTTTCAATAGGAACAAAAGTCAAATTTTAACTTTAATTTCTGACTTAAAAAGTAAAAGTCAAATTTTAGCTTTAACTTTTGACTTAAAAAATAAAAGTCAAATTTTAACTTTTTTTTTGACTTAAAAAATAAAAGTGAAATTTTAACTTTTATTTCTGACCGAAAGAATAAAAGTTAAAAAAATTAAAGTCTTTTAAGTTTATTATTCCTTAGCATAACAGCATCAATATGCTGTATTCAAATATTTGATAGACAAATTTTATCCACCTGACTTTTTGATTTCAAATTTTGAAAATAACTGTTATTTTCGGTCCCTGGGCGCCACACAAAATTTGAAAAAAATAGTGTAAAAACCCCTACAACTTCCCCATAGTCACCCTAAGAATATTAAAATATGACACCTACCGACTCCTATTTAAAAATTAGAAATACTATTTTATAAATATTAAAAATTTATAAAAAAAAATAAGAAAAAAGTTCGGGGCCAATCTGAAGGGTACATAAGATTCGGCGCTCTTACTTGTCTTTTCTGTTTTTGTTTATGCGGTGAATAAATAATCTAAAACTCTTCTTCCTTAACTATTAACACTTTTTAGAAAAATTTTAAAAAAAATTTCGTAAAGTGCAGCAGAATAAAACAAATAATTTTTCAAGGTATTATAAAGTTGTTTGTGCCTCTTTGTGAATAACTGCATTTAGTTGATGTTGTATATCAGCGCTTAAGGAAATTATTCAACTTGAACTCAAGCATATAAAGACACTTAATTTCTACTTTTATGTTAAACTTTTTTAAATGAAATGTTTAAGTTGTTTTCTTTTTCTGGTTTTTGTTTAATGCATTTTTTTTTTGTACTTAAATTGAAATAATGCAGGAAGTTTTAATTGTTTCATTTTATTTCATGTTGATTTTTCATCTTCAAGTGCTAATATTTTGTCATGCATTTATTGTACGTTGAATGCGGAATGTGAGTATGTTAATAATTTTAATAATTTTGCATACAATGATGCCTTAGATCAACAGTAAAAGATAAAATAATTAAAACTAATGGCATTTGTAAAAATGTATTTGTTATTTTAGGAGAGAGATTTTTAAATGCAAAAAGTAAAAATGTAAATTTATTAACAATCAACATTCAAATGTAGTGAACATAATGAAGACTTTTGATATAAAAACTTGGATTCCTCAAATCTTTGGTATTTACACAAACATCTTTAATTGTGATATATGTATGTATCACTGTTTTGGTTTTGGGAAAAACTATGTTTTGCTCCAAATAAAATTGCCCTCCAGCATCCTGCTTAAGATTTTGGGCACCAGACCTCAGGTTGTGTCCCCTTAAAGTACTTAACTTACTTACAGAGCATTTGTTTCATTAACCAAACTTAGAATAGTTCCAGTTCTATTCTTTCATCTCGTATAACCTTTTCTAAAATGATGCTGAAGAAACCACACGAAAGGCTGTCTCCTTGTCTGAAACCTCGTTTGGCGCTGAAAGGTTTAGTGATAAAACTGTCTATCTTGACTGAGGATTGCGTAAAGGTCTTCCTGCAAAGTCGTTTCAGTTTCGCAGGGATACGAAACTCAAACATAGCTTGAAACACCTTTGAACGTATGGGGCTATCAAAAGCAGCTTTATAGCCAACAAACAGATAGTACGTGTCGATTTGTCTTTCTTGGGTGTTTTTCAGGATGTGGCGTAACGTGTATATCTGGTCGATGGTGGATTTGCCAGGCCTAAAACCGCATCGGTATGGCTCAGTAATCTCGCCGGCTTTTATTTTAAATCTTTCACACAATACGCTGGAAAGAATCTTAAAAGCAATGGGAAGGTGACTTATTCCTTTGTAGTTGGCACATATTGTCTTGTGTACTTTTTTGTGCACAGGACATACCACCATGGTGTATATAAAATATATTCAAAGAAACTATCAATTATTTATTCCATAATATAAGACTTGAAAAAATATTAAAAAAACACTCATTGAGGAAAGCAATTTAAATAACAAAACATATTGTTATTGAAAACTTACAATTTGTATTCCAATACAAATGGTTCTTGTGTTTTGCGCTTTTTCTTTTACACAAGTTGCAACATTTATAAACATTGCTTTGTTATTAAAACATTTTTTTCTGATAATTTTCAATACTAATTTGAAAATCAGAAGTAAAAAATATATAAAAAAAACAAACTAAAGAACTCAACGCAACGCATTTCTTTCATACAAAAAATCAAAGACCCAACTACATCAAAAACAACTAAGAAACCTAACAAATGTTAATGTACTTTTGCATTATAATGACTATAAATAAAAATTGGTAAAAAAAATGCAATAAATAAATTTTATTTCCAGCAAAAGAAAATAAAACCAATTTTTATAAAAAAAATCAATGAAAGTTACAATTTATAGTCCTTACAAAATGCATCTATACATACACACTAGGGGGGATAAATTTTTTTTTATCAAAAATCGTATAGCAGAAACGTAATCTACGGCAAAATTCAAAGAAAACTTTCCCATAAAGATTTTTTGCTCCCATTATTATTTAAAAACATTATCACCTCAATAATAATACAGTTTTTGATCTTATGAAGAATATCTGTTCAAGTTCTGGAATTTTAAAAAAAATCGCTAAATTCAATTTTTTTTCTAAAACAGGTGGCAAAAAATTTCGATTCTGCCCCACGGTGCGGTGTATAATTTCCAACTGGCACATTTAAATATTTGTAACCCGATAATTTTGAAGTTTGAAGTTTTAAGCGGCATTTGAAGCAAGTTACTTGGTCTTTCCAATATTTTTTTATAATTTTAAAAATAAGAAAAAAGATTAAAAAATATTTGGAAATTTTTTCAACAATATTTAAAATTTTTCATGGTTTAATTTATTACATATGTGTGTGCATACATAAACAAAGGGTTTACAAATGCAACAAAGAAGAATATTTTGTAAAAGAGAATGTAAGTGAAATCAAACAAATAAACAATCAAGGAAAAAAAAGAAAACTAGCCTTTGAATAGGAAATCAACAATAATAAATAGAACTCAAAGTTTAAAAATATTTATACCCACAGCACATATGTACATATGTACATATGTACTTGGTAGGGATATTACGGGTTTGTGCAGATATTTATAACGCTCAAAAATAATGGTCTGCGACCCACCTTTAAGTATACCGATCGATTTTGAATCACTTCCCGAAAAGAAATAAACATGCCCGTCTGGCTTGGTGTCCCTGTATTCTTTTAAATTTCACGCAGCTAAGTTTTTTTTTTTGCCTGGCACGACACCTATTGTATTTGGTGGTGATCGTTCTATTTTTTGTCCTACCCCAATAAAAATGTTCTCCGGGAATAAAAGTTTTGACCTATAACTGTCTTGAATATAAATCTATCTTCATAGAGTTTAATACTTCTAACTTATATATTGTACAAAAATATGATCGACCATATAGTTGACGTAGTACATACCCAAATGTCCTCCCGAAAAAAGCAGTTTGGGCTGTAAATGACTCGAATATTACTTCACCTTCTTAAAATTTTTCACACATTTTTATCTTTATGACACCAACTGTTATACAAAGCACCCATACAACTGTGGTGTGGGCCGGGCTTGACCAACCATCATCTAGAGATCAACTTAGTTTTTGATATAAATCTGCCGGCAAGCTGTGACGGTTGTAACTACTTATTAGCAAATGTAAAACATACCCTTTAAACAAAAAACATTAAACATCTGTTTGCTTTACTTAAGCATTTTCTGATTTGTTAAAATATATTTTAAATATTGTTTTTTTTTTTTTTTTAGATTTTCCCCTTTTAAGCTTTTGGCTCTTTTTGCAAATTACATCAAATGCCAATGAATAACAATTGTCTGTATGCGTGTAATGATTATTGAAAATTAAAAAAAGTATTAAAAAAAACACTACAATAAAATAACACACAATACCATCATCGACAACTCAAACAACAACAACATTTCTAAAAGAACAACAACAAATAGTTTTTTTTTATAATTTTTCAATTTTATTTCTTTTATAACTTTTATTTGCTGCACAAATGGCCACCATTGTTGTTATTAATTTGCTTTAATTGTATTTTCTGTTGTTACCATTTTATAGTTTTCCTTTTTTCATTTTATTAGTTTTTATTTTATAAGCAAAACTAACATCAAATGAATGTTTTTCACACTTCTTGACACACTCTCTCTTTGATTCTCGTGCTTCTAACGCTTTGAAGGTAAGTAAGTGTAATGTGGTATGTATAAGTATTTGTGTGTGTGTTTGTAGAAAGAGCCTTTTTGTGCTGGTGTGTAAACATTTAACTTTTTCCGTATAAAGTTAAAAAGGAAACGGAAACTAGGCCACAAAACTTTTCTAATTGTTTGGCTACACGCAATGGTAAATTGTATTTTTAAAGTATTTTTTCCAAGTGCAAACAAGAGGGAAATAAAAACAATTTTCGTTTTGCAACATTCTTTGAATGGTAATAATAGCTTTTGCATTTTAGAATTTTTAAAATCCTTTATAGAAGCTTTAAGGTCAAAAGTTTAAAAGGCATTAATTTAAAGTGTTGAATATATAAAGCAATCTGTGCAATAAGTATTGCCAAAAGATTTAAAAAATATAACGAAACTGTGTGTTACCATGTCTGCTTGCAAAACCAAGAAAAGTTTAATTCCTAAAATACTTTTCTAAAGGTGTATTGAGTTTAATTGATAAGTTCATCTTAAATTTGGTAAACAAACCTTCATGTCATACCTTATCCAAACTTGAGAGACATCGATAGAGAGCACTTTTTTAATACTAAAGTATCAGTAGCCTTAAGTGGCAACTATTAATTAGAATTGTGTTTCTTAAGGCTTTCGAACCACAACAGTCAACAATTCATTTACGTCGCCCAGGGTTCTCCACCAATTTTCTTCTTAGGGCTTCGGCTCTTCGCCATTAAGAATATATCTTGCGAGGAGCTATGTATGTCTAGATCTTCTCACAGTATCATAAGTAATGATGTCCCATGCTTCTGAGATGATTTGTTAGTTTCTAAAACATATTTAAAAATTTTCATTTAAAGTGCTTAACATTGTCACATTTCGCACCGCACGCGACGCCAAATGTTACTGAGAAGGGGGGGTTGGTTGAGCCACTTGTCTAAGGATTATATGTGGTGCGTGTATTTTTTGTTTTGTTTATACAAATATTTGTAACGCTCAAAAATAAAAGACAATGACCCTTTATTAAATCGATCGACTTCAAATCATTTCCTGACTCAATTAAAACTAATATTATCTGGCCGCTCGATTAAGTGTCCATGAGTTCTTGGGATCAAATTACTGGTCGCATTTTAAGATCCACAGCACACACGTGGTACAGGTATTATGCTTTTGTGCAGGTGCTTGAAACGCCAAAAAGTAATGGTCTAAGACTCATTTTTGAATATACCAATCAACTCAGAATCACATCCTTAATAAATTTTTGCTTGTCCTTCCTTCCTTCCGTCTGTCTATCTGGTTGAGTATTTATGTATTGTAACGATACTTTGATAAAATTTTGCAAAAATTAATTCTTTAGCAAAAAATTTGTGGTGTGCTTGCTGTATGCTTTGAAATATAACTTCCATAAGAATGTGGTGTAGCGCTAAATATGGTCGGGCTTAAACCACTATAGCTTTTTACTTATTGAAGTTAGTTTGATGAAATTTGGCTCTGATAATGTTTTTTTCAATAAAAGTATCAAGCTTATTGAAATTGGTGATGATAAGTGAATTCGTTTACTTATACCCTATACAGATGTCCCCCAGCATAAAAATTATTGGCTTTAACTACCTCGGCTATTTGCGCATTTCCACAAAACTCCACATGTGCTTATCACTTGAGACCCCCGAGTATTGCTTTGGCGTAAAGTACAATTTGGACATAGTTTAACGCCTTAAAGTATTTAATTTTTTTCCTCGATGGTAAATTAAGTATTTTATAATGGAAGTTAAATTTTCAACACTAGATATTTGATATCTAGAAACAATTTTAAACAAGTGGCTCTACTTTTTACGATTCAAAAAATCTCTGGGAAAGGTCATGTGATGGTTCGGCTATAATAATTAAATCAAGAATCAAACACTAATGGGTAAGTGGTCTCTGCAATTGTTATATTCAAGCAACAAATGTCTGCGTTGATGAATTTTTTCATAACTTATTTGTTTCGTTGATATATTGTCCAACCAAATCGTCTATAACGAAGGATCAGTTTAACAGTTTTTACAAATCTTTAGGTTTTCGCTATTTAGCTGCTGAAGACTAAAGGGCGTGTATTGTATAATTCCGTGCCTGAACTGGGACTTATCATTATTAACTACCATATCGTACCTTTAAGATTTAGAACGAAATACCTTAGCATTCACATGGATCGCTGCCTCTCATGGAAGTCCCATATAGATGAGAAATTGACGCTTTTTTTTATTTATTTAAGAAAATTTTTTATTATAATTACTACAAATAAACAAAATAATAGTATAATAGCATATAACTATACCCTGTCCCATAAACAAGCTCTCTAGTAGTAGTAGTAGTAGTAGTAGTAGTAGTAGTATACCTCCTTTTCAGACGGGTGTGTCCACTATGTTGCAAGATGTTTCGAGTGAGCGGATTTGGGTGAGTTTCCAGCTTATTTTAATACTTGTCCACATAGTTCAGGATTTCGCATTCAACTAGTGGAATTTGTAGATCCTTGTGGATGTTGCTGTTTTTAATATACCAAGGAGCATCAGTTTTCATTCTTAAGGTTTTGTTTTTCCGCCGTTGAATTTTTTTTTTTGGAGACGGAAGCAGTGCCCCATAATTGTATACCGTAGCACAAAATTGGTTTTTAAATCGATTTTTCGAGTAAAAATTTACAATCAAGACGAAGCATAGAGTTTATGCCGATTAGCCATTGGACTTGTGTAACTTTAAGTTTCATTTGCGTCAACTTCATATTCTTCACATTCCTAAAAAATGTTTTTTCGTAAATTCTTACTTTTATAAAAATCTTTAAAATATTTATTTATGATGATATATTTTAGATACAATTTTTTACTATAATTTTTTATACTAAAATAATTTTAATTATATTAACAGATTTTCCTCTTTCATTTTCTATTTAAAACAATTTATATTTTTAATTTTTAATCAGATATAAATATTACTGGTGTGTGTATGTGTGGGTTTCTGAGAGTATTTACAAATTTCATGAGAATCATTTCTATCTTAATTTTGTTTTGCTTCTTTTTTTTATTGTTATTTAAAACTCATTTTGACATTTTAATTAAAAACCATACTATTGACACTAAAAGTATTCGTTCATCCTTTTTTTTCATATTTGCTTCTCTATTGCTTTTATTTTTTTTTTGTTATCTTCACCATTTTGTTTTGTTCTGTACACGATTTTTTTTTTATTTGTGTTTTTTGTGAATTTGTCGTATGTGTGTTGGTATGTGTACATTAAGTTTACCATATAAAATGTTTATAAAATGGTTTTCGAAGTAAGCAATTGAATAAAATGGGTGGGAGAGACCTTTTAGTTAAATTGAATTTGTGTGTCATTAACTTGATTCACTTAAAATCGTTTTGCCGTTGGTTTAATAAGAGTACATGCATATTTAAACGGAAATTTATCGTTTTATTTAAAATTTGTTTTTTTATACAAGGGGTAAGTGGCAGAGGGTGCATTAGTTTAGTTTATTATGCCGTGTGTAACAACACAAAAATTTTTCTCAAAGCTTCGCGTTTTTATAATTTCTTATTCTTAAAAATATTTTGAGTTGAAAAGCTGTTTATTTTAAAATTTACTAAAATTGTTAACGCTTTTTATACGAATTTATGAATTTTAAATTAATCTTAGTAGGGAAAAAGGAAAACAGGGATCAAATAAGTGAAGGTAAGTTGTACGTAAAAACGAAACAAATGGTTATTTTCTTATTAAAAAAAATCAATGAATTTACGTCTAAAAGAATTTGAAAATTATTAAAATGAAAATAAATTGGTACATATTTTATTTCAATATATTTCACCTACTGAATATTCGGCTCTCCCGCTTTTGTGCTCTGATAAAAATATCACACCCGTCGCATTTCTTAAAAGTTGTTTTCTTTAAGTTAAAATAGTTCTTTTTTGTAGAAATAATGTACCAAATACGATCAGAAACACGCAGTCAAAATGTTAAAAAATTTAACCTGTTTAAAAAAAAAATTTTACAAAGCCAGATCTTAATGTTAAGAACTTTTTAAAACTAAAATTTGTAATGTCACACCCGTCACAGCTTAAAAGTAGTGATTGTTTTCGAAAATTATATATTTTCAGTTTCTACTTACTATTAATCGTTTAAAACATACCATCCTTCAAAATCATAGCTTTTTTTAATTTAAAATCTTGAATTGTTTGAGTTATGAGCACAAACGTAAGCACAATCGTCACACCCGCCATAATGGAATTGACCTGGATTAAAAAAAGGTGGTTGCCTATTTTGCTTTTTTAAGATTATAAGTCAAGAAATATTACGATAAGGGCTATTGACCTATATAAAGGCCAAAAGTCAACTAGTGGATTAAAGTACCTTGTTTACATTTTTGGTTTTGTTTTTGAGATTTTGAGTCTGTGTAAAATTAATTAGCGGCAAATGATCTATATAAAAGCAAAAAAATATGAAAAAAGTAAGTTTTTTTTCATTTTTGTACTTTTTGCCCTTTTTACAACTAATGTTTTAAGCTAAGGAGTACTAACACAGGTCGAAAGTTAATTAAGTAGACCAAAAGTATATTTTATTACTCTGGCCTTTTTGGAGGTTAAGAGTCTTTAAATATGAATTTGAGGTTAATTTGTCCATAAACAGATTTTGCGTCTAAAAGCATGAAAATGGCCAGATCCGAAACCGTACGAAAGGACAAAAGGAAAATTTTTTTTACCGACCTAGATTGAAGTAGGAAGTTAAAAAACAGAAAACTTCTGATTCTGGACTTAGATTGCATATATTATAGTGAAAATTTTCCTTTCAATGGTCATAGTTTTCCCTCGCCTTAGGTACTTTATTTTGGGTGTTATTTTTAACTTTGCTTACTAAGTTGTGGGTTAGTTGCCAGGATACTATGTATAAGTGTATTTTTTTTTAATAAAATAATCGTTAAAAATATTTTTTTTTCTTTTTAAACAAGTAATGTAAAGAGAAATTAAAAATAAATAGATGCATGTTTGTATATACTTTATATATTACTTTAAAGATATGAGGACTTTATGTATTCGCTTACAAATATTTATTACTTCCTTTAAATCTGGTAGAAACTTGTTTCAAACTAACCAATTTTTTTCTTTAAAAGAAAAATTTAAATGACGTAATACTAGGCCAAGCAGGAGAAAAGTTTACCAATCCAAGGTTATAAAAACCAGATATTAAAAAATTTTAAAAATCAATGACATTGTGCGTTACTTAATACTTTTGATTTTGCTAAACAAAATCACTTAATAAGTTGCACATGCGCATACAAAGCGTAAAGTGAGTTCCTTTAGTATTGAGGATTCATATAAAATATTCAAGTAAAAAGTGAAAGTAGTCAATAAAATTTTTTTTGCACTTTTCCAGATAAACACCATTAAGGCAGAAGATGTATTTTTGGCACCACCTAGTTTGGAATCATTTTCAAGTTATGAAGTAGGTTTAAAAATTATATGTATTTGCCCTTTTTTTCTTTAACCATTTTTAATATTTTTTTTTACTTAAGGACATGCAACGCTACTTTGATCACCGCAATCATCGCCGCTTAAGACATTTGGAAAATCCCTTAGAGGATTCCTATATTGCAGCCTTCAATAAACATAATGAACAGGCTGAGCTTTTATTAAGATCTAGGCGCTCTTCCAACAAAAACAAGGAAATAAAACCGCCTGCTTTTATTAAGTTCGAAGCATCGGATGCCGTAGAGCCAAGTGAGGAAGTTAAGAATTTAATACGTCAATACAAAAGTCGCGATTTACAGCAAAATGAAAAATATATGGAAACAGTGTCACCCTTAAACAACAAAACGATAGTAAAAAGAACCTCTATGAATACAATGAGAAAACCAACGAGTTTTGGCAAACGTTTGGCTAGACCAAAACGTTCCATGCAGCCACATCAACAACCGGCCAATTTTAAAGTAAAATACATACCATTTGAAATTACAGACGCGCGAGAGCCCGATGATCATACCAAAATGCTTATCAAACGTATGCGTGCTTTGGAAAATGAAAAAGTAGTCAAAGAATTTCCCTTATCACTGCCTAGCTCGGAAACAAATGTGGACGCTTTAAAACGTGGAGTAAGTACAACTACCAATAGACCAACACCCAAGCGATCCAAATACATTAAACAATGGAAACCTAAGCGAGTAAGGAGGGAGGCCAAAGCACCTGAAATGATTAAATTCGAAATATCAGATGCAAAGGATCCAGATCCCTCTCTAAGGACCTTTATGAAATCCAAACAAACAAGAGAAGCCAAAGACCTTAAAGTAAATGGTAAAGATGCAAGTCAGGCCAATAAGGCAATAGATGCTGCTACCTCTGAGGACTTAAACGCAGAGGGCACCAAAAGATATTTTGTTTATAAGGAGGCCCCCGTTAAAGTTAAGAAATCAATAGCTGGCATACCACATGATGTACAAAATATCATATCGCATTTAATTAAAGGGGGTGGAGGTGTGGGAGGCGGCTTAGGGGGTAAGGCCTTTTTGAAATATATACCTGCCCAACATATGGACTATAATCATTTAAAAGATGGCTATCCAAAAATTAAGACTGGCGAAGCGGGAGCTATTTACGGTGGTGAGTCTGGTAAATATGCCCATGCAGCCCCTGTTAAATTTGTTTATCATCCTATATTGGTGGGAGGACATGGTAGCGGTGGTGGTGGTTATGCAGGAAAAGGTTTTGGAGGTGAAAACAGCAGTGGTGCTTTTGGTAGTTATGTTGGTGGTAATAAAGCTGGAGGAATGAGTAGTAGCGGTTATAGTTTAGCAGATAGCAAGGGGAGCAATGGTGGTGGGGGACATACCGTGGCTTATTCTATAGGGCACGGAATTTCTGGCGGTAAAACGGAAGGCGGTAGCTATGTATCTGCTTCCCAAGCCAATATAGGTCATGGTGGTAGCCTAGGGGCCCATACTAATTATGCCAGCGCTAGTGGTTATAGTGGAGGCCTTCATGCTCCATTTATACACCCAATTGTAGTTGCCGATGCCGGTCGAGACCACGCAAAGGGAGCGGACTATGGTGATAGTTTTGCAGAAGGGAAAAATGCTGGCAGTGAAGCAATTAAAGCCGTACCAGCTCCACAATTCAAGGAAGAAACTAAGTACAGTGTAGTGCCCACCGTTGAACAATATGCCAAAACACCTACCCAAGAGTTTCAACTTAAACTCTATTCACCCGAGTCTCTAATAGCAAAAGCACAACTGGAGGCCAAGGATAAGGCAAAGGCTATAGCAGAAGAGGGAGAAAAAGCAGTGGCTGCAGCTTATGAGCTGGCAGCAAAAGGGAAGAGTTTTGGTGGAGGAAAGGGAGAAGATTATGGAGGCGAGAAGGCAGAAGGTGGTTTTGGTTTAAAGATGGGTGCCGCAGCTTACGGTGATGGGAAAGGTGGTGCAGGCTATGATGGAGAAGGTAAAGAAAAATATGCTAAAGTTAAAGAAAAAACAGGCTATGGAGCAGAAGAAGCATATGGTGGTAAAGAAATTGGCAGTGCTGGCCCTGTTATTAAAATTGAATATCATGCGCCACCTGAATCTATAAAGGGCAACTACAAGGATGTAGCAGAATTTAAGCATCTCTCGTCATTGGTAGGCAAATCTCCGGAAGACCAAATACATGGTCTTACCTACTTATTAGCCAAAGAAATGCAAACTCGTTTACATTTGCAGCGTCAACATAGATTTGGAGCTGAAGGTGAAAAAGAAGGCTTAGGCTATAGCATGGGTAAGGCAGTAGGACTTGGAGCCTATGGGGAAGCAGCTGAAGCTCGACCACAAGACAACAAAGCTCCTATTCTATTTCACCCTGAAGAGGCAGGAGAAGATGATGGTGGGAAAAGTGGTTCCGGAGCAGGCGGAGGCTTTTATCAGCCCATAGCTGGTAAATATATAGGCATGGCTAAATCTCATCAATATATACCCGTTATAGAGCAAGCAGCAGTTGAAGAAATTAAAGCTGGTGGCAGCAATGGTGGTGCTAAGGGTGGTTCTGAAGGCTTGGCTGGTAAAATAGGTGCTTATGGCCTTTCTCCCAACTACAAGGGCTTAGGCAGTTTTAAAAGTTTAGCAAGTGGTATGGGAGCTAAGGCCGGTGCTCTAGGTGCTAAAGAGATGTTCAATGCTAACAGCTACGAAGAAGCAGCCAATAAGGTAAATCAATTAAATTTTACATATTAAACAAAATATATTTTTCTATTTTTTACAAACAATGAATTTTATTTTTTAACTTTTTAAACTCTTTACTACTTTGTGTGTTTTCCTTTTAATTGTAAAAAAGAACTTAATTTACACTGTCTGGCTTTTGTAATCCCCTTGTGGATTAATTCGCGTCACAAACATCGTTAATCCATTTACTTACTCCTTACAGTAACAGCAAAAAGCTATAAAACACAAATAACTAAATAAAAAGTTCTTTGAAAACATGGCAAAATCAGTGTGGTGCCCTGTTAACTTAAAGTACCAAATCATTTAGAGTTACCAAAAGTATGATAAAGATTTTTTTTTGTAATCTTGAGTATAACTCTTTCATTAACTTAAGTGTATCGGTAGAAATAAATCCTAATAAAAAATAAAAAGATATTCGAAGTGGTTACCCTATACATGTATAAAATTAATGCAAATAGTCTTAACAAAATACTCTTTCACTACTTCTCTCCTAAACTGATTCCAATAACAACAAATAATATGCCAGACAAAAAGAAAAACATTAAGACTAAATTCACACTAGGCAAATATTTTTCCATATTAAACGTAACTAATTACATGCAGAAGTTTTTTTTTAATTTTTTAATACTGAATCCTCGTCTTTAACGAACTAACAGTAGGAATTCAAATCTTAAAACTAAATAATAAAAATTAGTCCAGACAATGACTGACTTAAATTTTAGTTCTTAAAATAAAGTATAAAACAGTTCAAAAGGTTTTATCTAAGGGCAATAGTGCCCTTCCTCTTCAAAAGAACGTATCGCTCATGTTAGGGATGTGTTTCCCATTTATTTAAATTCTTGCCAACACAGTTTAGGAATTCACATTTAACTACTGGAATTTGTGGATTCGTGTGGACGGTGCTTTTTTAAACATATCAAGGAAAACCTAATTATCATTCTCATGATTTTGTTTTGACGGCGTAGAATTTTTTCTATGTTTGAGGCAGAAGAAGCAGTGCCGCATAATCTTATTTCTTAGCGCCACATTGGTTTTAAAATGGAGCTGTAGAGCAGAAGTTTAAAATAAAGACATAGCAAAGAATTCTACCAAGTGTCGAAAAGCTATCAGTTTTTACACCCTTCATATAGTGATAAGGGTATATATCAGTTTGTCATTCCGTTTGTAGTTTTAACAGTACTCACTTGACCCCATAAAACATATAAACTCTGAATCCTTATAGATAGGAAAGTCGATATACCCAATCAAGTTTTCAGACTCAAGTAAAGTCGCACAGAAAACATACATATATGTACCTACATACATACAATGATTTCATTACTATTAAGCTGAAAAGGATCTATATATGAAAACAAGAGTACAAAATGTTTAAATTTCATATTTGCGCAGTGGGCACTAAACTTAAAAGTCTTTTAAATATTACGGCATTGTCAACTTTAAAAACAGTTTTGGGTGATTGTGTGTCAATTGATGCGTTTGGCTTAACTTTTTCTAATAATGGTGGCGCTTGTCGTTCGTCGTTCACCGTTGATATTAGTGTTTGTGTAAAATTGTTTTCTGTTGTGAGTGCAAGTGAATGTACTTCCGTTTCCCTGTTAAAGTTTGATGAAGATACCCAAGCAATATCGTATCAGAATTTATACTTTTCTTTTTTAGCTTCTTTATTCATTGCCTACTTACCCACAATTCAACAAAATAAAAAAGAAGAGGAGTTAAGAAAATGTGCAAATAATGAATATCCTGCATGTGCATGAATGACTAGTTTTGGTTAAGCATTACAGCCATTGACGTTGTTGTTAAGTCTAAACCAAGCGGGTAGTCGCTTCCCTTCCCTGCCAAAAGCAAATTTCAATGTATTTTCGTTTAAAATAAAATGCAAAATAACAACGACATTGAAATTGTTTGTCGAACTTCAAAATTTTTTTTGCATCTAAATGCATTATGTTCTTTACAACAATTTAAAAACAAGTGTTTAAAGACAGAAGAAAACACCAAGGAAGACCTTATTAAATGAAAAGAATGTCTTGTTCTGCAATGATGTGATAGAAACCAAAAAATGGGAAAGAAGAGGTGCATGTTAAAAAAGTAGACATGGATATGCAATCAATTTAAATCTCAGAAAGTTATAAGGAATTAACAATGCTGGTGTTTTCTATTTTTTTATTTCCTAAAAAAACTTCTAATTTTTTATGCTCCCAGGTCTTAAGGGATTTTATCGCTAGATTTAATATTAAAAGTTGCTATAATTAAGGACATGCTTTAAATTTTAAGATTTAAGAAAACTGTCAAAAGTGTTTAAGTAACATAACTAAAATAAAATTAGAACTAAACAAAATGTTATTATACTCGTATTCTAATATTTATTAGAATAAAAAAAACAATGATTTTTTACAAATCGTTTGGCAGAATATTTAAGTTTTATATATTTTGTGCATCCTTATGGGATCAAATAGACGTAAAAGAACAAAAAGGCAAGAACGAGCTTTTTTATGTCATTTAATTTCTTATCAAATTTTATTTATTTCGAGTATTCTGTTTCCTGTACCATTCACATATTAATAAGGCAATATGTCAGTTTGTCATTCCTTTTAAAAAATTGTTAATATCTATTTGCGGCCCCATAAATTGTATATATTCTGGATTTTTATAGGTAGGGAATTTTATCAAGTATCAAGGGCTATGTTAAAAAAACAGACGAGTGTCGAAAATTCTTTTTTGTGGCAAATTTTAAAAATTATCTAAAGAATACCACCCAGCCGGACGGACGAAAGGACATGCTTCAATCGGCACAGGAGGTGATTTTAAGTTGATTTGTATATTTTAAAGTGGGTCTCAAACATCTGTAAAAGCTCATAATACCCCCGCCAGGTATGTGGTAAAAAACTAATTTGCACCAAATTTTATCAAAATATCTTGAAATATGCGATCTGTACTTTGATTACAACAATTCATGAACGCCAAGCTGAAAGGGCGGATAAGCGGACGAGCTAGTTTAATCTACTAAAAAAGTGATTATCCTAAGCCTGAAGGTGGGCTTTTGACTATTTTTTTGATGGCTGTGTATGAGGTGTGGATATAAAACTTATTTGCTTAATCACATTAAGACAGACATTCAACATGCGGCTGAGCACTAATACTTTTTCACCACCTTCTTTACACAGACCAAATTTACGAACAATGTATAACACAATCTTCTTGTTATTTACAAAAATTTGTTACGCCTAAGCTCTGTAAAACAGATGCATTTATTATCTTGCATTAATAAAATCGATGATGGACAAAATGCTACTTCCGATTCCCCTTCGAAACAAACAAGCTTTTCATGTTTACTTGATCGTTTACTCATCCATTCATCTATCCAAATAGCTCTAAAGACTAATATGTTTTTGGTATCGTAATAATACTGTTTATAGCTTTGGCATATTAAACTTGTGAGTCTGCATATTATCGATGGTAATCCCTAAAGTTATGCACAACAACAACAACAACAACAAAAAAAACAATAACTGCAGCTTCACTCATAACAGAAACTCTTCTTATAACTTGTCCTGTTTTTCCAAATTGTTAACAAATATTTTTAGTTGTAAACAACAACTTTCAATTCATACAGAAAATTACTTTAGTTTTTCTTTGGGATTTAATATTTGTTTTCAACATTGTGTTCTTCTCATCTACTGCATGTTTGCAATAGTCTTGGGCTACACCCAGACTGTTGAATTGAGTAAATTGGAAAATAGTATTACAAATAGAAAAGGAAAAAGTAAAAAAAAAATTGTTTAAGCAAAATACTATCATAATAATACCTTGGATTACATTTCTTAATACATTTGAATACATTTTAATTATTCAAGTCTTAACCACCTACTTTCCTTCTGCTTCAAAATTTAGACTTTAGGCATTAACAAAGATTGTGCAACAAAGTTTAAATGTTTGCTCCGGTTTGGGAAAAAACGAAAATTTAAAAGAAATTAAAAATGTCAATTTATCTGCAAAAGAAAATCAGCAAAAAAAATTTGCTTTAAAAAATGTCATTTCCATTGACGAATGTTTGTTTCGTTATTTTGTATTAAAGGAACCAAACGAAGCTGTTAAGGGTTATGCTTAAGACATTCTCTTAAGTTTGCATTGCTTTTGAGAAGTTTTTATAAGTCAGAAGGTAATTAATAACAACATGAAGTATTTGCCACTTATCTTGGCCAAATAAATAGTCAATAATTTCAATTGAATAAAAGAAAAACTATGAACATTATAAGTATGAGAGAAAACGGAATAAGGAAAAGCCTTTTGTAAGCTGGAGCTTATGACATTGGACATATAAAATAAATAAAAATAGTTATTAGATTACTCAAACGAATAATTATCACTTGACTTATAAAATCGTTTTCTACTATTTCTACGGACTAAACTATTTTTATATAAAGGAACAACGCTAATGACTGATTGACTAATTATTTGACTCATTCATCATCGTACAGCCCAAACGCGTAAAGCCACTTGTAGTTTTGGCTGCGGGTACCTATAACGATGTGAAGATCCACTTAGACGGGATTTTATGAAATTTATAACTTCAGGGGTAAAAATGGGTTAAATACATAGAAATCTAAATGTAAATATCTCTTAAACTATACACAACAGAAACAAAATTTAAAAAGTATCCTATTAAACACAAAAATAAGTGGTTCCGTTTCTGGCACTCTTTTAAAGCCCTGGAACCTAAGGGGTTAAAAAAGGTAAAAAGTTTATATTTTTTAAATAAATAAAGACAGAAACATAATTTAAATTGCAATCGATAGGTCTCAAGAAAATGTCAAAAAAAATATTTTGCTTACTTTTTTGAAGTTTTGACCCAAAAGGTAAAAGACGGTAAAAAGAAAGGTTAACATTTTATAATGGTACTTTTTAGGTACCTTTGTTACTTTTTTAATAATAAAGATAAAAATGTAATTAAATTACGTTCGACAAGTTTCTAAAATATATGAATATGTACTTTTAAAACTCTGTACGCCGAAGGGGGGGGAATTTTAAAATTATATTTTGGTACTGTTTGCTACCTTTTTAAAACAAAAAAAAAATATAAAAAATAATATTGCATTCTAGAGGACACCAAAATATATAAATAAGCTTTAGATACTTTCTTAAGACCCTGGACCCCTAGGTGGGTGACGTAAAATATGTTAGATACCAAGTAACGGCTGTGATTGGTTTTAATCTGGCAAAGCCCAAACCAATCTTGGTACGCTGTTCTTCCCGTGGTTTCATCTGGGATAGCTGCCTTTAATATACATTAAAGGCACTGACCTGAAAAATGCCGCCTATTTACACAAAACAACGATTAAATTTGGTTGGGTCGTCTGGCTAGTAGCCCACCTTTTTAAAAATTTTTCTACTATGAAAAAACAAAGTCTACTTCCCCATCACTTGCCAACTTTCTTTTAATTTCCAGCTTCTCTTACAAAAGTTTCCAATTTCGTTTATTTTTTAACAGTTTTCTTTTAGTTTCCGTGATTTAAAAAAAATTTAAAACCAACCAAAATTAATGGAATGGGAGTTATTTTTGTCACTAAAAAACTTTCGAAATACTTATGCCAAAGCAGCGTACGAAACTTTTCAACACATTTCCAGTACATATTTTTAAACACACAAAAACTCCATCTTTATA
Organism: Melanophora roralis; assembly: GCA_963583895.1. Classification (NCBI taxonomy): domain Eukaryota; kingdom Metazoa; phylum Arthropoda; class Insecta; order Diptera; family Rhinophoridae; genus Melanophora; species Melanophora roralis. Next base: position 2,280,511 of record OY757191.1, read on the forward strand.
TATTCTAGAAACTAATAAAAAATTTAAAAATAAAAGCAAACAAGCATGTACAAAACTATTTTACCAAAGCGAAACATAAAATTAAAAGAGCGAACGATAAAGTTTAAGTATAACTCGTCATTGGCAGCTGCAGAGATGAGTTAAAGCAATTTAACTTTCGGCTTAAGAAAAGCTAATGGAACCAAAAAGAAAAAAATTATAAGATTTCTTTATGCTATTAAAATAAAGATACAAATTAAAAGAGGTTTTAAAGAATTAAAAGTTTGATTTTTAAATATATTTAAAAGAAGAAAAAGCAAATATAATTATTAATTGTGGATGACAAACTAGTGGGGTACAAAGTTAAAAATGTATTTTTTGGGAGCGTGGTACCGCCTACATATTTGCATTGAAAGTTTTGGCCCTGGAAGTGGCTAATATCTGAACAAAGTTTTACTTCTAAAATTCCGTCATGTCACGGCACCTTTATTGCGATCTTAGTTTTTTGGGCGTGACCTACCTACTTGTAGCTTTTAAATTTTCTCCGTCAGTAGCCTAACATATGCGTACAAAGTCTTTAAACAATCGATGCCTAAAAGCACCATGATAAGGAATTTAATTCTTCTTTTACCCTATTTTTCACCCTCTAACAATTCTAAATTTACCTTTAGCCGAGCGATCTTCCTAACTTAAAAATTAAACATGAGGATTCAGATTTTGGACTCAATGCACTTTATCATATAAACCTTAAGTTCTTAATTCAAGCTTTGGGCAATGCCAGATGCGGTTTGCAATGGATTACAAATTGTTACACCCACTCAACTAAAAGCTTTTTTCTTAGTGTTTCATAAAAAAACCGTTTTTTTCCAACAAACTACTTTTTTCTGTTATCATTACCACCCTTTACTATCTTTAGCTTTAAATCTTTACATGTGTTAAAAATATAACCAATATTTACATACAGCATTGTCAATGATATTTTAGCCTGTATCGAATATGTATAAAAGCAAATCATTTAATGTGTTTGTACATTTCTTTAGCGTTCACATTATTTCGCGTCAGTTAGTTTGTTTATGTTCAACATCCTTTTGATCATTGATTTTATGATTTTTATTTAAATTTTCATTCTTTGTTCTTTGTTCTTCTTTAATTTTCATTAAGTCATCCTCGTTTCATGGATGTTAATGGTTCATTTGTTTCTTTATGCTTTATTTCATTTTAGTTATGCGCTTTTCAGTAAAATTAAAAGCAGCATTCTTAATCAAAAATATAATTACATAATACAAAGAAAAAAGGGTTGCCATATGATTTAAAGTCATCAAATAGTATGTCTTAGTTGGTTTTATAACTAATAAATTCTTGTATGGTAATGATGCAATTAAAATTTATAACTTGACAAATTTTACTTTTAGGTTTGAACTGTAATAAAGTGATTGCAAACTGAGAAAACCTTATAAAAATGTTTTATTTATTATCATTAAAATTTTTTTGTAATTTTCCTGAATTGCAAACGAAAATTAATAAATCTGGCAACTATGACTTTGAAAAAAATTTAAATTTAAATAATTCGTTATATCTTTTTTTCGTCTTATAAGTTACTCCTTTTCATGTTCTTTGCTGGTCTAAATTAAAAAAACATTGTAGTCAAATGTCTGATTTCATTGTTTCCTTTTAGATTCTTTGTAATTGTTCTCTTAGCAACTATAGGATATCCTTTCACAATTGTTGTTGTTTTTGTGGCAAACATTTGTTTGATGTTTTTTTTTCATTTGCGGTTAATATTAGTTGGCTGTTAAATGCCTTGATAGCTATTTGTGGCGCGAAAGAAGAAATTTTCTTTTTAATTTTATATAATATTAATTTAAATGATTACTTTAAAAAGCCAATATGTCAAAGACTAATTATTATGTTTTTCGATTAAAAAGCCTTTTTTTAACAAATAAAAGATTGTTAAAAAAAAAACAAAGGGCAACCTTTAATATAAATAAAGAAATTATAATATATACACCTCATGTAGCGTACACTTTATCAATGGGTGCCCAGAGAGTCAACCTTTTTTGATTGACTTCGTGAATATTAGTATTTCGGATAACAAACAGCTTAAACCGAAGAATGTGGTGCCTCTTATTTTGCTGACCACAGTTATCACTATAACCTATGATGTAAGTAACATTCTAAGCAAAAAAATTAATAAATTTTAGCAGGCAAGAACTTATTTCTTGCCAGCACGTGAAGCTTGGTTTCATTCCACATATGGCCAATTCACCTAAAACGGCCCCATAAATAGTATTTAAAATAAATTCTTAGGCTCATGTATTTATAACTACATTTTCCTCTAATATTTTAATACCTTACATATAAGTGACTCATACATATAAGCTAAACTGATCTTAAGCAACCCAATTTTTAATCAAATTGATGGCATAATTTTATTTTTCAAATAAGGCATGCATGCTCGTTTCTGCATGTGATTTGCCTGTCCGTCCTTTAAAGCTAGATTTACAAAGTAGGCAGATCAAAATGTATAATGATCAGCGATAAATGTGTTTTGCGTTTTTTTTACACCAAGTACAAGTTTTTCATTAAACTCAACCGACCATCGTATCCTCCTTGCTTACATGCAACATTACAAATTAGAAATCATTATTAACCATTACCATAATAATGTGCACGGAAAAGGCAACATAAGAACAATTAAAACTTTTCTAAACATTTGCAGTTAGTAGAGAGAAATAAAACCGCATTAAAATTTCATAATTTGTTCACACCACATAACTGGACTGTTACATGAATCCATCCAAACTTTTTTGAAAAAACAAAAAAAAAACTCGAAGTAAATGGAGAAAACACTTTTATGCAGCTTTCAACATTTAAAACATTTCACACGTTGTCCTTTACTTGTGAAACTCATCATAAATCTGTAAAAAAAAACAACAAAAAAGTTTTTAAAATGTGACCAGGCATATGCTAAAGTCAAGGATGTAGCTCCTAACATAACTAAAAGGGGCCTCGATTTTCTATTTACAACAGCCAGAAAGACTCGAAGTGAAAAATACAGGAAATTGCTTAAAAAATAGTAATTTTAGGCAAAAATAAAATGCCGTATAGTTTTTTTACCTTTTCCACTACGCCTTAGATTATTACAAAATTATCCTTATGCTGTAATGATAGACATAAAACCTGGAAACATATTAAATAATATTCAGGCACTTTTTACTGAAACGAATTAAACCAAGCATTCTTATGACTGTACTAATACCAAAGCAATGCACAAACAAATAAAAAAGTTATAGTCAGTCAAGCTCGACCATATTATACCCTTCACAAAAATTTTTTTTATGTTTACTATCATCGAATTTATAAATTGTAGACCGGGGCTTTCGTGAACTTGATTTTCGGGAGGAAAATACGATAAAGGACCAATCTTCGCAAAATTTAAATGGTTTCAGAATTTTGAGAAGATAGAGTAATATTCGAGCCAGTTATACCTCAAATGTTTATTCCGGGAGGACACTTGCATTGAGGCTAAGCCACAAAATTGACCTTTAATTAATTTTTGAGACAGTTAGTTATAGCCGAAAATACTTCATTCGGGAGATCGTTTGTATTTATTAGGGCGGTGTCAAAAATGGGACGAAAAACAATAGGCTTCATGCCAGTGCTAAACAACTCATCTGAACTGAATTTAACAAAAACATATCTTCAAAATTGTGATCTGTAGCGTGTCTAAAAAAAATACGGACAACCAGCTGGAACGATGGACCGACAAATATGCTTATATCGACTTAGAAGGTGATGCTGAACCGATCGGTATGCTCGAAGGTGGATCTCAGGCCATTATTTTTTCGTGTTACAAATATCTGCACAAACAGATAATACCTCTACCACGTATATAGTGTGATTATAAATACACACACACACACTAACATGTACACACATACATATGTATTTGGTTAAATCATCATTACACGTAATAAAAAAAACTCCAAAAAATCCTACATACTTACCAACTCTTACTGTAAAGCAGACAACTAATAGAACCAGAAACAAGTGTTAAAGTGTTTTAAGCTTGTTCTTTTCATGGTCATCATGGTTGTCACTCATCGTTGTCGGTTTTTTTGTCATCACCATACTCATCATCATCATTGACCATCTAACGTTTTATAAAATTGCTGCTTCCGCTGCATATTTTGTAAATGTGGCTAAAGTTGAACGATAAAGTAATACAAAGGAGTCCTTCATTTATTTGTTATCCTTTTTTGTTGTTACGGTGGTGATGATGTTAATGCTGGAGCTTACATCATTCAGTTACCAAAATAAAAAAGCACTGAAATTTAAAAGTAAAAAAATTATAAAGTCGAATCAAATACTTGAAGTGTGCCTAGAGGCGGTTATCAAACAACATATTGTCATTTTAATACAATTTCAGGTTTGTAGATTTTTACACACATACAAACATTGAGCTTAATATGTTGGCGAGACAAGTGGTGATGCATAATACTTACATACAAGATAACTTTTTTGCTTTTCCAATTAGGTTTAAAAAATCCTAGGTTTTAAACAAGGATACATGTGTTGTATAATCACTAACACATACATAAATTAGTAGGAAACAATTATATTGGCTTTGGTTAGACTTGTTCACACATAAATATTTTTTTAAACCCATAATATATCCCATGGTCTTTTGTTACTTAGTAGAAATGATCATATATTGTTGTTTGCCTAAAACTGTGAAATCATGTCCAACTATTTTTGCATTGGAAATGCTGACGCAAGTTGCTTTCTATGCCATGATAAGGATTTTGAATCTCCGGGACAGATGCTATGCGAGTACCTGGCTCAAATGCCGCAAAGATTTAAATTTCTCGAAAGTGCTGTACAGCGAACCAAAAAACGGGAAACTGTCCCGTTTGAACTCTTAACTACCCAAAAGATGTTAAAGGTCGTTGTGTTATTGGTCTTTTATAATGATAATGAAAATTAAATATTTTTAATTTTTCAATTATAACCAAAAGTTAAAACACCCTTTTTAATGGTTACACAGCTATTACAATTTGAGTTTAATAACTTTTTTAATTAGTGTTTCATATAAGAACTTATTCAAACTCTTTATGAGTAGTGCACTTTTACATTATTTCCAACTTTACAGCTGTAATTTAAATGTCACAATGAATTTGATACTTGTTCAATCATCACGTATATTATCCTTTCGCAACTGCCACTTGTTCTGTAACTATTTCTTTATCTCGGATTTTTTAATATTTTTGCTCTCTACAGGGCAACTAACCGATATACAAAAAACTTAAAAAAAAGTCAACAAACTGATAATTCAATCATGTTGCCATAACAAACCCCGACAATATTACGTGATCAGATTTTCCAACAAAACTTTTCTACAAAAAAATTAAAAAGAGAGCAAAATGTAAGCAGAAGAGTTTTAAAAAAACTTAAACTCATTTTAAAAATAACAAATACATAGAAACGTTACTTTACATGCTTGTTAAAGCGAACAATTCAACGCAAATACTCATGAATACTTTTTTTATCCTGATGTGTCCTTTTTATACGAATGCATATAAGCAAGTAGTCAGTGAACGAAAAATTATTCACTAAAAAATATTATTTATATTTTAATTTTTTTTTTCTGTTAAACCCTTTTTTGCGAACATGGTCAAAACATGGTCATATTAAAAGTTTATTTTATTTTACTTTTGTTATATTTTCACATAGAAAAATTATGATTGCATATGTATATTAGTTTAAGAACAATTTGTTAACAAAAAAAGAAACAACAATGTATGTGCGGGGCATATTACTTTCATAAATTTATAGATAAAAGGGGAGACTAGAACAATTTTATGGGAATTATCTAACCAGCTTGACAGCTGTTGCGCTGCGAAATTTGTTTTAAATTTTTATATTAAAATTTAGCTGTACATGTTCGATTAAAATAGTAGGTGTGGGAAGATTTTAAGTGCAACGACATTTCAAATCAGGAAAATGCAGGCTATGATAAAATTATGAAGTTATTTCTAGGGGGGGCCAAAAAGGATGTCCTAATTCAGAGTAATACCATGATGCCCGAGAACAGTGGCACAGCACATGCCCCGAGGATTTATCATGAACTTGGCCCAGTTTGCACTGTTAAGTGTAAGATAATAAAGGTACGCAAGTTTCCTCTTTTAACCAAACATTAAAGCTCGTATTCATAAAACTTAAGGTTACTTTGTTAAGGTGTTATTTGTCAATAATTTTTATTTTATATATATGCACGGATTTGCCCAAAAATAAGGCTGTTTTGAGTTTCTTTTACAAGTGAACCGATTTTGCTGATTTTAAACTGCAATTGTCTCAGGAATATTTCTAAGGGTTTGATACCAAAACATTTTCTGTGCAAATTTGAGTACGGAAACTTCAACAGACACACAGACGGACAAATGGACGCTGCTATATTGACTTCACCATCTATAAGGATCTAGAATATATATACCTTATGGGGTCTAAACTGAATACTGTAGAAACTACAAACGGGGTGAAAAATTTATATAAACCCTTGTTACTATGTAAAGGGTAAAACAAGACAATTTTGATAACTTGATATAATGCGGTAGTTGTATTATATTTTCAAATTAAATTTTATAATTTTGTTCACGTTTATGTTGCTTTTGGGAAAAAAGAACTTTTAGAACTTCTATTTTAATTGTCTATGGGAGTGCAGAGCGAAAAAGCAATAATTTCTGCTTAATCTTTAGACATTAAGGCTAAACATATGTTACATCTTGACGAAAGCTATAAGTAATGAAAGCAAATTGTAACTACAATGCAGTTGAAACATGACAAATGGGATTTTGTTAACGAAAGTAATTGAAAAGATATATTAAGGAGCAAACTCGAATTTGCTTAATTTAATCTAAACTAAGAATTCATTACTTTAAAATTTTCAAAAAAATTTTTACAATGAATTTAAAAAGTCGAACATTTTCTTTGTTTTTATTACCTTAAAGTAGTCCCGCATTATAAAGAAATACATATTTTTTTCAACTTTTGGCACTTCAAAAATACTTATTTAACTTACCATTAATCAATTCTCCGTAACTGAAATGAACCCTTTTGTAATTCCTCTACGATCAATGAGTCTGTAAATTTAATAAAAAGAATTTTCCAAAGGCAAAAAAAAGTCAAGCATCGAATAGGTCACATCACGTTTAAGTTTGCAATAGAAATAGAAAACAAACAAAAAATTTCACACCATTTTTTGAAAAAAAGAATTTTTTGCAAACAAATTTTCTTTATACTTTAAGATTTCAAACATACAAACATAAGTACTTACATAATACATGCACATGTAGTACGAAAAATTTTTTAGAAAATATAGGAAAGGAATAAAGCTTAATAAGAAGTCTAGCTTGCTTAGCTTAAGGCTATGGGGGACATCCTATACTTAAATTAATCTTTTATTTGCTTTCTCCCTGTTTTGTGATTCGTGTAAAGGTAAATCTATAAAAACTAAATTCTACGAATTTTAATGACAGTTAATTTTTTTCGTTAAAAAACAATTAACAATAAATTTTAAAGTTTTTTAATTCATAATTTAAAATTATTAGAGGATTTTTTTTTTAATTGAATGTAGTTTTTTACAAAAATTTTTATTTCCCTAACAGAAACCACCAAACATTTTATATACTAACTCTGAAATTCACCGTAAAACGCTAAAATATTTAAATTTTACAATTTAACTATCATGCTGCCCCTAAAAGACTTATTTCAAAAAAGCACCAATAAAACAGAAAAATAAAGAAAAACAGGATACAAAAAGAAATAAACAATGATTTTGTACATGACAGGAATTTAATATATTTGCAACATTTATTGCATTGCTTTACTTCTATAACAACTAAACACGTAATAGGATCTGAATGACAACAACAAAAACAACAAAAACACAAATATACAACAGAAACGCATACAGTACCAAATACATTTTAAGCACTATAAATTTTACAAGTAAAATACAAAAACAACTGATAAAACAAAATAAAGTTTAAAGAAAATGTGTTGCATACTTTTAGACTTAAATAAGATTTAAGAATGTGTTGTAAAGAAGGATTTCTTTTGCTTAAGGATGACAAATAATATTTTGCTGCATAATGCAGGTGACAGTTACAAACTGAGATTTTTCCAATATGTTTTTTGTTTGTATTTATTTTTTTTGTTTTTCTTTTGTTAATGCAGATATTGTTGTTTTTGTTACAAACTTTACAAAGGGGTTGTCTATGGGATTCATAGTGTTATCCAATATTTATTATTGCAAAAAGACAAAAAGTATATTGATAATCATACAAAATTGGAAGCAAAAGGGACTTTGTAATGATTTATTACTTATGAATTTTAACTAACTGCAGTGGAAGTAACTGACCATAAAATAAGTTACTTTAAAGAAAAGTTAATGTAATACCAGCGGATTAATATTAATATTTACTCCACTTAAGCATTTATATATGAATTTTTAGGATGTTTTTAACGACAAAAAATAATAGTCCCCCCTTTAATTATACCGATTGACTCAGAATCACCCAATGAGCTGGTTTAAAAATTTCATGTACTTCTTTTTGTCAAAGCACAAATCGTAATTTCAAAGGTGAAAGGATAACATTTGACACAGACTTGGTTTTTGGTCTTTTAAAGTTGATTATAACCGTTAACTTAGAATCAATATAAATTTCTTTGCGGAAAAAACAAAAGTTTCCCGTTAAAAGATATAATTTAAAAATAGTTAAAAAAGAAACAAAACAGTAAACAATGAAAAATGGTTTGTTGAGTTATTAAAGGGGCTTTTGAATATAATTGTTCGTCAAAAATAATTCTCAATAAGTTTATTGAGTTTTTTTTATAAAGACAAAGAATATGTTAAAACGACTTTTCAAGAACTTTATTGAAGTCTACTGACGATTTGGTGTAGGACCCAACGAAATGCATGTAAAAGACTTAAACCAAAAATAAATTTGGGAAAAAATCATTATTTTTATTTTGTTGTGGGAAAAAAAGAAAAATTAAAAATTTAACTTCCTAAAAGCTGCAGCCGTTTTAAATTAAAGCCTTAAAAAACTCTGTTTTTCTTTAATTCCTTTAATTTTTTTCATATTTTCTTTTCTTAAATAAAAGAAAGTCACGTTTCTTTGCTCACACTATTCAATACTATAACTACGTCTTATTTACATTTCTTAATCAAACAAACAAAGATTCTCTTCTCTTTTTTATATTTTTTTTAATTTATATTTCCAATTTTCATATCTTCATTTTTAACATTTCTTTATTTCTTGTTTACTTTTCATGTCGCATCTACATACAAACATGATGTTTTATTTTTTTTTTTTTGCATTAATGTGTTGGTGCCCGATTATGTGTATGTTGGTGTATATTTTTCCAATCTTTCCACATCAGTTGCAATCGTACGCCTCAAAGTATGCATTTGGTTATCGTATACGTGATTTTAATACCGGCAATGATTTTGGTCACAAACAAAATCGTGATTTGCATGGTGTGACAAGAGGTCAATATCATATTTTATTACCGGATGGTCGCATACAAAATGTCATTTATCATGCTGATGATACAGGATTTCATGCGGATGTTAGTTTTGAATCTGGACGCTAACAAACTACAAATACTACTTCAACTACACTGCAACTATAAACTAAATTAATATTTATCTATGTATATGTATGTATGTAATATTTTTCTATTTATTTATAGCATCCATTATCTGCAAAACTTATGCATACATTTTTATTATTATCAAAAATAATTCATATTAAGGAAAGAGCCACTAATATAAAATGCATATTATATGTAGGTTTTGCAACAAATTTCACAAATAATTTGCATATAAGGAAGGTATAAAAATATGTTAATATTTTAGCTAAATTACAACAATATTTTTGCCCTTTTTTGGTTGTTTTTTCCTCATTTTTTCACCTAATAAACAAACAAAATTTTAATTTATGTATATACTATGGTTGACCATTACTATTTCATTTGCATTTAAAACTATATAAAAGAACCCCCAAAAAATGCCGTGAATCAGCCAATTGCAAAATTTTTGAACATTTGAATATTAACTAAGATTCATACTCCCAATTGGTTACATTTCTAAAGACATCTTTAACGCCTAGCATAAAGCCATAGTTAGTCGTGCAGGATATATTAAGGACATGCCAGATAACACAAGACCAAAGGAGTGACAATGTCGGCCTTTTTTACGTTCAGTTTTTTGTACTTGAAGAAGATTTTTTAGGGGTGGTCGTCACATTGCAGATAGCAGATTTTGGCCTACTGGGTATTTTTTTACCCAGACAAACAAAAGTATAATTCTATTCACAATATATTCGACAAAAGATAAAAATAGAATCAAAGTGGCCATAATTTTTACTTTTTTTACGTACTATTTTGATAATGAAAAATTATCATGCAAACATATCGCCATCTGAAATCATCCTATTTTTTTTTTATTTGGCAGAAAATATATTGATATTTTAATTGGGAACTCTTTACAGCAACAATAGGAAAAAATATTGATTAATTATGTTAATATTATTGTATATATCCTTTAAGGCTCATAGGTACATAACAAACTGTTTCCATCCGCATCTATATTATTCTCGTACTAGCTCCGAATTTGCCTTGGGTGACAACTTCTCTTTCAACTTGTCATCGAAATATGCCGGTGGACCTTGATATCTACTACCTTGTTGATTTAATTCAACAACGGATTTGTTAATATCTTCGCCAGTCTTTCTGAGCGTGCGCCCAGTTCATCTTTGCTTTTTTCATAGAACATTGCCCTTTATCAGGGTTTGGGTAAATTTTTGTTAGTGGTTGATAAATACTTGAAAAAGCGTTAATGTCCTTGGCGTTTCATTATTCACAAACGTATAACAGGCTTGATTTCACGCATGAATTGTATATTCTTGTTTTAGTTCTGTGAGCTAATTCGGGATAAACAATTGTCAAAATCTGCTTGGTTTTCTGTTTTGCTAAATAAGAGCTAAAAATTATGCTCCAGCAATGGATGGGTAAATTTAACTTTTTTTAACTTTCATTTTTGTAAAAATAATAAGATAATCATAAAGTCATATGTCTTAAAAAAATAAAACGAAAAAATACTGCTGTTGGGAGCATCCGCTCATAATTAATTGTGCTATTTTAAAATTGAATCAGCTGCTGGAGAAAACAGAAAAATAAGTAATTTCAAAAATATTTTAAAATTAATGACTGCGACTTGTTAATTATAACACTAAAGAATTTCGGCCGCCCGGCTCAGGTTTCTATTGTTTATGACAAAACAATAAACACAGTTCAAAACGTCTTATTATTAAAGAACTTTTTTGTTTTAAGCACAATAACAATTTTCTTAAACTATTGTAAAATATTAAAACTTTAAGACTATATGACTTGATAGCATACCGTTTGAATACCCCAAATATGTATGTATTTTAAAATATTTATTTTAATGGATATTTTCTTTTTATGTGTTTCCTTTAGTTATTTAAACCCAAAAATTAAAAGCCAATTACTAAATATTTTATTCTTTCGATTTATTAAGCCACCACGTGCATACATTCATACATACATCCATTTATATATGAATTCTTATTGAATTTATGTAGTTAGCGCAATATTTTAAATACTTTTAAGATTTGACCAATTTTATATATATTTTACATTATTTTTATATATAAAATATTTCTTAAATTTATATTTTTCTAAACCATATCTTGAATTTTATTTTTTTATGTTTTTAAAAAATAGTACAAACAAGTCTTGAGCTCCTTTAATTGCATTGCATTATCACTGAATGCATTGACAAAATGACAAAGGAAAAAATAACACAAAAAAATATTTCATAACATTAGTTTTATAATCTTTAATTATCATTTTTTTTTAATAATTTTTGTATTGTATAAAAAATAAATTTATATAAAATTTAATTATAAGCCACACAGAAAACTCACATTTTAAAAAAATCCTTAATAAAGAAAGTGTGTTTGAGTTAACTTTTTAATAAATCCTTTACAACTACAAAAATAATAATAATTAAATAAAAAAATTAATAAAAACATTCATCCTTTTTTTTTCATAATAATGATGATGGATGTTACTCTTGATGATTATAATAATAATTTAATTTATAAGTTAATTGGTTTTCAATTAAGTTTTGTATTCAGTTCATTTATAGCGTTAAATACAAATGTGCAATATTAACTTTAAAAAAATAAATTTTTTTTTTAACAGATATACGTTCATATTTATAAATATATTATTTGTTTTTATATAAAATTATTTTTGCCTTTAATATTTTTTCCCCCTTTAAGTGGGCACACCCACACACCCCAACAAATATTTAACATATGCAACGCTTGTTTTTACAATTACAATTTTTACAAATTCTTTGATTTTTCATTTAGAAAATAATCCATGTGCAATATAGTTATTTAAGCTATTAATTATTCAATAAATAATGATAAATAATTAAATGTTTTATATTGTTATAAAAATTACTTTAAAAAATACAAGATTAAAAACTTTGAAATCGTTTAATTGACTAAAGATATTTGCCACTTCCACCCCAAGAAACCTGAAAGCCCTTTATGAATCAAATCCCTTCAGAAAAGTATAAAATAGCGGTAGGAAAAACAAATGAAAAAACTATAGGTAGAATAACTGTCAGCAAATTTAGTGTGCGTCGAATCATGCGCAAAGCCCTGTTGAAAGCTACTTATTTACCCCGCTACCTTAACCCTTTGATGAATATCCCTCTACCAAGGACCTCACCGGTTCAATAGGAGATTTAGTTTTATACACAACGCGCTGAATATTATTTTGTAAAAAATGGGAAGGAGACTGATTTCTTTGTAGTCTGCAAATACTGTCTAGTCTTCCTTTTTTTCAAAGTTCATAATACACGGATGTTCAAAACCTCAAGTAAATGTTCTTTTAGACAGATCGTGCAAACAAGCTGGGGAGTACGCTTTATAATGCTACTAAATCCGGCCTTACACAATTTATTTTGAAACCCTTTGAGTTCTGAATTTGACAGCAAACCTCTATAATTTTTCAAACTACAGTATTTGACAAAAGGGGGGAACCATTAAAGTTAAAATATTTTGGAACCAATGTGGTTCCTGCTTTACAACCCAGCAAAATACATGTATCTCAGAATAAGATTGTGCCCGAAAACATTTTAAAGCAAAATGCTTTGGGATTAACCTGGATCTTCGCCTTCAATGGAGGTCACTAAAGATGCTTAGTTGACAGAAAAAAAACTGAAAGAAGTCCAAATTTAATGGCTAATTGGTAGAATTTGAAGAAAACGAATTATTATTGACAGATTTTTCCGCCTAAAAGACTACAAATTTGCCGTATTACTATGTTTAAGCTCACAGGTAGCAACTGCGTCTCCAAATTTATCATAAATAGTTTTAAATTTATTGTTGTTCAAAAATCTTTTTGAGTAATTTTTAACAGTCAGTCAGTGGCCTTTTAACTGCCGGAATTAAATATCATTTATGCTATTCAAACAAAATTAATATAAGAAAAATTATTTATTAGAATTTTGTTTAACAACAATAGAGCAATAATTGCTTTCATTATTTCAAACAATAAATTATAGTAAGAATTTAAAAAAAAACAATTGCTTTTAACTCACATGTGTGTATTTTACTTAAGATCCTAAGGAAATAAGGGGTCAATAACAAAAAAAAAAGCAAAAAAATATAATGCACGTAATTTGAAGTTTGAGAGAGACATAAAGTACTTTTAGCTAAAATTAAATTAAAAAACATTTAAAATCATTCAACAGTTGCAATTACTCAAAATCAAATAATCATTAGACGTTTATGTGGTTTTTTTATTTATTTTTCTAAACAATAATTTTAAAATTTCTAACAATAAATGTTTTTAAAAAAACCAGTTTAGCCTGGAAGTCATTAAATGAAGATGCGTCAGTTAGTCACACATAAACTGCCATAAAAAGCATTAATTATTTTAACCAAACACAGGCATAAACATACGCGCCAAATCATATTTAACTGCACAATAAATGCGAATGCGTAAATTGTTTTTTTCATAGTTTCATGTGTATATGCATTATTGTGATGCGCAAGCATATTTAATTATTTTTTAATACTTTGTTATTCAATTTAAAATTTTTCTAAAGTTACTTGTGTTCCATAACGTATATACAGGGTGTCTGGTGGCAGATTTATATTTTTAAACTTAAATAAAAACGTAATAATTGAAAGAACATTAAACGATAGAATGGAAATACGAATTTAATTTTTAAAGAGTATGCCATCCAGATGTGTTTCATCGAGTTGTACACACTGTTCAAAACGAAGCCTTGTGTTCTGCGCCACACGCTGAAGTAAGATTAGTTAAATTGGGCTGATTTTTCAACGAATATTTTCCTTTAAAGTTACAAGAGTTTGAATAATTAATAAACCCTCTCTTTGAGGTAGCCAAATAAAAAAATCTGATGGGAGTTAGTTTGGGCGACCACACGGTGTCCCAATAGCGGCAGATCATTTTTTTGGAAATTTTCTTGAAGGAAATTCATCGGAATTCTGGCTATGTGAACAGTCGTTTTATCCTGTTAAAACTACGTGCGTTAGGAGTACGATGAATGAGCTTACAGGCTTGGCAAAAAAATTCCGTTATCATGCATAGATAATTTTCACCATTGGCATTCGTCGCCTGCTCTCAAGAACTTTTTTAAAAATGTAGGCCAATTATCTCATGCGTAGATAAGGCACACCAAAGATTCAGTGTCCCTTAGAGCAGCCAACTTCCTACAAAAGCAGCCACAAAAGACTCCACTAAATTGCTCCCGGCCAACCAGAGAGCCGATTGCCCCGCATTTAGCAAGACAGTCGGCACAATCGTTGCCCAATTAAGCAGCCCATACTGGCGTTACGTTACTGCAAAGCACGGAGACTACTTAGAGGGAGCAGTGTACACACACTCAAGTGAGGATCTAATATCATAGATCTTAACAGCCTTTAAGGCCACCTTGCTGTTGGAAAGAATGTATACTCGAGCTCCCCAACTTTCTTTCTAACACATTCGTAGGCATGCATGAATGTTGCGTGGATTTCAGCCCGAAACTTTGATAGATATTTACCAATCGCTAGAGCGCAATCAATCCACCACCAATGCCGCCATGTAGATATTTTGACCCATCGGTATATCAAAACCTAAGACCTCTCCTCACGCTCCTAGGACCTTTTGATCCAAATTGTAAGTTCGAAGTTCATCACATCGAAGTATCTTGCAAAGGTATGTACCCTTGAAATCTTATTCCTGTCCCTATAAATAGGAACATGAACCGGATTCTCGTATGTCTACTTAAGTTCCCACTTTTTAGAAAATTATTATACTGAAGTCGGAAAACGCCTTTTTGGTTTTGTTTGGGTTTATCTGGTTTTTTGGTGCCGATACTTAATTAAAATGCTACTCAAATAGCCAGTTTGACGCTTTTTAACTGGAATTTCTTCTGTCGCTTGTTACAAACATTGTTTACTGGTTTGTAAAAAGCACTGTGAGTTATAGGTTTTTGTTCACTCTTAAATGCTTTGCAAAGATAATATTTTATGTTTTAGGAGAATTTTTTTGAAAACATTGCACCCCTTCATATGAGACACGGCTCTGTTATAAAAAGCAAAATATTTAAAAAAATAACGTTTTGCAACCGAAGGTTTTCATGATCTATAACATATAATTAAATACATACAACTAGGTGCAAAATTGTTAATTTTTTAATTTAACGTTAACCTTAAACATTTCACTGAAATTTCATTTTCTAGCAACTCAACATAATATTAAATATTTTTGATGTTTTTTTTTTTTCAGAATTATTGCATTTATATGTTGCCCCAAGGGGTTTTCAAAATTATGTCTATTTATTTATTTTTTCTAATTTATTTGTTTAAAATTTTCCGCTATTTTTTTCGCAAATTAAATAAATAGTAATTATTACCAGATGTCATTAAATTATTTATTTTTTTGTGCAATGATGTGTGATAATAAAATATTTTTGTTCTATTTTAATTTATTTAAATCACAACGAAATCAACATTAAACTAAATTGTTAGAACAATTAACATTTTCATGGTTGGTAATTAAATTTTATGCTAAATGACTAAATGTTAATTATAAAAATTTATAATGAATTTTTTTTTTAAATAATAACAAGTATTAAAAAAAAATAATAATATAAGTTTTGTATAAGATATAGTCTATTTGATGGTTTTAAATGAAAGTCACACCAGTTTAAGACAAGTTTTCTGCAATACTAGGCTAAATACTGGCTGTACCTACTCCGAAGCAACTAAGCGTTAGTTATTGTGTTGAGAAAAAACTGTTAATTAAAAAAAAATTATATTATTTAATTGATTTAATCAAAATGGAAACAAATCTAAAATTCAATACAAATAAATTTAAGTATTTGTTGATTATTATATATTAAAAAAAAATAATAAATAATTAAGTGTGTTTTTTTTATTAATTTACATTTAAGTAAACATTTCAAGTCTCAACAATGACTCGAACCATTAACCATTTGATTGAAGGCATACGCTCTATCCACTCAGCCAACAAGGCCTGCTATTTTTAAAGTATTAAACTGCGTTTTATTTTCTTAGCTCAACATTCAAAAATTAAATTCAGTTTCTGTAAGATTGAACCCGGGGTGGAGTAGCACGAGGAAGACAATTACCGGGATAATGGTATCAGCAATCTAATCTGCAAGTCGGCCTGAGGTGATTTATTAAGGATAACGAGCCTTATGCTGCATTTAGTGTTGATATAACCAAGTTACTTTATACGCTCCCCAACGCTTCATATGGACCATTTCCCAGATAAAATAAAATGAAAGCTTATGTGAAATCTTTATTTTCGCAAATTATTTTCACTATTGAATCTTTTCCAACGCAAATAAACGATAAGTATTTAAACCTTAAAACTACTCTCTACTTGGATTCTATAATGCTGCAGTTGTTTAGAGGTCTCTTTAGGATCTTCATGGGCACTGTGTTAAGCTGGTATAGAATTGATTCAAGGATACTACCTTGAGGTACGCCAGTCCCAGTTGGTTGCGGGCAACTGAATTTGTATCTTTCTTTTATCACAAACTGTTGGTGGGTTATATACTTTTCCAAAAGGTTAACAGGCTTTCATGCAATACTTTAGACGGCAACACAATTCTTAAGCAATTTTTGAAACTATTTCGACATGGTTGGCAACAGACTTATAGGCTTATAAACCTTTTGCATGCTTAGAAATCATCTTTATAAAGCCAACTTTCCACATTGGAGGGGAGTGTTCAAACCTATAGGACATCTAGGACTTGGAAGCGCATTTGTCTAGGCTGTCTTACAACAACAGGCTGTAATTCACTCATACGAGTACACGAATTGGTAGTAAGCACGCTCCTTAAATTATGTGCAAAGACGTCGAATATTTTTTTGGTCATTTACTGCCTAGGGTCCTCTCAAATCACACAAGGATGCTTTTGGGGCAACGAGTCTTTAATCGCTCGCCGTACAAAATATCTGGTCTAAGAAGTAGTATCTAGATAGATGGAGAGACTGTTGAGCATATTTGATGTCACTTACTAAAGCTCTCGCAACTTAGAGCAATCTCCTAGGTTTCTCATTTCTTCCAAAACATGGAGGATTTATTTGAAATTGGTAAAAACAGACTGTTTGCTTTTTATAAAAGAGTAGGAAGTACCCTGTAGCTTATTGTTTCGAATTAGCTTAACTGGCATTACCGGATTAACGTAACTTATTTTTGGTAACACTAGGAACCCAAAAAAATTTGTAGTGACACAGCTAAATAAAGCATACTCACTTGATTTGATCGAAGCCTTTTAAATAACTACATATCGTTATCCTAATGCAGAAAGGCCTTACTCGTATTTTTTAAGCCAAGATTTTACTTTGCTGCTTGTGATATATAATCAAACCATTTATCTAAAAAAAATACAAGTTAGGGCCTTTCTGTAATAAGGTAACGATATTTTTTTTTGTTACTTCTTTTTAAAAATCTTTTATTATTATGCCTTAACAATAACAAAAATAAAACCATAGATTTAGTTAAAGACCATATTGGATTATATTACTCCTTTTGACAAAAATAATTCAACTTGCCGAAATCCTTTAAGATATAATCTAATTTTATATTTTGAACACAAAACTTATATTTATAGTCCCATATTTCATTATAAATTGTTCGTTTCAGTTTTAGTAGTTTTTCATGTAGATAGATTTTTTTTATTTCACTCAAAATCTCTACACAATTTAATATACACTAACACATGCACACTCATATACACTGTCAAAACAATATAAGCATATGAAGGAGTATAGATACAAGAGTCTTGAATTCAAGATTCTTTCGGTAAAATGGTGGTATTAAAGTAGGCGAACAGTTTGTTTAAAGTAGACAAATTTTCAACTCAGTTTTAATAATTTTCTTTAATTTTTTTTTTGCCAAAAAAAAAGAGTGTGAAAAATTACTGTTTATAGACATTAAATAAAATACAAAAACAAAAATCGAAAAATAAAAAATTTGCTTTGATACATGATGAAGAGTTTTTGTTGCTGTCCTGGCTACAACTTTACCAACAACATACAGCCTATTTGTTGGCATACAAATGAAGTTTAAATACACAAACACACATGTAAACGTACACACATAAACATTCTGCTTTTTCCTTAACTAAAAATCTTAAAGATGTACAAATAGAAAATAGCAGTAAGAAACAATCACATAGAATAGGTCCTTGGGAAATGAAAGACTTGGTGAGTTTATTATAAGTATAAAGACAACAATTCCTGCACAACAAAAGGCAGCAGAACGAATGCGAATAAAAAGAATGCGTGGAAAGTAGAGGGTTTTAGTGTTGAAACTTTAATTTAACTTTGCTTGATTTAACAAGGATAAATGATGCATCCTTCATCTGAATCTAGACAGTTTACGTAATTGCTAACATGTTACAGTGAAATTCCAAATTCACTGCAAAAAACTACAAAATCGCACACTTGCATACACACACACTCGCTTACATTTCTAGGGAGTCCTGCAATTGTTTTGCATTATACCAAGTAGATGCAGTAAGTTGAGATGTAGAGAGAAAAAACAAGATTTGTTTCTTCATTTTCCACATAATAAAATCTTTTCCTTTTATTTAACTTTATTGCACTAGTGGGAGCAAAGGATAAAGATGCTCACACAAATGCACACATAAAACACATATTTGACAATAGCATTGTTGTAAGAAAAATCTTGTTTGGGACACAAGACAAGACTTCACTATTAAATTGATTATAAAAGATTTTTGTATGCAAATTAGTTACAAAAATCGCATCTCATCATCATTTTTATTTTTTATTACTGCGAAATAAATTTCAGCTTTTGAAAGAAAAGATATTTATAGTTTTATTGCAACAATCGCCAGAGTGTTTTACTTAAAAGAAAAATTGCATTCAGAAAAATATTGTAATAAAAAACGACAATGATAGGCCATACGATATATAGGAAAATAAATTACAAAAGAAACAACAATGGAAAGAAAGCACATATGTGGGCCTTAAAATTTAAGCAAACACAATAAAGAGGCAGATATGGGGCCTTTATACGTATAGATAAAGATCACCAAGGAAGAAACTTTAGGCCTCTGCTCAAGGACAGATGCCAACAAAGCCAAAGGGCTAGAGTGCCTTACCAGCATGGCACAAAACTTGAACCAAATTCATAAAAAAATTCATGAATAATTTTTGCCTTTATGTAATAACCCCAATAAACTTGTTGAGAATTACTATAAACAAACCAAAACGTTCAAAAGGGGGTAAATAGTTAGTTATTTATACACTGTTTTATTTTACATAAGATTTAAATTTCGGGATCCTGGAGTATAACGGAATCCCGAAAAAGTCCCAGAATTTTGGGATTTTCAATTTTAAAAATCCCAAACCTCGGGATTCGAAACACTATTCCCGTTTGGCATCCCTATTAAAAAGGCATTGTAAGACTAACGAAACCCTAAAATTAATTTTGAATATTAGTTGCTAAGGCCTTTTACAAATTCCTTGGCAAACCATTAGGTAACTGTATCAAAATCTAATTTATTAGTTGTAACCAAACAATTTGTACTTTCTATTATGCTTTTTGATTAATAGAGCATAAAAATAACTCCATATTAAAATTATTTCAATGCATACAAATCATAGAAAAGCTATGAAAATACAACAACCAAAAAATTATTAACTTGTAGTAAATAGAAGTAAGGACTAGAAATATTCGTAACAACTTAATAAATTTAAACATAATTTCTTTATGCGACAACGGTTGCAGAGTTTTTTAATGAAACTTGCAAACCTGAGTAAAATGCTACTGTTCGTATTTGCCAGCATTTGAATTCATTCTATTCATGAAATTCAATGACATTTTCAGTTTTTATGTTCGACTCCTCCACAGGAGTCAGAGATATTAAAAAAATTAACTTTTTGTCAAAGACGCAAAATTAAGTTTATAGAAACATTTCTTTTTATTTTCCCTCTTGTTAAGTTCTTCTTATAATCAAAATAGCCATATTATGTCCGTTCGAAACTTTACAAATAGTAGCAAAAATGTTTTACTTCAGTTTAGGTTTTCTTAAGATTTTATTTATTTATAATTTTTTTATTGTATCAGTTTCAGAGTTTGTGCTTTCAAGAAAAAACTGCAAAAAATAAAGATGTAAGTTTAACTACTCCTCTACTTTAGCCATTGAAATGAAAAATTGTCAAACGAAAAAGAAGAATGAATAAATGTTCTCAACAACAATATTAGAGGGAATATTAAAGAAAATTAATGGAAAATATTTATGATTTTTTAATGCTGAATAAAAGCTGTATGTAATATTTCATCTTTTATTAATTTGTATGCAACAACTGTTGCTTTTCAAAAAGTCTGTCTCTAATTTTTTTTTTGTCATGCTAATTGAGAAAATTGTTAATAACTTCTCGACAAGAATTTTAGCTTTCGTGTACAGAACAAAAATAATAAATGGTTAAAAGAAATTATTTTTATTATAATAAGAAAGAAGTTCTGATTAAAGCAGAAATTACTTTTTTTTAAATTTTTGCAGAGACGTTCATATTCTTGAAATTATAAACCTTAAAAGCAGGGCATAGATACTTAAATCTACATCGACACAAACTTAAGTTAGAATGGGGGCAGGGTTTTCACATATCAGTGCCCAACCAATTAATACTTCTTGGCTGGAACACAATAGCGATCCTTAAACTCGAAAACTCCATGTCGCGTACATCATTTTTGTAGAATAAACTTCTAATCCAGCTGGTCGAATCTTTTTATAGATGTTCAAGGTGTTAAAATTTTGGTCGAAGGGAGCATTAAACTCAATGAATTAACGTTGTATGTTAATGTTTTAGTGTGCCAATCGCTGATTAAGGTTTAAGCGGCAATATTGAGTTAAGGTTTGTTTAAAATATATATTGAGAAATCTTCTTTTTATTATTAAAACAACATTGTTTAACTTAGGAAGAAAAGTCAAATTTTGAGAGCCAACCCTCAATTGATCTCATGCACTAAATAGATTTTAATGTCTTGAGCAGCTTCTTTTACTTTCTTTACTTTTGGCTTAATTTAATAAATTTTAGTAGCTGCCGCCTATGCTTTTTTAATACTGACTAGCCTTAATGTACCGATGATATTAGGGCTAAAGTCTCTCAAGGAATTCAGTAAAGGAGTTACTAATGCAGTTATCAAAACCAAATTTTGAATTAATTTTTTAATTCATTTTTTTAATTATTTCTTTTTCTCCCCTATAATGTAAACAAATAAATAAATATGAATAAATGCAAGAAAAATTAATCAATACAAGTCCTCAAGACTCCTTTTGTCTAAAAGAATAAATTGGCCCAGAGGTAATGTATTTATATATCAGCACTTACTGCTCATAGAACTCTTCAGAAGATGTCAATGACTGTCTTAGTAGCCTTAATTACCATTTGGAAAAATCCACTGAACATTCTTCCTCTTGATGTGATCTTTTTCAAATGTGTTACAAAACAGAAACAAAGACTCCAAAGAAAATCGCAAAGCGATAGATAGGCCTTATTTAACTTGCTGAAGGCATGTGGAACAGCGTTATTTAAGATACACTCGAAAGGTATATTTACGATTTCTCCAACAAATTATTATCTATGACAATCAGCCAAAGATTTAATAAGGTCCGTTATCGCAAAACCACCCCTGTCTAATTTAAGTGAGTCTTGGGTTCATTAGAGTAGCAACAAAATATTTTTAGAGCTGGCTTCTACAGCAAAAAGAAAAATTACGTTTCTATGTTATGCCATGCAACGGTTGGAACCGTTTTCGCCAATACAGAAAGTTGTTTTGAAAAAGATGATTGTTTGGCCTATAAAAGATCCCTTGAAGGTGAAGTCTTTCACACTAATTTGGAATAACATATTTACTTCAAATCACTATTTGATTTTAGGCAACGTCCGAGGACCATGAGACAAACCCATAAATTTGCACTGTTTACAACAAAAGCCTTTAAGATAAAGAAATTTTCTCCGCGCTTTTCATCAATGGCTCGCAAGCCTCTGATAAAGTATGGCATGAGGGCCTGTTAAATTTTGCTCGTTGAACTTGCCAGTAAATTTTATAATCTTTTAAAATCGATCAAAACTAGCTGAAAGTTCTTGATTAAAGAATAATTATGGGGCTACTAGATCTCAAGGTAGTACTCTAAGACCAATTCTGCTCTTGCAATACACACAAGACATGCCAACTCTAGTACAACCGTCAACATTTGCTGGTGCTACTGCTTGGGATCAAAACTAAACGAAGAACACCCAAGTAAATTTTTACTTTAAGTTCGCAAAAAAGGTTACCCCTGACAGAGTTGCCAACATTGGACTACCTAGTCTATGATCCTTTATAAGGGATAGTGGTTGTTTCAAGGAGACGGATCATTACAAGCCAACCATTTACATTGATCTTTACTTTTGTCAAAATTTTTGTAATCCGAACTAATCATGTTAAATGCCTTTTCCTCTTCCTATCTTTTTATCCCCAGGTGTCACAAAGGAACTGAAGGAACGGACTCAAGTAGGCTGCACCTCATTCTTTCATTCTATCCACAGCCGTCATTTTAATCTAACATAACCTTACCTACCTCAGCATTCACCTAGATTGCCGCTTTATATTAAATTCAAAAATAAATGGAAAGCTAGCACAAATTAAACTGAAAGTAGCCCAAATTTATTTTCTAAATGGTAGAGACCCTGTGTTTCATCTTTACTATATATTTTAGCTCTACAAGTTGACTCGAACGCAATTTGGTTCTATGGAAAAAAATTATGTTTCACTGCCTCCACCTACACCGTAAAGAAAACTCAGCGTCCTCAAAACAAATTTCGACGAATGTCTGCTGGTTCTTGGTATAATCAAAACAGAATGCGCGATGCTGACTCGACCAGTGCGACATCGTGGCTGACAAATCCGCACAATCGATAATTCCAACGGCACCACCCTCCCCTGCACCGTTTATTACTTTTTAAAAAAAATATAAATTTCCCATCAGACACCCTGTATTTAGTTTATTATTAAGATCTTTTTTCACACATTATTTCTTCCAATAATTTTTGTGGTTCATTTTCCTGCTTTGACAGCCACTTTAATGTAAAACAAATTAAGATAAATTAATATTTTACATGACCATCAGAAACATGCGGAATCATAAGAACTTTAAGTACTTAAATAAGTTTTTTAACATTTTTTTCCATTTCTTTCTCTTTTTTTTTCATATTTTATGCTCCTCCCATTTTGTCATTTAATGTGATAAAGTTTTGGGCCTTCGTAAGGCATTTGCTAACAACGACGCCTCTTTAATAAAATATTTCAAACAGACATCGCAAATAATTTTCTTAAAAAAAATAAAAACTATATAAAGTTATATTGGCAAACTTTATATTTGTGATTTTTTTATTTTTTCGGAGTTTTTTAATTATAGGAGGTTTTTTGGCAAAAGCAATAATATGCTTATGGAATATAAATTAATAATAATAAGCAGCAAATAAAGTTAGAAATTAAGGAATGTTTGCACTCGGCATCACAAAATATAGCGACAATAATAAAATAAACTAAAAATTCAAAATGTTATTCAAAAAATAAAAAAAAAATATTTTTCAGAAAAATATATAATTTAAAAATTTTGTGTTGAATATATGTACACATATTTATTTAATTTATGAATATTTTTATGGTGAGACATACAAATTTTTTTAAATTTTTTAGAAATCCCATTTAATATGTTATCTATTGTAGTTTATTGCTTTAACGAATTTAAAGTATCCGTCACCTACTGGATTTTCGCTAAAAATTTTTTAAAAAAAATTTAACAAACTACATTTGATGGGTTCCCAGCCAGCAAAACTGGTCAACATCTGTACGATACCTAACAGAAATGTCTTCCAAATATTCAGGATCCTTAACGAACTCTGTCAGATTTTAGCCCGCAAAACATATAGTGGTTGGCACAAAATCTGTCAGCATTTTGTGGAAAATTGGTAGCAAAAGCATCTCACAGAAATCTGAGCGAATTCTAAAGAAATATCTAGTAAAAATATTATTTGGGATTTGATCGAAATTAAATAGTTCGTTTATAGGGTTTATTACACCCTTCATATATGTAAGTGATAAGTGTATATCGTCACAGAAAATGCAAAACGCCCTATCTAACCTTTAAAAATTGTTTTGGAGGGGCAAGCATTTTTGTGTAAATGAAAAATATATTTACAATTAACACAAATTTTTGCCATATATGTTAGTTAAAAAGGATCAAAAAATTTATTTCTGCTTAAAAAAAAAGAGTTTTGCGAGATGACGTACATATTTGAAGGCTATAATTTATAAAAAGCCAATTTTAAATTGTTTGTTAGATAGAGCGTTTTGCATTTTCTGTGACGATATATGCTAAGTTTGTCATTCCGTCTGTAATTTATTTAATATCCATCTGCGACTCCACAAAGTATATATTTTCTTGGTCCTTAGAGATAGGAAAGTCGATTTAATGATGTCCATCTGTCATCTGGCCGTCTGTTCGCGCTATGGTTGAAAACACCTCTTTGAAGCCCCTGATGCCGCATAGACCTGAAAGTAGTATCAAACTATTAAAAATATTTGCGAGCAAAACGCAATTGAAATGTAGCAAAAAAACATAAAAAACATAAAAACCTTTACAACTGCCCCGAAGTTGCTCTTACACGGGTGCAATGTAAGACCAGTTTCCTTAAATTTTTCCCTACGAACATTTTTGTTGAACATACTTACCCCTATCACCAACCCCTGTGGGGGCTGCCTTAAAAAATGGTGAAAAAAAATTGAGTAAAAACCCCTACAACTTTTCCGGAGTCGCCATCAGAGAATTAACATGTATCAAAAACCCCCATTATTTTTCCTTCCAAGCCAATTCCTGGAACATGCTTACCCACTATTATTACCACCTTAAAGGGCTGCCATACAAAATTTACAGATATTATGTAAAAACATTAATATCTTCCACAGAGTTGGCCTCAGAGAAATAGAGTGTATGACTGACCCCCATAAGTTCAACCTCTCATCCCAGACATATTCCTAGAACATGATTACCTCCTATCTCCATCACCTAAGAAGGTTGTCATAAAAAATTTACAAAAATGATGTAAGAACGCCCATAGCTTTCTTAAAGTCGGCCTTAGAGAAATAAAGTATGCGACAGACCCCCATTAGCTTCTCACCCTAAACATATACCTTTAACATACTTACCCCATATCTTCCCCACCTAAGTGAATTGCCAAACAAACTTTATAAAAATTTTGTAAAACCGCTTATAACAAACATCCTCAAACCAATAACTAAGCAATTTTTGACCGGGATGTCATGACAACTAAGTCATTTTGTTATTTATTTATTATGTTTTTTTTTTAATAATACATATAATTGTAAAATTTTCAGGTAGGATTTTAGGTTATTACCAACAAACCATCTCGAAATAATGACGTTGTTGTTTTTCTTTTTAAATCGGCGCCCCATTATCATTAATATTTAAAAAAATTACCACCTATTAACCAAATGTCCAAGCATTTTAATTTTTATTACTTCTTATATAGATTTTGTAATTTTTTAGGCAGACAATGGCTAATTTGGTTTCTTGCTATTTCCAAAATAGTGTAATAATTTTTGTTGTAAATAGGTTCACAAGAGTTATTATATAATTTAGTTTAATTGTTTAATTTTTAAGTTTTGGTTAGAATACCTTTCTTTAATCATTAGCGTGGCAGTGATTACAAAAAAAGTTGATTAATGATTGCATTATATTTTGTATTGTTAAATTTAGACGTGCATGAAACTTTTTCTTATAAAGAACAAGTTTAAAAATTCATATCAAAAAGTTATTTACAGACTTACGATTGCACTCTTAGCTTTCTTTAAATATTGCAAAATTTTTATTAAAAGATGTGCTTTAAAAAACTTTATTTTAATGCTTAACCCAAGGCAGCAACATTGAACTTTGAAAATTCAAATTCATAAAGAAAACAGCAGGAATTCATATAAAGCATGCAACTCAATAAAAAAAGCAATTTTGTGTTGAATTTGCAGGTGTATTTTCATAAGCAAGCGGCTTCTTTTCCAGCAGCTTTTCTTTAAAAACTAAGGTTTAACAACTGTGTTAAGTGTTCTGTGTATACTTTGTGTTTTCTTTTGTAGGCAATTGCTTTGATACTTTTTTTTGTTATACACTTTGTTTAACAAAATGTTAATAAAGTTGATAATGGTAATGATGTTGACGCTGCTGCTGCTTCTGCTTCTAATGACGTTGCTACTAATGAGCCAAATCAAAAAGGGGCAAAAACCTAAAAGGTCTTTAAAAACTCTTTTAACAAAAAACACTCCCATGTTTTGTTTATAGAAATTGTTGTGCTGTGTGTCAAGAACGTGATCTTGTTTAAACGTTAATGAACATCATTTAGATTTTTTTTAATAAACGAGCTTTAAAAATATTATTCAATACAAAAATCTTCAAATTTAGTTACAAACATTTTGCTATTATAAAAAAAAAATTGTATAATTGATAAAAAAAATCGCTTGTTTATCCATTAAATAGCGATAATAAAAAAGAGAGGAAAATTATATCATTATTTGTTATGTTCATATGTAGGTACATAACTTTTAAATAATATTCTTTTATAAACAGAAAATATACAAATAATTACTTTAATTTAAAGGTCTAAATTATATATAAATTTTAGTTTTTTAATCACAAATATTTTACTAATATTTAAGAAAAAAAACAATAAAAACACACAATTAATACGTGGTTAATCTCTTCAGACTAAACGCAAAATCTACTTAAAAAAAGCTGTGAAAATGATATTTAAAAACATTTATTATTTAGATATAAAACAAACCACTAAAACCCAATAAACTTTATGCATTTTTAAACAATAAACATGATATTAGCACTACAAAAACAAAAAAAAAAAACTGCTGCAACACAATAACACTAATCCATACAAACATGTTTACATTATGTTGCATTAAAGCAGAGGAGTGAAAGAGTTCTTTACACTGTGAAACACTAAAAAAAATACAAAAAACACAGACGGCATAGTATAGGTTAGAGTCAACATTAAAAGGATAGGAAACATTTTGAATTCTCTGCAAGTTTTCCCATTAAAAGTAAAAAAAAAATTAATTTTTAATTTAATATATAAATAAACAAGAAAGTTATAGTCGGTCATGCGGATCATATGATACCCTACACCACACTTGTAAATGGGCTTTATGAAAAATTAGATAATATTTGTATTTACTATAATAGTTGGTGGCATAAATTTAAGCATGTGTACAAGATTTTGAGTGCCAAAAACTTATCTGTGTCAAGTTTTGTCAATATGCCTTCAAACTTGTGACATGCAGCAGAGTACATGAATGCCCAACCAGACGGACACGCTTTTTTTTAAATCAATATACATTCCACACTTAACTTGATTTAAGAAAACCTATGTAGGTACGGACCGCATTTAAAACTTTTAAAGTACAATTTTGCAAAAATTTTAAAATAAAATTCTTGATCTTAGAACATTTTTTTTAAAAACGTGTGTTACCCCACCCCAAATGGAAAAGCTGTTGCCGCGCCTGGTAGTATCATTTCTAAATTTGGAGATATTTAAGGTTTTATAGCCTAGATGAAAGTATTTTCAAAAGTCGTATTTTTATTTTTTTTTTTAAATATTCTCTTTAGTTCTAGTTCTTCAGATATTTAATGTTTGCATCCTTTTAAGCACGTGTTCATTGAAATTCACCTCAATATTAATAACAATAATTGTAATATTGTTGCAATAGAAAATGTAAACAATTATTAAATAAATATGTACTTTCATATATATATTAAACAACTACATGCGTAATTAAAAGCAAAAATTAAATCTATTTTTAAAGTGTTTATAAAAGTATCTAACATCGTGAAAAAATTTAATATTTACTAAAAAGAGATCAGAAAAATTTAAAGCGATTTAAAACTATGCTCGTTCAGGCTTTTCATTTTGTGTTTTTTTTTTTTGTTTCCCTGATTACCGTTAAATAACAATTGGGTACCTTGGTATCACGTATGTATGCTCTACCTATTAAAACTACCAATAAAATCTTACCGTATTACTATTATGTACTTACACAAACAGTTATCTATTTTTTCAAGAAAAAACGGGTATTAAAACTAAAAATTATCATAATTTAGGAAGTTTTTGCTGGTCTTGTTTGAATTATAAAGTTTTCACACAAAATTACTTACAGATTTGATTTACTCCTAAGAGGAGTCCCTTTTTACCTTTAAACATTTTATAATTTTTTTCTACTTAACTGATATCAAAACTCACCAGGTGTAAAGCCGGCTTAGAATACGTTTGGGCAAACTAATTACAAAAATGAAAAAAACTTAAAGTAATTGAATTAAGTAATTAGGGGTTATTCTACATTTCGATTACGAAACCGCATGCTAATACGTATAGATCCAAATTGAAATAAAAAATAATTTTTCCAATTTTCATATTAAGAAGCTTTAGATTTTAGTACAAAAAGACGAAAAATTCAAAATATACTAAGAAAAATTTATTTGTGGCCAAACTATTTCACAGTGAAGACGGTCGACGAAGAAAATTTCAATTTTAATCGAAATGCAGAATAGGGGTGATTATGTTTTCCTTTAAAACAAATATATAGAAGTTTTGTTTTTTGTTTAGAAAAATTTTTATATGTAAATTTAACAATATTTATTCTTTTAAAAACTAAGTTAATTAAATTATTAATTCGCAAACAATTATAAACTATTTAAATACAGTTTTTAATCAAAATGAGAGCACACACACACACTCAAAAGAAGCTAATATAAATTTAATAGAGAATGTTTATACTAACACTAGTACTTTCATTTATATGACTCTTCTGAAACAAAAAATAAAGTTTTTAAATTACTCTTTATTTTTTAAGAGGGTAGTGGGCAAATAGGGAGACTTTAAAATATATTGATAAGTCTTTTTGGGGTATAAGAAGGCAGCATATGGTTTGTTGTTGTAGTTGATAAGCACGTATTTATTTGTTATACTTAGAAGTCGTTCGTAGATAAAATTTTTTTGTTATTATGTATTTCATTTAAGTATGTGTGGGTGTATGTATAAATGTTTGTTATGCTGGATAAAACTTAAAACAGACTCACGACTTGACGTGCAAAATATTATTTTTATTTTGGGGTTTGTTAGAAAATTCAATATATGACGTGACCTCAATGATAGATAGATATACAGCATAGATATTTTTACTATTATTTTATATTTTTTTGTATATACATATCGCTTGCTGAATATTAAAAGGATGTATGTAACATTTGAGAATTGTATGCTTAAATGCAAACTTTTTAGTGTTGATCCGGAGGTTGTAGAGTGCACTTAGCCGCCACAAACAACAGTGTTATATAGTTGTGTGTTACACAGCGCGCTAATTGCTGATTGCGCAATTTGATTTTCTCAACATATATGCTTTTGCACATACAACCTTGTCATATTGATCAAACGTTATATACCTAAATACGTATGTATGTATAAATATATTTATTTGTGTAACATTTCTTATGCTCACATTGTTATTACGCTCAAGCGATTGATTAAAACGTATTTTATCTTAAACTTGTAAAAGAAATCGTCTTGAAGTTTTTCCAAAGAAAACTTTGTATTTCCAAAGTTTGTTAAACTTGATTAGAGAAATGAAATTTAAGTAGAAATAAAGACTTATTAACAAAATAAACAAAATTAATATTGAAAGTTCTATTAAGAAGTAATAACGCTATTTTAATTGAAGTGGCAAAAAGTTGTTTGCTATAAGATTTTCAATATTACTTTATTTTGAAAAGGATATTTAGCAAAAACTTTTGTGTGAAGTAATAATAAAAAAAAGAGTCTAAAGTTTTCTTAGCCTTTAACTACGGAGGCAGAATTTGTGAACATAGTCAGAGACCTGGTGTTTATTTTTTTAATCACAAGAGTTATGAAAAAAATCGGTCCTCAAACATTGTGGCTCCAAAAATTTCTCCACCAGTTTCTCTCATAGGTTAGGTAAAACAGGCAGCCGTTGAAGGAAAGGATACAGCTCACTTGGGTCCGCTTAATTCGGTCCCTTTGTGTTACCTGGAGAAGCAGATAGAATAGGTTGAGATGGCAGGAAAGAAGAAATTTAGAGAAGGATAAGAAAGAACAGAAAAATGAAGCAAACTTACCAGGGTCTCTGGTGGGAATCGAACCCACAACCCCCAGACTGGTAGACTCATGCACTTACCACTGATCTACTGGGGCACCCCCACTGATCTACTGGGGCACCCAGTTTCTCTCATAAGTTTTTGACAATATTCTCTTTACAGTTATTCCATCAATTAAAAACGTTTAAAAAAAAAGATTTAAAATTTTTAATAAATTAATTCCATAATTACAAACATCAAAAATTGTAAAATTAAAGTGTTTAAAATTGTTTTTTCAATATGCCTTAATTTGAATAAAAACTTTTTAATTAATATACAAATAATTATCTTATTTTATCACTTTTCTTTTAATCACATTTGTAAGCACACAGAAATCTTTAACAACTTTTGAGAGGCGTTGCAGTTTGCTTAAATAAATTAAAATTGTAAATTAAAATGTCATAATTTTTCTGCAGAACCGAGTAAAAATGTACATTTTGTTTTTTGTACTGATTGTTAAGTACAATTCTTTTAAGTCTATTTATTAACATTGGGTCATTAAAGTCCTGCTTGTTTTTAATATTTTTGCCTCCTTTTTGTCGTCATTACTAGGTCATTTACAAAAAATTAACACACATACACAGGCAACTGAAACTTACCAAAGTTATTAATATAATTATAAGGTCTGATTGCCATCGACATTGCCAACTTTTGTGGACCGCCTAACATTGGCAGTAATGGCTGCACTTGTTAAACAGAATTTCCCAAAATGTAA
This sequence comes from Melanophora roralis, assembly GCA_963583895.1. Taxonomy (NCBI): domain Eukaryota; kingdom Metazoa; phylum Arthropoda; class Insecta; order Diptera; family Rhinophoridae; genus Melanophora; species Melanophora roralis. The sequence continues at coordinate 2,312,103 of OY757191.1, forward strand.
AAAAAGGGCAACATTTAAGAATTTCATAGAGATTTACAGAATTAAGTATTATCTTATATCTATTTTGCAAAGGATTTAACTCAAAACCTTAGTTAAAGTTTGGGTACCACTGTACCATGCAATCATGCTGATAAATACATATATAATAAACACATTCAAAAATTAAGTTAAAAAGCCTTTTTAATTCAAATATCTTTTAATTTTATGTTCGTTTGTTTTTGCCATAACGAGAACATTTGTAAGTTTTAATTATGTGTATGTAAATGCAAAAAACATATTAATTTACCAAGTGGTAGTTGGTATTGAGCTACAAGTACTTTACCATAAAATATTAATTTTTTTAAGATTTAAATAATTTTTTTTGGTAATAAAATACATAGATTGTCAAAAACATATCAAACATTTGTGGTTATAAGAGTATAATATATCAGTTTATCTTTCCGTTTTTATTATATTTAATACCATTTTTTAACCCCTTAAAGTATATACAGGGTGGCTGATGAATTTTTCTACATTAAGAAACTCAAATAATTTTTTGTTAAGTCTATGTAATTAATTTTTACCAATTAATTAAAAAAAAATATATTTTTTTTAAAGTAATTCAGAAGTATTTAAAAACTTACAATAAAAGATATACTGATTTTGAATCCCTTCACTCTAATAAATTTCATGTTAGCGGTCTCAACGGCTTTGAGTTGTATATAAAATAAATATAACACTAAGTTTAAAATAGTAAGTATTTTTTTATTGAAGGTTTATTGTAGGCTAAGTTTGTCTATATGCATTTCATTATTTCTTACACAAAATCGTCAGTAGACTTTAATCAAATTCTTGAAAAAATAAATAAAAATTTAAGCAATTTTTCTTCCAATTCTGTATTTATGTTAAATTTTTTTAATAGTTAAAATATTTCGCTGTTGCAAATCATAACACCTATAATGAAAACCTTTTAAACTAGTTTAAAATTAAATTTTTTCAATTTAAAATTGTTGTTGATGTTAATTAACCACATATACCACAGAAACCCACATTAGAATTGTGTATTCGTTCTGTCTGCATTTTGCAAATCATATATTGTTGCCTGTTAAACGACAGACACGCACGTCATTTGCAACATTTACTCTTTCATTAATTTGAAAATAACCCCATAAACATTTAACACATGCACATTTAGCCTGTAATTGTTATTATAAAATCCTAAAATAAAACAAAAGGTGTGTTTTTTCTTTTGTTGTGCTGTAAAAATTATAGCATAGAGCTTAACTAATAACCTGCAAATTAACAAATAAAATCACCTGTTGTCACCCTGTAATTTAAAATTTAACAAAATGTTTAAATTTAAATTGAGGTCTACATAAAAACGGCAATTTAAGTGAAAAAAGGTGAACAAAAAAAATTAACATATACAATTTTCAAATAAATACAGTTAATGTTCAATTGCATGTCATTTTGAATGGTTTCGTTGTTGGTTTTATTTTAATTTTTTTTTGTGTCCGTCTGTCTGTTTTATAGTTTTAAGGTTTTGCTTTTAAATTGGCGAATGTTTCTTTAGGTCTTTTCTACATAGATAAAATGGCAATAAATATATTATTTTTTATTTGAATTTTTTAAGTGTTAAAAGTAAATGGTTTAATTTTCATCGGTATTACATGGTGGAAAAACAAATATCACAAGCTGGAAGCTAGATTAAGTTATAAAATAATTGATGGAAAATTCATTATTTTTGAAGCGGACAACTCAAATTTTTTTCTGCCAAAATTCCCTAATGTTTTATAGCTATATTGCTAGCCAGGCGGGGTTAAAGGGATTAAAATAGATTACTGCTTTTAATTTTCGGTAAGAAAAGTTTCTGCAATAAAAACTTTGTTGGCTTCAAGCACTTATTAGTTCAAATGCTACGAATTCTCGTTAGAAATCTTTTTTCGATACCTATGTAGGTTGATTGTGAATTTATTCTATTTAAATAAGTTTTTACTATAATTTTAAAACTTAAATTATATTTGTATTCTTTATTGTTTAGACTTAACTAAATCCACATACAACCCTAAGTTCTCCCATTCTCATTTATTTTTTTTTTTTGGTCATTTTCATTCTAAGCTATAATAATTTCGCAAAATAGACTTAAATTCATTAATCATTAAAATTATTTTCTTGATATAATATAGTTAAACTTTAGTACAAAAAATACATATCCCACATCATATCGAGCAATACTTTAGTAAACGTTATTTACTGTGTGGAACCTGGTGCGTATGATTGTTTTTTAAAATGTTGATAACGTGATATATATAATGGGACTATTTATTTCTAGGTCGAAATCAGTACGCTTTTTAGTTTTTGTAGTTTAAGCACCGCCTTCAGTTTCAGAAATCTAAAAAAAAAATTTTAAAATATAAAAGTTTTGAAGTGCTGCCATTTGATTCAAAAGAAAATTAAAGAGCTAAAAATAATAATAATTTTTGTTGCTAAAAAAATACTAAATTATAAAGTTTTGCTCTGGCTTAATAAATTGTTAGAGGAAATTAATTTAAAATATAAATTATCTTTAAAAATCAGTACAATCAGTACTTTTTTCAAAAAACAGTTTCCACGGCAATAATTGCCATTTTCATTGCTAGTGTGGTTAGGTAGTTAAAATATGGGTTCTAAGATTTTTAGTGACACAAATTAAAAAAAAAGTCTTTTGAAATATTTAGTGTTTAAAGTTTTATAATTTGTTTCCCTTTCTTCATTCCAAAAGACTTACAATTCTAAGCAATCAGTTTCTGATTTTCCCTCAAAATACTGAAAATATTATAATTTTGTATTTAGTTTATGTACTGTGCTATTGAATGATTCAGAGAAAGAAATACTTATACACATATTGTTCACAAAAAACAACATCAATAAGAACACAAATATGTTTGACAAAATTTAAAATGCCACTAAAAATATGTTTTATGATTTTTTTTCTCTATCTTCAAACAACTAAGACTTTTTGCACTACCAGTCAACAAATTGTATATATTAGACGAAAACATTGTGTTCGTATGCAGCACATGTTCCGCTTCCTTCCTAAAATGACGAAAAAAAAATCAATATTAAAATTCCACAGTATCGAAGTGCAAGCAGCAGCAAAGAGTTGAACTATTTTGAATTTTTGCATTGTGCTAGCTGCATAACAAACAACAAGTTTAAAAATGCAAATACTTTTGTTCACCCCGTCATTCGCTAGGTGGCGCAAGCATTAAGCAGCAGGCGAGTCTACCAAACGGAAAAATAGTCAAACTAAATTCTACATGAAAGATTATTTCATGTAAACACTTGCTTCTAATGCTTGTAGTCTATTCTTGGTTCAATGAATACCATTTGTTGTTCCTGTCTAGTTTTTAACATTGACGATGACGACGGCAATAATGCTGCTAATAAATGTCGCCTTTTATTTTTGCTTGAATCAGCCTTACTACGGGTATGTAGTATTTTTTGAGTTATTAACATTGTTGTTGCTATCGCAGAAGATATTTTAATTGTTGTTATTGTTGTTGTTTTGCCGTCATAAGTATTAGTTTCTAGATGTGCATTGTTTAACCCTCACCTACTGCAAAAGCGAAACGTGTGTTTGGTGCGCGTTAGATAAATTCAAAAATAAATTCTTTAAAAAAACGTCGGATAGTTTTACTTTTCAAAAAATAACCATTTGATGAGGATGTTTGACACGATTTAAAGCTTTAAACGGAAAAAAACACTTTTGGACCCTCCAAGGATTATGTAGTTTGGTTGGGAACCAAAATATTCAGCCTTGACCTTCAAAGGCTTTGAGAAGCAAGATTGACAAATTCTGGGGAATTCTTAACATCTAAAGCTTTGAAAGTACTGTCTAGCCTTCGCAGCCGAGTGATCTTAACTATTCACCATCAATCTCCAATTGCCTCAAAATTGATATCTTTAACTTATGTATGGAATCCGTTCTTCTATATGATGATAATACTGGGGGGGAAAATTTTCAACAACAAATGCCGAGGACAAAGCTTAAAAAAATTTCTGGCCCAAAGCGATGTTGAGCCAACTATTACCTTTGACAAATTTTTTTTTGTTTTTACATAAACCTGCTGTTTGTTTGTCTTCATTATTGTGTTCGTCGGTAAAAGTTCGTCTTATGGGCGAAATTCGTCCTTAATCGAAGTTGTGATCCTTGTATTGTTATTATAAGTTTAAACTAATTCGTATTGGCCTTTACTTTTTAAAAAATTTATTGACTTTAATTTGTTCTCTTCCCAAAGAAGACCCGTGTAAACTTATATTATTATAATTGTAGTTGCAGCTGTGGTTTTTGTTGCTGCTTTTGTTCCAATGTTGTTTCTTTTATTGTTAGGTTATTTGTTGGTGTGTTTTTATAAACATAGATACATATGTTTGTACAAACATCCAACTGCCTGTTCATCCGTCCGCTTAGTTGGCTGTCTGTCTGTCTGTCAATTTAACAAGATTTCTTTCTATGTACTTTTGACTGGTACAACGATATTGCTTTTAGCATTTGCATTAGTATTTGACATTTCAAGCTGTGAACGCAAATCGCGTTCAAATAGTTTATTTGTTAGTTGTTTGTGTTTCTTTTTCTAAAAATTGCTCTAAACATCACTTGCAGCCAAAATTAAAACTATTCAGCAACATCATTATTATTATCATTTTAAGAGTCATTGTCGACATTCTCAGCGGCATTACCATCAAACATAATAATCTTAAATACTTGGCGTTTTTCGTTGTTTATACCCACAGCACATATGTACGTACGTGGTAGGGGTATTATACGTTTTTGCAGATATTTGTAACACTTAAAAGTAATGGGCCGAAGCTCATTTTCAAGAAAAGCGATTGGTCCAGAATCACTTCCTAAGTCGATTAAAGCATGTCCGTCCGCCCGTCCGATAGGGTGTCTTGTTATCAAAGTACATGTCGCAAATATAAAGATATTTTGATAAAGTTTGGCCTTGGCACAAAGTCTGATGTTTTTGGTGATGAGGGGTCCATTTTTTAATATAGGCCTTATAAAAATGTCCTCCCTGAAAGGGCATTTTTGGCTTTTACTTTTTGTAATATTTTATTTTTAAAAAAATTAGCATATGTGTCTACTAGCCAAAGAGTATATACAATAGAATACAAATATTATCGGTCCATTTTTTTAACATGGCCTCCATACAAATTTCCTTCCGGAAAATGCATTTGTGGTCCGACTGACTTGAGTTTTTTATTTTGACAAAATTTTGCATACATGGTAATCTTTATGTTGTCAACTATTAAACTGCATACAAATATTATCGCTCTTTTTTTCAAAGAGCTCCACACAAATGTAGCGTAGGGTATAGTATGGTCGGGCTTGACCGACTATAAAATTCTTACTCTTTTTTTTTTGCAAACCTTCTAAATCACTTTGCTTTTTAAGTAAAATATTTTCATTTTAATCCGTTTATGATTTAGAATCTTTAAACATGAACGAAATTTATTTGATTTATGCGATCTTCAATTCTTAAAGCTTCTTCTAGCTTTTTAACACTTGTGAAAACTTGTATGATATTTAAAAAAAAACTTAATTATCACACGTTCACTAGGTTCGATTTTATAAAAACTACAGTTTGCATTTGTAAATGTATGTATGTGTGAGTGTGTATTTACTTGCGTGAACAGGTTGTTGCTGACAGCATGTGTGTGCTCAAGCCAAACAAATAATTGTCTTTACAATTAAGTTTAATTGAATATTAATTAAATAAAACGCATAATTTATGGCTGACAATTTAAAAACTAACGATTTATTATCAAGTATTTAAGAGCCATAGACGCTATGCATCACCTTTAAACTGTTTGAAAAAATTTTTAAAAAAATTTAGAGTCAAATATGGGTATACTTTAGTATATTCAAGTTCTTTAACAAAATTTTTTGTTTCTTATTGAAAAAACTATGTGGTGTAGGGTATAATATGGTTGGCCATGAATGACTATTACATTTTTACTTGTTATATTCTTCACATAGGGATAAGGGAATATATCAGTTTGTCATTCCGTTTGCAATTTCTGGATCCTTATAGCTAGAGAGAAAAGTCCACTGAGACATCAAGTTTCTGGAGTCAGACCGGGCTAGGTATTGGTGTCAAATTATCAGAAATCTTTTTAAAATGATCGCTATATTGCCAATTTTTTTTTATTTGGTTAATGTATTTTTAACATAAATTTTAAAGAAAAAATTTCGAACACAAATATATTTCCAAGTTTAAAATGTGCAAGTAATATGCAATATTTGCCCTCTAAAAATTTGTGTGATAAATCTCCAATTAAAATTACTCCAAATATACGCTTAAGCAATTTTTCTTAAAAAAATTAATTCAAAAAACCCAAAATCATTATGCTTTTTCACACCTTAATTCCCTTTTAAACGAATTAATTAATAAATGAACTTTTAAAAACAAATCAATGAATTATCATCACACTTTTGTGACATTTAACACAATAAAATATTTCAAATAACTCAGAGAAAATGTCAAATAAATTATAAAAACTATAAAAAAAAATAAGCATTCTTCTTAGAAACACTCAAAGACAACATAGAAAAATTTACTTTTAACTTAAAGACAAAAAATATATGAAATTAGACATCATAAAGATGATATATAAAGTATTTAAGATTCAATCTTATTTATAAATAAGTTAAGACAAATGATTAATTTATAGCCAAGACTTAGATCCATATATCAATTTAAAAACGATTCACAATGGATTTAGTCATAAATATTATTTAATGATTATAAACTGTAAGATTATGAGGAAAATACTATAAAAAAAAACAAAGAAAAATTTAAAAATTGTTTAAGATTTATATTTTACAATTTTATAAATTTATAATTTTTAACACTTTACACCAAGTCTATGTAAAGAGATTAAATTTATGATTTAAGAAGATAAAGGGTTGCAAAAAACTTTTAAAAGTTCAGCTAAATTTTTAAGCAACAAAACAGTTACTGCAAGTTTCATATGATTTACTGTGCCAAGACCTCCAATATTGTCTTAATTGGAAAAAGTTTCCTATCTGCTCTGATTTTAGTAGCAAAAATGCTAAAATTTTTTGAGTATAAAAATTTTACAATTCCAAATCATGAGTTATAGAGATTTGTATGAAAATCTGACAAAATTTTAACTTATGCCCGTGTAAGACAACCTATTAAATGCAATATGGCCAATATTGAGTCTTATGTGTCATAGTTATTTGACACGCAAATCATGTATTAAAAACCCCTTTCTAACAAGATGGCCGTTTAGAGAAACCAATGTGACCAAACAAATAATAATATTCGATAAGCTTAAATTGATATAAAAAACTATTTACTCTTTTTTTCAGTTTCATTAATAAGAAAAATTTTGTAAAACCGATAATAAGCGCCCCTTTTAAGTGAGAACCCCAAAACCAAGTTCCAATAAAACACTTAAAATAAATGGAATGGATAAAATTTTACGGGATCATACGAGTTATAGCAACTTCAAAAGAATTTTAATGTGGCAAATTGACCAGTTGTTCAATTACTAACAAAACGAATTTCTAAATATTTTTTTTTTAAACTGAATAACTCTATCAACAACTTTTATTAGACGTTTAATTACGATGCAGGTTACAAAACTAATGCATCACTTTGGTGGCATGTTAATACCAGAAATCAACAACATCATCACCATCAGGGAAAACGAAAACAACATAAATTGCAACATTTCAAAACCCATAAAAAATACACTCAATGAAATGTACTTGTTATTAATGGTTTTCAAACATTTTATGCCAGCATATAGTATTTAGATATTTTTTATAGTTTTCTTAAACGTTTTTATAAAATAAAATAAAATTTAACTTAACAAAAAAGTATTGCAAATAAATTCAAGGAAGAGGGCTTGTCTTTAAAGAAAAACAATAGTTATACGAAGAATTTTAGAATTAAACTAAAAGTGACATTCATAGTGACATTTAAAGTCAATAATAAAAAACATTTAAACTCATAAATTTATTTAAACTTTAGTTTTCCTTAACTGATTTACCAACATCACAATAAACAAAGTTATTTTGACTTAAGCAACTTTACGTGTTGAGTTAAGAATACAAAAAACAAATCAAACCATTTGATTGCACTTGCTAAACGAGATATCAAGGAAAACATAATTATATGCAAATAACAATCTGCAAAATCATAAAATCTTTATATATAATTTAACCTTTGATAGACATATAGAAAGGATTTTTAACGCTCTAAGATTTTGAAATTTAAAATAATTTATTATTTTTGTTAATTATTTTTATAATTTTGTTTTGATTACTGACAACCGTACTTGCTTACTTATTTATTCTGCTTTTATAGATCTCTTTGTTTTGATTTTAATTTATTTAAAAATTTTTTTCAGATTTTTAGTTTTTGGTATTATGAAGGTGTTTTCTTGTATATGTTTCGAGTGCATATCTAATGTATATTGTCTTTAGTTTTATACCAATGCTGTGAAGTTAGCCTTTCAACATCAGCCAAAAAAAAAGTATAAAAACTAGAAACAAAAACACTTTTAGTTTTTTCAGTTATAAAAATTACACTGAAAAAATCTTATGTAAAATTAAAAAAAGAAGTTCAAAGTACTTTCAATTTTAAATTAAAGTTTGCTCCCTTACACTTCTATAAACCGTTAAAAAATTTCAAGTTAAGAAAAACTATTAATAAACTTTTTACAATTTTGCTCAGTGGCTATTACAGAGATTATTTTCCTTTAGCCAAACAGAGGTTAAATTTTCAAGCCCCGTAGCCATTTGTGCTTCTTTTCGATGTCTGACAATTAGTTTTAAAGCATAAAGCTCATACGGTTCATGGTTTATGTATCACAGATATTTTCTGTTAACTGATGACTATAAGAGGCTATGTTTATATAGGTATATAACATTGATGTATATATCTACGTCACTACCCTCTTGCAACTCAAACTCTGTTATTAACGCTATAGTATTTCGTTTTCCTTCATTAGATTATCGAGTCTTAACATCAAAAATTTCAGTTACTCGAATTTTATAAGACTATCCACAGCTTGCAGGTACGCTTCAAAGGATTCACCATTATAATTTGCTAATTTTATTTCTGCAAAACTTAAAAGCTCAGCTAAAATTTAAACACTTTTTTGCGATATGCTCTACAGTGCACTAAGTTTTGTTGTTGTTGCATTGATTTCTCAATATAATATGAATTCGAAAAAGTGCTTGCATTGTTTTCAATGTGTAATCTAAAAAAAAGAAGAACATTAAACAAGAATAATAATAAAAAAATTTATAAAGCAAAAAAGTAAAGCAAAATTTAAACAAAAATCTATCTCATCATATATTGAGGTTTGTTCTTCTTTTAATTAAACTAAAAGCAGAAGAAGCAGCAGTAAAAAAGTAATTCAATGCCTTCATACTTTACTCAGATTATAAAAGTTTAAAAACAGATCCAATGCCTAACACTCACAAACACACTCACACTTACTTATACCGACTAGACAAAGTAAAAAAAATTTTCAAAAATAATAAAAAAAAAACTTAACTTGTAGTGTTACTTTGCCTTAAAGGTATTTTGCTATTTTCAGTTAATATTTTATAAGTTCACTTTTTGTAAGTTTAATACAGTTCTATTTGCTTCACTACTACTTGTTTAACATTAGTTCTGAACATAACTACTTTGGCATAGTTTTTTTTTTATTTTACATTTTAACCAGAGATTATTACATTATTATTATCTTTATTATAAATATTTTTTTTTAATTTTTTGCAATTATGGTTCTTGGTTTTAACAATAAGTATTACCACATAATCATATACATATGTAAGGTATATATTATACATGTAGTTATAAACAACAATATTTATATTGAATGTGTCCGCAGTACACGAAATGTAAAAAACTACATGTGCATATAGCTTTGACCTCATCCTTAAAAAAAAGATGCACGCGACGTGACAAAATTTCCCCTTCTTATGGGGTAATATCTACCCCAAAAGAAATTTTTTTTTCAAAAGTGTATTTAATATGTTTTATTAAATTTTATATTTTGTAGTTTATATTTTTGTGTATATTTTATCAAATTCTACTTTTATTATTACAAATAAGGACCTAAGTCTCCAACAAAATTATTGTGAAAATAATTTTGGGACAATAATATGTATGCAAAGACCATGCTATCAGTCTTTATTTAATTGTGAGTTATAGCATTACAAAGCTGCCATGGAAATCGAGATCTCAGAGATAAAAGTTAGCTTCAGAGACATATTGTCATAATACAATTATGCATCCATAAGAACGATCGATTAGTTATTACCTACCACCATTGGGCATGTTTATTTTTTTTTTCATTATCAAGTTAACAATTGTAAATATTGTATAATTGTAAGCTCATGCTGGTTCCAAAACAAAATTTGACTCGAATAATTTTCTTTTAAAAGAATAAAATTGTGCGAAATTTCTCCCCAAACACTTAGTTAATCAGGGGTCCTATAAAAATGTCTTTTCAAAAAAAAAATTTTTTTAAATTGACAAATATATTACAACCTTCCCCTTGAAAAAACCATGAAATGTCTGATGGATATTTTAATACGATTAAAATTTATTATTGTTGTACAATAACGCCAAGCTTGATTGAGACTCACTTCCTTTCTCGCTTTTTCTCTCAAGAAACTACTTACTTTAATGCTAAAAAAGCAAACCAAAAAAAAAAACAAAAAGTGAATGTTAAAATAACAAAATTTGTTCTTAAAAACAAAAAAATAAATAAACAAACAGATGAAAGTTTTATAAAAATATGCAGGAAAACTTTACAAAGGGTGATAAGAGTAGGTTTCTTTGCAATGTTTTCCCAAATGTTTTCAACAAATATTTGTTGCAAAAAGTGCAACAATTTCGGTTTGTACATATTTTATTATGGCGCTTTAAAAGCATTCACATTTCAAAAGTAAACATTAATTATAACAAATGGCTGGTTTTGTAGAAAAAAAGAATTAAAATTTATTTTTTATTAACTGCTTTTATGATGATGAGGATTTTTATTAGTTTACTTACTGGTTTGTAATAAAATTCTTAAGGAGTAAAATTTGATTGTAAATTAAATGCTTTTTGAGATAAATAGCAGAGATAATTATATATTTAATTAAAAAAGTATTATATTTTCAAAAAGCGGATCTTATGTAAAGAATGTATGTCAAAATGATTTTATAGGTTTTTAAGTGTTTTATAAGAATACAGTGTTATTCTATTTAATTTTTTTTTTCTTTTGTAAATACATATGCTTAGAGTTTTTCAAAGAAATTGAATGTCAAGCTTTTTGGAAAATTTAATTGTGTGAATGGTTTATGATGTGTAACATTTAGCAACGATAAAATATATTTTAAAATAAAATACTTGTTTGAAGATCACAAACGTCTAAGATGATATAGCTAATATGTTGGGCATTTTTGTACCCACACTACATACATACGTGGTAGGGGTATTATGCGTTTGTGCAGATGCTTGTAACGACCAATAGTAATGGTCTAAGAAACACCTTCAAGTATATCGATCGACTCAGAATCACTTCTTTAGTCAATTAAGGAATGTTTTATAATTTTACAAAAAACACGGAAGATTTTTCATACTTTTTATAGATATTTATGAAATTACTTCGCAAAATGATTAAATTTTTTTCATAAAATATACAAAAAAAAAAGTTCGGTACATTTCGTATATTCTACGCAAGAATTTTGTGGTGCAAAATAACGAAAGATTTCGTACAATGAACGAACGAATTCGTTCATATGCTGCCAAAGGATTTTTAGTGCACTTCGACAAAATTTTGAACATTTGTTGAAAATTATGCCATTAAATAGAATAACCACCCAGAAAAAGCATTTTGGGCTGCAAATGGCTAGAATATTACTTCAGCTTCTCAACATTTTGCACACATGTTTATCTTTATGCCACCAACAATTATACTGAATGCAAATATTACCGGGATATTTTCCCATAAAAGCCGGTATTACGGTGCCGCATTATATGGTCGCTCTTAAGCGGCTTTAACTTTTTTACCTGTTAGTTATTTTAAAACATAAGTATATTTTCTTCATGTCTGCTTAACATATTTTAACTTTAGGGAGTGTTGCAAATATAAATTAAACAGTTTTAAATATTATAAAGTTATAAATGCTTTTAAGCTCAATAACCAAAGAAATAAATTGTTCCTTGAAAAGCCATTCATTTCATTAAACCACTAAATCGACTACTTTAAGGCAGCCTTAAGTATTTATCAGATGATTAATAAGTATTTCAAAAAATAATTTTTTAATCCACGCATTTTTCAATTGCTCATAATTTTGTAATCCAAGCACTTGATATAATTTGAAAAAATATTTATTTAAAACAAAGACAAAAGTAATTGTTAATAACAATATAAATCGTTTAAGTAGGAAGAAATATATAATTTATTTACCTGTTTATTTCAACAAATATTTAAACAAGCATTTGTTAAGTGTTTGCATCTTTCAATTGGTGATAGTTAATAATGAAAAAAACAACTTCTAAAAAGCAAGAGCACTTGTAGATGAATGAATTATTTATAAATTAATCTTTTATAAATCGGCGGGTGATAGCTTTTCTGCCAAACAAAAATATATTTGCAAGAAAACAATAAAGAATTTTTGGTTTTAAATCTTAAGTTTTATTATATTTTAACAAAATATTTAAAGATTTAATTATGAAAAGAAAAATACATTTTTGTTTTTTTGAAGTGCGGCAAAAAAATATCTTTATTTGTGTGTTAACAAACTTTTTTAATTATTGCCGTATTATTTAGTTTTGTTTTAAATCGTAAATAGTGAGTACCATGTAGAAATATGTCTAATTATTTAAAAACTTGTCGATACGAAGAAATTTTAGAGCTTCCACCAAACGAAGGTAGCCGAAAACAAATTAGTGAGTTTTAATATTCAAAGCGGCAAACAATGATTTATCCGACGATTTGTATTAAAACAATTACGAAAATTTATATTATTAAGTAATAAGGAAAATTTTGTTTGGTAATTTTAATTTTTTTCATATTTTTTTTAATTTTGAAAAAATTGTAAATTATTACTCTGTATTGCTTTATCTGAGAGCAAGCACCTAGAGCCAAATCGTCGCATTCGATTCGAATCAAAACTTCACTCGATCGATCGAGTTGTCAATACTTTTACTATAGGAATTTTAAATTTTCGATTGGGATCGAATGCGACGACTTAGTTCCAGTTTTTCAAAAAATATTTTTGTTATAAAGATTGTGATTTTTTAACTTTGTTTATGTTCAGCTATTTTTTATTTTATGCCGCGTACAGGACTGGTCTTTTTTAGAAACCGAGATATACTTTTGCTTTTGAGAGCAAAATTCGAACCTAAAAGCAAGGATCTGAGCCTTCACGCAATGTATAAACATTACGGAATTAGTCAATTATAAACCAATGACTTTGGTTGGATGCTCATTTGCACGAACGATGGGGTCAGTAGGCAGTACCACTTCCAAACTTCACAAAATTTATTTTTAAATAAGCCGATTGTAAATAGCAACGTATGGCTAGTTTCGAATTCTGATTGAAAGTTAAAGTCACTAATTTTTGGATGACTAATTTTTAAGGCCCAAAAGAGCCAGTATGATTGAATAGAGCTCGTTTAATTGTCCTTGCTCATTTTGAGAATACAATAACCGATGATACCACTAGAGTGTAAGCCGCAGCCAAAGCTTTCATATAGGTTGATGCTTGCTTCTTACCAACTCATTTCCTCCGGCCTTTAAGAGCTTCGACGGTAAGCCATTGATTCTTACCGCTTAATATTTTTCATCCGACATGTTGATGTTTTTACCTCTTCTTAGCTGGGTAGTAAACATTCTACATGGTCATAGCTGATTGAAAAAGAAGGTATTTCCATCACCGTTGTCATCGAACTTAAACAATTTAGAAAAGTGTTCCATCCAGATTTCCAGAATACCATTTTTACCTTTCACCAGATTGCTTTGTTGGTGCTTACAGAAGGAAATACCAATATAACCCTTAGTCTGTTGTTTTACGTTATTTCGTTTCCAGTTCCGCTTCATATTCAATTTCTTTCCATATAATTGAAGTTTATATATTTTAAGCTGTAGTCCAGTGTAAATGCAATCGCAGTGATGGCGCATCTGTCTGTCTGGAAGCAGAAAACAAAAACAAAGAAGCCCAACTAAATTAAATTAAATTTATTTTACAATTATTTCAAAACATCATTATCAAAACAACAAAATAAAATTATGATCATGTTGAATATTTTAGTTGTGTTTGTTATTGCAGAGCCGCAACAATAGAAATAGAATGTTGTTGCTCTTCAAAAGCAATTGAGATGGAGAGTAAAATACTCAGTTTAGCAAAATAGTAATTGAACTGCATTATGATCATAATCAATAGGATGAGCAAATTTTTGATGATCTAGAAAATCATGCTTATTATTATGCACAAATGATCAAACAAAACAACAACATTTTATGACATAATGATCTCAAAGCGAATGAAGTTAATAATGATGATCATGATAAATAACTAAAGAGCAGAGTAAAATGTTTTGAATCAAATAGTAATAGTAGTTGATTTTATGTTGTTGTTATTGTTACTATTGTTTTCGTTATTTATTTAGATGTTAAGTACAATTTGAAGCTTGCAATAGAAATAGAAGTGGAGGTAGTAAGTACAAAATGCTTAACCAACTTTATTGTTGGCAACTCCATTTTAAATATTGCTATTGTTAACTGTTGCTGCTTCAATAACGGCGGCAGCAGCAGCAGAATCATTCGCATCATCTGTAATTGTTATAAAAAGCAGTGCATCGCTGTCCCAAACCCTAATTCAAATTTAACGTGTTGTTTCGAACGGTTAATAAGAAAAATAAATTTTGTGTAAAAAAAAATTCAACCGATTATTCTTTAATTAACAATTAACAATTGCGCTTTACTTCATTATAAAATTAAAAAAAAAGAGATAAGCATTTATTAAAAGTGCCAAACGAAAAGGATTAACTAATCATTAACGGATAATTAAGTGCTTATTTAAAAGAAAAACTTTTAAAAAAATATTATCTTTCATTTTATATAACCAAATTGTGTTAGTTAAATGAAAATGTTATCAATAAACACTATTTTGCTAATTGTGAGTATTTTTAAATAGTTGTTGTATGCAACTTATCTGCATTATAAAATGTTGTTTTGAGATATTCTAAAAGGACATATTCTACAAAGGCTTTTTTAAGAGCAAAGAAAAATTAAATATAATTGAACTAATTCTTAAGCTAAGTACAACTAACAAAAATTAATAATCTTTAACATATTTGCATAAAATATATAAAAAGTGAAAAAGTTTAAAAAAAATATAGATCAAAAATTAGTGATAACAACAAGAACAATTTGCCATATAATGACTTATTTTCGGGTTTGCTGAAATTTATTTCTCGATTACCACACAGCTAAAAAAACTAAAAAATTATTTCAGCTAACAAGATGATTAAACCTATCAATAAAATGTTGAAATTTGCACCTATCACCATAATAGTAATATCAATTTCCTAAATTGTAAAAACTAAAAAATAGCAATTTTTTATCCAACAAAAAATTTTTAGGTTAGATTACTGTATTGATCAAAATTAAAACTTACTCAAACCCTTCAATTATTTTAAGGAATTAACAAGTTAAAAGAAAAACTAATAGAAATATTTTTTTTTTGCTCGGCTGGAGTTCGAATTTGGGCTGCTTGAATGGTGTGCGCCACGCGCCACTCTCCCTTGTTGAAAGTAGACCGCATTTTTTAATATATAAACATTACCCTAAAAGTAAAATATATTGTAAAAACTAAAAAAAAAATTATTTTTTCCAATCAAACACTTTTTAGAGTTTGATTACCAAAGTGAAACAAAGAGTAGAACAAACACAAAATAAATAGGTTAGGTAGAACAGGCAGCCGTTAAAGGAAAGGATACAGCTCACTTGGGTCCGCTTAATTCGGTCCCTTTGTGTTACCTGAAGAGGCAGATAGAATAGGGTGAGATGGAAGAAAAATAGAAATTTAGAGAAAGATAAGAAAGAAAGAAATAACAGAAAATGAAGCAAACTTACCAGGGTCCCTGGTGGGAATCAAACCCATAACCCCCAGACTGGTAGACTCGTGCACTTATCACTGATCTACCGGGGCACCAGGCCTATTCTAGCGCTGAGCCTTGCAGTTTTTCAGTATTTTTTTTTAATTTAAAGTTTTGCCAAAAAAAATCACAATTTTCGTTCAAAAAAATTTTAATAAAATTTTCTTACATCGCAATTCAACATTGAATTTTTTGAATTTTAATACTCAAAAAGCTAAGGCATCTTTCTTAATAAAAAAAAATAAATAAAAATTCTTAAAAAATTTTCAAAAAGTCAAAAATTAAAAAGAAACAATTTGCAAAAATTAAGTTGAAAGATATTTCTCCACTTTCACAAAGTAGATATACAAACTTGTTTGCCTTAAATTTATTTGCGACTGGTTGATTGCTTATCATAGGTCCTTACAATTTGGATTAAATTATTTTCTAATTGAAGAAAACAATTGTCAAATTTCTTAAATAGGTTTGCAACTGGTTTCACATAAATTTCACTTCCGAAAGACATCTTTATCTGCAAAAGTTTTTAAGATCGTAAAGTTAAATGGTATAGAGTTCAGTTAGATATTTTGCTAAAAGTTAATTTTAAGTACATGTTTATTTATAAAACTAATATTCTGTACAAAAAAGCGTTTTCAGTTTTAATGACAGCTTTCAAGCATGTATGGGTCCATATTTATATTGTAGCGTAATACAGCTGCATATGTTCAGTAAAAACAGCTACTCTTGCCACAAAACTTAGCATGGATACTTTAAAGATATGGGCCTTAATTGAAGAAAAATTTTTTTGAATAGAATTAGAGGATATGTTATCCCCCATACAACTGTACAAATTTGGTGATATATTTCATGCGCTAAATCAGAGAAACTATAAAAGCTTTAGGTTCAAAACCGGCTGCAAATTGTTCCTCTATAAAACGTACATTACAGGAAAAAAAATTGGTTGGATAGGACCAAGGGGAGCGGTAACCTCCATACAAATGAAAAATTTTTATGAAATTTTTGATACGCTTTATCTCGGAAACTATAACCGCTATCGACTTTAAATGTCCTGAAGGAAGCAATTGTACAATAATGCCTACAATTTGCCTCCATACGTTGAAGTTTCTGTAGTCCACAATATTTTATTTGATATGAATTTTTTTTTAATAGAAATAAATTTTAACGTTTAAAAAATTATAAACTTTCAATTATGGAATATTTCTGGTAATTCTGATAAAATCTGAACAACATGTCGCTAAACAGGTTTTCTATGTATTTTCCACGTGTTTTCAGTCAATTATTTCAAAATTATGCAAATTATCTGTTTTGAACACAATTTAATCCCTATTACTCCTCAGAGTATACATTGTTTTATGACAACTTCAAAGTATGTTTTAAACTTTTTACATTTTTTACACTTTTTATTTTGTATCAAGAACTTTGTTGCCTTTTTTGCAGGGTGTTTTATGATTTTTAAACTGTGAACAGCAGCAAGGATGACAGTAATGGCAACAACCATAGAAACAGCTACAACAAAATAAGGTCGTTTAACATTAGGAATAAACATTTCATTGACAACATATGTTGTACATTGTAGCAAACAGTAACAACTGTTAAACATTTTGTTTTTTTTTTTGTTTTTTTGTATTAAACTAAACTTTTGTGCCATTGTCTTCAAAGAAAAAGTCAATAATAACGTATAAAATATGTACTTATGTATGCATGTGTGTATTATGTTACATTTACGAACATATGTATGTATTGAGTACTTTTTCATCATTTCAGAATTTCAGTCGTGCTAAGTATTTTCTAAAACAAATAATATAACACTTCGTTGATATGAACAATTTTTAAACAATTTTCTTTAAATTAAAGCGACAAAAAATGTGTCACACAAAAACGTGAGTTTTTTTAGATGCAAAAATAAGGAAAAGTTTTTTCCCCCCTACAAATTAGTTAACAAAAAAAATTAAGTTTATAGAAGTTAACCCAACTCTTTTCCAGATGTTACACAATAAACAATTTAGATCCTAATGATGTGCTATGTGGGTGTCTGTGTGTGTGTTTTAAAAACTATTTGTCCCGTTTTATTTTTTCTCATTGGACGATAATGATAAAAATTAATATATTTAAGTTAAGGCACACTGAAAAAATTACTCATATACCAATGGGAAATTTTAAAGGATATAATTTTTCTTTTTTATAAAATAATTTTAAACCAAGTTTAATATGGAGAATCTATGGAATTGATCAGTTTAACCTAACCCTGCCATTCGGATTTAAAAAATCAAAAAAAAAAAAAATTCCAAATTTCTTATGCTCTGCAACCTTATTCGTGACTTAAAAATATATACATTTCTCTCTTTAAAAATTTTTTATTTGGTGTTTACCTTTCCTAATTCATATGGTGAGGGAATAAATGTTCACCTTCTCAAGCCAATACAAACAATTTGAAATACAAAAATCTGAATGAACTGTGTCAACGGTCGTTAAATAATTTTAAAAAATTTAGTTGGGATCATCAGTCTATCTTTTGGAATGAAAGGCACTTGGTTCCTTTTTTTTAATACACTCAAGTACATACTTAGGGGATTAACAAGGTGTTCTATTTGTCCTATTGTCATACTGTCATTAAATTATGACAATGGTTTAACAACCTTTACCAACTATTGGACACTCGGCGCAGGTGTAAGTGGAGTTGTTGTGATAATATCATAAGTATATTAAACGACGTGGTACTTTTAAAGAACTATTTTTGTATGAAAGACAACAAAACCATTATCAAATTGTATAACAATATGACTTGTGAATCCCCAAACTATGGCTTAAGAAAGTAAAAATTGCAAATATGTTCAAATGATTGTATTAAATTTTCACCAGAAGTGCTTTATTGTTTTTCTAAGTGGATGGTGAAGCACCCTTAATCTTTTTCTTCAATATAACATTTCTGTAAATGTCATTAAGTATATGGCAAATTTTTTTTTTTTTTCGAAAAAAATGGACAAAGTTGATATGAGGTTTATTTTTATTTTTTTTTTTTTTTTTTTTTTGTATATTTTAGCAAATATTATTTCTGGTGTTAATAATATTTAATATGTTTTGGTTCAGCTGCTCTCTTCAAATACTTTGGCAAGAGTTCTATGATGGTTTTGTACACATAACAAATGGTTTTGTCATAATTTGTTACTCTCGATATCAAATGCTTATAATAACAATTGGAAGGATAAAAAGCCTACTTGTAGGGGTAGTGGTTAAAGTAATAAAATTAATAGCAGTGAAAATATTAAAAGGATATAGTAAACACTACAAAAAATAATGGTTGCGACAATAAACCAAACAAAGTTAAAATAATTTCATAAGACTTTAAACATAAAAAACAAAAAAAGTAGTTTATTTTTTTTACTACTTTTTACAATTAAATTAGTTTAATATGATGTTAACGTAGTTCCCCCTTTGCAACTAATGCTTTCCTTTTTTAACGACTTTCTTTCCCTTTTTTTAAAAACAATTTAAAATATTTTCTCTGGATAACCTTTTTTGAAAAAATATTTTATTTCATTGCAACAATATAGACATTAAAATTGTTTATGTTTGTTATATTTTTTTATGAGGTTTTTTTGTGTGCGTATGTGTTCATATGCCTTTTTATGTGTTTTCCCTTTTTCTGCAAATAATTGTGGCATAGTTTAAGAGTTATTTGTTTGTGTAACATTCAAATTCTTTTGTTTTTGAAATATATATATTTCATTTAAAATACTTTTGTTTTAAATTTGTATATTTACATGCATATGTATGTAAATATATATATACCCAGCAGTGAACTTCAACCGGTTTTAATTTTTTAGACTCTTTTGTAAACTTTCTTTGGTTCGAGCCAATGTTCTAAAAATCGGAAAGTCACTTTAACTGCCTTTTCTTGAAATAAAAATAATTACTTTTTTTTAATACGTATTTTAACATTTTTAGCGAAACATTTTTTTATAGGAACATTTCGGAATACCATTAAAGTTCGTTTTACAGTTAAGCGTGTGTAAATATAAATGAATTTTTTAAAGCAAGCCCCAGTGTTTTGTTAAAAAAGGCCTTCTTTAAGGCCCATATTTTCTCCTATTTTTCGGTCTAATATTTAAATTTATGTAGTTGCTATTTTATAAATATATTTGTTTTTAAAACAAATAAATTTTTGTTTGTTTCTCACATGTAAACATTTGTGTAAAAACTAAAAGTTTATTTTTTTAACCACATCAAAGGAACTTTTTGTATATATATGTACATATGTGCAAAACAAAATGTTACCAGTCGTGTTGAAATATTTCAATTTTTACCATTTTTATTTAATTTAATATATTGTAACAAAATTCATATGCTTTGTTGTACAAAATACAGGGTGTCTGTTGGCAAATTTATATTTTTAAAAAGGATTATTTCAAAACGGTGCGGAAGTCACCCTTTTCTTTCCCCGCATCTTAAAAATATAAAAGAATCTCAGTAACAAAGCAGTGGCTAAAAAGTCACAAACTTTTAATAAGATTTTTTCCATTTCACTTCTCTTTCCTTTCCTCATACAACTCTGTATTTCTTTTTTTTTTGTTTGTGACTCTGAAGAAAATTATATGTTTTTTTCTTTATTTTTACGAGACTGCAATATATGTATTTTGTTTGTTGAAAAAAAGTTTGCCAAAAGCCAGACAGGTCAAGTCTTATTTATTTTGAATTTCTGCTTTTTATCTTGGAAATTCATCAAAAGAAGTTGTATTTTCTTTTTAAGTTGGAAACGTTATTTTCATTTATTTTTTTCGTGTCTCTCTCAGAATCTTGATTTTAATGAAAAGTGTGTATTTATTTTTAAGAGTATAAAAGCGAATTCGCGAGCAAACAAATGCTTTGAAAGCAGAAGCAATCTGAAATTGTTGTTTTTCGAATTCAATAAAATTAAAAAAATCATTAGACCATTTGACTTTTTATGGAGCATATAAAAAAAATTTTTTAAATTTTGAGTCGACTTCAAATACTAATTTGAATAAAAATTTCTTTTGAAAAACCTATGTTCA
The DNA here is from genome assembly GCA_963583895.1 of Melanophora roralis. Taxonomy (NCBI): domain Eukaryota; kingdom Metazoa; phylum Arthropoda; class Insecta; order Diptera; family Rhinophoridae; genus Melanophora; species Melanophora roralis. The sequence goes on from OY757191.1 coordinate 2,333,302, forward strand.
TATGTTTCTAAATTTTTTTTCCTCTTAATCCTTTGAAGACTTCAAAAAAAGATTTATTATGCTCATTTCATAGAATTTTTTATGAGTTTTAAACGGATTTTTTAACAAAAATCCGAAAAGTTGGCAAATACGACAAAGCTTAACATATTTCCGTTAGTTGAGCTATTTCCTTTATGACTTCAAATGATTTTACACTAGTGAAGATGTATCTGTAGTAAAAAACTTTTATTTCTGTTACTAGCAGTCAGCTTTAATAAATATTTTTAATAGACAAGAATTAAAAAGAGAAGCAATAAATTGCTAAAATACAAATTTTGTGTAAATTTCTTTTTTTATTAATTCGAAGTCAACACTTAAGTGAACAACATGTCGTATGATTAATATTACTTTTTACAGTATAAAGGAAAACAATTTTATACAGTCTCAATTTTAATTGAGCTTTTTGTCTACCAGAACTTCTTTTTTTTTTAAATTTTCCGACTTTTCATTTATCTTCTACTTTAATTTTTTCTTTAATTTAAGTTATTTTTTACTTTTAAAAGCTTTGTTGGTATTAAATTTTTTCATGAACTTCCCTTAGCCATTTAACTTTCCAATTTCATAAAAGTACATAAATATGTAAAACCATTAAGAGTATTATGCAATTATTGCAATTATTGCTATAAAAATAGAACGAAATAATCATACATATATTTATGAATATTTCATGCAAAATTAAACATAACCAAGGGATATTAGATATAATTTTAAAACGTATTCATTTATTGTACTTAATTGAACTATAAGTATTGCATACATGCATTCACACAGTTACTAAGTGCATTAACAATAAAATGATTATGTTGATATTGTAGTGATAGTATTGTTAAACAATATTAAAAAGTTAAGTTCAGTCAACTTAAATGCATATAAGTAAATCCAGCAAACACAGGAAGTCAAACCTTAAAAATAAGATAAATACCATCATATTAATATTTTTTTATTTTGAACCAATTTTTATAAAATACAAGAGAACATAAGCATCTCTTACTATGCAGTATGCGATAAGTCTAGCTTCTATGAAAAAAACCGGTGCCATACCCAGTCTACTGAAAAATTTAAACTCTTAGTACTAGTACTAGTACGATGACTTTGAGATTTGCATGCATATATAAAGACTATAGTGTTGAATTTTTGAAACTAATAAAATAGGCTGTTCCACCCACAGGTAATTATAATGCACTGAAAATTGTCGAATACTTGGAATCGAAAAATTGGGCAGTGTTGCAAAATTTAACATTTTTATGGTTGGTGCTTAGTACATACCGTGGTGGTCAAGATATTTTCAACTGAAATCGTATTTACGTCTAATCTTATTTTTTTAATTAAAACTTTTTATATTTTTTTTATCAAATTCAGTTGTTTTTTTTATAATTTTACAATAATAAAATAATTCTAAATAACTTTAAACAATTTAAAAATGGTTTAAATAAAACAAGCCAAAAAAATGTTCAAAACTTTTGCAACTCTCAAAAGAAATTCCGAAAATTCACTAATTAGTATTTGTTAGTGTAGCAATGATTTTTTTTTATTATTTTCGAACATCTTTAAAGCATTAAGGCAATGAGCTTATCCATGTAATCACTTGAAATTGGGAAAAAATTAAGCGGGACAACGCCCACAAAAACTTACCTTATTGTTGTTATATTTTGACTGCATCGATTTTTCTGAGATCTGAAAAAATTGTCGATCATCACCACAAACAATAGACTTCGCGCCATGACTTTGTTAATTTATATTGTTTAACATTTGTTCTATAAAGCAATTTGTTCTTTCAAAACTGTTACCATTTTCAAATGATGTAACATTCCAAATGAATCATGTACTTCATCTACCCATCCATTTGTTCCTCCTATCTTAGCAACATATTTCAAAATATAAAAACATATTATCTATTGTTTAGTTAACAAAATATAGAAAAAATTTAATTCATTAAAAAGTTGGAAAATATGTTTAACAGACAGTAGCAACATGTGGGCGTTTTGCATATCAGCAAAAATAACATGCCCTCAAAAACCGTATATACACTTCGAGACAGATGTTTGAAATAAAAAAAAAAAATAATTAAAAAAAAGAAAAACAATTAAAATTTTAAAAGCAACTTTCGTTAAAAAAAACAAGATGTTTATATATTTTAGTTTTTCAAAAGTAGACATTAACTGGTAAAACAAGTCAGAATTAATATTTTTATATGACTTCAAGTAAACGCCTACTATTTCTAACAATAATAAAGTGCTTCCTTAAATTATTTTCTTTAAATTCTGTGGTAGTTTCTAACAATATTTATAAGAAAATAATTATGACATAAATTTGGAAAAACAAATGACTTCATTAATTGTCTTGATATAATAAATCTTAAGCCAAAACGCCATTGTTGATGCGAATATCACAGTTTATACCGATTTTGATAGTGCTATATCGGCTGTTCCGAATTTTATATACCCTCTATGTTAGCCTTTTTGTATATCCAGCCATTAGATCTAGCCAAACTGTCTTCGTACCGTGAATATTATAATAAAAATATTTTGTGCCGGGTTTGAGATTGATAGCTGTCCTCGTTTCTGAAATAAAAAACACAAAATTTTAATGTTTGCATGTATAATAGAAATACCCTATAGGTGGTTTAAAGTCGAGATTTTTAACAGTTTTCCACAAATTTCGTATTAAAAGCTTAATGAAAATAATTCATTTGTATTGTAGTTTTTTCTCCCCTGCTATTACCTAAATAATTTTGTAGGATTAATGCTTGTGGGGCATTTAAAGTCAATGGCTGTTATAGTTTCCCAGATATGGCGTATCGAATGTATCATAAAAATTTTTCATCGGCCCCTTCCCCTGCCAATTCTCAACTAATTTGTTCCCCAAATACAGACATTGTTGCAAAATTACTTCTTGTAACGCATTCGAAGTTGATAGTTGTTATATCTAGTGTTCGAGATATATCGTATCAAAAATTGCATAGAAATTTTACATTTGTCTGAGTTTACCGCTTCTTATTCTTCTATCCAACCAAATTTTTTCTATAATGTGCGCTTTATTTTGGAACTATTTTGCAGCAGGCTTAAAATCGACGTTATAGTTACTCATATATGGCGCATGAAAATTTTAAAACTTGCACAATTTAAGGGGGGTTACTACTTCCCCTACTCCTATCCAAGAAAATTTTTCTCTAATATAGGTCCCCATTCACAAATATCAGTGTTAAGTTTTGTGGCAGGAATTGCTGTATCTACTAAAATTTATAAGGATATATGCACGGATTTTGTACTAAAAATTTTTTAATTTTATTCGATTTGTCGAATAATTGACGTATTCTGCAAACAAAATTTGCAAGTTTTTTAACTAGATCGAAAAATTGACTGGAAAACCTTCGAACATTAATCGAGTGGATACTTTACTCCTTTAAAATCTTACCCTTCAAATGTAGTAATTCTATGTAGATGTCAAAAAATTTTAAGATCACCATAAAACATGTAGATATTTATAACATAAATTTAAAAACACCATTTAACTTTAATGTTTATTAACAATTACATGCATAAATATTGTTTAAAAAGTTCGCTTAAAAAATATTTTTTAAATTTATAATATTCTGTTTAATAAAGACACCGTTAGCAAACAAATAAATAAAAATTTTCTTTTAACCAAGTTCTTGCATTTATTTAGTTTAGCATAAGCTGTCAATTTTTGTATAATAAAAGACACTTTGTGCACATAAATTTATATTTATTAAACAACCACTTGGTGGTTAAAACTGCTTATTATCTTGTTTATTATATTTATGGTATTAGCTGTAGTTGGGTTAAGTAATATTTATAGTTTGTTATTTTACTATTAAACGCTTAGTTTTTCTAAGTTACACTTTATATATTTTATATAATAATTGCTTAACATAAATAAGTTAATGCATCATCATCATCGACAGCCAGCAACGCCACTTTGATGGTTGATCGTTGTAAGATGGGAAAAAAAGTGTATTGAAGTAAATAAGTACTTAAGTGTATAAAAACTTCAAATAGTTGAGTTGAAGTTAATTTAAACATTTACAATTAATAATTGATAACATAAAAAAATTCAAATAATAATTTTATAGTATCTTTGTGTGTGTGTGTTTTGTGAAACATACTTACATAGTGTGTAGGTGTTTCAGTTTGTAAGAAAATAAGGTTTGCCTTTGTTTAATAGATTTAAGATTTCTATAAATTTTTTTAACAGTTCTTTTGCTTAATTTAGTTTTTGTTTATCACATGTTAAAGTGATCAAAGTTTTTTACAAATGTTTGTTATAAATTATCATGATATAGTTACAAAAAAATAATTTTATTCAATGTAATTTTGAGTTTGTTAATTATGAGAATTTTTATCAGGCAACGAATAAGAAAAAAATCTAAAAATTCTGTATTGAGATTTTATATTAAATGATTTAAGTTAAATTTTTGAATGCTAAAGTACTCTTTTGCAATAAGCACTATTGTTTATAAAATATTTAAAAGTTCGATTCAACGGCATATGTTATTAAAAAGTAAATTAAAACTTTAAATTAAAATTTTTTTCCTCTTTCCATAACCCCAATATTTTTAACAGCAGTTGGCAACTACTAACCAACAAAATATTATTTAAAGAGTTCTTTTTTGATATTTAATTTAAACTTAAACAAAATATAACAAAAACTTTTATCAAATGGCAAATGCCACAGAATCTTGTACAAAAAAGTATTTAAATTCACATGATGCAAAGATTTATTAGAATTTTTTTCTAAGAGAATAAAACAAAAAGCAGTACTGAAAACTAAAACATAGCTTTAAATCTTAAAATTTCGCCAGAAAAAAATTATTATTTGACATTTTACAATCGATAAACATTTTTATTAAGATGCTGCTTGTTTTGTTTCTTATGGCGGGCTGTAGTGGATGTTTTGTTTTTTGCTACTGATTTCATTCAAGTCACAATTTAACATGTACTACTGTCTTTTCAGCAATATTTTATCGATATTTGCTTTTTGTTTTATAGCCGCGGTTTCTGATTTTTACCTCTCGTTTGCATATAAATATATTGGGATGCTACTTAAAAAATAGTTAGAAATAAAATATGGCTATATCTCACACCATATTGACTTGAAACTTAGAGATGTTTTCAAAAGCTTTCATATAATTTTTTGTTAAGAGCGGCTAAGTTTAATTTAATGTTGAAAAAACATATTGTTTGTAATTAAAAATGTGGTTAAACATATGTAAGAAATTGTGTTTTTAAAGAGGTGATTTACGTTTCTTTCAAATATGCGATAAACACCTTTACTAAATTGTTAACAACTTAGAACTTTTATTGGCATTTGTTAACAAACAAGTTTTAAATACTTTACAAAGAAATTGCCTTATATAATTTCTTTGATAAACTTTACATTAAAACCATTTGCATATTGTTGAAAAGTATAATTAAGATAAGCATATAGTCCCTAACAAAAAAAAGTGTGAGTAACACATATAAAAAAACGGAACTGATTATTTATACACATCACAAATATCAGCAGTGAAAAAGTTCCTCATGGTAAATGTCAATTAAAAAAAGAATATATTATAAAAAATTTTTGCATGCAAAATGACAATAATAATATTCTAAAATAACAACAGAATTCAACTGGGGTACAATTCAAAAAAAAAATACGATTAACGAAAAGGTCACACAAATATTTAAGCAAACATACATGTGAATATGCAAAATTTACTCACTTATCTAAACATTGACTTTACAAAACAATAGCGCATCAATAAACTTTTTCATCAACATTTAAATAATAAAATTAATCACACACATTTTATAACCGTTATACAATCTTATAAAAAATAGTTACTCTTTAAAATATGATAAGTCCCAAATTTCTATCTGTTATTTTTTGAAGAAATAAACATTTTTATTACAAAATAAATTAAAGATTTAATGCATTCACCTCCTGTTGTGACGATTTGTAGCAAGTGTTTTTTTATTGAAGTGTTAAAAGCTCGACATTAAACATGATTAATTGCATTAAATTCTATAATTTTCTTGAAATATTATTTATTAGAAAAAGTTTTCTGTTAAAACATAAAATGTTCGATAAATGAAAAGACTTAAGCAACAAACGTTATTTATGCAAAAATATATGTACAATAATGCTTAATAAAAAGACTTAAGGCACGAACTCACTTAAAATGATCTACAACAATAGTGATTTTAAAGACTTAAACAACAAGCGCTATAACTACTACTACATGCAATGACTTAAGCAACAAACTTTTTTTAAAATTAAATGAGAGAAGTTATAAGTAAAACAACTCTAAGCCACTTTAACAAAAATAATTTTATTCTTAATTGTTAAAAAAATGACTAATTTTAAAGGAAGCTTAGTTTTTTTCATATGTCACTCAATTTTAGCTTGTTTTTTATATTATCGTATTTAGAAAAGGGTAGTTGTAGGAAGTCAGCGATTTCCACATATTATTCAGGATTTGATTCCGATTTCCGCAGTTCATTTATAAAATCTGTTGTAGGTTTAGTTTGTCTTTATGCATTTTATTGGCTTTTATCGCAAATCATCAGTAGGTTTCAACCAAATTCTTAAACTCGATCATGAATTGCTTCTGCCTTTATATTAAGCTAAAAAGAAAATTAAAATAACTTATAGCGCAGATGGATTATTTATTATTTTGGGGGAACTCTAAAATGATTTAGTTTGTTTGAACTTATTCTCAATAAGTTTATTAAAGTTATTATAAAAGTCGCCTAACGATTTGAGGTAAAAATCTATGAAATGCATTAAGACAAACTAAACCTAACACAGATCTTATAAATCTCTGATAAAATAATATCGAAAATTAATCAAATTAACCTTGAGTTTAATAGATAATATTTGCTACCAACACTCAAGTACCGAACAAAATGTGCTGACGAAAAGCTGTAGCATGTTTTGAAAATGCATTCGACTGAGCTTGTTAAAATACTTTTTTCATTGTTATTCTTCAAAAAAATTAACATTATAAAATTGAAAAATATCAAAAAGAATTGCCCAGGTAAAAATTTGTTATATACATATCTACTTGTTTAGAGATTCTTGTTCCTTTATTATAAAAAAGCATGTAAATAAAAATTTGGGGTAATTTGAAAAGTTAAAGTGAACCCGGAGACGATTTAATGTATTCAGTTAAATCAGTGCAGGTACAATATATATTTTTTTCTGTACTTATTCGACAAATACTGAGAGAAAACGTTTTTGTTTAAAATATATAAAAGAAAACTTTCGTATCAAATCACTTTTTTTAAACCTTTTATAAATCAAAAGCCAGTTTATGGCAAATTCATAATTTTTAATTTTTTTTGTTTTCATTCTAAACTTAATACTTACCCTACAGATAAAATAGTTATTATGTATTACAAGTACACTAGCTGCTTTTGACTTCAAACAAGTTGCATATCTGACCTTTTTCATACATCGAACTATCGATTTTAATATATAGTCGTCATAGGAGCCCCAACTAGTTTAGTTAATGCTAGTTAAAACACTACTTTTTGTTTTTTCATTCTAAGCTTTTTTTCTGTATTTTATTTTTTTACTACACTTATTACTTAGCCCAGTCGATATGTAAAATATTTTTTTATTTTTTTCTCTTTTTTGACTTGCACAAACTTATCACTTCTTACAACAAAATTTGTGTTTGAACTATAATACAAAATTTTTGTAAAATAGCCACAGATGTCATAATAAGGTCACCCATTTATTTCTGGCTAGAAATTATAACAGTTTTTTATATTTTTTATATGTATAAGGTACACTCAGTACTTTTTCCAAGAATCAGCTCGGTGCACACATTTTCATTTAGTTTACTAAACCAAAAAATCAGTGCATGTACTAATGAAATCAAGAACGAATGGTTGTTCTAGTCAAAATGGAACTGCCCACATGTATCTTTCATATCATTTCCTTTCGTCAAAAAGCCAGTTTCCAGCTATATTCCTCCCTAAGCTAATAAACCAAATTACTCTTCTGACCAAAAAAAAAAGAAAACATATCCTGCAGAAAAACTAAAAAAATTTAAAAAATAAACAAAATAAATACTAAGCAAAAGAAAAACAAAAAACACACCATTTAACTGAGATTAAAATCACAATTGACATTATAACAAAATACAATAAGTAACAGAGAAAAAATTAAGCTAACAACAAAAACAAAGCAGCCAAAATCGTTTAATAACAACAAGAACTACAACTAACAATTCAACAACTGTTTGCAGGTGCAAGAAGAGTTCAATTTAGAATTCTATTTCATTTGTTTATTTTTTTACAATAAATTTTTTTCATTGCCGGTTACCCAAATTTTTAAAAGGGCATTTAAAATGGCAATTAAATTAAATGAAATATACAAACACAAAAAGCTTTTGTAATTGAGGCAATATAAAACTTAAAATGCATTAAATGCCAATTTAGCCTATAAAAAGTGTTCTACATACATATATATTAAATATATATTTTTGCTGCTCAAAAATTGTAACCAGCCTTTTTATTTCTGTCGCATATGGCACACCTAATTCAAAAGTGATTCACCTCATTATTTTTCTTGTTTATATATATTTTATTTAATCTTTTGAGATTATGTTCTGTATGGATTTTGTACTATAAAATTAAAATTTTTTGTTTTAAACTATTTTTATTTTGGTTAAAAAAAATTTTTTTTTTCGGTTTTTAGAAAATAAAAGTTTTAATTTATTTATCACCTTTGAACTAGATACGCGACATGTTCGCATTTGTTTACAAAGTACCCATGCAGCATATTTGGTCGATAATGTCTCTACCAGACAAGTCAGTATAATGCAAAAAAAATGCAAAGTTTTTAATTTTAATATCTAAAGAATATTTTTTTAAATTGTTTCAGTTAATACTTAATTTATTTTAATTTTCAAATATTTTATTTTCAGAGTATATCAGTGCTTGGCTTAGCTTGTGTGTATGCTCAAATAGCGCCGGGTTCAAATCAATATTTACCTCCCACAAAAAATGGTTACGATTATTCAGAGCCAAATAAACCATTCGTAAGTACAACTCATAAATTTTGTTAAGATAAAAAATTTAAGTTGGGAAAGCTTAGCATTCATTGCTCATTGTCTTGTTGCTTTTATTTTTTTTTTAAAGCACTTAAAGCTTATACCACACAATTAAAGTATTAATAATTTAATTATTTAATTTATTTTTTTTAATTCCTCTTAATATTTTATAACTTAATTCAGCTGCTTTCCAAAGTTTGTGCCTGCAAAATAAAAATAATTTCGAAAATAAAATGATTTTTAAACTGCAACAAATCCACTCTTTGGTTAAGTTTTCAAAACTAAGTTAATAAATCAATTCGAAATAACTTTTAAATTTACATTTATTAAATAACATTTAAAATTATTACAGCAGTTATTTATGTTAAAATAAGCAGAAAACACAATTTTGGCAAGAATATTCAGACAAACAACAAAAGGAAAACTGGCAACTACTCTGTCCTACTACCAGGTTTTTTTTCCTCTTTTGCTTTATACCAGCATAACAGCACCATAATTGTTAACCTATATTTTTCTTGTCATTATAAAAACCAACTTTAAAAAGCAATAAAACACAGCAGAAACAGTAAAAACTATTAAAACAGAATATAAAGTAATAAAGAAAACAGCTTAAACTTATGCATTCAGACAGTCAGTCTGTCACTCAGTCAAATAAAACACGTGAATAGTATATTGCTGCTTGCTTCACTTTTTGTACCTTTTCCACGGCAGCTCAACTTTAATGACATACAATGATTATAATGAAGTAAAATGCAAAATGATGTTGTTTTAAAACCATTATGACGTAAATAGATGTGGACGTTAAACCTGGGGGTGTAGATATTTGTATTTAGTTTAAAGTTATAAGCAAAAGTACGAAAAGATAAAAAATTTAATGCAACAAAACATTACAACGTTAAATTTGTATTTTAGTAACGCCAATGCTACTAAACACACAAACACACACACACATGCATAAACCAACTATAGGTTAGTGGAACAAAAGTGAATTTGTAACGGTTTCTGAACTTTGTTTGGCAAAAACAAGGTAAAAACCAAAGTAGAAAGGTGGGTCATTTAATGATTTACAAGTCTGTTTAAAAATCCAGGTTAAACAAAATTAAACTAATGACAAAACAAGGAATAATGAAAACTTTATGAATTTTAAAAATTGAAGAACTAACTGTTACACGAACTTTACACGATAGAAGCAAAATTTAAATAGAATTCTACACAGTAGAACTACGAACATTTTTTCAAATAATTATTTTTTTCAGCTTCAAACATTTTTGTTATTATTGTTTTATGTCAAACAAAAAAAACACAAAATCATAATTAGGGTATTCAAACGGTATGCTTGCTATCAAGTCATATTGTCTTAAAGTTTTAATATTTTACAATAGTTTAAAAAAATTTTTGTTGTGCTTAAAAGAAAAAAGTTCTGTAATAATAAGACTTTTTGAACTGTGTTTATTGTTTTGTCATAAACAGTAGAAACCTGAACCGGGCGGCCGAAACTCTTTAGCGAAGCCGTTGATATAATTAACAAATGGCAGTCATTAATTTTAAAATATTTTTGAAATTACTTATTTTTCTGTTTTCTCCAGCAGCTGATTTAAATTTAAAATAGCACACTTAATTATGAGCGGATGCTCACAACAGTAGTATTTTTTCGTTTTATTTTTCTAAAACATATGACTTTATGACTACCTTGTGAATACCCTATATATAGGGAAAAAAACTCGTAACTCTTTCTGTGTAAATATTCAAAAAACAAGCAGATATCTATCTCGTATTTTTTTCTACACTTTGGAGCCGAAAGGTTAAACTAGGATAAGAATTACATTTTGTTACTATTTAGATAAAGATTAAAAAAAAAAACGTTAGAAATAGTTATGTATATTATAACGTTGCGTTTTGCCATGTAAACACTATGACTTAATATTGCAATATATTTCTTATAAAACCCAACCTTGGAACTTAGTTTTAAAACAACAATTTGGCAACATTTTATAAAAACATGCAAAAAAAAACATAACCCAGACTTTTACATATATATACATAAATGAAGACGATTTCCAAAACAAAAACTTAAAAAAAACCAAATAAACCACTTGTGAAACGTAGATGTTTGCTCGCTTTAATGTTTGTTAGGTGTTGCAAGTCATTTGTATTTTATGTTGCATGCAACTTAATTAAACTTTTTCCGCTTAAGAACTAAAAGATACTATAAAAATGTTTTAACAGCTACAACGGAAGAAAATAAAAGGCGAAATAAAACGAACTCAAAAAAAAAAAATATAATAAAAAAATACAATTTTAAAACAACAGAACTTTTTAAACAAGTATGAGTGGGTCTGTTTATGTCATTTCAGTTGTAGTGAAACAAGAGTATGCAACTATGTATGTTGAAAGTAAGTGATTGTTGTAATAATAGCAGATATACAAGTGTTGTAGTGGTGATGATATGGAGTAAAACTTTAGTAAAAATTATTGTTGCCTGACATGAAAAATTTATTAAGTTGACATGCGGTTGCATGTGGCAAATGACAATGTTCAAGAGCTAGTCGCTGTTTGTAACACTGCGCCAGAGCATGCAACTATAAAAGTCAACATCAATAGCAGCAACAGTTGTAATAAATACAAAGCAACAACAAAAATTAATATTCAACATTAGCAATTTTAACGTAAAACAAAAAGTGGGAAAAACTGCATATATTTCGTCATGTGTGCATGTATGTACTAAAACTGTATGCTTGTTTATGTGTGTGAATTTGCTTGAACTTTTAATTTTTGTGTGTGCATGTACGTATGTATGTATGTATTTGCATTTGCTGTTAATGAAATGCATTTATTCTGTTGATATGTTTAGAAACTGGCCCATCAGGAAATAGAATATCTAGTTGTTAAAATTTTAGATCCTATAAGGTTAAAATTATATTTTGATACTTTTTGTAACCTCTATAACATAGACGATTAGAAATAGAAACATTTTTGAAATTGCGTTCGACTTGTGTTTTTTATTTTTTTTTTTTCACAGAAATATGTAAATGTATTTTTTTTAGTTAATATAAAAATCAAAAAATACCGATTTTTTATGTGAAATTTATTTTAATAAAAATTTATTTATGCCAAAAAATTAAAAAAACTATTTCTCGATAAAAATATGAAAATTAAATATACATAAATATTTTTTTGACAAAAAATACAAAAAGCAAAAATGATTTATTATATTTGAGAACAATTGAAGAATTGAATAATGAGTATAAAATTAATGACTAACGATTCATTTCAAGCTCGAAATTTCACTAAGTGGTATTTTTTTCACATTTGTAGAACTTTTTGCATATTTTTAAAATTAAGGGTCCAGAAATATATATGAAATAAAAGACTATTAATTCAGATTTAGGTTAAAAGTAAGCTAAGGGGCGAAAAATATATTTTGTAAATAGTTTAAACCAAAAATACTTTTTCTTAAAATAAATTTTAGAAAGTGTGGTGGATGTGATGTGACTTTTGTATCCATCCATACAAAAAAAGAGAACAGAGTTTTTAGTATATAATCACTTAAACTATTGCTTAATTACAAAAAAAAAATATTATTTCTTTGTCCACACCTTGTAAACTCTTTCCATAATTAAAGTAATTGGTTTTTAATTAATAAGTAATCTTTTCCCGCTTAAGGCCGATACGCAGCTCTTGATGAAAATTTAGGCTGATGTAAGTAATGTGTTTAAACACTTTAATTTTTTGTACCTTAAATAAAGTTATTTTTTTATTTAGAAATTTTTTTATGGCAGAACTTGGTATCTACTGTCTTTTAAGGACGTTTAACGCGATGTTGCTTATAATTTATACGTTAATATTGTCCTGCCAGCGTATGAGTAATATTTATTAACCATCCAAGACCTGAATAGCTTTATTTAGTAGTTAGCACCATATTACTGGTCATGTTTTAAAATTATATGAAAAATAAAACCTTTTAAATATGGTTCTAACTTTTTATCCTTATTTTCGGTTAATAAAATATTTTTTAATTGCTGGATATATGAGAGGTATCGAATCATTTTTATTTCAGTTTTTTAAAATCTTAATTTTTTTTACACAACAACTGACTACCATAAGTATGGACATCTTCATACTTACATTTTTGTCCGCTTCTTATGTAAAAGAAAATCTATTATTTTGTGCCTGCCTGCACTTCTTTTGGAACAGACAACTTTTTTGGCCGGATAAGACTTATTTTTTATACCAGTTTTTTAACTTAGAAATACCTTTATTTATAGCAATTTGTCTTTAATGAAAAAATTTCCTATGAGGGAATTTAATGTCGGCTAAAAATTTGTTCGTTTGTTTGCTAATCTGTGACTTGATTTAGATAAATGAATTTTCATTACATTAAATTTTATTCCATTGTTGTATTTTGTTTGTATTTACATAAGTGTAGAAATATTTATATTTCTTAAGGGTTATTATGTAAATGTGATAAATTTTGTAACTTGATTTATAAAATTTAAAAAATTTATTTTACTAAATAAGGAAACAATACTCATTCAGATTTTTTTATTTTTCTTTAAAAATAATTTTAAAAAATCATAGATTTCATCATGCCTAAGTAAACCACAAATTCTCAAATGAGAACACAAATATTGTGAGACAATATCTGTATCATCTGCACACCAGTAAAATATATTTGCACGCAACTACCTTGATATAATTTTTCTAAAATGATATTAATATCAAAAAGCACTTGCAACAGTTTTTGTGTTTGTAGAGGTTACATGTCTTCTTCTTAGTTTTATGGCTTTTCATATAAAAAAAACAAAAAAAAAATCATTTTTTTTTTTGCTGTTTCTAAAACAGTCTGCTGCAGTTTTATATTTTATATTCCAAATTGTTTTGCTTACTTGTTATATGGCACGAAATTTTTTTTACCAACTTAGCATTACACCGTGAACTTTAAAGAAAAACATTTTTGATTTAAACATGTTTCTCAACCCATTTGCGCTGGAAGCCATCGTATACATTCTTGGCCGCACCTCAACTTGACAGCATTATATTGGCATTAACATAAATATCGTCACCTTATAAAAACACAGACACAGAGACACACAATTCAAAAATCAACAATGATATTATAGATTATTTATTTATTTAACCAGAACAAACTTAAATTACCAAACAATAAATAAAAGAGGATTTCAACAGCCAATTCATAACTTTTGCTTTTTACTTTCAGAAACCATCAGGGCCACCCTCGCGACCATCACCAGGACCTAGTTCTCGCCCCGGTCCAAGATTACCTCCAGGAGAGCCAGGGCCAGTAAGTATTTTCGCAACGTTTCATCTCTGTTATTAATTATTTCTAAGGTATGATACAGAGGTGTTACTCTAGTTTAAATGAAGTATTTTTGTTTAGTATGTTTTTAGAGTGATATTTAGGGTTTGTTACAGAAATGTCACACGAGGCTATAAAGGGATAATAGTAGACGTAAAACAAGTACAAAAAAACGTTCAATTCACATTTTTAGACTAATAGTCCTTAAAAGGCAAACAAGTGCCCAAAATAAAATATAGATTGTTGTCCACTTATTTGACTTGCAACCCCATCACGGGACAATGTCCTTGATTTCATATTACTAGACTCAGATTACCAAAAAAATCAAAAAAAATACCAAATATTTGGAAAAAGTACTCTTTGACGTATTCCAATTTTGTTAGAAATGTAAGAAAATATAAAAAAAGTAGGGTTGCAGACAACCAGAAAAATTATATATGAAAACTTCGGTAGGGTTTTTTTAAACAACAAAATATTTTTAAAATATATTACGAAGGACCTTTAAAGCTTTATTTAAAATGTAAATAAATACTTAAGAAAGTGATGTATATTTTTCTCTATTTAAATTAAAAAAGCAGAGAATTAACTGGTAATCTCAGAACCACCCTTATATCTTTTCTTAAAAATTATTTTAGAAATATATACCATTAAAAAAATTATATTTTTATTTGCAAAATTTTTTTAAGGACCACGTTCACATGCCTGGCAATCCATTTGATTTTGAATATGCCGTCAACGACATTGAGACTGCTAACGACTATGCTCATAAGGCCTCGAGTAATGGTGATGTTGTGACAGGTGAATATCGTGTGCAGTTGCCAGATGGTCGCATGCAAATTGTACGCTACACCGCCGATTGGAAGACTGGCTATCATGCAGATGTTAGCTATGAAGGGGAACCTCAATTCCCTCAGGGACCTGGTGGCAGACCAGGCTACAAATATTAAGCTCACTAGCTCACTCTCCTAAACACAGTTTTCCCTTTGCATCCTCTTACTTAACTACTACTTAAGCAAGACTTAAACTTACAATTTACTGCCTAAAAAAATTTTTTATAATTTTGATTTGTTAAAAGTTATTGTTTTTTAATATTTTATAAAATTTTTATTGTTTCTCTGCTTTTTTCTTGGAGTAATTTAAACAAATTTTTAAAACTTTAAAAATAAAAGATATAAAAGATATATTAAAAGCATCGTTGTTTTATTAAAAAAAGGAAACTGGTTGGAAAAAAGAAAAGCCAAAAGAAGCAAAAAAGTTTAGGATTTGAACATTTTTATTTCAAGTGCTTAAAGCAGGGATGTAAATAATAATTACTTGTGGTTTTTTTAATGAAAAAACCATGTACAAGGAAACATTGAAAAGTCAAGTGACTAACACCATCCTGATGGTTTTAAACTTGATTTTTTCAATATGAAGTGCTTTTAAAATGTTTGATTTTTTTTTTTTTTTTTTTTTCAAAAAATAATATTTATTTTTTTGGTCAAGAAATAAAAATTATTTTTTGATTTTTATTCTTAAAGCAAAGATAATTGGTTATTCTGGTTAGTCTTCTATATACTTATAAATATAAAGCAACAACGTTATTGACTTCCTGATTTATCATCGCACAGCTCCATATATATAAATCCACTAAGACGTGACTACGGGAAATTCGGATCCAGATGGGTTGAAAATGGACCAAATTTGGAAATACCCGAAAGTTAATATCTCCTAAGCTATAAATGCTAAAATCAATATTTAAAAAGCACTGTTTTTGACTTAAAAAATAAGTGGATAGCATTTTCTTTTAATGTTGGACCATAAGGGGTAAAAAGAATAAAAACTAAATTTTAATAGTGCCTGGATCCACATTGTAACTTTTGAAAAAATAATGACAGAAATATATGTAGTTGAAATTGAATAGTTGGACTCAAAAGTTAAAAAATAGTTAAAAAAGGGTAAAAACCTCAAAATGGTACTTTTAGGTACTTTTTATAACTTATAAGCCAATGCAAATAGTATTTCGGAGTTTGGAAAGGCCAATGTTAAGGGTATCTAAAATTCGGCACAGCTGAATATAGCGATTTTACTTGTTTTTAATTATGACTTTATTTGAGCAAATGAACAACATGTACTTTATGGTGTTAAAAGTTGTTAATTTAAAAATTACGATTGGAATGACAAGCTGGTACACGTCATATACTTAGTTACCCTTATCATTAGGTGAACGTTATGAACAAATTTATTTTTAAATACAAGCCTGTCTATTAAAAACTATGAAACACTGTTGCTTGCGATGGCTAAGGGCAGTATACAACAGCCGGATCAGCACTAAAAGTTATATACATACATACATATTTTCACATACAAATAATTGCCAATCAATGCTTTTGATAAATAACAATGACAAGCTTTACAGAGTTACAATAACTTGTTTTTCTTTTTTTGCTCTTTCTTCTTCCTCATTGTAACAAGCTGACCAAGACACTGACCAGCGCACTGTGGTCGGAAATTTCATTTCGTTGGCCAAAAGTCAAAATGTTTACACTCACGAAATATGTTTTTGTTTTTGAAATCTAGTAGTCAACACTCTAAAACAACCAAAAATTAATTTTGTTATTGTAATATGCAATTCACCGTTATTTGGTTAGTCATCGAAGTTGAATTTGTTTGCTTCATTTGTAAACAGAATTGCGTTCGGTGTTTTATAAAGCTTATTTCATTTGCTTGTAAAAGCTGAAAACAACGCGTTGTAAATAAAAGTTCAAATGGAGAACGAAGGTGATGGTAAGTTTATTAATTTTGTAAAATATAATACTCAGAAATTGAATACTCAAAAAAATAAAATAACTTTTTGCAAAAGTCTTTAACCTTTTGGAATTTATTTTATTTTTTAAGTTTGAGTAAGCTTAACACATTTTGTTTAGGAGTGTTAAGCATAAGATTAAAAACCAAAATTACTTTGAAGTGTTTAGTTTTTGAAAATGTTTATCTCGATTTGCGGTTTTTTGCGGTTTTTGAGTAAAATTTTTTTTCAGTCGTAATTTGTTTACAGAATTCAGCAGTTTTTGATATTTGGTTGACCCAGCAGAAGAAAGGAAAAAATAAGGACGCACTAATAAAAGGAGGTATTTGCGACAATTACGGGTAACTTCGTATCAACAGAAATGATATTTAGCTACGGTTTTGACAGCAGCTCCGGTTAATCTCAATGTAAGCAATCTTTACTTGATTAAATTACATCACGAAATTCTGATTCATGTCTTTTGTCACGAGTGAAACGTATTTAAATTAAAGAATTTAATTAAATTTTCATATTTTCGCAAATACATGTGAAAATCATATTTTCGATTTCCAGAAAGAACATATTTACTCGTAAGTACCGTATATTTTCTCATTTAGAACTAAAAAAAAATAAAAACTCAGAAAGAAAAGAAAAAAAATTGTATGTAAAAATTTCTTTTTAAAATTTTAATTTTAATATTTTTAATTTTTTACAAAAAAAATTATTTATTTTATACAAAAACACTTAAAATATACTGCAAATTCAAATTCCAGTTAAAAATTCCGTTATTTTAAGTTTTAATAGTTTTGGCCAAGAAAAGTGATTTTTCGACCATAGTGCAGCGTCACACCATCCTACGAACTATTAGCTGCAGGGGACAGGCAGGCAGGCACACGTTTAGAAATTAGTTATTTAAGCAGTTACTGTGTGTGGGTCAACAATTTTACAGGGTGTCTGGTGGCAAATTTAAATTTTTAAATACGATTATTTCAAAAAGTAATAAACGGTGCGGAGGGAGGATGGCGCTGTTGTAATTATCGATTGTGCGTATTTGTGAGTCACGATGTCGCAGTGGTTGAGTGATCATTGCGCGCTCGCTGTGGATACATTTTTTAAGAATAATGATTCTTACTTAATTGCTCGTTAAAAATTTTGTTCAAAGCTCGGTATTCGGACCGAATCTGAATTAAATTCGTTAATGGGTGCGAAAACTCCGCGCAGCTGCTTCGGCCTTGAATGTCCCACGGCCGGGGCCCAGTCGATCTTTAAAGACTCCCGAAAACAATGAACTGGTTGAAAGCAGTTTATGTGAAAATCCGCGACATTCAATACGGAAAATAACATCCTCACTGGAACTTCCAAGAGCGATTAATCATGAAATTTTAAAAAAGATCTTAGTTTCCATTTTTTTTAAATTTAAATCGTAAAGAAATGAAAGAAAGTGACTTTGATTTGTTCAAACTTTTTGTGAAACGATGATCAAGCGTTTTCGCATAGTAAATCTCACTTTTTGGAGCGACTAGGCTTAAACGGCCACGTCAACAAGCAAAACTGCCGTTACTGGTCTCCATTAACCCGCAACATTCAATCAAACCATCAAAAATCATTGCATTGCCCCAGGGTAACTGTTTGGTGTGCCTTATCCACGCATGAGATAAATGGACTATTTTTTTCGAAAATTCTCGAGGCCAGGCAGCGAAGGTCAACGGTGACAATTATCGACGCATGATTACGAAAATCAAACCTGCGAGCTCATACATCGTACTCTTCACCCACGCGGTCTCAACAGGATAGGGCGACTGCACACACAACCGGAGCTTCGATGAATTTGCTTTTGGTAAAATTTCCCCCAAAAACTGATCAGTCGCTTTAGGGACATCCCATGGCCACCGAGGTCGCCCGACCTAACCCCCATAAATTTTTTTTATATGGTTACCTCAAATAGAGGGCTAATAATGAGAATCGCAAAGCTCTTGTGGACCAAGTTCACAACAGCGTGTGGCGCAGAGCACAAGGCTCCGCTGCGAACATACATGGATGACATAATTTTTAAAAACAAAATCAGTATTTACATTCTATCGTTTAATGCAATTAATAAAGCTTTGTGTCAATTATAACGTTTTTTATTTAAGTTTTAAAATATAAATCTGCCACCAGACACCCTTTATACTACAGCTTTTTTTGGTTTTTGCCTTCATGTCACTACATAAAATACTCATTACTGCAACAGTTGCAATGTTCAATGTAAATATTTTTAAGCAGCAAAAATCCAGTAAACAATTATAGATAAATCTGTTAAAGTTAGCTCAGACAATTTGTCTGTCCATCTAGTCTATTAGCAGATGTCATAGTACAGTTCAAACAACGTCAATATCATGTGAAGTGGTGTGTTTGTGTGCATTTATTCAAGTGTGTGTGTGTAGATTTGCATATTTATACCCTTCACATAGTGACAAAAGTATATATCAGTTTGTCATTTCGCTTAAAATTTCTTCAATATTCACTTGTGACTCCATAAAGTATATATATAATGGATCCTTATATATAATTGTACAAATTTTGTGATATATTTTATGCGCTAAATTTGAAAAACTTTAACAGCTAAATACTTAAAACCTGCTGCAAAGTAGTTCCAGTATAATGCGTACGCAATGAATAGGTGTTGGAAAAATAAGAATTGAATAAGGAGCAGAGGAATGGAGAATATTAATTAAACTTTTAATACGAAGTATGTCGAAAACTTTCTACATGGTATAAGGATAGCTATAGACTTTAAACCCAGCACAAAGTTCTTTGATTATAATATTTGCGGTACGAGAGCTTGATCATATTGCAGGGTATATAAAAAGATCAATATGAAGGGTATATATTTATGATTCGGCATATCGGAATATAGCGCTCTTACTTGTATTTGTTTAGCTCTGTTCAATACACGTTATTATGTGAAAAAACAAAGAAAACACATAGAAATAAAAAAATTTATTTATAAAGTGAAACTCCTATCTTAGTGACCTTAAGCTAACGATGGAAGTTAGACTTGATAATTGTGGTTAATGGCAATAATTTCTAATTTGGTAAATAAAAAATTAAACGTTTAAATTTTGCTAATGGCAGTGCTGTGCCAAAACAATTCAATTTTTTGTAGTTTACAAAAATGGTTGTTGTCCTAAATAACATTTCTTCCTATAACATGTGTGTAATGTTCTTCACACATAGATGGAGCCACCTGCATTACATTAAAATAAAGCTTTACGGCAATTTAATTTTTGTTTTAAAATTTAAGTCGAATGGCACTGGGTGACCCCTTAAAATTTTTAAAAAGTATCAGAAATAGAGGGACAAGCATATTTTTATTAAAAATTAAGTTAATTTTCTAAATGTTCGTAAATTGTACTTCCTGATTCCCCCAGTTTAAAAAAATGCACAAAAAGACACAGATCTAAAAAAGGAGGCATATTGCCACTTTAGTTGACGAACGTCAAGCTGGAATGAAGTTCTTAAATCAAGATGTAAAATCGAGATGTATGCCCATGCCCGGATTCGGTTTACAGAACAGATGGCGACAGTGTTAACATTAAAAAAAAAAAATTTCGGTTCAAACCTAAATTCAAATTCACTCAATTCAAATAAAAACACTGCTTGTAATTTTTATTTTTTTTTTCAATTTTTTATTGATTACCTTTTGTTTGTTCTTTTTTTTAAATAGGTTTAAGGGGTTTTTATTCTTTTTTATCCTCAAACTCTATAAATATAATTTCTATAAAAAATAATTATAACTAAACTAAAAATTGTTTATCTCAATATTTTATTGATCAATAATTTTAAAACTTATTTAAATTTTTTTTTTTTTTTTTATATGAACTTTTGTGTATGCTGTTGGTTTCTCTCTTTTGTAATTTATGTGCTTTATTATTTTATATTAACTCAAAGTCTAAAGGTTTACTACAATTTATTATAATTTGTAGTTGAAAATATATTAATCATGAATTATTTATAATTGTAAAATAAGAAGGCTGCCTTAATAAAAATTTATAAAAATATTAAACATGTTGCAGCATAATTAACAAAATACTAAAAGAATAATCAATCAATATTTCGTTTTAAACACCAAATAATAAAAATATTGCCTATAATGTTGAGAGTTTAGTTTAATATTTATTATGTATTTAATTGAAATGATAACCGTTTTCAATAATTTACATATGAGGAAGAATTTGTTAATTAATATTGTATACATATACATATTATGTTTTAAAGTTTTTAGGAATTTCAGCAAAAATGAAATTACGTACTTAAGTTTAGAAATAAAATTTTAATAAAATAAAATAAAATGATATTTTAATCTTTGCATTATTATTTTTTTGTTATGTTTTTACATATTAGTGATATACAATGTAATATTATTGTTATTATTCTATATTTTACTTATTTTGTCTGAGAGGAAGAGAGGCGTTAGCGATTTTCTTTTTCAATGATTGCTATCGCCTCCATTGCTGCCACCGTTTAGGCGCACAGATCTTCGTCGAGTCATAATACGTTGAGCCGCCACTATTCCACCTTCGTTGCTGCCAACGGCCGACGTTGAGCTCTCGTTGTTGTCATTCAGTGCACATTCTTCGTTAGCCATGCCGTCGACTGCATTGTCTAATACGGGGGTATTGCCATAACTGCTACTTGCCATTAGCATTTCATTTTCATCGATCGTTTGCACAGAGGGTCTAGGCACGGGAGCCACACGCAGCTTGGATTTTTTAGGAGGCAACGTTCGAGGAGAACTCACTACATTAACGCTAGGGGTTGGCGTCATATTGCCACTGTCCAAGGGGGCATCGCATTCAAAATTACGTTTTCGCGAAGCGACTGTACGTAATTTGGCACCTATGGCTCCACAGTTGGCCTCGTTCGTAAAATCTGTAGTTGTTTCTTCGGTGCCATTATAATATACTGTTGCCGTCGAAGTTGACATGTTATTAGTGATGCTATTATTTGGCAGGCAAACGTTGTCTTCCAATGGCTCTAAAGTATTTATATTTTGTTCATTTGTTTTTGCGTTTTCAGTAGATTCAGCGTTTTTATAGCTATAGCTGGTACTACCATTAACAGCAGAAAGCTTATCATCTTCAAGATTCTCATTTAAATTGGCCTCCTCCTCTTTTATTTTGACTTTGTCTTCATCTGTTGTGTTTATGCCAGATTTCAGTTGATAATTTTCTTTTTCAAGATTTTGTATGCGATCTCTAGTGGCCTTTAGTTCCTGTTGCAAAAACAATATAGTACTTTGCATACCCTCAACGTCTTCATCAAGCTCCTGTAGAAAATCATCTAGTTCTAAGAAAGAAAATATAAAATAAATTAAAAACAAACACAAAACAGTTTAGCTCTTTACTAGTAAAAAAAAGTAAAAGCGCTACATTCGGATGTGCCGAATCTTATATTCCCTTCACAACGTGCATAATTTTTTAAAATTTAACTCCTTAGGGGTTGTGATAAGGGGTATGTTCTAGGAAAATGGTTGCAAGGAAAAATTAATTGGGGTCAGTCCTACATTTGACCTATCCAAGGGCACCTTGGAAGCTTTAGGGAGGGATTTATTACAATTTCCCAAACTTTGTATGGGAGCCTCCCTAGGCGATTGAGATAGGGGGCAAATATGTTTTGGGAATATGTTTGGGAGGGGAAACTAATGGAGGTGGATCGTACACTTTATTTCTCTAAGGCTAATTCTGGGGAACTAATGGGCGTTTTTACATAATTTTTGTAAATTTTGTATGGGATCCCTCTTAGTACGTTCTAGGAATATGTTTGGGAGGGAAAATTAATGGAAGTCTGTGATTTTGATAAATTTCAATAACGATTTTCGCGCAGATATTTCTAATAGTTTGATATCACTTACAGTTCTATGCGACATAAGGGGGCTTCAAAAAGTCGATTTCAACCATAACAGGGACAGACAGGCAGATGGACAACGCTAAATAGAACTCCCTATCTAAAAGGACCAAGAAAATATCTACTTTATGGGACCGCAGATGGATATCAAAGAAATTACAAAGGGAATAACAAACTTATATATACCATTATCCCTTATGTTAAGGGTATAAAAATTGCACATGAAAATTGTAAACTTATTAGCTGCAGTTTATTATATTACTAAATATTTTTACCGGATTGTGATTTTTTGACTTCTTCGCTAAAACTTTTTTGCATGGCCAATTCAGTTTCTAGTTTTGCCAAGCGGCCATTGGAAGTCATTTTGCCCAGCTCCTCATTTTCCTGATAAAGCAAACGACATTTAGCCATTAAACGTTTGCCCGTATTAGAGTCTGGTGTGAATTTCCAAGCTGCCAACTCATTTTGAGTCTCTTCCAATTTGGACTTTGTAGCTTTGAGTTCTTTCTTTAGTTTCTCAAATAGCAAATTAACTGCTGGATCCAATAAAGCCGATCTTAGGGCAACTGCAGATGGTGCCTGAGCAGCTTTATATTCAGCTATTTGGCTCTATAACAAAATATATATAATAAATATAATAAATTGTCTGCTAAAAAAAAAGAAAGGTAAGAACTTACCACATAGTCTTGAAATTCCTGTTCTTTATTGGCCAATCTACGCATGAGTATCTTTTCGCGCCTTTGGACATCTGTACACTGTTGAGTAAGGCGCGTTTGTTCCAATTTAAGGCCCTCGATTTCATCTAACATGGTTTCAGCAAAAAAATAAATAAAAAATAGAAAATAAATAGATAACGCTTATTAGTTTTTATTTGCGTAATTTTTCTTTTTCTTTTGCGTTATCACTAAAACATAAATATACACAGAAACACATAGTAACATCAAAAAGCATTACAATTTTTTAAGCCTTTTTTTATTTTTTTTTTTAATTTTTTATTTGTTTATTTAATAATCTCTCTTATCTTCTATACAATTAAATAGAAATAAAAATAAAATATTTTTGTTTTGGTTTTATTAATAAAGTGGTCATAATCATAAATATGTATGCATGTAAATATGAAAATATATATAAAAATAATATGAATGTAATTCTTTTTCACTTTAAAAAAATATTTTATTTTGGTGAATTAAAAACAAAATACGAAATCATACCAATAATATGCATTCATTCGCATTCGTGTTGTTGCTGATGTTGATGTTAAATCGTGTCATTTTAAATCTTGTAATTTTGTTTTTTCTTTAACTGTTGCTTGATGATTAAAGAAACACCTCTACACGAGTGAACTAACCGACGGGCAAATCTATGTTTCAAAAACAAGAACGTGCAATACGTTTTAATTTTAATGCTTTTTTTATGATTTATTTTTGTTACGCGTTTGGGAGAGATACTGATTTAAGACTTTATATATTTTTTTTATTTAGAAAAATAACCTTTTTTTTAGATAAAATAATTTTTATTAAATCATTACACTTATTTCTTATAAATTTTCTACCTCTCTCTCTCTCTCCAAATCTTTTTTTTACCCCGCTTTCTAAAATATTTTTTTAGGTATTTCAGGTTATATAGAAAAAACACTGAATAACTTGCAAACCGAACACACTTCTTATTGACGCTTTAAGAACTTTTGTTAAACACAATTTTGAATTCACTTTTTCGGTTTATATTTATTAATATTTTTTGTTTTAAATTTTAATATTTTATTTTGCTTTATTTAAAAAGAATTTTTTAATAAATATTTCTAGTTAGATTGTTTTATAGTTTTAAAACCACTTTTAAATTGATCGATTTTATAAGTATTTAAGATCTGCAAAAATTTATCTAGGGCAAATAAGTAAGTTGTGAACTTTTTCAATTAAACAAGCTTTTTTTTTTATTTTGCTTCAGCACAGGACATTTACATGTTTGATTTTCTTTTTTTAACGAAAAATAGTTTATTGGCTTTTAAAACAAAACTCTAAAATGTTTTTGTTTGTTTATAATAATTCTTAATAAGTACCTATATTAAGGTTATTATAAAAGAACAGAAAATATTTACCGACGATTTGTGTAAGAACCAATGAAATGCATATAGACAATATACCTATACATATGCATGTACCTATAGGGGGTTATTCTGCATTTCGATTACGATTCTGCATTCTTTTTCCAATTATATATTAAGTAAATTGGGGTTTCAACAAAGATACCAACTTAACGTACACTAGTAACATTGTAAATGAGTGGGTAAGGAACAATATGGTTGAGGTTATATCGTGGCCTGCTTAGTTTCCTGATCTTAACCTTATTCACTATCTGTGGGGAGATGTTAAAAAAATGTAAAATATGTAGCCCGTACGTACGTCCGCCGCTCCTTTTTAGGTTTGTCTGTAAGGATGCTTTCTCAAACGCAGAACTTAGTTTTTTATTGAAAAATTTCCGTTAAGATTGTTGTTGACAACCTCCCTTTTGATAAGTTTAGTTATGCCAAAATGGGGTAATTTGAAAGTCACTTAACAAGTTGTAGCAAAGCAAATGAACAAAAAAAAATTATGCGAATGAGAAAAATTAAGATTTTACTAAGCCTTTGAGGATATAAGTTTTTGATAAACAGAAATAGTTTAAAGTTTGAAAATCCCATTTATTTTTATAAGTAAAAAATATGTAAAATGCTACATATTTAAAGCCTTTATTTTTTCAAGCGCTTTTTGTAAATAATCGTGAAATCGGAAATCGATTCTTGGCTTTGTTTACCATTCCCTATAGGTACTTTTATTAAAATTAGGTTAAAGTCTAGTAACAATTTGGAGATAGAGCCAATGAAATGCACATGAACACATTTAAAGTAACAACAAACCTTAAAAAAAAACAAATTGGAAATTGTTAAATTATTGTAATTCAATATCAAGTTATAAGTATAAACTATTTTAGTTATAACTTTACTGTTTTAAAAAAAATATCGAATAATTGGTTCAATTTAAAAATGGTTTTCAAAACTAAGTTTTTTACACTTATAATTGAAAGTTTTATCAAAAACAAATAAGTTCGAGTTTAACATCGGTATTTTTTATAATTTAAACACTTTTTTTTAAATAACTAATAAAATGTTTTTTAGTAATAAAAATATTATACATATTTTTATATTTTTTTTATTAATTTATCAATAATTGTTTTCTTTTGGATTCTTATAGGTATTTTTCTTTTTTTTTTTTTCTTTATTAAAATAGAACACAAAAAGAAAACCTCTTAATGTGTTGAAGTATGCACACATTCGCGCACGTATACAGATTATAACCGGGTAATAAAAACTAAATCAAAATATTTTTATTTTCTCTTTTGATAGAGAAAAAAAAAGAGTAATGGGGAAGTTTTATAGGGCGCATAAAAGAAGCAAACATTATGGGTGTAAAAACCATTTAGCGGAGAATTAACTGTACATACACACTTTATGCATTGTTCTTTTTTATAAAATTCATTTTTGACAAAACTTTTTCTTTTTTATTTTTATAACAATTTTTTGCTAAATACTTTGCTCACATATTTTTACGAAAGTTCTTAGAATGCACTTTACAAATTTGTAATAATGATTTTTATATGTATGTATATACAAATATTTTACTTTTAATATTTTTTTTAATATTTGTACCTACTAAAGGTAATTAGCGGATTTAGTATTATGTATTTGGTTTACTAGATTCAAGAAACACTTTTTGCACGTTAAGGTCAAACTGTTGATAATAAAGTTTTTGAGAAGTTCTTCAAGAGTCAATAAGAGTGTTCGCTGTCTAATTGTTCAGATTTTCTTTAGTCTACAATAAAAATCATCTATGTAACAGTCTAAGCAAATTAACAGAAAAAAACGATTATAGGTATATAAAAAACACAACACCCAAAAATAAAAAAATCTAAAATTAATATAATTTAAAAAAATTGTAATGAAATTTTTTTTAACCAAGTAATTAATAGTTCATTTTTTAAGGAATATCTTTACTTCCAGACATTTTGCGCACAAAACACACACATGAAATCACAGTTTATTAGATAGAATTCTTTAAGAATTTCTTATCATTTCATTTGTATTTTTTTTTTCTTGATTTTATTCCTTTTTGTATTTTGATAATTTTTAATTTCGTATGTTACTTTTTTTATTTATGAATTTTAGAATAAAAACTTGTTTTAAAAAATACCTTCGAGCAAACGTTGTCGCTGTTCAGCTGCAGCGATTGCGGCAGCAGCAGCAACTGCATCCTGAAGATGGGATTGAGATAAAGGTGGCGATGCTGGCCTTGAGGCCGGTTGTGCAGTTTGTTGTATATGCTGCTGCTGCTGTTGTAGATGCGTATGAAGCGAATGATGATGGTGATGATGATGAGAATGCGGCGTATGATGGTAGGCCGCATGATGGGGGTGATGAGAAGTGGTGGGCTCCTCAGAAGCCGATGGGGTTGGTGAAGCTGGTCCCGACAAAAGACCAGCATTGTTAATCACCAATGTACTACCACCGCCCACAACTGTACCACCAACACCTGATGTATTATGTAAATTTTGATCATACTGTTTAGACATTTTTTCATAACTGTTCATTAAGGGTCTCTGATCGTCCATAGTCATTGCAGCGACACTCATAACAAAGTATATATTTGACTATTTAAATGTTTATTACTTTTAAGGTATTTTTATTTCTCCGGGATTTACGCTTTATGCAACAAAAGAAACTGGACAAAATTTTTCCTTGTTTTCAGAGACTTAATTTTGCTTTTATACGATGCTTCTTTTTTCTCCTTCTTGAAAAAATATGTATCATATAATTTCTGACTTTGAAAAAATTTTCGGAGACTCCGCTAGACGGCACTTTTTTAATGGAAAATTGCACTTACTTTTTTTACCTTATTAGACAATTTTAATCTTTTATAATAAAATGTTTATGGCAGCACTTTTTAATAAATTTAAAGAAGTTATAGCACAATTAACGCGTTTAATTATAATTTTTCACACGCAATGAAATTTCGTCGCGTCACATCTTTTTTCAGAAGAAATCCAATATGGCGGAAAACAGAAAAGTGTTTAACAAAATAACAAATGCAGGGGTGTATTTAAAAAAGCACTGTTAGTCAATCCGAATGAATAGCATCGCTGTCAGTGATTGTACGCCTTGGCGTGAAAAATTCACAACTAGCCAAAATCAGTATATAAAAACAGTTTATATGGATTTTGACATTTTTTCTCGTCAAGGTATACAATTGCGAAAGACTTGGCGATTATATGGTGCTAACGGCGTTTGAAACTAACGTGACGAAGATGGTGGGGAGTTTTTAATATTCGTAAAAATATTGCTGCTTATAACTTTTTAAGAAAAGGCCCATACGGAATTATTGTCTAATAAACCCCAAAAAAAAACCTACTAAAAGTAATATGAACACAGCCATAAGTTTATTACTTTGACATGTATAAATCATATTGAAAATAATTATGCTAAATTTGTATTCTGTGAGTTCCTCATTTGTATTTTAATCGTCCATTTTTTTATAAATTATTCTAGTAACCCCTCAACAAAAATTTTTAGTTTGTGTCCATGCTAATTTTAAGCATGTGTGATAATCATTTTTGATGAATGCTGTATTAAAATGTTCCAAATATGTGTATTTATATATACAAGGTGGTAGCGTAACTACTAAAAAAACCACACCAACAAGGCTTGTAGTTTTTACATGAAAATCCGCTCAGAATAACCTAGATGTCAAAAACAAGGATCAAGAATACAAGAATGGTGGAATAATTTACCTTGCACACAAGCAAACAAACCTAAAGTATATATTTTGCTTTCAACACTATGGTGTTGGAGTTTTAAAGCAAGTAAAATTACAATTAGTTTTTCCAAATAACACCACCTTCTAATAAAATAAATTGTTCCGCAATTCAAACAATTTAGTTTACAAGATTTAAAATTTTTTTTCAATATTGCATTGAAAAATGACGGCAAAAATTGTGATAAATAAACGTGTTAAAGGTTTGCCCAAGGAAGAGCTTGAAAAGTTATCAAAGAACGAGTTAGTTGATAATATTTTACAGTTGGAGGCTTATAACTTCCAGTTAAAAAATATTTTGCAAAAAAAGCTAAATAGTGATGGCAAACCTAATCAGGAATTGTTGGAAGAGTTAAATGAACTCCAAACAGCAAGTGAATCTCTTACTCTACAGCCACCAAAATTGGAAGATAAAACGTCTGCAGTTGAAAAGCCTAAAAGGCGTCAATTTGATTTTAGCAAGTAAATAATTTTAAAATATCCATGATTTGATTATACCTATGTATGTATATACCTAATTATTTTTAGGTGCCCCAAACGTCATGTATTATTAAAAATTTTATATCTGGGCTGGGACTATCAGGGTTTTGCATGCCAAGAAGATTCTAATGCCACCATAGGTAAAGAATTACTCCTGGCCTGAGTTTTATATATTAAAATATTTTATTTTTGTAGAATATCACCTATTTAAAGCTTTAACACGTTGTTGCCTAATAGAGTCACGTAACACTTCTAACTACCATCGTTGCGGTCGCACGGACAAAGAAGTCAGTGCGTTTTGCCAAGTTATTTCCATTGATTTGCGCAGCAAGTTCCCGGAACATAAACAACTCGATGAAGAAAGCCTAAAACAGGAAATTGATTATTGTGGCCTGCTTAATCGTATATTACCAAAAAATATACAATCTGTAGCTTGGATGCCTCTCAGAACGTCTGTGTATAGTGCACGATTTGATTGCGTGGCTAGAACGTATAGGTATTTCTTTCCTAAAGGCGATTTGAATATCGAGGTGATTTTATTATTCTTGAAGTAATTTATTAACGTAGGCACTTGTGCCAGAACCTTTTTTGGGCATTCTACTTAAATATATTGCTTACCATTTTGTAACCTATTCTCAAATAGCTGCATTTTTAATTTAACCGTATTTTGCTTTAAAATTTTAATGATTAGGTCATGGAAAAAGCCTGCGTACTCCTACAGCGCCATGCAGATTTTCGCAATTTTTGTAAAATGGATGTCCACAATGGTGTAACGAACTACATGCGTAATTTACAAACTGCTAAAGTACATTTGTGTCCCAATGAATCCGAAAAAGAGCAGCCAGGCTACCACATGTATTACTTGGAAATAACTGCAAATGCGTTTTTATGGCATCAAATTCGTTGTATAATGTCGATTTTATTGTTAATTGGCCAGGGAAAAGAGGAACCCGAAGTTATAACGGAGTTATTAGATGTGGAAAAGAATCCTTGGTATTATTTAATAAAATCTTTTAAAATTACTTATATTTGTTAAGGGTTATATTTAGTAAACCTCAATATACACCGGCTATTGGGTTGCCTTTAAATCTTTTTTACTGTGAATTTCGCCCTAAAACATGTCGCAAAACTAATGACGAACTATTAATGAAAGATTTTATGGATTCAAATATGATGCCATCAAGTTCTGCAGAACAGCCCGATATATGTAACTGGGTTTACAATGAAGAAAATCTGCAGAAACTTATAGAGAATATACAAAGTGAATGGTCACAGTTTAGCATAAAGTAATTTGTTTAAAATTTAAAACAAAAATTTTTTTTATTTGTTAATTTACTGTTTATTTAGATCCACCATGATACGCAATATTTTATTTGAATTGGAAAATACTTTACAGCAACAATTTCAACCGCAAGAGATTAAAAGCCAGGTTGTTATGCTGCAAGACTACGTAAAACCAAGACAATATCAAAAATTATTAATTCGTAAACGTTGTGGTAAGTCAAAAGTTTTTTTTTAAATCCAAATCAATTCTATACTATTAATTCTTAAATTCACAGAAAGCTTAGAAAATCGTATAGAACATTTTGTGAAGAAACAACGCCTTACTTTACAAGCTGAAGAATCTAATAATTCAACAAATTAATTTATTATTTATTTAAACCAGGTAATTTTATTTCTTTTGTTAAACAATATTTTGTTAATTATGTATTTACAATTTTAATAATTGTATCGCTTATTTCTAAAATAACTTAATTAAAACAAAAATTAATTTTGTTATAATAAATTTAAGATTTTTCTTATATAAAATTTTTTAAAGTTTTTTGTACGTTTTTTAAGTTTTTTATATTTTTATAAACTATAAAATAAATTTTTAAGAAATAAACTCAAAAATACCAATTATTAAGATTTGTATTGTTTAATGATAATATACTGCTAGTGTAAACTTATGTGTATGTATATAAAAGTAAACTATATAAATAAGAAAATAATTATAATATAGTTTTGCTAACTATTTAATATACAAAAAATTAATGCTAACAAAAATAAGGGTCTTATTTAAAATATTTAAATAATATTTAGCACAGTTATACATTAACCTCTAAAATTTTTTTATTGTAAAAATGGGTTATAACAAATTTGTTAATTTTTTCAATAAATATTTTTATAAGGTTTATAAAACTAACAATTTTTCAAGTTTTAATCGATAATTACTTTCTTTATATTATTTCTATACTTTCATACAATTTATAATTATAAAAGCTTTTAAACACGCTAAGCTCGCAACTTAATAGATCTTTTGTTAAAATATATTTGGTTCTGTATGTATGTTTTTCCCAACTAAGCTCCCATTGATTTAGCTTTCTGTAGCCTTTAAAAAAAAATTAAAGATAAATTTATTTAAAAATGATGATTTTCTTGTAAATCTTTAATTTTCTTACTTTCTCCTTAGAAGTTTCAGAACAATAGCACCCTCTCTTACGTTTTTGAATAGTGCAATAGTTTCTGCATGACTCATACCTTGTACAGAACTGCCATTGATTTCTAATATCTCATCACCTGTAATAGAAAAATTTTGTAAGTTTTTAACTGCTTATTAAATAAATAGGGAAGAATTCTTTTTCAATTGCGGTAAGGTTTGGATAAAATTATTTATTGTTTTGTAAATTTAACAAAAAAAAAAGTTCAGTTTAAACTTTTTAACCAATTTTTTATGCTAAAACAAGGTTTATCAACACACCTTGGCCTAAAAAATTTGGTTTGAAATGACACAAACATTGTTTTTTGGTTTATTTCAAATTTTAAGATAATGTGAAAGCTGCAGTTTAAAAGTTTAGGTTTACTACAGTTTATTGTTAAGTAGTCATTATATTTTTTTAACTTACCTGCTTGTACAGTACCATCATCTGCCGCTTGTCCTGAAGGGAATACAGTTTTGACAAAAATTCCCATATTACCCTTAGGTGAGTCACGGCCACCAACAATGCTAAAACCTAGAGATTTCATACCGGGTCCTTTAAAGAAAGTCACCACTCGTGGTGTGCCTCGGCGAGAGCCTAAATAAAAAGTAGGTTAAGAAATTTTGTAAATTTATGAAATTAAAATTTATTCTAAATATACATTTCGTTTAATAACAATTCAAAATAAAGTTAATTTATTTAAATAAAATGCTTTTTGAAGTTTTTTAAAATAACAAACTAATTAATAGACGTAATTTCAACAAATAGATACTGTGCATAGATTGTTTAGTTTTCATAATATTGACACGTAGGTATGCTTTGCCTACTAAAATAAATTTTTAATATAGTTTAGGTAAAAAAAAACTATTAGATATCTACATAAGCAGTTAACTATATGTTGAAACTACGGGCATAAGTCTAATTTAAACTGTCATTTACTTAGTATCTGTTTTCATGCCCTTAACATAGCAATAAGGGCATTGATTAGTTTGTCATTCCGTTTCTAATTTCTATAATATCCTTATAGATAGGAAAGTTAATTAAGCCATGTCCAGCTGTTCGTTTGTTGCAATCAAGTTTCTGAAGTAAAATAAAGTTGGACAAAAAGCGTTTTGGTCTTAAACTGTTAGAAATATTCCTAGGCAAACCAGCAAGATCAGTTTCGTACGGACCAAGATACAAGGAAAAACCTTAAATAACAAGTTTTTTGTAGAACAAATTTAATGCATATATCCCTAAATATCTCAAAAAATATAGCCACTGTTGTTACAAAACTTCAATTTAAGGATTTTTGATTTTTTTTATTTAAAAGAAAAGGTTTTTTTTAAAGGAACGTTAGAATTTTGCGAAGTTTTTATTTTAAAAACTAGTATAGGTATCGATAAAATAAAAATAAAATAGATCAGATAGCTGGGAATACAAAAAGGTCAATGTTAAGGGTATATATGAGTCACAGCCGAATATGACACTCTTACTTGTTTTTTTAATTATATGCTGGCCTTTTAACAATTTTTAAATTCAAAAAGTTAACTTATATCTCTACCATTAAACTCTTGAAAATACAGTTTTAAAAATTTTTCGATTTATTAAAAATGTTTTTGAACTCTTACTAGAATCATCTTCATCTTTACTTCCACACTTACCATCAGACATTGAGGCTCTAATTACCTCAGCCATTTCATCATCCCTAATTGTTAGTTTTACTGCGGGTAATGAGGGACGATGATGTTGCCGTATGACTGATGTTGGTGTTGCCAATGACGGTGTTAAAAATATTCTACTACCACCCACTGTTGTTGAAGTTGTTGTTAAAGAATTATTGGAACTGGTTGCAGTAGGGGAGTTGTGATGATGATTTGAGTTATTGTGTTTAGTTAAATGATTTAAGGTTAAGGTATTATTGCTAACATAATTTGGTTGCATTTGTTGCTCGTGCTGATTTTGTTGTACAGTAACACTTGTTACTGTTGTTGTTGTTGTACTATTGAGATCATGTTGTCTTTGAACTATCTGATTCTGTTGTTGAGCATTTACAGTTTCGAGGCATTTAACATTATAACTACTGCCACTACTACCACCATAACTAGAATCAGTTTCATCCTCTAAATTAGAATTTTGATTAGTTAAAGTAATTGTGGGTATGACGTTTGTTGTTGTGCAGTTGTTATCGTTATTTGCATGGATTCTGTTAGTGTTTATATTGCTATTTCTTTTGGTATCAGTGTTTGTATTAGAATTTGTATTAGATTTGTTATTGTAATTATTTGCACTGTTGTTGTATGGGTTATTAGCTTTTGAAATCATTGTTGATTGATTATTTGTATTATTTGGTTGTAAAAATAAACTTAAGCGTGACGAACTAAGGCGAGAGTGTGCAAAACGCAACGAACGATAATGCGAATTTGAGAGATTTATTGAATTTCGAGTATAATGAGTGCGCGGAGGAAATGGTGTTGGTGTTGCTGTCTGTCTACTATCACCGCTGCAGCCACCATTATCACCTGTATTATCTTGACTGTTAAGACTAGTTTTACGCATCTCTATACCTAAAGAAGTATTACGACTACTGTAATAAGGCGAGAGTAAGGGAGCTCCTTCAGAGAAACGTTTACGATTTAACAATTGCCATTTCTCATCATCGCTTATCGTATGCGTTGCTAGGGATAGACTCGCTGAGCGATTGTTATATACTGGCGTGTATTCGTTTGTATAAAGCAAGGGAGTTAAATCCGAATTGCGCTGACCTGAAGAAGAACGTGCTCTCCGTCTCAAATGCTCAAGGGCAGCAGCATCCATTGAATGACGCGGAGTGGAACATCTTCTGTGCTGCATTTTAGGCATAGAGGGCGGCATAGATGTTAAACCATTATTTGGCAGCAAGGTGTCATTTACCGTAGAAATAATGGTAGAAGAACTACTAGCTATAGACTGCACATCATCGCCAGGTTCATGTTCTAAAGCCAATTGTAAACTGTGCAAATCATAGCTGCTATCAATGCTGTCCGTACTTTGGGTACGTTTTGAGTAACTTAAATGTTTTCTACCTCGAGCCAAAAAATCGCTGCATGTTTGAGGCGCTGTATGTGGTGGTGTATCCGCTGGCAAAGATTGCATAGAACTATACAGATCTGTTTGTTGTTGACCCGCTTCAATGATCTGTTTTTGCTTATTCTCTGTTGAAGAGCCATCAATTTTGATTTTAGTAAAAAAATCTGTTATAGTATGAACCTCATCATGGGCTATAACCAAGTCAATATAGTTGTCCACAAAAGAACTAAGTAACCGTTGAATCTCCTGGAAAGATTGTATGCCGCGTAAATGATTACCATTAACATTGACGATTTCATCACCCAAACGTAGGCGGCCATCTCTAAAATATAAAGAAATTAAAAAAAAAATCTAAAACCATTTGCGATTTTACTTACTTATGAGCCATTCCATATGGATCTATTTCAACAATTAAATATCTATATTGCATTTCATTATTGCTTGTTTGTACCGTTTTTGGTGACAGTACCAATCCAATGTTATCTTCCTGACATTTACGTTCCAGTTTAACTTGTCTAAAGCGGCGTCGTATAGTTTCGGTTTCATAGTCGTAATTGTAACCACCCAATGATACAGGACCACTAATCGTGCTGCAAATGTTGGGCATACGCAAAGCATTACCGCCAGTCATCCCGCCTCCAAGACCCTCAGAAGAGGTAAGCGATATTAAGGAGTTTCGTTTTAGAGTGCCTGATGCAATCGATTCTGTATCTCCACCAGAGATACCAAGACTGTTGCTAAGGCGTGTTATATTGTTGCCGCCATCACTATCGTAACCCGATTCATTTGAACTTAGACAACTACTTAATCTTTGATAAAGTGGTTCCCAGTCCTTGGAAGTAATACTGTTATTACGTGACACATCACCACTGCCACTGCTTGTCGACTGTTGAGACGCCTGCATGGGAGAACAATTTCCAATAGCGCTATCATCCGAGGAATAACGCTTAGTCAAAGAATCATTCCGATAAATCATTTTTGCACCATGATTTGGCATAGAGCTATTGGCAATTGATAGACTTTCTGTCAGTTGCATACTTGGGTTAAAATCGGTTTCTGCGGCAGGTAAAATAGTGGAATTGCGGTGTTTTGGTAAAGGAGAATTAGGCACATGCAGAAACTGATGTTGTTGTTGCTCACAGAGCGTATGCAGGCTGGAAAGGGAGGGCTGTTTAATGACTGAGCCATTATTTTCTTCAGGTAGCACCGAAAGCCTGGAGCGCAGAAATGCATAAGGAAAAGCGCCTCGTCTGCAATTAGCATCACCTGCACTTTGAGGCGAAGTGGCTGCAGCAGATTCCAAAATAGAGTTTTGTGGTGAAGTTATTAACTGTCCGATCCTCGCTATGTCATTGCAACTATTGGATTTTATACTAGAACTGGCAATAGTGCCATCATTCGAAACATTATTTAGCAAACCGCTCATCGATTGCCTTTTTTGGTTGTTGGCTAAATTTAAGCCATCACTAGGATCGTCACACTTTACATAGGAACAGGAAGCCAGCTGGCTTGTAGAACTACTACGATATAAAGAAGCTGAAGTAGTTTGATTATTTGGTTGTTCGGCCGCTTTGACCAGATTATGCGATTTGTGATTTAACATGCCCGTCGATCCAATGCGATAAAAGAAATTCTTAATTGCCTTTGTTTGTGGTCTCGCTTGCGCCGTATGTGTGGGTGTATTCGAGGCTGATACAGAATTCCCTTCAACAATTTTATTTTGCAGTTTTATACATTGACTTCTTTGCTGGTCACGATTCTTTATGGTTTCAATGGGACCAGATTTGCATTTTTTTAATGTATTGCTTTGATAAAGGCTTTCCCGGTTGTTTGTACTGTGATTAGGGCTTTTGCTTTGATTAGGGTTGGAGCTACTCTGACTTTGATGACTTGGCGAATGAAAAAGACTTCTTATATCTGTGTGAGACTTGTGAGTGTTATTGGTGTCACCACGTTTTAAAATGTCTAGTTTGCGGCTCATGCGTTTACCCCAAGTGAAAACTGAAAAGTTTAAGAAAATAGGAACATGAAAGTATGTATGTACATATGTATGTAAGATTAAGAGTGTTTTTTTGACAACCGGTCTATAGTATCCCCAAGTCACAGTTTAGTTTCAAATTGTTAAGGGTTTTGCTGCCAATGTGTAATGAATTGTGGTAGGACTAGATTTGCTTAACTTTTTGAACAACTAAACTAACAAAATCTGATTCCATTTCATCTTTTTTTACACAAATTTAGGTTTTTTTAATTACGACAACGTTTCAACAAAAAAAAGCGACAATAACTGTAAATTATATCATTTCAGCGCAAATGTTAATTTTCTTTGTTTACGCTTGAAGAAAGCAGTTGCGTTAACATTTTTGTTTTCCACTAATCAAGCAATTTATATTTGTCCTCAATAAACAATAATGAAATTAGATATAGATACAATCAATATAGTTTTATAATCAATATATTTATATAGCTAAAAGGTAATTCCTATAAATTATTTCTATAACTATATTGTATGTAAGCATAACGCTCTAATAAATTTTGACGACTTTACACACAAAATTAAAAAAAGAAAAAGGAGAACAGACCAGCAACAACAACTTTTACAAAAAAATAATTTTTACATACATAGGTACAACAAACAAGGCAACAGACCACAAGTCGGAAGCAAATGCATTTTAAGGTTTTCTTTTGAATAGGCAACACCAAGGCGTTGCCAATAAGCTTAACTATCAACACCAATCAATATTGAATTAGCAATCTTTAATAGAACAAGTAAAAGGAAAACCTCAGTTTTTCTTTCTTGTTTTTAATGCAATGCTGTGCTATTTTGTTTTTTATTGTTGGATGCATTTTTTTTCGTTTTCTCCTTAAGCTGTATGTTCTTTCAAGTCTTATCCCCCAATAACCACACAAAATAACGACGACTACAAACAACCATCAATGATCAATGCCAATGGCAAAACAATCAGCATCGAACACGTGCCGCTCTAAAGAAAATTTCAATGGGTTTTATGTATGTAAGTATACTTATTTATGTATTGGTAAATTGGAAAAAAGTTTCCTTTCTTTTTCATGATTTTGTTTTATGTTTAACATAGAGCGTTAGGGTTTTATTAAGAAAATAAAAAACCAAATTATATTAAATTTGTAAGATTCGGAAATTTAGTGCGAAACATTTTTTCCAAGGTAATCTATTTAAAACATAGGCATATGGATTCCGCATCAAAAGAACTGCTTATGATTTCAAACTTAAAACAAATCAAGTTAATTTAATAACATGTTCTAAAGTTATGTATCATTGAGAATATTTTGAGTCGTCCAAAACAAATGGTAATCGACAAACTATCCGTTTAACTCAAAGTGAGGTTGTAAAAGCAAAACATATTAAAACCCACTTAGTTGTTTCCTAAGGTACGGCTAGCATTTTATTTACTACAAGCAAGACAATGAAGAATGCATTGTCCTATCTGTCTTTTTGAACTAAGGACAAGGGACTTATAGCTAACCCAGAGAAGAAAAAGCTAGTTTACTTCACCAGAAAGTACAAAGTGGTGGAGGGGACCAGATATATGGGTATCGTGCTGGATGGCAAACTATCTTAAAGGGCGAATGCGGCTGAGAGAGCTAGGAAAGCTCTAAACCAGAAAAAAGTACTACACTAAAGGCAGCTTTGGATAACATTCGCTATCTCCTTCTAATTGAAGATTTTATTAAGGCTAAGAGAACCAGGTGTGCTTAGGGCAGGGTCAGTTGGACACGCCGGCACTTTGGGGAGAGGGTTGACTCCTACGGCAGTTGGTTTGGACTAAGTAAATAGTCGCGAATCTTGACTTTGGGATCTCACCCCAGGTAGGGATTTTGGACGGGAAAGGGATTCGAGGAAACTGTTTGGGCGCCAGAGCTGGTGTTTTGATATTGGGTACAGGAGTTAGGGTATCATAAGGACTTCCAGACCAATGCAGCGTTTTTCAAGCTGAGATTTTGGCGGTAATGAGAGCCGTGCAACTAATTAGATATAATGCGGAAGGGGGAAGGGACGTAACAACTTACGACAAAATTCAGATCACGCTCTAGGCAGGGGTTACTACTGGGTCACTGTGACTTTGTCGGTAATAGAGTCGCTGATGAATTGGCGAAGAGAGAATCGTCCCTTGATATTTAACTAGGATGTGAGCCGGTAAGGCCATCGATAGGCTTCTATTACGGTTTGATAGGGACATGGGTCATGAACAAAGTGGACCTAAAGGGATGGGGCTGATTGCCAGGTCTCGAGACTAACCTGCTGCTGGAGAGCAGAGGGATTCTACGGTGTATAATTGGGAATCCTACAGGATAAAGCGATGTGAGATATACATATGGCCAGTAAATAAGATACGAATTCTACGGACTTCTACAGGTTGTGCTGGGATGAAGGCGAAATAAAGACTGTGGAGCACCTTCTCTGCCACTGCCCAATGCTGAGATCTGAGCCCGCTTTTTAAATGGATTTGGAGGGGTCTCTTGTTGTAGGCTGGGGAACACAGGTCTCTGGATAAAAGTAGCGAACTTTCATTCGTCACTACCGTTGGCGACCTAGCTTAACCTAGGATTAATTTTAGCTAACAAGAAGTAAGACAAAAATGCCAAATTGATATTAATTTTTAAGACACAAACCAAGTGTAAACAAAACTTCATCGGTTCTATATCCCTTATAAACTACAAAAATTTTGATTTAAATTCCTACTCTTCAAGAATTTTTTATAGCAAAAATATGGAAAACTCTTTCCTAAGAAAACATTGCTAAGCCTTTTGAATTCTGTAAAATAAGATTAATAATAAGAACAACTTTAAAGAACACTCGATCTTAACGTAACAAAAGTTTTAACTAAAAGTTGTATAGAAAATTCAAATAGTTTCTAGATTTGACACTTCAAGTTATAGAACAAGACAATATATGATTTGAATGGATTTGGCACTTGTATATACATACATACATACATACCTTCAAACATAATTGTAAGGGTATTCCTACATACTTTTTTATTATGTATAGGTACGTACAGTGGTAGCCATTTAATTAGAAACGACGCGTTAAGAAAATATAATTGGATATGTATTTAAAAAACTTAACTTTTTAATATTGTTATCATAGAGTAGACAACACTGTTGTCGATGACTAAACTAAAATTTTTAAATTTTAGTCTTTAATAATTTAATTGTTGCCGTAAATTTTATTGTTTTTAACTAAAATATTATATGTTGATTAAGTATTTCCCGGTTATAATTTTTATATGATGAACAAAATTTCTGGTATTAATTTACATTTTCAAAACTGTTTCTAATTATATGACCACCACTGTATATATGTATGGATGTATAAAAGCGTTAAAAAGATGTTCTTACATGAAAGAAAACATGGAAAATAAATAAAAACTGAAAGCAAAAAATGTATAGATCTTAAGAATTCAAAAACTTTTAAAACTTTAACAATTCATGTGTATAAAATGCAAATATCAAATGGTACTTGTGGCTTTCTTTGTTGTTACTTTTGCCGTTCTCAAGTACTACGGTTGGCTGGATTGCAGAAAAAGATAATGAATGAATAGTGATTGAGTTGATGTTTGCCTCGAGAATGGGACTCATAAAATTGCAATTATAATAAGCGTCATTTTAAGGTGTTGTTTTTATTGTCGACTGTTTTTGTGTTGTTTCTAGAAGCTTAGAAGAATAGTTAGGTTACATACATTTTTTAAAGTTTTATTATGCCCAGCACCAGCTACATTATTGGTAATAGGATTAGTCGTTTAGTCTAGTGGCTGTAACACGCAAAAATAAAAGTATAACAAACCCCTAAAATAATGGGCAGAAGCATCTGTAAATATTGCAATCAAAGTGTAGAATGCGCCCTTAGAGCTAATTAGACGAAATTTACCACAGAAAGTATATTGGCATATGCATACTTATGCTTACGCCCATTCGAATAAGGCTTTAACAACTTTTTATTTTTTTTTAATTCTGCTTTATCTCTTTTATTTGTTGCAACATATTATTTTTCCTTACTTTGTAATAGGTCCCATATAAATTCTGAATTAAATTACGACGGTATTAGTTATTCCGCAAAGTGAACTGCGGTGCAGAGTATAACATCATAATGTTTGCTGCCAAAACCTTGTTAAAGAACAGTTGGGCTGTTCATGTTAGTTGGTGGTCAGTAATTTTATGTAACAAATGAAATCGAAAACTGACCAATAACCGAAATTGTCTGCTTTCATATATTATTTTTATAAAATAAGACATTACACAAGAGAGTGTTCAAAAGTTTCAACATAAACGAAATATCACACCCATGTAAATATAATTAAATTGAAAAAAATAAGTTAAGGATTTTTTTTGTTCCTTTTTAAACATCTAATTAAAAATTAGGTCCCATTTTAATCTCATATTTAATGTAGATATGATTTCTGTTAATACTAAAAACTGTCACCCATATTTTTTATTATTTAAAACAAAATTTATAGTATAACCGCTAGTTAATTAATGCAATAACACGTTTTTAATCCAAAATGAAATTTTATTAAAATTTACAAGACTTGCAGTTATCCATATAAATATTTAAATTTATGACAATTTAATCGTTTCCTATCTATAATCTTTATATTATTTTCAAGATGCATAAATAACAAAGTTATATTGTTGTCACAAGTTTAGCATTAAATAAAATTTTACGCTTTTAAAATGCCATTAACTAACAAAAAAAAAACAATTTTTTTTAAATAAAACATAGTTCACAAAAAATTCGTTGACGATAAATTTAAAAATATAAATTAAGGGAATTAATTAATAGAATGTAAAATTGATAGAACTTTACTATTCCTGTTACTAATTTGCTCTCTGTAATAATAAAAATTATTTCGAATCACTGCACAAAATCACATTTTTTTTACCAAATCTTATTGTTTGAAACTGTTTGTATTCGAATTCGCAAAAAAATTTTAAAATCTTTAAACTGTAGCCAGATTTTATATGAACAATGCCTTGCTTTCTTAAAATATGCATCAAGACACAAATGGATGGACAGACGCTCTTTACTCATAAAATATCACCTTAAAAATGATTGTTGTCGTTGTTGGTTGTAACTACAAGTCAAGTAAAAATGGATAGAAAAAAAAAACTGAAAAACCACTATCTCTCGTTAACTCCACATATTTATTAAGTATTTTAAACTATATTTGATGGTTTTGGAATTTTGCCACACTTCTCTTTGTTATACCTACTTTAGATATTTATACCCACTTCACATACATACGTGGTGCGGGTATTATGCGTTTGTGCAGATGTTTGTAATGCCCAAAAGTAATGGTCTGAGACCCACATTTAAGTTTACCGGTCGACTTTGAATCACTGCCTGAGTCATTTTAAGCATATCCATCCCTCTGTCCGTTCTTCTGGCTGGGTATTTATGTATTCTTGTGAATACGCTATAGGTCGTAATTTTAAAAAAATTCGATAAAATTTGTAACAGGTAAGCGTTTTGTTTTTGGTGATGATCGGCCCATTTTTTGGCATAGTCCCCATACAAATGTCCTCCGATTTTGGGCGATAACTAACTCGAATATTACTTTACCTTCACAAAATTTTGCACATGTGCCTTACTTTATGCCACTGACTAAAATACCGAGCATAAATATCATCAGCCCATTTTTTGATAAAGCCCCCATACAAATGTCCTCCCGTAATAAGCACTTTGGGCTAAAAATTGCTGGAATATTCATTCACCTTCTTAAAATTTTGCACACACACATGCCTATTTTTATGCCACCATATACAGAATACAAATATGTTGGGTCTATTTTTTAATAAAACCCCCATACAAATGTAGGGTATGATGTTTCCGGGCTTGACCGACTATAACTTTCTTACTTGTTATACCCACATAAGTGATAAGGGTATATATAAGTTTGTCATTCCATTTATAATTTCTTTAACATCAAGCTACAACCCCATAAAGTATATATTTTCTTGGTCCTCATAGATAGGAAAGTCAATTAGGCGATGTCCGTGTGTCAATCTTTTGAAGCCCCCGATAA
The DNA here is from genome assembly GCA_963583895.1 of Melanophora roralis. Lineage (NCBI taxonomy): Eukaryota > Metazoa > Arthropoda > Insecta > Diptera > Rhinophoridae > Melanophora > Melanophora roralis. The sequence continues at coordinate 2,376,262 of OY757191.1, forward strand.
CTGTCAAGATAAAAACCAAAATTCAAGATTACCTCTGTTTATTTCTCTAAAATTTGTACATAAAAACCTCCACAACTGCCCCGGAGTTGTCCCGTACAATGTGCAATGTAAGACCAATTCCCATTAATTTTTTTTTGTGGAACATACTTACAACCTAACTCCGCCCCCTAACAGGGTTGCCGTACAAAGTTTAATTTTTTAATTGCTCCCACAGCTTCCAGGGTGCTCCTATAAAGGTCAATTTCCAAGATCGACCCCAATTAATTTTTCTTCCCAAATATTTTTGTGGGACATACTTACCCCCTATTTCCAGCCCCTAACAGGGTTGCCATACATAATTTGAAAAAATTAGGGTAAAACCCCTAAAATTTCCTCGTAGTCGCCCTTAGAGGAATAAAATTTATGACTGACCCCCATTAGTTTTTCTTCCCAAACAAATTCCTAGAACATACTTACCTCCTATCTCCATCAAGTAAAAACGCCAATAGCTTCCCAGAGTCGGCCTTAGAAAAATAAAGTGTACGACCGACCCGATCGACCCCCATAAGTTTCTTCTCCCAAACATATTCATTGAACATACTTACCTATCTCCATAGTTTGGGAAACTGCAATAAATCCTCAGGGTGTCCGTGGATAGGTCAAACGTAGGACTGGCCTCAAGCCTCTAAAGGCTTTGCCATTCAAAATTTGAAAAAATTAGGGTAAAACCCCTACAATTTCCCTTAGTCAACCTAAGAGAGTTTAAATATGACACCGACCGCTATTTGAAAATTAGAAATATTTCATAAATAAAAAAAATTGAAATATAAAAAAAAGTTTGGGGTTTGAAAGGCCGGTATGAAGGGTACATAAGATTCGGCAAAGCCGAATAAAGCTCTCTTACTTGTTTTTTTGTTCTCGTTGTTAGTGTCTTATGTACTAAGAAAAGTATGATTTTTTTTTTTGGAAAATACATATGTAAGTACGTGGAGGTGTTTTAAAACCTTTTTGTCTGCAATGCAGTCTGCCTGTCTATATTTATTTGCTGTTTGTTAGGTGTTAACAAAAAATTCGTTTTCTTTTCTATTCTCTCCTATCGTCATATTACATTACATTTCCTATATCATTATGATGGTAATAAGAATTGATAATATATTGTTAATGTAATGTTAAATGCCTCAAGTGTCAAATAAAATTTAATAATTTCTATAACCGCTTAAATGTCTGATACATTCATTGTGCATTTCTATAACTTTTAAAGCCAAATGTATGTTGATGGGTTGTGTTGTATTCTTCAGTTGGTTTTAGAAAGGAAATGCCAAAGAAGTTTTAATGTTTATAAGGAATTCCGTTAAAAAATTCAAATACGTTTAGACAAAATTAGTAAATATAAGAGGAAATGAAATTATATAAAAGCTTTAACTCAAAACATTTCGTTATCACTCACTAAGTGAAAGAAAATATTATACTTATTAACATTCAAATAGTACAGATAATGAAACCCGTAGCTGATTTTGAAAATAAGTTTTATTTGGTTAATATCAGTAGATCTACTTTCTAAATAAAGTTAAAAAGTAAAAAAAATATTTTCTCCTTTATAAAGAAATTAAAACAGGTAGAAGTAATGTTCGGTCAAGCCCGACCATGTTATACCCTACACCACATTGTATGGGAGCTATATGAAAAACTAGACCGATAATATTTCTATTCGGTATAAAAATTGGTGGCATAAAGATAAACATGAATGCGAAATTATGAGAAGGTTAAGTAATATTTGAGCCATTTCCCAGCAAGAAAAATGTTTAAATTTGGTTGAGTAGAATTTAAGCATTTTGGAAGAAGTTGTTGAGGGTGGGTCTCAGACCATTACTTTTGGGCGTTAAAAAGTCTGCAGAAACCCAAAATACCCCTGCCAAAAGTGCTTATTTACGGAAGCAATTCATGGGATTATTTTTAGTTCTTCCTATTCGGAACACTCTTAACGTTGTAATAACAAAGCCAGGGGGATAACGACTCTATAGTCAGTTTAATCTGACTTCCCTTGGTATATTTAAAAACGTACTGTCAACAACGTCGGACAATATGAGCAGAGAAATCAATTTAAAAAGGCACTACCGGTAATAATTTTGTAAAAGATAAAAAAAGTAAGGATTCGATTTTCTGTATCTTGGGTGTGCAGTTTGTACTGATTGGTCTAAGATTGATGTGGGCTAATAAATGTTTGTTTTAGATGGAGATAGTGTGCAACATAATAGAAGTACCAGTGAGGTCACTGTGCACTGCGTTGTCCTTTTCGGTAGGGATTAGTGGGAGGGCCCTTATTTAAAATACTGACCATTTCAACTTTGAACTATGCTGGGATTCGGGACACTACAGCATATTTAAAATACTGACCTTTTCAACTTTGAACTATGCTGGGATTCGGGACACTACAGCATAGTTGAAAATAAAATTTAGGAAGAAATTACTTGTAGTTTGTGTAAATAGCACCATTCAACCCATTACTAGATATTGAAGATTATTTTAGGTAATAAAACGATAGAGCAGCTTGTTTGTCATCGCCAGAAATTACAAAACCATAGGGTCATGTGCTTAAAGGTACAAAATATAAAACATCAATGGGCTCATCATAGAAATCGACGGCTAGAGGTATTTTAATTGTTTTTTTTTTTGTTGTTGTTGGACTATTTGCTTTATTCTTGTTGTTCCTATAAATCTAAAGGGACGCAAAATTGACCCGGAGGCCTCCGAGGGCAGTTCTGTGAGATGCTGTGCTTGACTTCATCACCCTTTACAACATCCCCGAATATTACGTTACTTCTAAAACCTATCTTCAGATGTTTACTGCTTGTAAAAACAAAATATATGGTCAAACGACGATTTATAGAATGAAATGGCAATTACTTTTGCTGCGGTTCTTCATGTGTTTCGCATTGAACAAGACTGTTTTAGAACTGGTATGTTGTGCAAAGCTATGAAAGTTCTTGACTTCATTTTTAAACACGAATTAAGTTAATTTTTATTGAAATATAAATAAGACTTGAATAGAATTTAATTTTTTTAGTCACTAATTGATTAAGGTGATTGCTGTAAAAGCCAAACAAATAATGGAAAACGCTGGCAAGCACATTTCTAAAAACATTAACAAACTGTCAAAGCCAAAAGGATATAATATGAGACTTAATTTGGCCGCTTAGGTTGTTACTAAGTTTTAATTGAAAAAATAAGTTTTGTTATAAAATAGATTTTAATAATTATTATTTTGACTGTGAAATTTGTAGTTTTGAATGAGATGCAAGCTCTCTGGGGATTGAAGACGAAATTTGATCGAGAGGTCAATACTTTTAGTATAGGAATTTTAATAAACTTTTAAAATTTAAGCAAAATATTCCCTAAAATATTGATGCTTAAAATTACAAATTTTCTGTAATTGATAATTATCTTGTCTTCGCCTTAGTTCTTCGTACGGGAAAAAAAGCATGCAATTGCAAATTTGAGGTTTGCCTTATAATCTTTTAAACACGATATGGTTTGCTTAAAACCCTTACAACCGACAACAAAATTTTTTTCACATTCTTATAGGAAAGGTTTATGTTAAAGTTTTTTATCTCTTATTTATTTTTAACAATCGTTTATTATCTGTAAAACTCTTTTCAAAAAAAAATGTTTTATAAGTCAATTACATACAAAATTTATACGAAAAAATTATTTGAAAAAAATCCACTCAAAATAATCAATATTCTTTTTATTCATTCTTAATGTATTTTTTTCTTCTTAACCACGTTTAACGTGCATATTTTGTTTCGCAAAACAATTACAATTATTTCAGAAAACCCCTCACGTACGCATAATTTAATGATCCATATTATGCCGTGATCAGTTCATATTACAGACAATCAAACAGACATACATACATATAGACAGACATACAGGCAAGTTTTAAAAAACAATTTAGATTTGAATTTTTGTTGCTGGAATTTTGGCTTTTTATAAAAATTGTAAAATTTGGTTCACATACATAAGTAATTCATAATTCAATTTCCGATTTTTTTTCTTATTTTTTTTTTATTCTAAAAAATACTTAAATAAATAAAGGATTAAAAAATTCCAGAAATAAATTTTGATCATTTTAAGCATTTTGACTGCACTGAAAAAAAAACGACAATAAAATGGTCATTTATATGAATTCCCATATTTTCAATACATTATTTAAAGAAAAAAAAAAATTTTTTTACATTAAATTGTCTATTATTTCAAACAATTAATAAGACTATGGAGAATTATAAAAAATATATTCATTTAATATTTATGTACAACCAGCTACGGATTTTCATCATAAGTACTCTTTGGATGTCCAGTTTTTTGTTTAAATTGAAAACTAAATTAAGTTATCAATCCACAATAAACTAATCCGACTATTTAAAAACTTTAACTTTTTAATTAGAATCTATTGTTATTTCTTAGTTAAATGCTAAACAGTCGAAAACATTGTGCTGCCATACAAAATTATAAACAAATTTGGTTAGAAACCCCTACAACTTTCCGGAATCACTTTTAGAGGAATAAAATGTATTACAGACCCCCATTAGTCCTTCCTCCTAAACATATTCCTAGAACATACTTACCCCCTATCGCCATCACCTTAAGCGGTTGTGATAAAAAATTTACAAAAATAATGTAAAAACGCCCATAACTTCTTAAAAGTATGCCCTAGAAAAATAAAGTGTAGGACCGGCCCCTATTAGTTTCCTCTCCCAAACATATTCCTACAACATCTCATCGTCTAAGGGGGCTCCCATACAAAGTTTGGGAAGTTGTAATAAATCCCCTCTACAGCTTCCAGGGTACCTGTGGACGACTGACCCTAACTCATTTTTCTATACAAACATTTTCCTAAAACATGCTTACATCCTATCTTCACCCCCTGAGGGGGTTGTCATACAAAATTTGAAAAAATTAGGTTAAACCCCCTACACGTTGTTCGGATGTGCCGAAAACAGCGCTCTTACTTGTTTTTACTCACTTCATTGCAAATAGTTTGGAGGAAATATTGTTAAAATAAACTGATGATTTCATGCGCTGTATGTAATATCGCACCTCTAACGTTTGGTGACCCGATTAGTGATGTTTAAAAAGATTTCAATGAAATAAGACAGGGTTTTCTCGAAAAAGTAGGGCAAAATTGAAACGACAGAATGGCATTTATAAGGCACAGTCGTGGGCCTCCCATGCCAGGAATGATTGTGAGCTACTAAAGCCAAAACTTGGTCATTCCATTGTGACGGGTTTGACCATTTTGCTAACATTTCTACTTATGACTCAAACAATTCACAATTTTAGTTTTAGAAAGGGCTATAATTTCCAAGGACGGTATGTTTTTTAACGATAACACTGTAAGAGTAAAATTTCTGCTCACAATAATCACTTGAAGACTGTGACGGGTGTAATTACAGAAATTTGAATTTAGTAGAATTTTGACTTTAAGATTTAGCTGTGTAAAATATTCTTAAAAACGGTTTTAATTTTTAAGAGTTTTACGGTAGCTTAGAGTATTTTTAATCGTGTTTGAATTATTATTACTACAAAAATGTATTTTTTTAAGGAAAAACATTTTGTAAAATGTAACGGGTGTGACATTTTTACAAAAGCGTAAGAAAAAGAAAAGCAGATTATTCAGTATGTGATTAATATTTTAAAGTCTCTCGAAATATGAAAAGTTAAATATGAACCAATTTATTTATATTTCGATATTTTTTTCTTTTTTTTAAGACATAACTCATGGATTTTTCTAAAAAGAAAAAAATTGGTTTTTCCTAATTTAAGCCGTTTTACGTGAAATTGAGCATATGCAACTTATGTTTTTAAAAATTCTTATGTCGTTCCTTTTGCTAATTTTTTTCATGTTTATTTTTAATATTATGCCTATTTTCGTTCTTCTGGTGTAGTTTTTAATTTTCTCTGGTTTAATTTTTTTTCAACCCTATTTCTTTTGGAGTCTTCCTTTTGCTAAACAAATATTTATGCCATTTCATGAACTATAGGTAAGTAACAAAAAAAGCATATTATGTAAGGTAATTCGATACAAATTCCCCACATTTGTTTTAAGTCTAATATTGACTACTTAACACACTTCCCAGTTGTAATGTGTAAGTATTTGATAAATCTGTTTTTTTTTAACCAGAGCTGCAACTTTAATGCTTAAAAGCTTTCACTCTCACATAACTTACCAATTGGAAAATTAGAAATTAGAAAATTTCATAAATATATTAAAAATGATTTCCATTATCTGTATTCTAAACACAATTGAAATCCTCGATTTTGCCATTTCATTTGTAATATCTATAATTTTTATTTGCGACTTTTTACGATTTTTTAATCAGAATCCTTATTAAATACATTTGTTTATCGCTTCTCTTCGGGCTTTCAATATATTATTAAAATTAAAAAAAAAAATTTTTTTTTAAATAATATGAAAACTTACCATTTTTAGCACTGTTCGTAGCCGTGCTGGCTAAAGAGCTAGTGGTGCTGGTAGAGGTGTTTGAGTTTGAAGAAGTTGTTGACTTCTGTTCGTCATCCAAAACCACTACTGGTACAGCAGTTACCAGCTTGTAATCAGGTAATTGAACTGTTTTAAAAAAAAATTAAGAATAAAAATACTTATTTATACACTAATAACACAATTTAGAAGTAATTAAGAGAAAAAATTTATATTTTTATATTTTTTTAAATAAACGGAAATTTTACAATTTATGCCAATTAATCAGTTACGTTTTACAACACATAAAATATTATATTTTTCCAATTTTTTCCTGGTTAAAAATTTTAAGTTTAATTTAATTTTCGGTTTTTTACAATAGAAAACCATGTTGAAATTATTAATAATTTTATTAATTCTGCAAATTGCTACAACATCAGCATTTACAAAGGGCTCCAAATTTGTAAGCAACTTTTTAAATGAAGTGCATGCTAAACAATATCAAAAAGCTGCATTTATTTAAAAAAATATGACGGATGTAGAAAAAATAAGCTTAAAATTATTAACCCTGGAAAACCCTTTATTACAATAAAAGTTCTGTAATGTAATAAACAGAAATAATTACAAATGTCAAAGTAATTAAGAGCTTAAACATAGTTTAGAAATATGGCAAGCCTTAAGGTTTATTTTAATTTTTTAGAAATTCAAAAATATTGAAAATTTCCTAAGAAATCTAGAGATTTCATTAAGAAAATTTATTGTTTCAAACATGAGTAAAAATTTTAAACAGTTGACTCAAGCCTAAAGCAAATTAACAGTGGCTATAAACTTTAAAATAGTAAGACTTATGTGCTGTTTTTATAAGACAAGTAGTGATCGTCTGGCTACAAATTATATGTATTTTATTGTTGTAAACAAAATCAAAATATGTACATATAATTTGTACCCAGACGATCACTACTTGTCTTTTAAAAACAGCACATTAGTCTAAGTAAAACTTTTAACTTAACTTCAAATTCAAAATTGCTAGAACATTTTAATTTACATAGAAATACTAATATTGTTGAAATAATAGAGCTTTTAAACAATTACAATCACAATAAGCTTTTATTTTAAACTTAGCATTTAAACTAGCTTTAAGCTTACGTTTTCTTTTACAAAGTCGAATTATGGCCAAGACATAAAGTATTAGTTACTCAACCTGAAACAGTATTTGGCTTTAAGTATTATTTAAATAGCTTTTAGTGAAAAGCTCTGCATGTCACTTTAAAACTTTAAGTCTACCTTTTACCATAACAGCTTTATTTAAAGTTGCTTGAACTTAGCATCAGCAGTAACCATTAATTCTATGTGGATTTCTTATGTATTTGAAAACAAGTTATTTTTAAAATCAAAATCAAATAATATTGAACTAATAATTAGTTGTTATTACCGCTATATTCAATAAATTGTTGCTTGTGCCTAAAAAGACAACAATTTTTGACAAATACTTCCAAAATATCTAAAACCGATTGCTTGTGGATTTTAAATAAATGTACAAGTCCTAAACGTTTTGTTAATAGCTTTTTTAAGCTTTTAAATTTAGGTTTTTTTTGTTGTAGTACAAGTGCTATTTGTTCACTGCTTAAGTAATTGTTGGTTATTTAATTGTCTATCAATTGTGCCATCGGCAGTTACTGAAGTTGCAAATGCTTAGAATTTTAAAGTTAAAATTATTTTTAGACATGCAAGGTTTCGGTTTAATTTTTTTTGTGGCTAAAATTACACAAGATTTTTAAAATATTGTATGACAACAACTAAAGAGGAAAAGAAGCAGTAAGTCTAGCAAGGAAAAAAAGGCTGAAAAAGAAGAAAACAATTAAAGTACTCGTGTGACAACACCACCTTCATTAGGCAATATTCCAGCCACCTGATTGCCCTGATTAACCCAATGATGTTTTCTAGCTTTTACTGCGTAACTTTGCCTAGTACTTTGTTTAGTCTTTTACCAAACCACTTGAACATATGGTTCTTCAATCTCAGGTAGTTACAGACAACATGATCTATCATCTTTAATTCTTTTTCATCCTCACATATCCTACAATAATCTGGATTCAGTTATGACCACAATTATGCTCTCCTGGGCTCATTTTCCTTAAGCCCATTAGCAACCTAATGCCTGCCGAGCTCAGCACCGGCCATATAGTCCTAGTCACCGTGCAGTAACTTCTGTTTTACCAAGATTCGTCACGTTAAACATCCATGTCCTAATTTTCCTACAATAGTGACCTATAAGTAGTTTCCCAGCTTCCTCCTTTTTTGTCACATTAAGGCCCGAGACACAACGAGCGAATATGTCAAGCTTTATGCCACACACAATGTCCTACCGGAATATAATTTTTGGCTATAAATGGCTTTAATATTACTTTTCTTTCTTAAAATTTTCCACACACTTTTAACTTGTTGCTACCAAATGAATAAAAATTTTATCGGGCTTGACCGACTATAATTTTCTTACATGTTTTTATTTTAGTTAAAGATCTAATTTACAAAAGAAATTTAACTCAATTTACTTACTATTTGATCCCATTAGCGATAACGAGTTATTTTGCTTGCCGGTACAAAAACTTCGTGCTATATTTTGACTTTCTGCCCCAACCGCCCTATCATTACAAGTACCATTAGACTTTTCATAAATACAACTGCTGGACGAAGAGGCATTACGATGATGTTGACCCAAGAAACCTCTTGACACTGTGCCATTATTTGTACTTTGTGAATACTTTTGGTATTGACTGTTTGGTCCGGTTATATCATTGCTACTGCCACCATAATTTACATGCAAAGAATTGGCCTTGTAATTAAAAACATGCACACTGGCAGGCCGCTGTAATACAGCATCGTTTAGCGACACCACAGATAAGGCCGATGGTGTCTGTCTGCCACTATTTGGATAAGAAACATTTTGTAAAGGCTGATAATGAATACCTGGCGTTGAACATTGTTGCGGCGACATAGAGTCGTTACTCTTAGGCGGTGTCGTATGAGCGGAAGAAACTGCATTTGTTGCCGAATTCGAAAGAATAGTTGGCGGTAAACCGCTGGTACTTAAATTAGTACAGCTTAAAATCATTACGGGTGAATTATCATGTAAATCAGGTAACGACGATGAAATTGCTGAAGAACCACTTATTGACTTGGTAAATTTCGAGGCACATATTGCTACCGACGACAAACTATTTGCATTGGTTTCCGATGAAAAAGGCTTTTGTAAAGTATCAATTGATTTGCGCGTCTTAAAAAGGCGCATTCTTCTAAAGTATTTACGTTAAAGTTCGCACAGAACTTAATACAGCTTTAAGATGTTGCGAAAATTTTGTATTGAAAACATTATCTGCAAATAAAAAATAAATTGTTTTTTTTTAAATAATTGTAAAAAAAGAATTGCTATAATTATAGTTAATTCCTACAATATTATTTACATTTATATTTATATAATTTTGTATGATTAATGTGTGTTTTGCAAAATAAAATAATGCAAGACTTTATTTGACTGGCAGTTAACAATTATCTACAGCATTTTTGTAATTTGACATGACATTTTCAATAGAAGAGTATTTGATTAAAACTTTGATTATTTATTATACCCTTCACATAAGTAACAAGAGTATATATAAGTTTGTCATTCCGTTTGTAATTTCTTTAATTTTCATCTGGGACCTTATAAAGTGTATAATTTTTTGGCCCTTAGCGATGTCCGTCTGCCCGTGTGCCCGTGTTATGGTTGAAATAACTTTTTGAAGCCCCCCGTTTTGCACAGACCCGTAAGTGATATCAAACTATCAGAAATATCTGCAGGCAAATTGCTTTTGAAATCCAGCAAAATCGCCCGATAACTGACCGTGATATAAGCCAAAAACCAAGACTGCCTCTGTTTATTTTTCTAAAATTACTATAAAAAAAGAAACGTTTTTTGTAAGAAAAAATTTAAAAAAAGTTTGACCATCCAATAGCGTTTTAAAAAATGTTTTGCTTGATTTTTAATGTTATTTTTTCCATAAAAAGTTTCTCACATCAAGTGTTACATTTTTGCAAAAAAAAAAAAATTAAAGCACTCTTTTGACATTTAGCACAAAATGTTTAAGCAACTTAAGTTAAACCCGTTTCGTTTAAATAATTTTGCATAAATACACAAATTTTCACTGGAGGTTAACTTTTAGATTTAAATTTTAAAATAATAATAAAAAAACCATATTTTATGCTTAGGCAATCTAAATGGCTTAGTTTGGTTTAAACAATAAGAAAGTATGTAAATAAAAAAATAATTAAAGCTTGCAGTGTTTTTTTTTTATTAAGAAAAAAAATTTATATTAAACAAAATGTAAGTCACCTAGTATGCTATAAGTTTCCATGAAAGAAAGAAGTTAAGTAAAGAAAAAGTTAATAAGTTGACCGTTACACTTTATTGAATTTTCAAATACCCAGCGGTAAATGAAACAAAGTACTTCAATAATCATAGATGACGTATGCTGACATTTTAAACGAAAAGTCTTAGTACTTACATTGTAATTTACGCGAAAGCTAATATGTCATGCCGTGCTTACAATTATAAATGAGCGAAGAGTAAGTAAACGATTCAAAAACTAATATGAAAAAGTAAAAAAATTACAGTATTCTTTTTTCAATTAAGTTTGTGTTAAATAGAAGATACATATTAACATACAAAAGCAAAAAAGAAAATTGTACATGAGAGTTTGCTAAAATAAACATGTATCAAAAATATCCCAGTTTTAGTTTTTATACACACGAAATATGTACATTACAACCCCGATTAAAATGTAAGTGCAGTTGTAGGGGTACCTACTGACGAACGTCGCCTATTTTTTAAGCGAGAGCTTACCCATTAAGCAGCCTATGACAATTCTATGTTAAATCTAAGGGAATTAATAAGCGATAGCATCAGCGCTTATGCCTACGAAATGCCGCTTACATCAGCGATTACCTCATATGCATTTTTAACCGCTGGGTATGTATGTACATATGTTAGCCCCAAGTGATTAGCGGTATTTTTTTATTTTAGTTTTTTTAATTTTAGTTTTGTAAAGTGAAAACTTAACACATTTTGTCTTCCTTTTCATAAATAATTTCCATTTCTATATTGTGGTTAATTTTTTTTTCTTTAAATTTTAATATTTTATTACGATTTGGCAATTATATGCTCTAGTGGCTACAATAAAGTGGCAATAAACTATATATTACAAATGCTTTATGTTTGTGTTTTTTTTTCAAGTGTATTAAATTAACAATTAGTTGTTAACATTATTAATTTTTCTTTTATAAAAAAAATATGTTTGAATTTAAGATTTGAAATGTGATTTTTTTTTGTTTTTTTAATTATAGGAAGCATGCTTATTGCGTGTTTTGTATAATTTTTTTCAGTGTAATTATGAACAGATAATCAAAGCATATTTAATAAAAATAGCATAATGTAATAGAATTTAATTATGATTTTAATGTTGTTTTATTATTGTATAAAAATCAAATACATGAATCAAAAGAAATGTAAAAATGCACGTAATCATAAATAAAACTAAAGAAATTGTATCACGAATTGATGTTGTATATAAAGGTTATGTAATAAACTTTATGTTTTTTTTTTGAAATTCTTCAAATTGAAGATTGGAAACTAACAAAACAACAAGAAAGTTGTTAACCAAAAACATAAATTTCTAACTTTAAATCATTGTCAACCAAATAAACAATTAAACAAATCCTAAACCTAAAAGATTAAACAATTAATTTTTCTAAACTATTTTGTGCAAAACACATTTTAATAAATTCAGCTTAAGAACTAAAAAAAAATATTTTCGATTACATATCTGCTTAAAAATTTTTATATCCAAGCCACATACGTGGTAATGGTCAAAAGTATAAGTCTAAATAAAACCCACCTTAAGGTATACCGATCAACTCAGAATCACTTTCTGAATCGATTTATGCATGTTCTTCCGTCACTGCATGGTTAGGCAGATACTCCTCTCGACCCAAAACTAAAAAATGTAAATCATACTAAGGGGGCCAGTTAATAAATAAATAAAAATCTGTTTTACAAATTCCCCAAATCCCATTAAAATCTTTAATTTTATTTGTTTCCTTTTTGTTGCCACTCAACATTCATTTAATTGTTTTGATCATATTCATACAGCTTAAAATTTCCTTACTTTACATAACAGACCTCAACATGATTTCATTTATTTTATGAACTTTGAATCTTCTCCGAACACATAAAACTCATTATAAATTTTGTAACTTATCTATAGCAATTGTGTGACAAATTCAAAACGAAATGAAATTCAAGATTGACACCACAATTAACAAGTCGATTTATTAAAAGGAAGAAAAAATTTCGACGAATGCAGAAAAAGAATTCAGAAGCTGCTTTAAATGTCTTAAAGCATTTATAAATTAAAAACGAGAAAATTTGAATTCCTTTTGCATGAGGCAACAGACTGAAATTAAAAAAAAATATGCAAAAATCTAAAGTAAAAGAAAAGTATTGAAACCCAAAAAGGATGTAATAGTAAGCCTTGCCGAATCGAATGTGCCCAACATCATGCTGAATCATCGTAATGTGCAATGGTATTAAAAATGATTTTCTTAACAAATACCATAAAGCGTGTTCTGATAAAATTACATTATAAAAATTTTTGAGTTAAGTAAACCAAAAAAATAAGTTAGGCGCAATAGTATCGCTTCCTTTCAGGCGAGTGTGCCTACTATGATGCAAGTGGTTCGAGCGAGCGGATGTAGATGTGTTTCCAACTTATTTAAATACTTGACATAGTTGCCCCATAATTGTATACCACAGCATCAATTTGGTTTTAAAATCAGTTGTAGAGATTTAATCATAAGTTGTCGACCGGTTATGTACTTTTCCAAAAGGTTTAAGAGATTCACTGACAAATTCAGCTTAAGTTTTCTTAATAGGCCTAAATGCCACAATTTATCAAAAGCTTAAAAGACATAAATAAAAAGCGCGGTTCAGCAATTCTTTTCTTCAAAGGCTTATCTTATAACCTGTAAAAATCTGGGTGTTTGTTTGACGGTACCATGTTCACTTCTTAAGCCAAATTAGTCATTTGGAGTTCAAATGTTGACATTTAAGATCGGTTTCAGCTTGTTTTTTAGCGATTCCTCGAACAATTTCAGCATATTTGATTAAAGACATATAGGCCTGTAAGACTCCTTCTTCGAAGGATCCTTTCCAGAATCATCTTTACCAAGGAAACTTTTAATTTTGGCGGGAAGTACTCAAATCGTAGTTTGGCGTGGAAAATAAAAAGAATAATTTTCTTTGTTGTGAAAGGTAGCTCTGAAAGCATTTTTTTACGAGTTTGATCAAATCCAGCAGGATCTTTTTAACATTTAAATTACTAATAGCCTCTACAACATCTATATGTCGGAATCGTATTTCTATGGGACGTCTGAAAATAATAGGCGGTAATACACTCATGTCAATACATGTGCTGGGAGTGAAAGTTTTTTAAATGAATCAGCGGATTTAGAGTTCAAGGTATAATTTTTAAAAAATTTCATACGATTTTCTACTTGGTATAGAGGCTACTAGTCCCCGTAATTCTAACAATTTTTTTAATTGTAGCCGTTACTCCAGATTTACTTTTAGGTCATAACGTTGGAAAAAATTCGCAAATCTGGTTCGGTTGTTTGAGTGCTACCACACTCCCATTTCTCCTAAATCAGCAATTAATGGTCCTCTAGTTATCTCAGACTTTTGCTTATAATCTTTATCCTCAGTTAGCTAAACTTGGTAGTTTTAAACAGCGATCTGCTTACGGATTTTTGAAATAGTTTGACATGGCTTAATTGACTTTCTAATCTATTAATATCCAAAATATATATCTGATTAGGTCACAAATTAATATTACAAACGGACAGATAAACTGCCACTATGTACCCCTTTACAAAACGAAAATATTCTAAATTAGACAACAAAGGCAAAAACATTGGAATAATAGGCAAAAGCCGGCTAAATATTTTTTTTCCTATTTATGAAGTTATTTTTGTGTAAACTGCACACCTACATTTTTGTATTTGTACGAGTATGTGATTGGAGTTTGAATGCGTTTTTACGGTTGTTGCTGCAAAAGAATTCCCAGAAAGAACTGCACAAACATAGACGTTTTTAAATTTACTTATAAACAAAAAAAAAACAAAACCACAACAAAAAATTGCAATAAAAAAACTGTAACAAGTTAAGAGTTGCAAGGCAAACAGGCCTTTTTGTGATTATTAAAGTTGGCAACCTTTAAAAGAATGCGGACTTGCTAGTCTGTCAGTTATTAACCAACAACAGCCAAACACAGATAAACACACACAACTGACTCCCTGAAAGCCTCCCTACCCAGAAGGCTCAGCTTGTGACTCCACAATAACACAAATTGGTTTAAAAAAAAATTAATTTAAGAGAGAAAAAACTTTAGGTACACATGCACTTACACACCCGTAAACCAGAAATATAAAAATTGTTTAAGAAATATGCAAGAATTGTAGCAATTTTAATAAACAAATAAAAAAGAACACAGTTTTAGCTTTAAGCGCCTTTTATGTTTAAGTCATTCTATAAGCTAGTGAGTGGCTTTAAATGTGTTTATGCTACATACAGCCTTTCATTCGGCATATGTTTGTATCACATAAGATAGGTCTACTGGGATTTTCAGAAATCCCAGAATATCGCGGGATCGGCAAATATCGGATTTTTGAAAATTTAGTCCCGGTGTTTTATAGGATATTTTTATTAAAATATTTAAGAGTCTTTAGCAAAATCGATCTTATTTTTAAGGGCTAAATTTAATTTTTTCTATTTTTTAAGGAATTGATAACTTAACATTAAAAAACAAACATTTACTATCATTGACTACACACAAAAAATAAACCAAGTAAACTTTACTTAAATTTAAAGAGCCAGAAACTTATCGGTGCCAAAGTTTATCAAAATATCTTTGAAATTGCGACCTGTAGCGTGTTCACAAGCCAGACAAACATACTTAGAAAGTGATTCTGAGTCAATTGGTGTACTTGAAGGTGGGTCTAAAACGTTACAAACATCTGCACACACGCATAATACCCCTGCCACATACCAAAATTACTAAAGCTATAAGTGTTATTGAGTAAATAATTTAAATAATTTTCTGTATATGTGGTGCTATTTTTGGTAGAGTCAAAACGTGCAGCTAAGGCTTAGAACAAGTTACGCGAAAGAGTTTTTTAAAAACCAATCGTTAAACTATTCTTCTTTTTTAGGTTTAGAAAAGAACCTTTAAAATTTATCTTAAAATATCAAAAAATACCAGGATCCCGAACACCGGAATTCCTAAAAAACAATATCTATCGTAGTCCCTAATATGTATACATATGTATGTGTTCATAGAGGTTTAGCCAGCCAAATAGGCAGGCAGGCATGTGTGCCTTTAAGGTTTTCTTGTATTTCCACTTATGTTGCTGTTGCAATTTTTTGTTGTTGTATTTTGTTATTATGTTTTATTTAACTTTAATTTTTTATTGCTATTTACCTCAAATTGTTGTGGTTTAGTTTGAAATCACACTTTGGTTTTGAAAAAAATATGGCAAAAATGTGGTTGATTGAAAAAATGCCTACAATGGCCAGAGTATTAGCCGCTAAAATGCTGCTTATAAAATGGTAAGACAAAAATATATTGCGCAATAAACATTATTCAAATGATATAAATACTTTTATTTTTAAGAAGTAAAAATTTGTTTTATTTTTATTTTGAGAACTTAAATTTTATTCTTGCACTGGCCTCAATAAGGTAGTAAATTGCGTGCTAGTCTGGGGTCGCGGGTTCCATTCCCGCCAGAGTCTCTGGGTAACGCCTCATCTCATACTATCTTTTTTTTAATATTTAACTTCAGCTTTTTATTAAGCCACCACATTACCCCCTGCCTTTACCAACACTAATTTTATTTTATGTCAGTGTAAATATCTCTTAAGAGGGGCTTGAGCCTATTCTTTGTAAAATATGGATGAGTTGTAGTAAATTTTTTTTTTGAAATAATTTTTATCAACAATTAATTGAGCCATACTTGGCTCTGATGTAAGACTTCATAAAGGTTTTATAAGGCATACCATGATTTCCACTAAAAAGCCGTTTATGGAAGGTAAGTTAATAATAAACCGGTCGTTAGGAAAGTTTGATTTGAAAAAGGCTTGGTATCTCGATACTGAGTTCTATTCGAAGTTTACAAGGTTAAATGTGGTTTTCGAAAGGAAAAACTTTTATGGGATCCATGGTAAATTATGGACCGCTAATCAGGAAATTTTGTGCAATTATAAATACGTTTCATCCCTCCAATAAGTTACAAAAGCCTCTATTCAAATTATTTGAGGTTTCGTTAAACAGTGTGTTTCAGATAAAAAGATTATTAGTCACTGTACCCTATTTGCTATCTAAACCAGAAGACTGTTACCACTGATGTTTAAATAAAAATATGTAGTTTTATTTAAATCATGATGTTTTGTACATGATTTAGCACACAATTTTGGCGAAGATATGGCTGTAGTATAAATATATTATTCAAAATAAAACAATTTTTTTAATTTTCTTCCCCATTGTGCATTGTTTAAATTTCCTGAAATTCGCAAACTGCATCATAGATAATTTTTAATTTTAAAATAAATAAATAATTAATATTTGTTGGCATAATATTACGAAATACAATATTAAAAATAATATATTGCAATGATAACAAAAAAGTTGATTGAAAAAAGCGAATAAATAACAAATAAATAATTTTTCTTATTTAAACAATTAAGTTCATTAAACCTGTTGCAAAAAAAAATATAAAAAATTTGGGAAAATTTAATTGTTAAAAGATATTGTAACAAATCTAAAAAAATATTTTAATATGTAATAAATAAGTTCAATCATAAAGTTTAAAATAAAAGCATGCCACAAGATATTAACAGACAAGATTGTTTATATACATTTTTTTAACATTAATTTGTAGTTTACTGAACTTTATCTTTTATAGAATTTGTCAGCCTTTCCAGACTAATTTAAAGCAAATCAACAAACAAAAAAAAAAGAATTTAAAATTATAAAAAAATGCATATTTTAGATTGCCACTATAGATCGCTGGCCATGAGTCATGGTTTATTTAAAACACTTTTGCGGACACAGATGCTTCTTATCTCTTTATTATTATTTTTTAACAACACTGCTCTATGCAGTCTTGAAAAGTTTCATTTTATTTTATATGAAGAATAAACTTTTATACTCCAGTATCTGTATGTTTGGGTTTAACTTACATTTTATTAAAAAACAATATTAAATTATATAAGTAAGCGAAAAACCAAGAGTACCTCTGTTTATTTCTCTAAAATTTGTACACAAAAACCTCTTCAACTGCCCCGGAGTGTCCCGTACACGAGTGTTATATAATACCAATAATTTTTCTTCCAAACATTTTTGTGGAACATACTTAACCCCTATTTCTAGCTCCTAACAGAGTTGCCATACAAAATTTAAAAACAATTAGGGTAGAAACCCTTACAACTTCACGAAGTCGCTAAGAGGAACAAAATGTATCACAGACCCCCATTAGTTTTTCCTCCCAAACATATTCCTAGAACATACTTACCCCAGTCTCCATCGCCTAAGGGGAAATTGTGAATAGGCCAAATTAGGGACTGACCCTAACTCATTTGTCCATTTCCCCTCAGGGGGTTTCCATACAAAACTTTAAAAAAAGGTAAAAAACCCCTACATGTTGTGAAGGGTGTATAAGATTCGGCACAACCGAATATAGCGCTCTTACTTGTTTCTTGAAATGGCGAAAGTACCTACTATATGCTTCAAAAAACCTTTACCAACCACAAAAACAAACCGAATTTTTCACAACTTTAATCTCACAAAACAAATCAAAAAATCACGGGGAATAATATGCCCAATATGATAAATTCTAAATACACATACATATGTATATCGTCACAGAAAATGCAAAACGCCCTATCTAACAAACAATTTAAAATTGGCTTTTAAAAAAATTATAGCCTTCAAATATGTACGTCATCTCGCAAAACTCTTTTTTTTCAGTAGAAATAAAATTGTTGATCCTTTTTAACTAACATATATGGCAAAAATTTGTGTTAATTGTAAATATATTTTTCATTTACACAAAAATGCTTGCTCCTTCTAAAAAAATTTTAAATGTTAGAGAGGGCGTTTTGCATTTTCTCTGACGATATGTAAACACAAGTAGCTCCACTGCAACAATACAAACCAGCAAGAAATTCTTTAACAATCTGTTTTTTTTTGACAGTAACAACTGTAGCTGCTGCTGCTGTTTATGGCTCATCAACTGTATGTAGTTGTTTGCAACAACAGACGCAACTTAAAGAAAAAACAAAAAAAAATAAAACAAAATCATAATGTTGTCAAACAGGTGCAGCAACAACTAACAACAACAGAAGTCACATTTTAGCTAAAAAAATAAACAAAACTCAGCTAGCAGCAGCATATAGAAAGAAACTTTTGTTTTTAATTGTAGAAAATTTATGGGTTGGGTTGTGGTTCCCTTTCGTTTTTAGAAGCTTAAAACTTAATTACAAATTAAACGAAAATTGGTGCAGAACTTAAAAAATATGTTTTACTATTCAAAATTCTTGAATTAGTCTTTTTTTTAAACGGCGCAATTTTAAAATATTTTCTTTGATGTATTTTTAAAATAATTTTTTTTAGAAAAAGAGCAACAATTCTATAAAGCTAACGGCTGTATTTATAAAAATTTAAGCTGCAGCTTAAACCTTTATTAAACAAGCTCAATAAAATTGTATTCATTAACGAATTTTAGCCTAAAAAACTTATTTTAAACCTTATTATTTTAATTTTAAAATTGGTTCGACCCTATTTGAAGCCCATTTTAAGCAAACTTCCAAGCCTTTTTTGGTATTTTTATTGCGTTTTATCCAATTTCAAACCCATCAATCAGCAATCTTGATTATTTTTCTACCTTCACAAAATTTGGCATATCTGTCACAGTTTATACCACCAATTAGTATACTGAACACAAATATAATCGGTAAATTTTTTGATATTGCCTCAATACAAATGTTCTTCCCAAATAAGCATTTTGGGTTAAATCTGGCTGCAATAATACTCAATTTTTACAAAATTTTGCATGCGTTGTCAACTACAGTATTTAATGTCGATATTATCGGTCCAGATTTGACATAGCCTTCATACAAATGATACCCCGGAATAAGATTTTGTGCAAACGATATTTCCTTATTCAAAATAAATTGTTGTGTAGGGTATAATATGTTTGGAGTTGACTGACTATGATTTACTTACTTGCTTTTATTTATTTAAGTATTTTTTCTACTTCACTTCTTAACATTTTGTCAAAATTTAAACGAAACTTGACTAAAACCCACGGAGTAGCCGAAAAAAGTAAAGGCATGCTAAAATATGAAGGAGACGGGCTGAAGCTGAGCGTACATGGCATGAAGTTACGACGTTGGCATCAGACAACTAATATTTTAACTTGTTTGTTGAGGTTCTACATTCCACCTAGGAACGTCTGCTCGATACCAATAACTCAATAAGCTCTAAACTTAAAAAAAAAAATTCGCATTGTTTTGCTATAGTACTTCTCCTTGGGAACCACTGTCTTATACATATTGTGAACACGCAGAAGCAGTGTGGCCAGATTTTCAAGTAAAGTTAAAGCTAAATCACGTTTAAAAAACAGCTAAAAAGAGCTAAAAACAAAAAGTTAAAGCCAAAAAATAAAGCTAAATTTTTTAATACGTTTTTTAAAAAGTTTCTTCGTTATTTAGATATTTCTCATAATATAAACAAAACGTTTGTGTGCTTAAAATATTTAAGAAGAAAATTTGTTTTAAAAATTTTGATTTTATTTACAAAAACTTGGTAGACCCATACCTTAAGTAAGAAGAAAAATAATATGTGTTAATATAAATACATATTCATATACAAGAGCTTTTTAAAAATTTTTTAGAAGCAGGTGTTAATTTGCGCCTGTTTTGGTAAAAAAAAAACGAAAATTTGTTTTAAATATAAATACTCACACACAATTCGTTCATTTTTTTACAAAAACACGTAAAATTTAGTAATTTATTAACAAACTTTTTTCATAAATACAAACACATGAAAACAATAAAAAATCGAAACTATAAGATTAAATTTACACGATGCAATTTTTTTTTAATATTCCTTCAATGAAATTTTTGTTTGTTGACAAAACGTGTATAAAGAGACTACTTTTCTACACAGTTCGTTAAAAATCGAAAATTTTCATTCAAGTTACATATATCATGAAAAATGCCTTCATGTAAATTTTGTTCAAGAAAAAAAAAAGATTATCTTTAATGTAAAAAGTTACATTGTAGGAAAGCATTTTTAGAAGTATTTTTATTTGTACATGTGTGCCTCAATAAGTTTTAAAACCAATGACTGTAAAAATGAAAAAATCAAAAAATTAAAAATATTATTATTTTTTTAAACCTATCTATAAAAATAATAATTATCGTTATTAACCGTTTTTATTTAAATTAAAAAAAATTACCGTCTTGCTAAAAAAAAAAACAAATTTATAAAGAGCATGATTTTCAACAAATATAGTTTAATACTATCAAAATGGTGAGCTTCACTTGACACTACGATGTTTCATTTTGCCTGCTTTTTTCTAGCTAGTGTCGGGAAACTAAACTTTTTCAAATTATTTCTTCAACAAAAATCTTATCACAATAAAACTTGAACCAATTAGCCTGATTAAATATAAAAGGAAAATTATTTCGGTCCTGTTTGATTTGATTTTTTGACAAAAATACACTTTAAAGTTCTTATTAAATAAAAATATTAATATAATAATTTGTTTCAACGAAAGACATAAGTGTTTTTGAGCAATATATTAAAAGATTTTATAATTTAACCAAAAAACGAAAAAAAATGTTTCTGTCGCATTTGGATTTTTTTCTTTAAAATTGCCGTATTTAAAAGTATTTGTTTTAAAAAACAAATTCTTTTCTTACGTTTTTTTTTTGTAATACCATACCTTCCTTATATCTTTGTTTTATTGAAGTTTTGTGATGTTTCACGTTTTTTAAATGTGGCTAGTAGTAAATTATTAAGCAAAACAATGGTTCGGAAACTGTTATGTTGTAAATTCGAAAAAAATTTGGAGCTTGATACCTTTCAGTATAATTAAGATACATACCAAAAAATATAAAACGACAAATTTTTAACCTTTTATCTAGCTCCAAAAACTACTAAAAAGCTAAATTCAATTTCAAAAAAAGCTAAAAAAAATGCTAAAAGCTAAATGTAAATATTTCGGGCTAAATGAAGAAAAATAAAGCTAAATTTAGCTCTAAAAAAGCTAATATGGCCACACTGCGGCAGAAGCTCTAATCATCAATATTTTTTTATAAAAGAATTCCTTATTGATTTGGTTTTTTTTTGTATTTTTATTTCGTTGCTGTTTTTGTTCTTGTTGTATTCACTGGGCCACACTCTGAAGGTCAGCAACTTTTCACAAAAAAATGCAAGATAAAAGAACCAGAGAGAAGAAAAAAGCCATGTACGTATAAAAATAAAATAAAACTCTGCCGTAAAACTTAGTCAATTTCTGTACGGGTTGTACACTTGACTGAATAAAAAGTAATGATGGGGAAAGACGACAATGACGGCATCTATGTTAGGTAAATGTTTTGAATGGTGTGTGTACTAGTTTTATAATAAGCATATGAACGTATATGAATATGAGCACTTCCATGTAAAATGGAACTAAACATAAAAATAAATATTTATTTAATAAAACTCGCTTGTTAATATTTTTAATAGAGTAAAAACTATGGAAGACAATGTTCATATTACCTGTTCCTGTTTACCAATGTTGCAACAATTTAACATGATGATTATATATTGGATGATCTCTCTACTGGGTTTTCTTAAAGCTTAAAAAATAATTTTTAAGAAATTATTTACTAAATACAATCAAAAATGCTTTTAGTTATAATTCAAATAAAAAGGATTGCGTGGTTCTCTAGAATAATTTAAAGAAAATTAGTTTTTTTTTTAATTTTTTTAGTTTATAAGGTCACACCGATCCCAGTCTTCCAGCCGTTTTAAGCTAAAATATATTCTTTAATGTCTACTAATTAAAAGTGCTTATGGTTCAAAATTCTTTTTTTATCATAAATTTTATATATTTAAAAAATTTTTTGAACCAGAAGTTCTAGTATAATGATTACACCCACCCGTCACAGTGGAATTATCCATATATTTTGTTACCAAAAATATTTATAAGCTGATGATAACATATGGTTTAATAAACATTATTACCTTATTAAGACTTATTTAGCCGTAATGTTAAGCATTAATAGAGTTGGTTTTATTTTCTGTAATTATTTTTATTTACTAAGCATAACGATATTGTAACAATAGACTTTTTTTTAAATTACAAACTTAATGAACTTGCACAGACCCATTTCAACATTATTTTAAAAACACAATAAAATTTTTAGAGGGGTACCATTAATGTTCTAATTAAACACATTTAATTTGAAAGCCCCAAAAGTTTTCAAAAACTTTTTAGGTTAATGTATGCACATACTCCCATATCGACAAATAATCACATTTATTACTCTATCCGCCCAAAGTTTTGTAAGCTTTCTAAACAAAAAACAAAATTAACTGAGACCCACCTTCAATCCATCGAATCAGAACCACTTTCTTAGTCAATTAAAGGGTGCTTATCTATCCGTCCGGCTGGATATCCATATAATTTTGTGGTCAAAATACAGGTGGCTTTTTCAAGATATTTAATTAAATTTTGTTGGAAATTTTATTATTGAATCTTCATTTCCGAGACGCCATAGTTATAAATTGTACATTTGTTTTGACACCGTTGAGATAATAAAGCAGAGTCAGTGTCCCATAGTCGCATACCAACCATAGCACCAAATTACTTTCAAAAACGAATGGCAGAGCATAAGTTACCAGTCCAAAAAGAAGCACAGAATCTCTAACGATTAGCCAATGAATTTTGGACCGATTTCTATTTCATTTGTGCCAATTTTGGATCTATTTGTAACGTCCATATTAGGCAACGATCCAAATGTATGCGAAGGTATTTCGTCTTAAGGTTTTTAAGCACTATCTGGTATTAAGAAGAATTAGGAGGAGTAAATTTGTGCATAAAGCAAAAGTTTTATAGGTGCATTTTTATTATTTTATTATAATTTTAATTCCCCATAACTTTGCCTACTTCTTTACTTCGATTACGTGGTGCTGTAGTTGGATCGATATCTCTTTATGATCTTTATGAGTACTTAGAAAAGCGGTACTATCATAAAATGCCGACATGTGTGTAAAAATTTTAAATTTCATTGAAAAGTTTTTTCTAAAAAAAACTTTTTGTTCTAAAATTTGAGAATTCAAAATTATTTGGCCGGCGATAATAAAAAATTTAAATTTTTGGGAAAAGTTTTGGGAATTTTTATTTTTAAATTTAATAGTAAACTTTTGATTTTTATATGGCGATCAACAAATTATATATATTTACAATTATAAAAGTCTTCTTTGCTGGAAACCGATATTCTAAAAGTTGGTTTTATTCACAGTTAATTGAAAATATCTGATTTTACCAAAAATTAAATATCTTAAGGACTGTTTAACTAATTTAATCATAATTTGCGATTTCAAAAACACTTCTTAAAATTGAACTTAAACAATTTTTACTTTTAAATAAATTTTTAAATTAGTTACACCGAAGTCATGAGAAGTCGAAACTTACGAGTTTGTATATCTTGAAAATAAATAAAATCATTAAATATCCTCATTTAATGCACGGTTGATTGCAGGCTTGTTCACATGGACCTGTGATTAAAAAAAAACTTTTTAAAACAAAGCTCATGGTTTTAACCACTTTATCTAGTAGGCCGCTTCAGATTACCGAAACGACAGGGAATACAACCTGGAAATGAAAAATTTTTCAACAAGGTTTAATTTTTCTTAAAATCCTTTTTAATGCATTCCATCGTGTAACGCTCTATTTTTACTAACCCTAAATTTTCGTCGAGATGTTTTTTAAAGGGTTGCCAACACCTTACTGCATAGTTGGCGACCAACTCAAATCTTACCGTAATTTTGGGACTCCCTTTATAACAATCAGACTATAATTTACCATGGGCCTTATGTAAGTCAAACTCCCAAAAATCACATTTAACCGCATAAATTGCGAAAAAATGATGTGATCGAAATATATTGACACATCTACAGGCCTTATCAAATTATGTAAAGGTTGGTTCACCGTAAACGTTCCAAAAGTAGGCATTTAACCGAAAATAATGCTTCCCCCACCCACAAAAACCACCTTATTCTGCATATATTTTGTGCATACGGTGCTACTAAAGTTTATAAAATAAAGTGTGGTGTAGGGTATAATCTGGCCGGGTTTGACTCACAATAACTTTTTTACTTGTAATACCTTAACCGCATAACTTTTTTATCGTGATTTTAGTTTTATAATGATCTTTTTATTTGCACAAGGTTTGTTTAAATTATTAAGAAATATGTTTTTATTTATTTGTATTAACATTAGTTCACAAGTTTAAGTAAACAATTGGCTTTCGACATATGAACGTACACAATGTAAAATATTTACAAAATCTTTAAAGCATCGATTAAATGGTTTTTATGTACAAAATTTTAATAATAAAAATTTTAGAAACCTTCATTTTTTTAAACTCTTATTTTAGAAAATATAGTTTTAAAATGCTTATTAGCTTAATCTAATTTGTATTAAATTCCAAAATATAACTTTTACCTTTGATTTAATTCTTAATAGGATTTATGGCAACCGTTCTTACAACTTACATCTTTTCAATTTCACTTTATGTTTGAACCAGTTCTTTATAAAACCGGTTGTATGAGTTTGATATTATTTTTTTTTTTTAATTCCAACAAAAGTGTGAAATTCTTGGCTTTCAATGATTGATGCTCTTGACACTATCGTATTTCTTCTTTAATACCAGCGCACCATCTTTATTTTTATCTGTCCTAACAAATAACATTAATGTCAATGTTTATTGTCATAACACAAAGTAAATGAATAAAATAAATATAAAAAAGAAAATATAGACAATAAATAAAACTACTATTTTGTTTTTTTCTTTTTTTAATGGCTGCTTGATGATTTAAAAATATTTTAATCAGACACCATTGTATACATAAGCTTTTCGGAGTTGTTACAATTAAATAAAAACTGTGGAAATTTTAATTCAAAAAGCTGATTTTAAATTATGTATGTATGTATGTATACTACCAATATCACTACAATATGCTTTAAAAATAACTTAAAAGTTATAAATAAATTTTTTTGCGCTATTATGTGCACGGAAACAAAAAAAGGTGATACAAATCTCATGCGCTTTTTAGATGTTAATTTTTGTTTTTAAACAATATAATGACACCTTCAAGTGACATTGCTAATCACCGCTATTGACTGTTAAGTATTTTCGCTTTACGTTGTTTTAGTTGCCAAGAGTATGTTTTGACATGCAATATGACAAGTGTATGCCACAAAGAGTTTGTCATTTAACTTGAAAAATTTAACTAGGACTGGAAATGTATTTATTGTCTGGGATATTACTAAATGAAGAAATAAAAATGACGTTGCTGTTTTTAAAAACCTAAGATTGTTGTGGATCCAAAATGATTTATTTTTATTTCCTATAAATATTGCTGAAAAGACAAAGCAACATTTATATTACTGAAAGTGTTGTGGAAGTATTTAAATTTTTTCATTGCAAAGTTTTATTTTATTTAAAGTCAACTCATCTTCATTAGCATTAAACCAAACATTGACCAGTGACCACATAACTTTTTTTAGAGAAAATCTTAATCACTGGCGCTTTTTCTCTGATGTTATTTGATATAAATTAACCCTCTTAGCACCAGTTAAAAATTTAAAAAAAGTAGATAGTTACGCAGTTTACTATACTCATGTTAAATAAATATTTCCAATTATGTATAAGAAATCAATTGGGAACGTTATATTCTACTGTATCGAATCTTATATATCTTTCAAATAAAAAATGCTCTCCTCAGAATCTACATTTATATCTTGCTTGAAACCTCGTCAAACAATGGCCTGTTATCATCCTTACTAGGAGTCTGCAATTGCTATTACACACGGATAAAGGAAACCTACTCGTCTCTGGGCCATAAGATCTCCACAAAATCCTGGAAACTATAAACGATGTTGAATTAACCTCCGCGGCGCTAACCCTCACAGTAGGGTATATACCCCTATTGTAGAATTTAAGTGAAGCTCGTGCGCCCACTGCTATTTCCATACGCAAATAGACCCCTTGCCACGTCAGTTCATTTGCTGTCTTCTTTCTTCTAATGCATTTGTGTTTACAAACCCAAAATGGCGTGCACAGCAATGATATTCTGGTCCTCGTGGGAGATCTAAATGCTTGCATTGGCCATGAGAATAGAGGTTTGAAATCGATAATGGGAAAACACGGCATAGGTGCGCGGAAAGAAAATGGAGACATTTTGATAGAAGTCTGCCTAAGAAAACGATCTTCTTATTGGTGCTTCATACTTTTCTCATAGGATGCTACATAAAATCACTTGGAAATCTAGCGACAGCTGACCAGTTAGACCACCTCCGTATCAGCCAAAAACATTAAACTTCTTCAAGATATCCCAGTACTGCGAAGCGCTGAAATAGCTTCCGGTCAGTATATGCATATCTTAAGGAAAAGAACAAACAAAAAAAGCAAAATGTTGCCCAACTAGAAAAAGACAATATACGGGAGAATTTTCTAATACCATTTGGGACAAGACTACAAAAAAAGAAAGGACTAGTTATAATGTCACAAACATGAACTAAGTATATGGCAGCGGAGTGAATTGTTCTGTTAAAACCAATCGGATCGCAAATCTTTTTGCAACTCCCTCTACGACCAGATAGGTTTATTAGATTAGAATAAATATGTACAAGTTATGGCGTTACAAATGAATATTATAAAAATTACAAACGGAATGATTAACGAAGGGCTTAAAATAATAGAGAATAGTTCGTGGGAGGGACAAATCTGGGAGAAAAGGCTGAAAAGTCAAAAAGAGTCCCACTGCTGCTCGTAAATCACCACTGGCAAAATATAAATCAGTTTCTTTTAAAGGGTTAAGTCTATCAAATTTATTTAATAAAATATTTTGAGTGTTCAATTTAATGATATTACTTTAGGTTTCTACAGATTATTACTTTTTTTTCGTAACAATATTTAAAAATGTTGTTTGTGGTAGTATGTTGTTCATTTGTAACTTTATATGTATTTTGTTGCAA
Organism: Melanophora roralis; assembly: GCA_963583895.1. NCBI lineage: Eukaryota > Metazoa > Arthropoda > Insecta > Diptera > Rhinophoridae > Melanophora > Melanophora roralis. Next base: position 2,404,124 of record OY757191.1, read on the forward strand.
ACTAACATATGTTGACCATTAACATTGACATTGTCTTAAAAGGTGCGCCTTAAGCTTTAACATGCTGTCGGCTAAAGGATTCAAATGACTACAAAGGCAGTTCATTTAGCAGTAAGTTGTAATTCTATACCTGTGTTGCTGTTGAGACAACTACTACCACCAATACATACTTCGAAAACACTAAGGTTTTAACAAAGAAATATAATTTTTTATAAAACTTATAAAAATAAATACAAAAAGAAAGGCCTTAGGACGGACAGAAAGACATATTTAAAAACAAACCAACCAAACAAACCAAAAGAAACTTTTAGAAGGAACAACAACATTTGTTGGTGTCGCTTCATTTAACCAGGTGTCGACACTGATCTGTAATGACAATTACAATATTTTGTTTTACTCTTTCGTTGCACATACATACACAAGTACGAATTTGTAATAAGCAACAACAATATAATATATATATAAGATATATCTTGCTGCGGCAGCAACAACAAACATATTACAAATACTTATCAAGAAATGTACGCTGCAATTCAAGTTACAGAAACAACAATAATAAAAGCATTTAAACAGCTAAGTATGACAACAATACTTTATGTACATGTGTACGTATTTGCAATAAAAACAACAAACAACAATTTCAAAAAAAAGAAGACAAAGAGAGATTTCTACTTGCACTGATGATTTAACATCATATTAAAGATGCGAGCCTACGATTTAATGTTCACTAATATCGTACACCTATATTTAAGATATTTGGTTTTAATACAACAACTATAACAATAACAACTACTTTTTGTAATAACGAAAAGCTCATCATCTGCTTTATGTTGTGCATGCTTTTATGTCTGTGTCATTACATAAGAATTTCTTATAAATAAAATTTAATTACTGTTTGCAGGTTGTAGTTTCTTTTTTTATTATATGATAAGTTTCATTAGGTTTATTGAACCTTTTGCTTGAAGTTGCGAATTTATTTTTAAAAGTATATTAAAGTAAATCATAACTTTAGCCATTTTAAAATAAAAATAGAAAAAATTTTGCATAGAGAAATAACTACAATTTTATATTAAAAATGTAAAACTCTTCGTCCTTAAGTAGACGTCTGGAGACTCTGAAAAATTTTGAAGGACTATGTAAAACTAAAACTTGATGACAAACACGTCATTGAATATAGTTCTTACTTCAAAATCAACCGGGTTGCAGAAGGTTTTGCTAGAAGTCTGCAGATTAATTGGCGGTTACAGGACAATTCACGCAGGTGCCATATTTTCATTGCAAAATGCAAAATTATGTGAAATGCTGCAGGGACTGCATTATCCCAAAACTAATCTTCATTCAAAAGAAATAGAGGAGTTTGACAGGGCTTCATTCGGAAAACATTTTTTACAGCTTTTAACAAACAAGAAGATACTAAGGGGAATATCGGTACTACGATTCATTGCTATCAAAAAGTTGTATCTTTTAGACATAGATTATAGCAACAAAAGTAAACACTGACTTTCTCTGTCCTTCCTAACAGAAAATTATCAGAAAATTCTGCCTACTGAAAGTCAGCAAAAATATAACCAATATCTGCAAACCTCAAGTGCTCCTCAATTACCCAAGCAAGGAATTTATTGGCAAACTGTGTGTCTGACAAACCTATTGGGGGGAATGAGATGGTTGACAAATTAGCAAAGCAAGGTGTTAACTGGCATAAGCAATAGACGAAGAAAACAAATGAAGGATTACCCCCTCAGGTTTAAATTAGTAGGTTCTGTTGGCAGGGTCTAAGATGAAGACTGGGTTATTTTTTAAGATCTATTTGTAAGACGCAACTGCTATGGTGAATGTAAACTCTACTCGAGATCAATACATTGAATTATCGTTTCTTCCTGTCTGGTAACTCTATGGATTTAAAAGATCTACGTCTTTGGATCAAAAAAAAATTTTAAAAGAAATATGGGCAGACAGGCAGTCGCTTGAGCAAGTTTCTTTCTTAAGTCTTTTGGTTTGTACTCCTTACAGACCAATAAGCTTATATGTGTGTGTTAGCTTGCCATTTTATTTGTAATTTCTAAAATATGTATTGATTTTGCGACCCCAACTAGTACAAATATTGATTACATCATGTCCGTCTGTCCATCTGTCCGCCTGTTTTGGTCAAAATTGAATTTGCAAATTTGCATTTATTGAATATAATCTTTTCAAATTTTAACTAACCATTTTAAACAATATTGGCGAAATATGGTTTTCTATTTTGAAAGTAGTGTGGTTGAACCCCCTGCTGTGTTGTGTGTTTGGGTCGTAACAAGCATGAAAATGAAGACTTGATCAAGCGGGACTGGCATTAGACAAAAGGCCGACCAAAAAGAGCTGACAAACAGCTTTAGCGGTTTTCGACAATACACTCAACTTGGCTAGTGCCAGGTAAAAACCTTCTGCAGTATTATTCTTTAATAATCATTATAAAAATTTAACAAGAAAGCCTTAATTTAAAAAAAAGAAAACTTCCGGAGTTAAGTCAAATCAAGTCCTACGCACAGTATTTCGAAGTAAAACTTTCAGAAATATCCTTGAGGCAAATTTAATTTGAATTATGCGAAATCGCTTAAGTCCTGACCAAGATAGAAGCATACACCTGAGATAACTAAGTTTTTTTTTAACAAACTTCATGCGTACATCCTATTATATCTCAGTAATTATAGTAACTGTTTTGAGTTAACTTAAGGCGGAGACCTTTGTGGCGGAAAGCTAATTTAGTAAAACATTTTCTTGGATAGGAGCAAGTTGAGTGGTACCACGCTTGCAAATTTTAAAATTGTATAAAATTTTAAATGCTGAATCTCGAAAACTGCTATCGACTTCAAACCTTCTACAAAGTAATTGTATTGTTAAGTCAACGTTTTGAACAAACAACTGGTTGGATAAAAACCAAGTGATAACTAAAGCTATCTAATTCCCCTCTGGCATGCGGTAGTTTTATTCTAAAGTTTACTCCTAGAAAAAAACTTAGTTTGGTCGGTACAAAGATAAGTTTTATGAAATTTTTTAAACTTTTTACGTCAAAACTTTTAAAAGTTATCGACTTTAGGCCTGGTGCAAAAAATGGAAAATTTATAGTAAAATTATATAAAAAGAGTAGGGAAATTTTATGTCGTTTTTAATGTAAAGGATATATTATAGATATAGCGCTCTTAGAGGTAATTTTCTTAACAATTAGCCAAAATTCAGAAAAAGTAGGTTTTTGATATATTTCAAATTTTTGGGGTTAATAAGAATAAGTTTTCTTCTTCTTTTTGCTATGCCATAAAGTTTGTTGCCTAAGTCTTTAAATTGCTTTTTTATGTTTTTACAATTAAAAAGAAATTTTAAATAATTGGTGGAACTTTCTTTAATTTTATTACCTAAGACAAGTATGTTGCTTAAGCCATTATTATTTTTAACTCGTAAGTAGAATATTTTTAAATGTTCAATTATTGTCAATTAGTTTTATGACTCAACTTAACTGTTATAAAGAAAGAAAGAAAGAAGTAAGCATTAAAAATCTAAAAGTATTCCTTTTATAATAATTTCATAATTTACCAAATAAGCCATTAAATTTGTACATTAAATGTTACACTATTGCACAACATTTGCATTACACAAATTGTTGGCTATAAAAGCATCGATCATTATGACAAGTTTTTGAAATGGTGGTGGTTGTTGCAATAAAACATCAATATTAACATTATCAACAACAACAACAACATTTTCTACTTTAAATAAATAAGTTAGAAAAATGTTGAAACCTAATGAGCTGGCAGCACAAAAATGTATTTTTCTTGGTTCGTTAAAGGCTTTTAAGAAAACACTATTGAAATTTTGTAATTCCTAAGCGGTTTATGCTTGTCAAAATACACTTATAATGGATTAAGTTCATTTTTGTCTTGTCCATTCTTTAAATATTAGTATGTTTCGTTTAATTAATTATTATTTACCAGCCCACCAAACTGTTGCAAATATTTTGATATATTGCTAGAAAGAAACCTCATTAATCTAGGCCATTAATTGAAGTTGACAAATATTCACATATTTGTGTTTCCCTTTAAAGCTCTCCTCCATTTAAAATCTGTTATTAATGTTTAGCTGTAATTAAATGGTTTTTTTTGAAATTTTTATTAAAAGTATATAAACAGTAGCTGGTTTGTACATCTTCCCTGTTCTTTTAAATGTCTGTTGTTTATTATTGATTAGATATTTGAAAGCAATCATTTGTGTTATTTAGCAAAAAATAAAAAAAGAAGTTTAAAAAACAGGTTTTCTATATTTTCTTTTTAGAAGGAGGCTTATTAATTGCTTTCTTAAGAAAATCAAGAATTTTCTAATAGCATAGTAGAGTATATCATTAGGTTTTTGTTAATTGTTTAGTTAGAAAAAATATAGAAAGCCACATTCATGTTATTGCTAATAATTTTAAGTTACTTTCATTTCAAAACTAAAACATGGAAGTATATGAAAAGCTTTTATTATAAAGTTTCACAGATAAATATTCTTAAACAAATACTAGAAGGGATTTTTAGAAAAAAAATTATTTTATTTTCTTTCCGGAGAATCGAAAAGGAATATATAAAGCTTTTTGTTCTCAAGATTAATTAAATATAATTTAATTTGAAAAAAAAATAAACAAATTTTAATTTCCCTAAAACGGGTTTCAAAAAAGTTTTATTTTATTTTTTAAATTTTTTTAATTTTTAACTTTATTTGCTGTTTTGCAGCTTTTTTTTTAAATGCAAAAAGTTGTATTAAAAATGTTTTTTTTTTGTTGTGATTTAAACAAAATCTCTTGTATAAACCCTTATAAAGAAAAAAATTAGCTCGAACACTTTTTTTTTAAAATTCTTAAGTTTTAAAAATTGTAAATTAAAAAAAATTTATAAAATTTGTTTTTTATTAAAATTTTGAGAGTTTCTTTCCTAAGTCTTTTGTTTTAATACTTTCTATACAAATAATTTATTTCCAATTTAAGAAATTTTCACAAGTAATTTTTTAAGCCAAAATATACAATTGTTTTCTTAATTATTTGTTAAACAAAAATTTTTACAAAACAAGTTTCTCTCTTAAGTCTTTTGTTTACTACTTCTTATTGAGATAACTTGCAGCTAAAAATAGTAGTGGTTCCAAAGAAAATTATTAGAAATTATGTTAAATATATGTGCATATGTATACATTTAGCAAGAAATCAATATAAAAAATGAAAATAACATCTTTATAATAATTTAATGTTATATAGTATTAATAATCGATATTTTTGTTGTTGCTTAACCAAAACACGCACACAGAACAACAATTATTATAAGACAAAAAAAAAAATCTTGTAGAAACTAAAGCACGTTTAGATGTTGTTCAGTTGCTGGCTTCATTAGTATTGTTGCTGTTTTTTTTTTTTTGTAACAAAATATATAAGATTGATTTACGTCATGTTACCAAACATGTCTAATAAGTGGTCATGTTGAAAAATTACTTATAAAAATACAGTAGCCAAGATAAAACAGGCCACTCCTTGTGGATATCAAAAGCAATAGAACAACAAAACAGTATAAGTAAAAAAACTTTAAATACTTATAAAAGCATACCCTTTGAGAGTTATAATAACAATAACAACTGTAAGCTGCAAGAAATAAAAAGAAAACTTTGTCTCTTTTTTAAAGTTGTTTTAATATTCAACTAGAAATCCTTAGTGAGTTAAACACTCACTCACTTAGCAAAAGAAAAAGAGAAAAAAAATATTGGACAAAACAATATATTCAATTCGAAAAAGACATATTTGGTTTGATAACTCCATTTGTGGTCAAATTCGCCTAAGCACGCTTAAATGATGAATTCCCGCGAAATTTAGTCTTACACACAATCACGTAAATAATGTTTAAACGAAGACAGCTAAGAAAAACCAAAGAAAAGAAAATTGCAAACTAAAACATTAGGGAATAACGTCAACAAAACAGCTTAAGTACTGGTTAAACAGATAAGTGTTGCCAGGGTGTTTGTAATGCCTTTTTTAAGCTTTAAAACTTTGAGAAAAAAAATTTTAATAAAAAAATTTTTCTAAAGTAAACAAAATACAAAATTTTGCATAAAAAAAATTAAAGAAAATTTTTTTAAAAATTATTTTAAACTAAATCTGATCAAAAAATAATATTTAAGAATAAAAAAAATATATTTTATATTCTGGCAACTCTTGCTTATTAACAACATATGTAGTTGTACTATGAAAAAGAAAGGGGAAAACGTAACAAAAAAAAGGAGCAACGCACGTGTTGCAATGTTGACCATATGTCAACAATGTTGCTGTTAAAGCTTTTATATCGTATATTGATTTGTTTTATTGACGTCTGTTTATTGCTTACTTACTGGGAACTGTAAATACAACAACTTAAAACCAAATTTGGTAAATTTGTTTTGAGTGTCGATTCTTTTGCATTTTTTGTTAAGTTTTCTTGTTTATATCTTTTAGTTAATTTTTTGTAATGGTTTAAGACTTGAATGTTGTTTGCATTTATGTTTAAGTTATGTTGTTTTCGATTTTTTTCAGCATTCCTTAAAATGTGTGTTTGTTAGTTATTTTTTGTTTGGTTTTTTTTATCAGTTTTGTATAAACGTAAATTCTACAAATATGGCTTGAGTAAGTGTACAATGGTGAGAGTTGCATACTAATGATGGTATGAAAACCCAAAAGAAACACAATTAAAAGAAATTATGTAAAGAAAGTTAACGCATAATAAATAAATAAAAAAAATTTATAATTAAAGTTTTAAGAAATTAAAAAAAGGAAAAACTTTCAAATTTAATTTTAAAATCAAATTAAATTTATAAGTTTTTCTGCACTTTTTCTAACGTTTATTGCTTTTTAAAGCAATAAATAATTAAAAAATAATCTAAATTTTTATTTAAGCCATTAATATTTTTCTAATCTTCTATTGAGTTAAACATTTCTTTAAGTAATTTTTAATGTTATTTTCCTTGCTTGCTATAACATACCTGGCAATCACATAGAAGTTATACAAACTGATCAGGTGTTCGTTCATTTCATTTAACATACACCCAAGTAAAAATGTTCTTACTTATAGACACATATGAATATCAAAGCATATGGCAGGCTTGACTGGCTGGTTAGTTAAAATTTAAATGTATTTTATTTTAAACAAACATACCTATAATAACAATATTTCTTAACTAAAAATATGGACAAATGTTGCTTTGTATAGTAAACAGGTCTCTAAAAAAATTAATAATAATAGAAAAATAATATAAAATTATAATAAAAATATTTTTAACAGAAGAAGTTATTTTTTACTAGTTTTTTAAAAGCGTAGATATAACAAAAAAGTGTTAAAAGTAAGATAATCGTAAAGAATGTTAAATACAAATAGAGAAATAATAAACAAATAAACTGCTGTCAAATCTAAAAAAGTATTTGTCTTAAGTCTTTTGTTTATATTTAAGCAATCACAATGTGTTAAGCTTTTAAGTCTTTTGAAAGCTTAAAATTAATATTGTTTATATACCACATAAAAGATTAATAAGATATTGTTGATACAAATGAAGTAATTGTTTTACTAACATTTTTTTTATTTTCAATTTATGTCAGCAAACAAAAAAAATTTGAAATGTTTTTATTTAAATTTTATTATAAATCAAAAAAATGTGTGAAATAAATTAAATTTATTTTGTTTAAATAAAATAAAGCAAATTAATTTCCCAAAAACATTTAATTCATATTCAAATACAATGTGCTCTTTTTTCAAGTATTTTATTTTTTTATTTTTAAATTTGTCTTATTTATGGCCTTATCTGAAAGAGGTATGTGTGCCACTCTTTTAAAAAATTTAAATAAATTATAAACAAATGTGTTGAAAGTATTTAGTTTATAGGTTTAGTAAAGAAATAATGAACATTAATAACATTTTACACAAAAAAGATTGAAGAAAAATGATAATAGTAAGAGCTCGTGCCTAAATAATAAAAAAGTTAACATGCATTGTTTAACCAAATCTTGAAATGACAATTTAATAAAATTTCATATGAAACAATAAAGTTTGCTCCTGTTTTTAAAAAAATTATTGAAAACATAAATTATCAAAAAAAAAACGTAACTCTTAAGTTAAAATACTCTTCTCCTTTTTGTTTAAAAAAAAACAACTATTATTTTTCTTCAAAACCATAGCTTTTAACCCACTTCCTATTGATATAAAGCTTCATTTATTTCGATCCAATCAAACTTAGGCATGATTGCGTGACAAGCAAACGCACAAGCTTACACCTATTATTTCCGTAGTTCCTACAGCATTTTGTTCATTTGATAAAATTTTTATATCTGTGACGGGTGTGACCATTTTACTCACATTTTTGCTTATAACTTAAACATTTGAAAAAAAATACCATGATTTCGAAGGAATGTATGTTTTTGAAAAGGTTTTAAAGCCACTTAAACAAAATTTTTTTGTTCATAATACTTACTATACAAATGTGAGGGGTGTGGCTATAATTTAAGTTTTCAAGAATTTTGACTTTTAGAACATGTTGCGTAAAATATTCTTTAAAATGGGTACATTTATTCTAATTTTCTTGGTTTAAGTATTAAAGTAACGAGTTCAAAATAATATTTATTTGAATACTAAAAAAAGCTCTAGAGACTCTTAAACAATGTTTATATTACAACTAAATTAGGTGATTCGCTCTCTTGTTTGTGATTCCTGCACCTACAGCCAAACTTTATGTTGTAAATATTTAATTGAAACAATTAAATTTTTGAAAACAAAAGTTTTTTAATTTTTTATATATACATGGCAAAGAGCTGATAAGCTGATTACAGGGAAAAACGACCTTTTTGTCCTGTTCTTTTTATATGAAGAATGAATTAAGTACTTCGCATGTATGTATGAACTTTGAACTACATATTTTTATTGGACCTTAAGCTGGACACATGACCCCCACTAATGGTGATATAAAAATGCATATAAACTATAAATATAAAAAAGCCTCAAAAAATTGATGTACACAACTAAAAACCAAATTTCAAATAAATAGTACTGATGACGAAAATCCGTAGCTGGTTTCAAAAATAAATTCTACTCGGCTAGTGTCGTTAAAACCCGATTTTTTAAATTAAAAGTTTCTTTACTAAGAAAAGTACTTCTTGGTAAAAAAAATTAAATAAATGAACTTAAACCTAAATAACGAAATGAACCAAAAAATAAAAAACAAAAGTAAATAAATCCTTTAATTTAATTTTAATTAATACTTACTTTTAAGTCAGGTTTTTAAAGATCTACAAATTATTGTTTGACCATTTGCTGTAAATAAAAATACAAACAAAATAATTATTATTAAAAACGAAAATGTTTTTAAGACAATTTAATTGTAACGTCAATCATTTTAAAAAATATTTAATTATTTTAGAAACGGTTTTGAACAATTGTTTTATAATATTTACATAAATTTTTTCTTAACAAGAATCTGCAGGAAGTGAATAAAAAAATCTTACAAAAGTAATAATAACATAACCACAACAAAAGATATATGTACTATTAAATATTTTCAAATACAATCAAAGAAGAAAATGTAAGACAAAAGTATTTAAACTAAAATCAAATCATAATAATAGTTAAAGCTATAACTAACCTGCTGATCGTATTATTATTTATTGTGATTTAGGGGGAACAAAATGCAAATAACAAAAGACTACAGCAAAGGAAAACGGAAGTAAATCAATACTTTACAAATGGTATAGTCATGCATGTTTCTGTACTGTTTACTGGTAATAAGCAAATGTTTATAAAAGAAGTCATGGTTTAATGGCATAATAACTAAATTAACGTTTCATACTTTCCCGGTAAAGAAAGCTTATGAACACGAAAGTTTTAAAAAAAAGTTCAGTTACACAAATTAGATTTTTTTCTAATAAGCATCAAATAGCCAAACTGGCTATAAAACAATCAAAATGAAAAATTTTTTTTTAAAATAGAACAATTTATGCTCCAATAGGTTTAAGAAAGGTTTTACTCAAAAGGGGACATTTAGATTATGTTTTTAACAAATATTTAAAAAATATTTATGTTAATGTCAGTTAAATATTTACCTTTTGCTTTGGTTGTGAAAAAATTTAAAACCAGTTTTCTTTTTAAATATTCCAATATAAATATTTTTGTTTGAGATTTAGTTGTGTAAGCACAGACAGGCAGCAAACTGGCAGACAATTTTAATAAAAAAATCAAAAAAAAAAAAGAAAAACTACTGTTGACACATATTTTCGTTTTGTCAAACAACAAATTAACAAGCTCACACATCATTTTATTTATGTTAAGCTTTTAATAAGAAAAATACGGCCAAAGATAACTGTTAAATTTAATCAGCATGAGACATTTAACATAAAAACATAAACAAAATAATTTAAGGCTGCCGAATATAATAATTTTAAAAATTTATATTTTAAGTTAAATGTATAACACTAACCAGTGTATTGTTGAAAAAAGAAATATGTGCCGAACATATATTAAAAAAAATATGAGAAAAATCAAATCGAGAAATTATTTAGCATAGAAAAACGCATAATGTTGTATCGTTAATATTTTTATGTAGGAAAACTAAACTTTAACCTTTAGTGAAGTTAATTTTATATACAAATTTTTTTTCAAACAAATCTTTACGTTTTACATTTTTTTTAAATATATATCGTATTTTTTTCTTAAAGCGTGCAAAAACTAAACACATATACACATATGCGGAAGTTTTTTAATAGAAAGAAATGGCATCGTTTATTCTTTAATACAATTTTCCCATAAAAATTATCACATCGATATTTAAAAAAACATAGAATATATATCGTAAAATATGCACTAGATTTGTTTACGTACAAAAACTTTAACGTTTCGTAGTTTTTTAATAAAAATTATTTTAATGCTTGTTACTTTTCGCTGAACTTATTGTTTTTAAGAAAAATCTTTGTTTCTATTGTTCTGGCTTAGGTACAATTTTTTTTTGGAAATTTAAACTTCGTACTAACGTCCAAATTAAAAATAAATCCGTTAACCTTTTGGGATAACATGAAAACTAAATTTTTTATGCTTACAGCCAAAAAAAACTACTACAGTTCCAAGAGTAGTAATCACGAAACTCGGTAGTTTCGGTTTCGAAAATGCATTCTACTTGGCTAGTATCGGTAGAAAAAATTGTTTTTCAAAAAAAATATTTTTTTTCAATATTAATGGAAAATACTAATTTCATTAAGAAAAATAAATTAAAAATATAAGCCAAAGCCAAAAAATACTAGAAACAAAAATTTGTCTTAAAATTTATTTTCATAAATTTTTTAATTCTTTACATATAATTTTTTCGCGTATTAAACTTTATCTAGCTACTTTTTAATAGCAATTTAATATGATTTTTTTATGTGTAAAATATAAAATACTTATTATAACCGGTAATTAGTAAAATACTATTTAAAAATTTTATATCGTAAATTTTAGCTAAGTTTTAGTTAACTTTTGCAGAAGACTTTTGTAGAAAACCTAATATCGTATTTTTTATTTAACCATTTAGCCAATATTTAAATTAAAAAATTATAATATCGTTATTCTTTAAATCAAATTTTTAATACCATAGTTTTTAAAAATCCCTCTATTTTTTCAGGCACAACAAATAATAATTTTTTTCGTGCTTTCAGTAAAAAAAGCCTGTACAAGGAAACGTCAAAAAGTCATATAAAGTGCACCATCTTGATGGTATAAAATTTTTGATTTTTAATTTTTCCTCACAATATAAAAAATTTTTTTAATTTTTTTTGTGATATTTATTTTGTATATTAATATAAAAATCCTAAAATTAGCAATTGTTGTTGTCATATTTGATTTCTTTAAAAATTGAAAATAATTGCTTCTGTCAAAAAATAAAAATTAAAAAAATATTAATTATTTTAAGCCAAAATAATAACAATAAGAAACGGTCATTTACTTTTTGACACAAATTATAAATATTAACAAATAATAATTATTTTTTAAGATTTAGTTGTTTGGCATAACTATTACGGTTTTTGATTTTTTCCTATAAAATACAATTATTGCTAATAAATAGTAAAATATCAACTCAAAATATATATATCGTGATTTTTCAAAACTATTTTTTTCATGACATACCTGTTTCATGACATACCTGTTTCAATAACCATAATAAAAATATTCGACGTCGTAGCTTTTTAAAAAAATAGCAAATATTTGTACTAAAGATTTTTTGCTTTTAAAAACTTACTTACAAAAAGCTTTTCATAAAAAAATATTATGGTAAATTTTTTTAGCTGACGATTTAGTTTAATTGGACATTTTGACGTGCAAAGACAATACGAGTACATGAAGGTGAAATATTAATTTTGATTCTTACCGTATATTTTTCCTTATTACAACAACATTTATTACTTACACATACCTTTGCGTAAATAGCTGAAACAAAGTGGTTTTACGTTATAAGAGTTTTTCAGAAACGTGTATCGTAGATTTAGGATGAAGAAAAACTTTTTTCAAGAAATATTTTATTTTAATATTTAAAACTGTTATCGTAATTTTAACTTAAAAAATTCTAAAAAAACGTCGTAATGTTAATTTTTTGTAGAAGGTTAGTTAATATTATTATTTTTCTATGCAAAAATTAACAGATTTTAGCGAAAAAATAATGCCGATTTTTTTTTAAATTTCTTATTTAAATTTTTTTTTTCATTTTTTAAAATTGCCTAACAACTTTCTTTTAAATACGTTTTTCGCTAATTTGTTTAAAAATTAAAATGTTAATATTAACAATAAAATAGTCCCTACTTTGATAAGCCGCAAAATTTTAAAATTATTGCCATAAAAAAGCAAAGATAAAAGTGTTATAAAAAGTAATAAGTAAGTGAAAGTAAAACTGAGATATCAGCTTAATCCAGTTTAGGAACTAATTAAAATCAAAAATATTTAAAAGGTAATTATGTCATAATATTTCGGACTTAAATGCATTAAAAAAGGAAAAAAAAACTAGAAAAGTACTTAAAATTTTAAAAAAGTATTGTAACCTCGTTGTTATTAAACAAAAAAAATCAAATTTATTTTTACAAAAAGTAGTGGGTAGTAATAACCGAAAGCTTTAATTAATAAATGATGTCTTTAATTTTTTTCTTTTAAAAGACATTTTGTGATTATGTATTGTTTTAAACGCCAACTATATTTATAAAAATACATATGAAGTTGCAATAATATCTTTTAATTAAAATTTGGAAATCAAAAACAATATATGAAAAGGTTTTAATTTACAAAGCAAAAATATCAAAGTCATCATTATTATTAAGATCACAAACGTTTGATTATTTTTAAAAGAGGTAAAGTCAAACTTTGGCGTTAAACAGCAATGGAAATTTAAAAATTCTTATTTAAATTTTAATAAAAAAAGCATAGAAAGCTCGATCCATGGAGTCTAATTTTAATTGCTATCGGAAACCAAAGCAAAAGCCGCAGCAATAATTGTCTTTTTAATAAAAAAAAAATTTCTTAAAACAAATTATTTTTTTGTATACATATGTATTATCTTTTTTTTTAATTTTTAAAAATAATATTATTTTTTATTTATTTATTTTTCAAAAATAAATTTTAAGACTAAAAATATATTTATGAGGACGGGCTACATAGACCATCAGCTCTATTAAAAAGTTATCAATACATATTGGACTTTTTAATTAATTCTTAATTTTAAAAAATTATTTATGACTTTTACATACAAATTCATTAAATTTAAGCATTAAAAGAAAATAAATTGAATTAGATTTAATTTTTTTATGCTGATGCTGTTGATGTTGTTTACTCAACCGCAAGCTATTTTCGGTGTGTTAACGATTTGGCTTGCTGCATATAAAAAATGTGTTTTATTGCATGCGTGTAGACACAAGGCAGACACACAAATTTTTTAAACGTTTTTTTAAGAAATATTAATAAAGAAAGGAATATTTTATTTGGATGCACTAAAACGCTAATACCCTACACTGCGTTGTTTTACTTTTACTTTAATTTTAAAATCGGATCAAATAACGTAATCGTAATTCGTAATTACTACCGAAATGTATTCACGCACTCATAGCGATTGGTCTGACTTCAGAAAAATTTTAAAAATACATATTAAAAATTTGGAACAAAAAATAAAAAATATAGGCTGTGTTCCAAAACGCAGTTTGCTTTGCGTTACAAAATTTCAACTTCTTCCCTTATACACTCCTTACAATTTTGACAACGGTTTTTGCTTCCAGGACATTAATATAGCTGTAAACACTAATTTGGAAGTAGAAGATGTTATCAAAAACCTCATCTTTGCTTTCAGAAAAAACTTGAAATTTTGTGATGCAAAGCAAACTGCGTTTTGGAACGCAGACATATATACAAAGTTTTGAAAATAAATTGAGAATAATTGAACTAGAAATTTTTGAAAGTGAAGTTTAATTTTCTTAAATACAATTAAAAAATCGAAATAAATTTTCGAAATTAAACTAGAAATATTTGAAATTAATACAAAAGTTTTTGAAAATCAATTAGGAGCCTATAAAACTGAAAAAGACTTGGAAATGGTGTAGGCATATGAATAAGGGTAACTTTAGATTGTTAGGTGGCTTTGAAAATTTTAAAGAATTTGAAAGAATTTTTGGCTAAAATGTTTCCCAAAGGCACAAGATATACTGTGATACATACTGAATGACAACCTAAAACACACATACTTTCTATAGTGACTGATATTTGTAGAGGGTATGCAAAAGTTGACGATATTTCTTTAAATATAAAAAAATTTAAAATACTTGCCATTTGCATCATGTTTGATTGTTAGTTCCTTTACTTTTGTAAAAGAAATGTTGAACTAAAAAGTTTCGAGGTGTGTGCGGCTGGCTGCGTTTTACCATAATATAGACGTGGGCTTTAAAGAAGCGTTTTTTATTTAGACGAAAGCTAAACAAACTGAAAATACACACACAGCCGACACCTGAAATAAAAAGTTTGTTAAACGCTTTCATTTGTTTTCGCATTAACAGCAGAAAGAGCTGTTGTTGTTACAACAACAACAACAAGTATAAAAACTGGCGTATGCAGCAAATTAAAAAAGCAAGTATCAATTTTGCAATGAATAAGCGCTTGATTTTAGAAATGAAAAGTAGTTTTTATTAAGAGGTTTTCCACGCAATCCCCAAACATCATCTCACCTTAACTGTGTAAATGTTACCGTTAGAGCATAAGGCAGTAGTTGCCCAATTTGTTGTGTTTTTTTAAACATTTTCACAGAAACGAGAAAAAAGAAATTTGAAAAGAGGGTAAGAGAGTAAGAATTACTAAAGTAATGGCCCATTTGAACTATATATTTGAGTTTGGGAAACTCTGTGTTAAAGTCTTCCAAAGCCTTACTAGCAAATTATTCAAACTATTTGTATCTTAGTTACAATGCATCTGTTAGTTGTATTTGTGTTTATAACTGAGCATTTTTCCGTCTGTCTGTCTGTCCTAAGCATAGCTGTTTATGCAGTTTAATTCACAAGTGGAAATTTTGTGTAAATTTATGAAAATGGAAAGTTGTTGTCGTCTACACTATTTTTTCAGGCTTGTTTTTATTAATACTTTTTATTTATGACACTTTTTGAATTAAGAGGATTTTCCAGTTTCGTTTGTGTTTACATAGTAACCCAGCAAAAAATAATCGATATTTTGTAAGCAGTAAATACTTTTTCTAGTATACTAATGCGCTTCGCAGCAAGCACTTATCTATTCCCTTAATAAATGCAATAGTGTATGAAAGTTAATGTAAAATTTTTACTGTTATACACACTCGCTTACTCAAGTGCATACTAGGAAGCACTACTGTAAGGCAGTGAGTAAAAAAAAACATTCGTTTTTCGTCAAGTAACGAACATAATAACACGGCAAAACATTTATTTCGATGACGCAATAAATTTAAACTACTAAAAAAGCACCAAAACTACATGAATTTACTGGATATTCATAGCGCCGAAATAAGCACTTAACATGAAATGCAACTAAGTGGGACATCGCGAACAAATATCATGTCATACGTAAGCAGGTTTGTAAGCTTTGCTGTCTTGATATTCTCTTACAAACCTACCTACGGCGAAGCAGCAGTTTTTGCTGGGAATCAAATGAGATATAAATACTTTTTACCCATATTTTTAAACAACAAATTATTTTTAAAAATATTTTCAGTTTTCTTAACTTCTAGTAACCGGCTTCATCGATGTATTTTTATTTATTTTATATTAAGTTTTCGAAATTTTGCAAAAGTTATGCAAGCATGCATAATCACTTATAACACTGTGCCACAAATTTCAACTTTTGTCGTGACATTTGATGACCACTTTATTTTTTTAATGTTTTATGCTCCCTGAATCGGGAAAAATTCGAAATTTAAAATTCTATGAAAGTGTTTTTTTATATTTTTAAAAATTAAAATTTTTGCAAGGAATTATTTGATTTTATTAAAGGAATCACCAAAAGATTAAGCCCTGTAAAGTTAATTTTTTTACATCCGCACCGTTCACTACTTATTGAAATAATCGTATTTAAAAATATAAATTTGGTACCAGACACCTTGTACAATGGTTACTTACATGGAGTATTTTATGTACTTAAATGACATTTTACCAAAAAGTTTTTAAGAGCTTAAAATTTTAAATTAAAATAAAAAAAAGCGGTTATTAAAAGTAGGGTTCATGACCCTATTTTTTTACTGCCTTATAAACAATTTAAAAAGATTATTTTATCTTACAATAAAACACTTAACGCAAATAATATTAGAAAAAAGTATTAAAAGATAAAGAGATAAATAATGGTAATAAAATCATTTATAACAATAAATACACATTATCAAAAAGGAATTAGGAATAAAGGAAAACCAATAAAAATTGAAATACAACAAATTAAATAACAAATCATAGGCCGACGCATGTTAAACCATCAATAGGCCCTTTATTACACATTTATTAATTTTGTATTTTTTTTTTTTTTTTTTTTGAATTGTCGAATTTTATTGCCTTTATAAACTTCTTTTAAAGTATTACCTGATATTTACAAAAGCTTTATCATTAAAGAAAATAAACTTTATTTGTAGATTTATTTCTTTTTTAATGTGAACTTTATGTTGTTTAACCGTGTTTTATGGTTTCAAAAGTTTTTATTTGTTTTTTTTTTCTCTATTTGATTTAAGTGACTTGCTTCATTAGAGTAGATTATGGTTTTGGAAACTTTCTTTCTTACCTTAAGACATGTCAACACTAATCATTTTTGTTTTTGTTGTAGGTATGAAAATTTTATCTAAAATAGGTTTTTTTTCTATTTTTTTTTTCTTCTCAAATTAATAAATAAAATTTTTTCACAATTAATTTTTAATAGCACATATTTATTTTGAGCTATAATGGATCTATTTTTTTATTTATAGTAAAATAGATATTAAAAATGAATAATTTAATATTTTGAGGTCAAAACGCCAAATTTTTTAACAGATTTAAAAAAAATTGATATAACACCCAGCCATCAATTATATTTTTTGTTGAAGGTTTAAGTTTGATTTATGATATTTTTATTAACTGAGAAATAACCAAAAATAAACACAGAAATTCCTCCTTAAGTTTAGAAAAAATGTTTATTAGAAAAACAAAAATGTTTTTAAAAATTTTTATCTAAACCTAATTTTTTTCTTTACGCCTCTTTTTATTTAAATTAATATTGAGGTTTTTTTTACTCTAAACAAATTTATACCGAAAGTTTGGCTTTAATAATATTTTGATGATGTGAGCTTGTAAGAAGGGCAACACTGTGGTCTAGCACAATATTCAAAATGGTTTTTTTTTAATAGAACAAAAAAACATTAAGGAGGTTCTTTTTTTTACAAAAACTTTGAATGAATGACTCATAAGCTTAATAGAGGCTGTATTCCTAAATGCAGTTTGCTTTGCAACACAAAATTTCCAATTCTTTCTGACAACAAATCTGAGGGTTTTGATAATGTCTTCTCCTCCCAAAAGAATTTTTATAGTTATATCAATGCATTGGAAGTATAAAACATTGTCAGAAAGGTAAGGGTTTTATAAAGGAAGAAGGTAAAATTTCTTGATGCAAAGCAAACTGCGTTTAGGAGTACTGCCAGATTTGTTTAAAATAATGGCTAAATAATGAAACAAGTAAGAAAGTTGTAGTCGACCCATATATTGAACCGATATTATTTGTGTGTTTATTTTTATAGTTATAGGTAAAGGAAAATAGACAAATATTAAAGCCAGTTCCAGCACAAAGTGTTTATTCCGGAAGGACATTTGTATTTAGGCAATGTTAAAAAATAGACCGATCATCACCACAAACTAGAGGCTTTGTGCCTGTGAAAAAAAGGTACCTATTCCAAATTTTATTAAAATATCTTCTAAATTGCGGCCTGAACTTTGTCACAAGAATACATGGACACCCAGCCGGACGGACAGACGGGTGAACATGCTTTAATCGACTAAGGAAGTGATACTGAGTTGATCGTTACACTTGAGAGTGAGTCTCATACCATTATTTTTGGGTGTTGCTAAAAATACATAAATAAATAAGTAAATAAAGCAAGAAAGCGCTAAAGTAGGAAAAAGGGGAAGATTTTAAACCATCAAAGGTTTTAAATTTTATGTGAAAGTCCAGGGGAGGGGAAAAGACAATTTTTTTCAATTAAACTTTACCTTTCCAACAAAACTTGATATGGACCGACACCTGCTTAATTATAAAAAAATTTTATTTTGCTTAAACTCTACAACTCTTTTAACTGTTCATGGTTTTAAACATTTTAGTAAGCTTACCTTTGCATTTAGCTGCATTAAAAATATAAAAAAAAAAACTTCTTTCCAAGTGTTTTAAAAAAAGAATTTTATAGCTTTAAATTTTTTCCAATACTAACTTAAATTTTTTAATCTTAATTGCTATTTAAAAACATAAATTTTATAGTTTTCAAATGTTATTAAATCTTTATTTTTTAAATAAAAAAAAATTGTTGCCAAGACTTCAGGCATCTCTTCTATATTTTACGCACCCGGACTTTGGCTTCTGTGTGGTCTGTTGTTGTTGCTTTAATTTTAAAACAATCTGGTAGCAAAAAAAAACTTTATATAAAATCTTTGTTTCTTTTAATTAAATTATGTTATCGAACCTTTAATTAAAATATTTTTTTTATTATTTTTTTCTTCTCTTTTCCTTGTTTGGATTCAGCTTTTGCTTTGAACCCAATTTTTGGGGAGTAAACATTTGTCTTTGGTATGACATTTTAATGTAGAGACTTTATTATATTTTATGGGTTTTTTTGTTTTGTTTTAACTTTGCTTTAATAAAGTAATTAATTAAGTTTTTATTTTTTTGTTTTGGAGCAAGAAAAATGTGGTAGCCTACATATATTATGGACAAATTCTTGTCTTTAAGTTGCACTAAAAAAACAAACTTGATTAATAGTAATTGCGGCAATTTGAGTTTAACAATTGGTTGTTAGGGCTCGTGCCACAAAATGTAGTGATTTATTACCAAAAAGGAAAAGTTTTAATATAGTAAATTTTTATAAACTTATTTATTAAAAGTTTTAAGGTTAAAAATAAGACTAAAGTGGTATGGCTTAACCCTTTAGCGAAAAAAATTGTTTACAAAAATGCACTAATCTACAACCGTTAAAAAAATGTATTCAAACCACATTCGTGACCCGAAACTTTCAATATGGAAAAGAGCAGCCTCACTGGCGATCATTCATGAAATTTTAAAAAGGTATTTGAAGTTCCATCCTTTTAAAATTTAAATTTAAATCGCTTAAGGACTGAAAGAACGTGACTTTGATTTACGCAAAAATTTTTATCAAACGCTGTTAGAGCATTTTCGCGATGTAAATCACATTTTTTGGATGAAGAGGCTAATTTTCACTTGAACCTTCAATTGAAACATCAAAAACTATTGTACTGCGCCAGGGTAACTGTTAAGTGTGCCTTATCGACGCATCAATTAATTGGACCATTTTTTTCGAAATTCTTGAGGCCAGGCGACGAATGTCAGCGGTTAAAATTATCGGAGCATGATAACGAAGTTATTTTTGCCAAACCTGCGGGCTCATCCATCGTACTGCACATACAGCTAGAGTTTCGATGAAATTTCTTCGGAAAAATTTCCCCCAAAAACTGATCAGTCGATTTGGGGTTATCTCAAAGAGAGAGTTTATAATAACAATCCCCAATATCTTGTGGCTTTAATGCAGGGGTTGTCAAAATTCTCATTTAATGAAATGCGTCTGTATTGGATAAGAGAAAATTGCCCAGCAAACAAAAAACTAAGCATTGCAAATGTGATGAATTTTACTTTTTAAAGCAAAATGGAAATGAACTTAAAAAAAGTTATTAAAATTAAATAAAAAATATGCCTCAGTTATTACAGAATTAGACAATTTTTTTTCACACATATTCCATTGGGCGAGTTCAATTTACAGTTAAAACTTAAAAAATTAAGTGTATTTAGGTATTATAAATTAAGTTTTCCAAATTCAAGATTTTGTAACAATTTCTTATTAACAAAATATGTTTTAAATTTGAAGAAGTTTATTTATTTCTCTGCTTGGAACAAATAAATTTTAAGTCGGAAAAAATTTGTTCGCAGCAATATGTAGAGGGAAAAAGGGATAACAACTTCAAAGCATTTCTTTTTAACTCTGGAAAATCGAAATCATTTAGATTTTTCCAAAATTCTATTCCCATTTTTTTTGGAGCTTGGACTTCGGTTCGAAGAAATATAAGAAATATAATGTTTTCTTTGTTTTAAATGTTTGGTAACATAAAATGCATTGCATGTTACCAAAAGCATTTTTAATGACAAAACAAAAATTTTTGTCTTCCATTATACTATTTTGTTTGCTGGTTTATTTTGAAATTAAATCAAAGCTGAAAAAACAACAAAGCTGAAAAAAAAACAGTAAGCATCCGCCCATGTGCACTCGTTAACACTCAATTAACGACTGAAATCAAACTGAAATAAAAGAGAACAAGCGTCGGTGTGAGTTTGTTTTTATTGTTTTTGTAGCACAATTGTGCACTAAAAATGAATTTTTGACAACCTCTGCTTTAATGCATAGGTTGTCAAAACTCTCATTTAATGAAATGCGTCTGTATTGGATAAGAGAAAATTGCCCAGCAAACAAAAAACTAAGCATTGCAAATGTGATGAATTTTACTTTTTAAAGCAAAATGGAAATGAACTTTAAAAAAGTTATTAAAATTAAATACAAAATATGCCTCAGTTATTACAGAATTAGATAATTTTTTTTCACACATATTGCATTGGGCGAGTTTAATTTACAGTTAAAACTTAAAAAAATAGGTGCATTTAGGTATTAAAAATTAAGTTTTTCTTGTTTTCTTTGTTTTAAATGTTTGGTAACATAAAATGCATTGCATGTTACCAAAAGCATTTTTAATGACAAAACAAAAATTTTTATCTTCCATTATACTATTTTGTTCGCTGGTTTATTTTGAAATTAAATCAAAGCTGAAAAAACAAGAAAGCTGAAAAAAAAAGCAGTAAGCATCCGCACATGTGCACTCGTTAACACTCAATTAACGACTGAAATCAAACTGAAATAAAAGAGAAAAAGCGTCGGTGTGAGTTTTTTTTATTGTTTTTGTAGCACAATTGTGCACTAAAAATGAATTTTTGACAACCTCTGCTTTAATGGAAAATATTTGTTGAGATATCAGCTCAATTGAACCAGGTTTACTGCAGCGTGAATACAAGGCTCCGTTTTAAACAGTGTGCTGAACTCGACGAAAGCCATCTGGATGATATATTCTTTAAAAAATAAAATCCACATTTTTATTTTATCGCTCAATGCTCTTAGTAAAACTTTGTGTCAATTTTTACGTTTTTTATTAAAATTTGAAAATAGAAATCTGCCATCAGACACCCTGTATAAGTAGTACTACTGGGGTTACATTCAATCACATACTTACAAATATTTCAACAAAAATTGTGATATGTTAATATTTTATTTAAAACCCACCTTAAATATAATTTGAAAAAACTATGTCGATGGTTATACTCTAAAACGCTAAAAAAAAGGTCAAAAACCTTAAAAATCACGATCATTCAAAAGAAAAGAAAAAATTCCAAAGTAAAAACCTCGGCTTTTTTTAAAGTAAAATACACAATTTATATTTATGTTTAATAAGCAATACATTTTTTGCTTTTTTATTGTATTTTCTTTTTTTCTAAAAAAAAATTTCTTTCAATTTTACCAACAAAAAACAAATTTCCAAAATGACAGGGCATTAGTGTTTAAATCAAACTCACAAACATTTTTCAGTTGCATGATAATGTTGTTGTTTCTTTGCTGCATTTTGTTTTAACTTTTTTTTTTTAATTTTTACGCTTAGTCATTGCCTTTGAAAGATTTGTAATCATTCTTTGTAAAACTTTTTAATTTTTAGTAAAGGTAATTCATTCATTCATAAATTCATTAACTTATTGATTCATTTATCCAGTCATTTTTATTAAAGTTTGTTTTCGTAAGTGTAATGAAGATGACAGTTTTACCGTGACTAAAATCTTAATTTTTTCATGAAGCACCAATACAATTGTTTTGGGCAGTGAGAATTAAGTGTTGTGACTCTTTGTACAGTTCAGCTGTTGCTGCATTATTTGTTGGTTAAAAACACATGTGACTTAATTACAGATTGCACTTTTAAAAATTGGATGGTTCTTAGCACAGATTAGTTTTTCGAAAAGCTCATTATTTGTGCTCAATTTTTGACATAGCTCTAATAAGGTTGTCTTCCTGGAATTAGCATTTTGGGGTTATAAATGTTTTAAGTACTACATTATATTATCTCCACAAAGCTTATCGTATATTTATCATCTTTTACTACCAAATGATAAATAGAACCACGCAATAAATACGCCAACTTGTAGCAAGGGTCCCAAGTTTAAGAATGCACCTAGTCCTATTCTCGTCCGGGTCGCCACAAAGTATTCTTGTCATTCTTCCAGCTATCGTTTTTCAACTGCACCCTGTGGTTAGCTTCCGCCTACACTCTTAACTCGATTTTTGCGGCAAAGAAAGGCTTTGGGCTTTGGGCTCTCCAGCTCAACTACGGGCCTTCTCTGGCATTCGATTATTTGTCTGTTCACTTTAAACCACCTCTGATACCCAGACAGCCCTATAATGCGACCCTGATCTTTTTTTTTTATTAAAATATGCATAAATAACGAAAAAAAAATTTACAAATCTTTTCCAAAAAATGTTGCCATTTTAAAGCCAACATCGATTTTGGGACACCCTGTGTGTAAATAATTGTTTGTAAAAGAAGTTCTAAAGCATAAAATTCATTCTCAGTGAAATCGGTTTAAGAAAACTTTTACCAAAACAAGCTTAATGATCAGTTAAAAATATCACCGAATTCCAATAGTTTGCTTAGAAAACTCAAAAACAATCTCCGATAAAACTTTGGTGGTCAGAAAACTCAAATCAAGTTCTTGGGTTGTTTGACAGAAAAAAGTATTTTTTTCCATTTACATTCACTTAGTATTTAGCAAACAATTAACTAAGATAATTAAAAAGAAATTTTAAAATAAAGAAAAACATTGCCGTTAATGCTTTAGCACTGATGTGCATATTCAACAACAGACTCGTGTGCTAAGTCCGCTTTGAAGTAATTAAATGAAAGTTACATTAACATTATCGCTTTGAAGATCAAGATCATAAAATTTAGACACTCAGTCAACGTTTATAATAACAATTAAAACAGTCGATGTAACAGCCACAGAAAAAAGTAAAAGAAATTACCAGCCAGTAGCAGAAACAGTTTTGCTGTTTCTGTTCTATTTATCATTAATCAAATTAAAACTCATTAAAACAGTTTAACACAAAAAACTAAAAAAGATTACAGAAAAATAAAATAAAATTTGCAATGAAAACGAAAAGAAAAATTTACGAAAACCTGTAGAGTCTGATGCATTCATTTTCTTTTAATAGAGTGAATTGAATTACAAATCAGTTTTGTGTTGTTGCAAATGAAAGTTTTACACAGAAAGAAAAAACACATTCTAAAATTAATAATTTTATATGTTAATTTTTATTTATTGTTGAACTAATTGTTTTCAATACAAATTTTCGATTTTTAGTTTGGCTTTAGTTCATATAATTTCTTTTTTATTTGAAGAAATTATTATTTTCCGTTAATGTTGAAAGAAACTTTCAATTTGAAAAAAGCTGATTCTTCTACCGCTACTAGCCGAGTAGAATGCATTTTCGAAAGCAGCTACGCAATTTCATCATCAGTACTCTTTGAACGGTAGTAGTGTATATGGTTGTAAACATCACCTATTTAACTTACATGTAACAGAGAAAAGTATACGGTATCAGTGTTTTCCTTCTGTTTTTATTTTGTAAGTTAGGACGAAGTTTATTTTTCATATAAACTATGCTTTTTTCCATTAAAAGTCTCCTTGGCAACACTTGACTAACGGACAAGCATTTGTCCATCTCTCAGATGGAACGAAACGCTTTTTTTTTTTATTATTGTATATCATACAATAGGGGTAATCACTTTTTAATTTCTTTTATTGTCAACGACAAATTGATAGAAATTATTAAAGATCATTTTGCACCGTGCCATGTGTGAGTTATATGTTAATTTTTATTTATTGTTGAACTAATTGTTTTCAATACAAATTTTCGATTTTTAGTTTGGCTTTAGTTCATATAATTTCTTTTTTATTTGAAGAAATTATTATTTTCCGTTAATGTTGAAAGAAACTTTCAATTTGAAAAAAGCTGATTCTTCTACCGCTACTAGCCGAGTAGAATGCATTTTCGAAAGCAGCTACGCAATTTCATCATCAGTACTCTTTGAACGGTAGTAGTGTATATGGTTGTAAACATCACCTATTTAACTTACATGTAACAGAGAAAAGTATACGGTATCAGTGTTTTCCTTCTGTTTTTATTTTGTAAGTTAGGACGAAGTTTATTTTTCATATAAACTATGCTTTTTTCCATTAAAAGTCTCCTTGGCAACACTTGACTAACGGACAAGCATTTGTCCATCTCTCAGATGGAACGAAACGCTTTTTTTTTTATTATTGTATATCATACAATAGGGGTAATCACTTTTTAATTTCTTTTATTGTCAACGACAAATTGATAGAAATTATTAAAGATCATTTTGCACCGTGCCATGTGTGAGTTATATGTTAATTTTTATTTATTGTTGAACTAATTGTTTTCAATACAAATTTTCGATTTTTAGTTTGGCTTTAGTTCATATAATTTCTTTTTTATTTGAAGAAATTATTATTTTCCGTTAATGTTGAAAGAAACTTTCAATTTGAAAAAAGCTGATTCTTCTACCGCTACTAGCCGAGTAGAATGCATTTTCGAAAGCAGCTACGCAATTTCATCATCAGTACTCTTTGAACGGTAGTAGTGTATATGGTTGTAAACATCACCTATTTAACTTACATGTAACAGAGAAAAGTATACGGTATCAGTGTTTTCCTTCTGTTTTTATTTTGTAAGTTAGGACGAAGTTTATTTTTCATATAAACTATGCTTTTTTCCATTAAAAGTCTCCTTGGCAACACTTGACTAACGGACAAGCATTTGTCCATCTCTCAGATGGAACGAAACGCTTTTTTTTTTATTATTGTATATCATACAATAGGGGTAATCACTTTTTAATTTCTTTTATTGTCAACGACAAATTGATAGAAATTATTAAAGATCATTTTGCACCGTGCCATGTGTGAGTTATATGTTAATTTTTATTTATTGTTGAACTAATTGTTTTCAATACAAATTTTCGATTTTTAGTTTGGCTTTAGTTCATATAATTTCTTTTTTATTTGAAGAAATTATTATTTTCCGTTAATGTTGAAAGAAACTTTCAATTTGAAAAAAGCTGATTCTTCTACCGCTACTAGCCGAGTAGAATGCATTTTCGAAAGCAGCTACGCAATTTCATCATCAGTACTCTTTGAACGGTAGTAGTGTATATGGTTGTAAACATCACCTATTTAACTTACATGTAACAGAGAAAAGTATACGGTATCAGTGTTTTCCTTCTGTTTTTATTTTGTAAGTTAGGACGAAGTTTATTTTTCATATAAACTATGCTTTTTTCCATTAAAAGTCTCCTTGGCAACACTTGACTAACGGACAAGCATTTGTCCATCTCTCAGATGGAACGAAACGCTTTTTTTTTATTATTGTATATCATACAATAGGGGTAATCACTTTTTAATTTCTTTTATTGTCAACGACAAATTGATAGAAATTATTAAAGATCATTTTGCACCGTGCCATGTGTGAGTTATATGTTAATTTTTATTTATTGTTGAACTAATTGTTTTCAATACAAATTTTCGATTTTTAGTTTGGCTTTAGTTCATATAATTTCTTTTTTATTTGAAGAAATTATTATTTTCCGTTAATGTTGAAAGAAACTTTCAATTTGAAAAAAGCTGATTCTTCTACCGCTACTAGCCGAGTAGAATGCATTTTCGAAAGCAGCTACGCAATTTCATCATCAGTACTCTTTGAACGGTAGTAGTGTATATGGTTGTAAACATCACCTATTTAACTTACATGTAACAGAGAAAAGTATACGGTATCAGTGTTTTCCTTCTGTTTTTATTTTGTAAGTTAGGACGAAGTTTATTTTTCATATAAACTATGCTTTTTTCCATTAAAAGTCTCCTTGGCAACACTTGACTAATTTTATTTATGAGAATATCCAAAATCGTACCTAAAATGTTTAAGTGTAATTCGTACTTAAGTTTTCTTAAACAAAGTCTATTCGAATTACATAAAAAAATCAAGCAGAAATAACTTGTTGTTTTAAAATATATGTTTAAATTTAAAAACAAAGTCTGTCAGTGGCCTAGATAACAGCGTGCTGTTATTGCAGTTCGGAGAGTCCCAGGTTCAAATCCCAGCTAGGGCAATTACACAAAATTTTTTTTTAAGATAAATATTAAAAATGTTTAAAATAAAAATAAAATTTTAAACCTTTCTTGTTAAATAAAGCTCCGTTAATCAAAAAAGGACCTTTTATTTTTGTATTAATCCTTTTTATGCTTTTTCACTTGGTTTAAGAAAATCCGTACTCACCATACTTTTGACTCCACTACGGCTTTGTTTAAGCAAAGATTACTTGGTTTATTTTTTTGTGTGTTTTACCTTATAAATTGGCTAACCTTAAGCTGTTTTTTCTTTGTTAATTTAAAACTACAATTGTTTTTATTTAGAGTTTTTTTTTTTGGTTTTTTTTTGGCCCAGGACAATAAAGAAAATTTATTTATATTTTTTTTTTTTTTTGATAAACAACTTATGCTTCCGGGGGAAAGATATAAAAGAAATGGCAGCAGTTGTTAAGTGGTTGTGCAGGTTAGTTTTTTTAATGTTGCTTAAAATAATTTAAAATAAAAAAATTTAACGACTTTGCTTTGCAACTGTGGGCAAAACTGTTTCCAGTTACTTTTATTTTTCTTAAAATTTTACCACACCTGGGAAACAGATTTGCTTTAGTTACCAAATTGTTTGCTTATCGAAACATAAAAGTTAATAAATAAATTAGAAAGTTAAAGGGGGACATGGTCGACCTTGTTACACCCTACAACTGTAGATGTTAGGATTGGGACCTTAACATTGCTTAATAGTTTATATCCAGTCAGCCGAATGGACAAACATTAATCAATCTGCTCAGGAGATGAATCTGAGTTAAAATTTTATTTTTAAAACGTTGATATAATGGAAAGAGGCGCGAACAAAAATAACATGCGCACGCAAATGAAAATGTACTTCTTGTGTTCGAGAGAAAGAATATTCGAAAAATGCATGGGTCGATTTGAGCTGAGGGAAGCACTAAAACACTTTGTTTGGAAAATAAATTTGAGTAAATTTCACGATTTTAAATCGAATCTACTAGGTTTGGTGTTTTTTAAACCAAATCCACATAATTTTACTCGATTTTTTACCTCATGTTCTCTTAGTGGGTATTAATGATTTAGAAAATACCAAGCTGTGAGATTTCGGTCTCGGATCCCAGGTTTTAAAAGTTTTAAGTCCCGAGTTCTGGGATTTGAAACATATGTTTTAAAATAATAATTAAAAAATTTTTAAATTCAATATTTTTTGGAATTGTTAAAAATTAATACCAATGGTCTTGTTTAATATTTAATTCCGTTTGGCAATCTTTATCATAAAATTAGGTAAATTCTAGATTTCACAAATACTTAAACTATTTGTGAAAATAATAGGAATATGAATTTATTAGTTCAATTTGAATTTAATTTAAATAAGCATATCAAGATATACATATGTGCTGAAAGATATAAAAACCTAAAGCTCCAATTGGATGTGTTTTTGTGAAAAAAAAAAAATATGTAGCATCAGGGTAAATTGAACTTAGAATTTTAAAAACATTTCCTAAAGAATTTTTTCATACGAATCATTTGGTAGTAAAAACCACAATAATATTTTAAAAAATATTTCAAAATTACCTTAATCCAATTTTTATAAACAAGAAATTATTTTTACCACAAATATCCGTTGTTTCTTAAGGTATTTTAAAGATTTACCAGAGAAATGTTAAAGAAAAGTAACTCAAAAACAATTACTTTAATACCTTTTAACCCAAATACTTAAACTCCAATAGTAACATATCATGTCAAAACATACGTACATACATACATAAAGCTATAAACTTAACAAAATGTTGCTGACATATGGGAGGCTTTTTCGAGTTTAAGGCATAAAATTTGTAAAAAATGCAAACTTACACACATTGTTAAAACAAACCAGTAATAAAATAAAAAAAAAATAAGTAAGAACATTAAACAATTTGTAAACGTTAAATGTTTTATGAAATGAAAAACAAATTTAATGCTGCTGCAGCCCAGTTTAAATTAATGTTTTCTTTATCCAGCTGCTGACTTACAAGCTTACGCAAAAGTTGATGTACAAAAATTATTTTAATACTTTTTTTGTTAAAATTCTCTTAATCAAAAATTTGTACAAATGCTTAGGTTAGTTTTGAAAAATGAACAATTTAATTTTAAATTTTTTTATTTTTTTTTATTTTTTGAAATTTTTTTTTTATTAAATTCTTATTCTAGCTTTATGAATCTTCTAGGTGTTTAGCAGGTTTTTTTTTGATATCCGAAGCCAATTTGCCCACTTTTTCCAGCCTGAACCATAGAACCAGTCAATCTTCCCTCTCTTGGCATGCTTTAACTTAATAAAGGCTCTACAAAACATTATAAAATCTTAACGGTGGTCTTACCGACCCACACCCCACCTTAGTTCCCTGGGCGACAACCTTGTGATCTTGTCGGCAATTTTATTCCCTTTAACATTACAGTGACCCCATGGTCATTAAACTTTTATATAACACGTTGACATGATTTATCCTAAGAGCCCTCTAGAGTTTTAAACGGGGCCTTACTGTCGACATATATTGTAAAATCTTCTTTCCGCCCTGATTTTCGTGTCAATATATCCAAGACCCTCTCATCGCCAGAAATCCCTAACTTTTTTTAAATTTTATATGGCAATCCTCTTAGGGGGTGGAGATAGGAGGTAAGTATGTTCTCGGCAAATGTTTTTCTGACACTGCCCTAGGCTTCAAATTCGCTTATTTATTGGATTGGTGAGGTTTCTGCCTGTGGGCTGGGGAATATCATAAAATTAATAAAATGGGTTGGGTGGCTGGTTAAATAGGCAGCTTCAGCGCTTGTGTGTGATTTGACGAAGACTGACTTCTTTTTGACTTTTTGCTGACAGCATTCTTGCTTTCTTTTTCTTTTTTTCGTGCTATCTATAATTTTCTTTTGTTTTTTTTTTTGTTTTTTTTTTTGTTTTTTTCAACTCTGTTGAAGGGATTCACAACGAGCCCACTGGTCTCTGGGAGAAGGTAGTGAATAACTTTCACCTTAACCTAACTTAACCTCACGTAACAAACTTTGACAAGGTTAAAAAGAAAAAATTCTAGCTTAAGGAGAAGACGATATCTTTTAGAAATAAAGTTTACTTAATCTTAACTCGCCTTTCTTAAATCTTAAATATTTTTTTAACATTAACCAAACAACCAGTCGTTACAACAGAAACTCACCACTCAAACCAAAAATATTAAAAATGAAATTCTTTAAAATTAAAGTGAAGTACAAGCTACATATAAGAGAGTAATTTATAATTATTCTAGTTTTTTTTTTAATTAAAAAAAATTGTGAAACAATTACAATTATATTTTTCAATGACCTTGACCAGAAGTAGTTTTTTATATAAAAAAGTCATCACTTTTTTTTGTTATAACCTTAACTTATCATTGAAAATTTGAAGGTGTTTATGTTTGACATTTTAAAATGTTAAGTTTAATTTTAATTTAAATTTATTTTTATTATAACAAACATCCACACATTAACACAAGTTATTTATTAAATTTAATGATAATAATTTCAACGATAGTTATGATGATACTACAGAGTTTAAAAAAAAACTTCATGTTTAAATTTAAAGGCAGAGCTTCTCAACAGGGGCCTAAACATAAAAAAATTAAAAAACAACTATTTTTTAACTAAAAAAATAACCAGTTGCTTAAAAAAAGTTTCTGGATTCTTTTTTGTATAAAAAATATTAATAAAATTTTAAAAAGTTTGTGCATGGCTGTTAAGCCCTGTTTTAAAGCGCCTAACTGTGTGTAAATAAGTTTTCATTTTACTTCTTCTGTACTTAAGTGCTGAAAGTGTAGCGATGCACTATGGCTTAATGTTTTATTGTGGTTGCCGGTTGTCAATGTAGTGCGATGTTGATGATGGAATGTGTATTTAACTGCAAGTACCACATTATTGACTTAAGAATGTGGTTCGCATTGTAAACTGTTTTTACGCTTGTTTATTCCCTCGCATTCTTGCGTTAAACATACATGTTGTTGTCGTTTTTATGCAAACGAAAGCAAAAAAAAACTTTTTTTAGCAACAAAATATTTTTATATAATTTACAGAAATGGCCGGCCATAAATAAATAAAAAACAAAAAAAATACAAAATAAATATAACTGATGGAAGAAAAATTGTTAAAAACAAGTTGGAAAAATACTTTTTCCGTTTAAATGTTATAGTTTCTGTTATAACGTTACGTTTGAAATTTATGTTTACAAAACTCTTGTTACAAAAATGTTTAGAAATGTGTTTAAAGATATTTGTTTGTTGTTGCTGCTCTTTAAAAACAAACTTTAATGTTAATTACCTTTAGCTAATAAGCGTTTAGATTATTTGTTTTTTGCAGTTTAGCCACTTAATACGGCCGCGGCCTACTAATTAAATGTTTCTTAGCAATAAATCAAATAATAACAAAGTGTGAAAAAATAAACTAGTCAAGGTTTACTTTCTCCTTGATTTATTTACTTATATTTTCAAAAGCTAATAAATGTTTCATAATCAATATTTTTGCCCTCAAAAAAAACATAAAAGTAAAAAAATTAATAATATAAAAGCCTGGTCAAAGTATTTTTTAATTAAAAAACTGTTAAATTAAAATTTTACTAAAAAAAACAATGGAGTAAGAGCCGAGAATCTTAATAATATTTTATTCGAATTTTTCAATAAATAAAGAATGTAAAAGAAAACATAGGGGAGTCAAGTAAAGTACACACACCATTTTGATTGTATTGGACTAAATTTTTGATAAAAAATAATTTTTTTTTGTCAAGAAATAATATTTTTTTTTTTTTTTTTTTTTTTTTTTGTAAAAATAAAAATTTTCTAAACGGCCAATTTAAATATCCATACTGATGTTGGCCCTGGTTGCGTTCGTTTGCCTTTAATGTTCGAAAATATCCGGCTCATATTTTAAGACGTTAAATCGGTAGAAAACGTCGACTCTTTCTGGTGTTTGGGAAGTATTATTTTCATCAGTGGTGGAGTAAATGATAAGATATTAAAGATCACGCAACACAAAAGGTGGAGAATCGTTTGGAATGCTGAACAATTGCGGCCTGCATTAGTTTCCAGGGCACACGTATACAGGTGACCTTAGTTAATCAGCTGAGTAACGGTATTTCGGATGTGTAGTTGTCAAAATTTGTTTATGTTTATGTTTTTTTTTTTCTTTTTTACTAACAACAACTGTAAAATCTAAGAAAAGCTCAAAAAGGAAAAGAAAGAATTTGTGAGTTTTCCTTATCTGTCTTTGACATTCGTAAAACCATTTTAGTTGTTTTTGTAGAACCACTCCCACCTGTATGCATGCGCCTTGATTAATTTCTATGCATA
Source organism: Melanophora roralis (assembly GCA_963583895.1). NCBI lineage: Eukaryota > Metazoa > Arthropoda > Insecta > Diptera > Rhinophoridae > Melanophora > Melanophora roralis. The sequence continues at coordinate 2,436,456 of OY757191.1, forward strand.
TCAAACTTAAAATATTCAGTAGCAGTAAACTTTAATCCCACCACGAGGTAACTTTACAACAGTTTTGGTAATAAAAAAATTAGCTAAAACGTAGGATCCAGTAGGATCATTTTGTAGGGGCTACCATACAAAAGGAATAATTTAATGAAACTTTCACAACGTTTCACCTCGAAAATCATAACGGCTGCCGACTTTTAACCCAGCGGGAAGGATTAAGTATTAAATTTAAAGTAACACTAATATTTTATTTAAAAAAGTGGTGACTTTAAAATGTCGTTTGTTATGCATGCGATGGGCGAAAAGTGCGCAACACCCGAATATAGCGCTCTAAACTACTTGTTTATGACTTAAATTTTTTTATTTGTGCTTCTTTCATTTTGGAAAATATTATAAATAGATATTTTTATAACTAAATTTAAATGAAATGTTGATTTACAAACAACCTTAATTACTTAATGTTACCATTATAATTACAAAACTGCAAAACAAAAATTTGTTTAAAACTTTAAATTTTTCTGGTTTTCTGGTAAACAAATAAAATTGTATTTTTATACAAATTGTAAACTTTACTTCTGTGAGAAGATTTATAACGTATAAGAATTCTTCTCTTAATATTGCTGCATATTGACCTACTACCGTTTCAAAATATGTACGTCATTCATATAAGTTTGTGTTCTATATTGTATATATTGTTTGTTGTAATAAAATTAATTTGAAAATTATTTAGCTTCTGGCCATTATTTCATTAAACAATATACATTTTAACAATGTATGTTGTATGTTTAAGCAATAAATAAACAAAGAAATATTATATATTTCTCCATATAATGTTTGACCAATATGAGCGTTCTAAATTAGCTGCTCTGCGGCACTGCTGTTTCCCAATCGGTTTTTTAACAACATGAGGTATTTTATTTTGGTATGGAAAATGAACATTTAAAATAATAAAAAAAGAAGTTGTTTGATAATTATTCCGTCGCTTCTTAGAAATAGTTAAGTTTTTGGAAAATTTTATTTTAAAAACTAGGATAGCTGTCAACTTAAAGCCCGCCACAAAGGTTTTAATGATATTTATTTTTTGAAAGCAACTTGGCTGTCATATGACTGGGTATTCAAAAAAACCAATGCAAAAGTCTCAGTCTTTAGATAAAGAGAACCACATTTGAAACCACTGCTTTCTGATTGGAAAAATGTATGTGTTTTTACCATTTATTTTAGCGAATAAAAAATCACTTTGAATGAAATTTATTAAACAATAAATGGTTCTTATGCATAACCACTCACTCACTATCTGTTTGCCCGTTCGTTTCTTTTTTTCTTTAATTTATTGTGTTTGACTAATGAAGAAATATTTTTTTGTACGGGGTTTAGTTATTAACGTTCTTTAAAATTGAAAAAAGGTTAATTTTTACTAATATTTGTTTTTGCTTTAAATGTATTGGTTATTCTTCTTCTTAATTTACGTTTTATTTTATTTTTTTCTTCTTCTTTGGCTTTTTTTATTATTAAACTTTTTGCATTTGCCATAAACTTAATTGGTAGTCAATTGGTAAAATGTTTTTGTTTTTATATAAATATCGTCTTATTTTGTGGTTTGTTAATATTCTTGTGTCATTTTAAATAATTTTTTATAGCTTAATAAATATATACTTTATAATATTTATAACATACCTTATTAGGCCAAGTATAGTTGCCTTTTAAATTTTTGTCTATAACCTGCAAGAAAAATATTATTATTTCTTTAGAAAATGTATGAATGTTATGTATTTTAATTTCTAAGCTTTCAAAACAGGTGGATAAACGGAACTTGTATTAAAAATATATTAAGGGCAAGCTTTTAACTGAAACTAAATAATACTTAAATAGTAATGGGTTTATTATTCTTAATTTTTGCCAGGGTTGACTCGTTATTACTTTGATCAACAGCTAATTATTAGCTTTTCTTAATCTGTACCCATCATTTGCAACTATTAAAAGAATTCAATTGTTTCTGGTATTGATTCTCTGAACAACACCGTTTTTACTTTTAACACAATGGAAAAACTCTATAAAGCATTACTAAATGTCTTACGATTAAATGGTCATTGTAGCTGCGTTATAGAAAAAAATATTTTTTCTGATTTTTTAAATGCATCTTTTCCGCAATTTTCTACATTTCTTAAGCAATTTAATTGAAAAAGAAGAAAAAATAATGAAGAATATCTTTTTCAATTACATGTATAAATGTTTGCAAGAGATAAATAAAATTAAAAAAAAAAACTAGAAAATCATTTTTATAATTTTAATAATTTACAGCTGCATTGTGAGCTGCAACTTGCAATAATAATTCAAGATTTAAACTTCCTTTACATCGCAATGCATTAGCAGCGTCATCATCAAAATATTGTTAAAGACACAAACAAATGCGAATTCAAAAGTATGAACAACTACATCACTCTTATTACCATCATAATCATCAGCATCAGTTTAGCTTGATTAACAAGTGTTTTATTTATTTCATTTATTCACTTGTAGTTGTGATTTATATATTTCTTTTAATTCTATTTCTTTCATTTTAATTTTTATCTCAAGAGATCATATATTTGTATGAATTTTTTTAATTTAGTTTTTTAAGTATAAAAAAATTTTCAATCACTGCTATTGTTATGTATTAAGATTTTTGTATCTGATTTATAATTTAAAAGTGCGTGTTCTAAATGCATTTTATAGATTATCTTTGATATTTGAATGGAGGCATCTGCCCAACATTAAATAAAGTCTTATGTAGAACATTATTATTTTCAATTTATTTAATTGGAATTCAAAACAACAATTTAAGCAAAATATACAAATAGTTATGATATCATCATAATTAAAGCTAAAAAAGCAAAATAGTTCTAATAAGCAATAAAAAATGCCTTTTAACATCTTTAATGTTTTTTTGTTAACAGATTTAGTAAAATCAAGATAATATTTTTTGTATTTTAAAGGAAATTATTAATTTAGAATAGTTTACTACACAAATTTTGCATAAACAAGTAAGAAAGTTATAGTCGGTCAAGTCCACAATCAAATTGTGCCCTACACCTACCTACACATTTGTATGCGGGATATGTCAAAAAATGGACTGATAATCATTACAAAGAATCAGCTTCCCGTTTCCCGTACTTATGCCAAATTTCAGCAAACTTTCTTCAAAATTAAGACCTGTACAAGAATGCATGGACACCTAGCCGGGAGGACGGACGGATGGACATACTTAAATATACTCAGGAAGTGATTATGAGTCGATCGGTTTACTTTAAGATTGGTCTAAGGCCATTATTTTTGGGCATTTCAAACATCTGCACAAGCCCATATAATAATGTGTTTAAATCATAGGAAATTTACGTAAAATGTATCTGATAGGTGAACATTTTTAAACTCTTCACATAGCGTTAAGGGTATAGGATAAGGGTTTGTAGTTGCCACCTGCAACCCTTAACAGAATATATATTCTGGATCCTTATAGGTAGGGAAGTTAATTTTTCCATCCCCTTCTATAAGTATGTTTAGATTAAGTTTCTGGGGTCAAGTCAAATTCGACGCACCACGTTTAAGTGCTAAACTATCCCCAATCCCTGGCAAAATGCTATTTAAAATCAGCAAGATCGGTTGACTATACTTAAAAGATTATTTAAGTTTAATTAACTGGAAATGTTACAAAGAACCGCTGAATCTTCACTAAAAATCCTTTTTAAATAATTTAAATATGAGAAAATATTTTTATAAATAAAAAGTATAAAAGTATAAATATTTTTAATAACCACAGCTCATCATCTCAATGAAACAATTTACTACAAAAATGAAATAAACGGCATTTTATCGCAAGGTAGATAAGAAATGACTTTCTTTGTCAAATAATGGAAAAAAATGGCATTTAGTGGCATATACCATTTTAATCTGCCCTAGTAATGAATAAGAAGTTTTAGATATTAAAGAGAAGCTAAAATTGTTCTGCTAAGAAAAAAACTTTTCCTTTTGCTTCCTTAAAAATTTTATTATTTATTGTAATGATGACAAAATGTACATCAATCAATTTATTCATTAGTTTAATTAACAGATACATTGTTATAAAATATTCAAATAAATCAACTTCTCCTCCTTCAGATAAACATACATTGTTGCCATCTCAAAGTTATTAGTTAAGTTAAACTAATTGTAAAACTAAATTTATTAAAAGCCAGTTTGTACCTACGTACGTGTAGTTAAAGAACCAGTGATTCCTAAACTTTTAATAAAGTTAGAAAATAACATTGAAGTTTAATTATAAAAAAGAAGCAAAAAGTTTTAGCACGATTGCTTTGTAGCAAGTTTAAATTCGATAGACGTTACAGTTTCCAAAAAAAAGCGTTTCGAAGATTTTATAAAAATTTTAAGGGAGCTGCCACTGCCCGTGCTTCTACCAAATTAACTTACCGTCCTCGAAGTCTTTCTGTTAAGCTTTGTGGTAGCAGTGGGCATAGTTGAAGAGATATAGTGGGATATATGCGTGGACTTTTGTCCTAAAAAAAATGGAAAAGCATTAAAAGACATTTCTTTTTGCGATGACTGAGAGTCCCTGACAAAATTTTATTAAAATTTTCTACATGTGAAAGTTAGAAAAAATGCCGGCAAAAGCCATAATATTGTTAGAGAAACATTTTCTCATTCCTTCGTCACTAGTATCCTCCCTCATGAGCATCATAATCACTATTCAGTAAGTCGTTCGTGTGCCGTCACATTTCATATTTATATAGCCTTTAGTGTGGCTAGACAAGCGTTTATCATAAGAATGTAAATATGTATTTAAAGAAAATCAACATGTCTTCCTCTTTTTATACAATAGAAAGATAATTTGCTTTGACTTTAAAGCTTTTTTAATTATTTGTATTTACTTAGAGTCTATTCTAGTGTATCGAATATAGATATGAAACACTTGATTCATTTTAACAGTTAATTTTGTTTTTTTTTTTTTTTGCTTCCAACAAAAACAAATCTCAGTTTGTAACATATTTTTTCTTGTTGTTGCTTTTAAATTGTGGCCACAGATTTTATGAAAATGAAATGGAGCTTTTCTTTTATATTTTTAATTTGGCATTAGTAGCGGTTGTTCTGTTTTACTTGCCACTTCTATCGTTGTTATGATAACACTTCTTGGTAATATGATTGGACAGGTTGTAAAAGGAATGCAATCTTTTTGCATTTATTCAGTTTTTAATTTAATTAAAAATTTTTAATCCTTTAACTCTCTTCCTCATAAGAAAGTAGTTTTTTTTTATCAAAACATATCACAATTATTCTTGTAAGAAAACACCTGTTGTTTTGACACTGTTATTTCTACTAAGAGTCGTTTTTGTCTTGTAACAGATGTTGTTGTTAGCCAGTAGCTTAAGTCTTACACCCTGTTGGGGATCATGTTATTTCAAGGTTTTTTTTACAGTTTTGCCACATTAAAATGATGTCTGTTTAGCAAATGTTGCTTTTTCCGCCACAGGATGTTGATGATGAGTAGGAAAGCTGTTATGTGTGTAGTGTGGGGCATATGATGACTATCTCAGTTGTTGTTGTTTTTAGGTATTCAATCTATTTTTTCCTCTGTTCTTGATATAAAAATGTGGGTTTTTAAAAAACATGTAATCGAGCGTAAAATGTTACGTTTTTTGTTATGCTTCAATGTGCATCAATGTTGAAGGCTACAAATTACTGTGATTTTGAATGCACAATAACAACAACAAAAGAAACTAAAGCTATAACTTTAATTAAGAATTTAAGAATTTTTATATAAGTATGTTGTGTTAAATATAAAACAAAATGATTTTATATACATAAATAAAAAAAGTAGGTATAAATAACCATCAATGTAGATAAGTTATATTTGTAGCTGTAAAAGAAAAGGGTTGGGTATTACAGAATGTCTACTCAGGCGTTTAGTCAATTAGTTGACACATCGTGTTATTTATTTCAATTTAAGATTTATTAGGAAATATCTTAAATTTTTATATATCTATTTTTAAAGTTAAAAGGTAGAGATTTTTATTAGGAAAGGTCTCTTAACATTTAATTTTTTGTTTTATATATGGGTCGAATTTTATCACGGCTTTGCGGCTAGTATTATCGCTATAGCCAATTCAGGTCAATTTGAAATTTAATAAATTTGCAATAAACGCGTCTTATTCTGCATAAATGTTATTAACAAACTGTTTTCATTGTATTTAATATGCTTCAATGACATTTGTGGCCATGTAATTTAGTATCAGCATAACACTTCTCTTTCTTGCCTTTTTGAATTGTTAAGACGCCTGTGTTAAGGGCGGATCAGTTGAACATTCACTGATTAAAGTGGTTATAAATATAGAATACAATAAGGCGAACTCTAGCTCTACACTAACACAACTCCAACCTCTTTTTGCATATAGAAGAGGCATTTAATATTGTTAATCTAAAAATAATTCATGGGGCACTGGTGTCAGTAGATGTTCCACACTTACTAGTGGAATAGATTAATCTGATGCTGAAGAGCACAGTAAGGTGAAATAAGGAAAGGGCTTCATTGAAAAGCTTGTCAGAAGGGGCACAATAAAAGAGGAAGTCCCCTCTCCGCGACTGTAGCTTCTGGTAATCAACGCGGCACTAAGCACCTTCAAAGAGAATTGAAGAAGAGTGGAAGTATATGCAAATGACGTGGTGATACTGGTCAGAGGCAGATTTATGTTCTATCCTGACTGATCTCATTTAGGTGGCGCTGAAAAAATTTCAGCTCTAACCCAAAGTCAACGCAGCGGAGACTGAGTTGATACTATTTACCCCAGAGCAATAAGATCGGGGACTTTTGTACTAGACCGATGAGCTAACTGGTAAAGAAACGTCGAGAAGAGGATGAAGAAAAAGCTGAATGCTCTTTACGACTGTTATAACTTGAAAGGGAACATTTAAGCCTAGTTCTATTCATTGGGTATAAACAGCGATAATCCAGCATATTACCACATGTGGATGCTTTATGTGGCGAGATGCTGTCATAAAAGACTGCTATTGTAAGATGTTGAGAAAGATTTAAAGAAGTGATTCAGTTTGCATTACGACAGCTGAAAGAAGCACTTCACAAACTGTTTTCCAGGCTGCTCTTCAGGCACTGAGTTCCGAGCTGGTGAGGTCAACGGTGTTCAGGGGCTGGAATTCAACGCTGGAAGTTAACGCTTTGCTGGGTTCCGTGACACTCTGGGAGGCCTGAAAATGAGGCCCCAAGTAAATTGACCAAAAGGAGTCTAGGGCTAGCGCTTTGAGGATCTTGGGGTTTTCCCCCACTATGTGAATTTTATGGGAGGATTTAGGGACACTTTAAAGATACTGGTATTCGTCTGAGATTTCTGACTGGAATTTACTTTGCCGATACTTTAAACTTGTTTAAAGATGAAGTTGGCACTTTGGTAACTACTTCGTTAACAATTCTTAGACTTTATCGGACTGTGATCTTCATAAGATTCTAGGGTACGCCAATGGCCTGGCATTTCTGGCTATAAGGCAAGTTCTTTAAATCATATGGTTTTAGCCTTTTAGCCCACAATTTTACAATTTTACGTGTCAAACTAGGCCATCAATGTAGCCTCTGGGAACAAAGTGAAACATTCCTTAACAATGGGACGAAAGTAAAATTCTCATTTAAAGAAAAATTAGGAACCTTAAAACTAATAAATTCGTCAGTATTACAAAAGCAGTTTGGTATTGAGTAACTAACATCTGAAAGATTAAGAGATGCGTTTTTATATTAAATCTGGCGACAAAGAGAAAAATCTGACGAAAAAAATCATTTTGAAACTCAAACTTGGTAAAAACATCTTTATTAATGTAATCAAATAAAGAAGTATGTCAAGGAGCATCAGCTACTCTTCTTCTTCTTCTTCATAGGGATAGTCGGGTACAGTAAAATTAAAATGCATTTTACCCGATCTCGCCACCTTAAACAAATAAAACATTAAAAGAATTTGTTGTCTATCACTATCATATCATGCACCTACATATATTACTGAACCAATTAATGCCGTAATTCCACTTAAAAGTACTGTCATATAACGAGATTGAGTACGTGCATTGTTTTCCTGCCAACTGCCTTGTGGTATGGGCACATCATTAAAAGTGGCATGTTCTCCACCGTCTTTAAATTTTGCTTTCGTACGTGTTTGCATAAAGACTGCAAGTGTTTGGAAAATTTATTATTTAATTTTATTGGAGAAATGTTGGTCATACTTACTTGACCTTTTAACTTGCGTGCCAATTTGGTTTCTTAACGAATTTATGGCAAACATTTAAAGATTTTAGAAAACAATTTTAAATTAGTTTTATTATATGTCAATAAACTAGAGTTATTTAAGGAATTTTTGAAATGTTTTTGACAAATATTTTAAAGGAAAAAATTGAAGGGAAAATTAAACTCCCAAACTTTTACAGAGTTTGAGAAATATTTTTCTATTTGACATTTAAAAAAATTCTATGTTGCGGTTTTTGTTATTTTTGCTGTTAAATATAAACCACTTACCATAACGTTTTAAATTAGGAACTAGTACAAAATTCTCTTTTAAACAAAGAATTAAAGTATTTGCAAATTTGTTGTTAAAACTGAACAATGCTTTCTTGCTTTGACCTTCATCCTACATTGCTAAACACTGTTATACTTATTACTTAGAAATGACAATAGTGCAACAAACCATTTACACTAATTTGTTGTTGATTTGTTAAACTCGCCTTAAGTATTTTTATTAAAAATATTTACTTGTACTTATTACTTTAAACAAGTGTTTAACAGCAAGTGTTTTCTAGATTTCTAGAACAGTTAGTTGTAAGGTTGTTAAGAAATATGAAATTTGCAGTTAAAAAGCACTTCATAAACGTGTTGGCTTTAACCAAGTTTAAAAAGAAACTTAAACTCCTACTAAAAAATACTGGCAGCACAAACTAGTTTATTTTTTAAATTATACTTAATGTTGACATAATTTATATGAAATTAAAATAGTTTTTTTCTATTAAATGTATCTTAAGCATAAGAAATAAACAGTTAGCTATTTGTTGTGACCAAACAATAGCTGTGTTGAAGGTTTATATTTGTCAGAACAAAAGAAAAAAAGATTTTAAAATCTAAAAATTTTGAAAAGAATCGAAACAATAATAAACTCTAAGGTATTAACTAGATTTTATTGGGTCTCAACTTTGTCAAATCTTTTATCTAAAAGTTATTTTGAACAAGTGTTAGTTTGATCTCTATTTTCAAACACCTGTATAAAATGTCATAATTTTTTTTTAAATCAGTTTTTTATTGTTAAAAAAATCTTTAGTTTTCTTAACAATAATTTTTAAAGTAAGTTAAGAAACAAAAAACAGTTGATTTGTTGGTCTCAAAACTTTTTATCTTAAATTTATGATTTCTAAAGCTAAAATTTATTACTTTAATAACTAAATCAATTTTTTGATAACCATATTTTTGTTAAACAAAAGTCAATTGTGCATTAAACAATAAAATTTAAACATTTTTGAAATTTTATTAAATTTAATTCTTTGTCATGAGGTTAATATAATACAGATAGTGTACCACTTAAAATATTTTTAAATAAATCATGATATTGAAAGATATTTCGAGAAATCTGCTTTAACCTAAATTTTTAACAAAAGTCTTTTAAAGCCCGATGTTTTTTTCCTTGGAAAATATGACAAACAAAAAAAGCAAACTGGCATTAAGGCGTTTCTGAAATGTACCACCACTATTTAAAAAAAAACATATTTTCGACCACAAAATTGCAGACAAAAAATTCATGAAAAGTATAACAGTTAGTATATTTTATGATGTTTTATTTCCTTTAATTTCGAAAACATTACAAACGTTGTGTTGCCTATTTATAATTACCTCTAAACTACATCTTTTCGACAGGTATTACAGTTATACTGGGCTAAACTACATCTTTTCGATAGGTATAACAGTTAGGCTTGGCTTTGCATAAAATTTCAATTCGTTTAGAAACAGCACAAAAGCGAGCTATAGGTTTAGTAAATTAGTTGGAATTACTATTTATAACAAATACCAAAGTATAACAGTTGTATAAGATTCTTTCATACAGGTAATAATTAAGACTTTTAAAAATAGTGGAAATTTTTGTATTCAATTAATAATTTTAAAAAATTTACAACATTTTAAACTGCAGATTAATTTAATCCTTTTCGATAGTAAACTTTGGACGATCTTTTATTTATAACAGTTAAAATACGGGTTTGAAGCCAATAAAGGGTTTTCAGAAGTAATTCAGATGCAAAAATATATGCATAACAGTTTAAAAACTTAAAAGTTGTATACAACAACGCATAGCAATATTGTAACTTAACAATAATATCTTATAAATTTTGTATAACAGTTAAAAAAATAATAAGTAAAACTTTATTAAAATAATAAATACCCAAATTTATAATTAAGAGATCCTCTTTTTTACGAAAACTCTTCAAAATATTCTAACCTGTTATATTTTCGCAGATGTAAAATTTATAAAATGTTATAAAAAGGTTGTAATAAAAATGAAGATAGAAATTTACATTTACATACGCAAATTTCAAATTGATAGTTGATTTCTGCAAACTGCAGCATTTTGTTTAGCTAAATAGAAATAACTTGTAATGTAAATTTGTAGTTCCAAGTTGCCATTACAAATTGCAATTTAATTTGTTGTTAACATCAAATTAATATCTATTAATAGAGCCTGACCGAAAGTGCATTTTTAAAACCGAATCCGAACTTCGGATTCGAACAAAAAAAAAACAATTTTTTTTAAAACCAAAAGCAAAATATTTAATATAGAAAATTAGTTCTTAAATATTAAAGTTTTTTTTGAAGTAAACCATTTGTTTAAGTGTTTAAAAGCCCCTATAAAAATTATGTTTTAAACTGTTATACAAATATCTCATATTAAAATTTATTAACAAAAAAACTTTTTTATTAAGTCTAAATATTTTGTAACATTAAGTGCTTATAAACTGTGTTACAAATTAAACTTTTAGAATGTTCATGTAAACTAATTATAAAATTTTGAAAATTTAAATTAGTTAAAGCTTGGTTTTATTTACTTTCTTTAACAAAACAGTTCTAATTTGTAACTTCATTAAAAAAAAAAATACAATAAAAACTAAACTTGATGGTAGCTTAAATCATGTCACGTTTTGCTCTAATTTCAAATATGTAAATTATTTTCTCAAACAAAAACTTTTTCACGTTAAACAACATTTTGTGATAATTCTATAAGTGGATTTACAAAACGTACCAAAGTAGAAACACAAATAAGAACAGAAGTTACAAAGAAACAACTTCTATTCATATTCAACTAAGTCATTGAGTTATGATGCAGCAAACAAACGTTATGATGCTCCACAACAGCATCATCGCTCTAATAACAATTTCACCCACGTGCTGCATGTCATAAAAAGTGTTTCGTCTGTTGGCTTGTAGGTATTTAATGTAAATTTTTTTATCTTTATGACATGGCCATCATAAAAATTGAATAAACAAATTTTTGTAAAATAAAAAAAGAATAACAAAACGAATAGGTAAGTAAACAGGCAAAATTTCTCCTCTTCAACTTGAATAAAATTATTGATTTAATGTTTTTTTCATTGTTAGTGGATTAAGGCAAAATGCACTTAAAAGTTTGTAACAAGTCTTTAATTTTTATTAAGAGGATTTGTTGTTGTCTCTTTTAATTTAGAATAAACTTTAGGTGCTAAAAGGGATGCCAGACTGTTGCTGAGTAGTTAATTGGCTAAGTATCATGCTAAAAACAAACCCGATAAAATATTGTTCTACTAAGGGTACCCTCATACAGGTAAAATAAAAAGCCAAGCTCAGGGCACACTCAACCAGGTAATATTTAGAGCCCAGCTAATTAAAATCACGTTATAAAAATTTAACTTTATATCAAATTTTTTTTGACATTCTACCGTTCAAACAAAAAAGGAAATGCAGAGGGCAAATTTTTTGAATTCGCCTTGGGTTTACCTTGCTGAATGTGCCTTGGCCGAGCTGACTATAATAAATTTGACATTCACTTTTACAAATATTAAATTTTATCTAAAATTTTTAAATTTTTTAAATATTTCCACGTTCAAACACAAAAAGGTGATGCCGAGGGCGAATTTTTTGAATTCGCCTTGATATTACCTGGTTAAATGTAGCCTGGTCTCACCGAAAAAGACACTGGGAGTTGTGCTATCGGTGCCACACTGTTATACCAAAATATGTTTTGAAAAATGCAACTCTGATTGCTAGAATATTCAGTTTTTTCTAATGATTTGCATAAAGGGAAGATCTGTTAAAAATTCTTTAAAACAAAATATCTTTTAAGGGTTTACCATATCTTCTAAGCTATTATACATCGTACTCTAAACTTTAAGTGGACTTATAAGGGCTAATTTTTGTTTTATGTATACATAGTTATACTATTTGTTTTTAAGACAATTTTTAATTTTTAGGCTCGAGTTCAAATTCTCATTATTTTGCAAATGAAGTATTTTAGTTTTTTACTCTATTAGCGTTAGTTAAAAAAATGTAAAAAAACGGTCGAAGTTTAAACAATTTTGGATTAAAGGGTAAAACAATCTTCAGGTTTCATTTATTAAACTTTTTTATATTTGATTTTATTTCGAGAAAAAACTGGTTATTTTCTGTATTTTTTTTTCATTTAAAAATTTTTTTTAATGAAACAAACTGAAACTTATTAGAAGTGTAACTGTATCACGCCAAGCTCATTTCACAGGGTGGCAGCACTGTTCTTTAAAACATTTATATAGTAGCGTTCTAATTGTTAGAGTGCATCTGTTAGAATGCATAAAAGCTTTTTAACAAGCAAATACAAAAAAGATATAAAAAAAGAAAAATTATATAAAAAATTTTAATAAAAAGCGCATGTATTTACCTAACAAGTTGGTTGACCGCCTTTTGGTATTGGTAGTATTTAGTTTTGTTGTTAAATAATAACAACGAATGCAAACAAACTAAGATAATATTAATCTGTTTTTTTAAGCTTAGGAAGTTGAGTTCTTAGTAGAATGCAAGCAACAACTAATAAACAAATAATATGATGTTAATTTGTATTTATTTATTAACAAACATTCGAAAGAGGGGAGCTTAAGATTTTTCCAAGTTCGAAATTGGTAATCCGACCTTAAAATTTGTTTCCCTAAATGTCAAAAAATCCGGTGATTGCAAGTTTTTGCATTAAACTCCGCCGTTTTAAAATCGACTTTGCTAACTTGAAATTTTTAAGTATTTCAAAATTTAAGTATTCCAAGCGTTTTTGGTTAAAGGTAGCTTCAAGTACGGTTTTGAATTGGATCCTGGAGGCAAACTAAGCATAGAAAACTAGACTGAGGGAGCCGATGTCAAATGGCTTAAAAATGTTGTACCAGTTATGATTGAATAGCTCGTAAGTAATGTATTCACATGGTTAACCAGGCCATTTGGGCACATCGTGCTGATTGAAAGGGCGTAAGGAATAATTGGTAGGCCGGACTTAACCAATTTTGACGAATGATGCACAAGTGTGGTAGCACAAAACAAAACAGACGTCCGCCAGAATTTTGGTTGATAAGGTTCATTGACCTGTATGTGTCGCTATCACGGGTGCAATTAGGACCTGGGTGCTTTGCTGCATATACCCCGAGTTTAGATTTGTATAAAAGAAAAACCCCGTAGAGGCGCGTTAAGCCTACCGGTTTCTTGTGAGCATATTACCTAGAGATCTGTTAAGACACTTGAGGATCCTGGCATTTACCACGGTCAAGCAAAAGATATAATAATTCCCGTAAGAACAAAACTAAATAAGACAAAGAAGCTGACTACTTAGATAAACGGATGGCTTCAAGCAGAAGACTCAAATCATTTCACTTAAAAGGCCTTGCTATTGAATTTCCTGTACAAATTAATTAAAAGAAATTATTTTTCTGCCTAAGTCCCTCTTTCATTGAAAACCATTGTTTTAAAAATAATTTATCTACAAATAGAAAAAAACTTGGTGTAAAATATGTTGACTGTTTGTTAAAGTTGTTCGTTCTTATTACATATTTATGCATCTTATTTGAAATTGTTTCAATTTTTGTTGTTATTGTAAACAAATATCTGTATTGTTGGTTGCTGTTGGCTTCAAAATTATGACACTTTTTAACAAATTTCACGTTATTGTATTTGTTGTGCTGGTGTTGTCAAATATGATGGCAGTGTTGTTAATGTGGTTTTGTTGTTGTATTTTATGTTGACATTTAAAATATTTTAAAGCTACTTAAGCTTTACTTATCATTCCTTCTTAAATGGGTTCTTATATTTGTTTTGGGTTTCTTTTTATTTCTTGTCTTCACAGTCAACAAAACAAACATAACTTCTTTCAATGTTTTTGGCTTAAACAGCAGGAAGACCGAATGACAATAATAACAATAACATCAGGCCCAAAACAAACAAACAAACAAACACGGTAACAAATTGAAACACCTATTTATACAATAAGAACATATCGTTGCCTTAATACAAAGAGGACCTAAATCGTTTTTTTAAGTCGAGATTTTTTGGCTTATTGTCATATACGAGCAGACTATTTGTCAAAATAAACTTAAATCTGCGTCGGTTTTAAAAAGTTCAGTTTAGAGATTTTTCAGAAAACAATCTTTCAAATGCTTACTGGGATGTAGTATAACTTACTACATACTACAATATTACTTTTCTCGTTTTGTTCTTGGCGATTTCTTTCACTGCTATCTGACTACTCTTGTTTAAAAATTAATTTTTTCTTGGATGTTATTTTTTGTGAAGCTGTTGTTGCAACACTTAAATGTACTTTGTATCTTATAATAAATACACAACAGTTAATATTCTCGTATTAAGATACATAAGTATATTTGTACAACATCTTAGAAAAGATCTAAACAAACTGTTTGTTTTCCCGTTTTTTCGTTAAACCAAAATTGTTTGTTTTAACATTATTCTATTTTTTTATTTATTAGAAATTAAGGTTTGTGGTTTATGTTATTGTTTCGTATTTAATAAATGATAAGATATGCATAACTTTTGTCCAAAAAATTTATGAAAACCAAGTACATATAATAAATGTTTAAGACAATGTTAACAAATTAAGTGTTACTTTAAGAAAAATTAAATAGAGTTTAAGATGTTAAGAATTCATAAAATCATTTATTATAAAAGTAAGAATTACGTGTCTAGATTAGCAATATCTCAGAAAGTCCAACTACTTACACATATTTTAAAACTAGCTACTTCGTAGGTAAATAAAGTATGAAATGTGAAACAGCACTATGACCCCAAAATACCTTCTTCAGTTTGTAAAACTTTTCTTAATCAATAAATAAGTCGGCTTTATTCTACTTTTCTCTTTTTCTAATTATTCTTTCCACTTAGCTCTCCAGGTAAAACAAGGGGACCGAATTAGGGGGTTCAAGTGTGTTGAAACCTTTCGCTTAACGGTACTGCCAATTCTAACTAACCTCTACCTAACCTAAATTTGACCTTTAATTTCATCGTATAAGTATATTTAAGGAGTTATTAATTAAATGGGTTTCCTTATTCCACCTCTTCTTCATGCCTTGGGGATCGAATTTAAAAAATACCTTTTTAGTAGACCTTAACGTCGCTTAAATCTATAACTTAAGAAATTGGGCTGCACAATCATGAGTTTGTCAGTCAGTCAGTTACGTTACTTTGTTTTAAAAAAATAATTTCGTCAGATTTATTATCAAAAGGATATAAGCGATTTCTAACAGACCCTGCACTTTAAACTTTGTCTTATTAAATTGTTTTTATTTTTTTTATATAAAACAATCGCTACCGAATTACTTTAAAGTCTTTTGATGCACTCCAGCAAAGCACTACTTAGTAAACATTGAAGCTTTGTAATTGTTTTTTTTTTTTACTATTTTTTACCTTTTTAAGCTTTTAAAAGATAAAAAAAACAAACCATTAAACAGGTGTTAAATTTAATTTTATTTTGTGCTGTCTGTCCGCCTACCTCAATTTGCATTTTTAGTTTAAAAATAAAATATTTTTAATATTTTTCTTGCAACTTCATGGTAATATGAAACTACTTGAGGGACAGAGCTAGACAGACAATATGCAGACAAAACAAAAATAAAAGTTAAACAATAAACTTTTAAATCATAAACAAAAAATTAATAATTTGAAGATAATCTTAAACCTTGAACGAATTTAAATGGCATTAGTTACATTAATTTTTGAAAATTGAATTGGTTAAACAAATTTATGTCACTGGTCAAGAACGTGTGAGATACTTATAAATATTTTTTTAGTTTAAATTTTTAAAGAAAAAAATATTGTCAAGTTAAGCTTAACAATTTAGTAATTTTATGACGGTTCCTATTTCGGGCAGTTTTACAAATACACCGGATAGTGATGGAAACGCAATTTGGATATGCTTCAAGTTATAAATCCCGAGGTCAGTCTGCTTAGGATTCACTTTCTATAAATCCCTACATTAACTGTTTTTCTGTTTCACGTGGTATTTACTGTAGATGATTAAATTAGAAAATTCACCTGTTTTAAATAAAAGGTTAATTGTCCTAATTAACAGTTTAATTGTATTTAAAAATGCTAAATACCAACAGCATTTATTTATATTATATATATTTTAAAAAACAATAACCTTGCATAGAAATTTTATAATTTAACGGCTCTGTACACTCGTTTTTTGTTAGTAAGCAGCACATTTTTTGTTAAGTGCCTATACAAAAATAAATATGTACTTCGAAAATCAAATGGAGTTGGTCTGGCGGTAGAGTCTCAGCCTGGTAATCAGATGTTGACAGGTTAAATGCTATACTGGGTCGACAAATGTCTTTTAATTTAATTTTTTTTCTATCTTTTTTTTTTGTACCTGACCTTATGTGTGTTTAGTTAAGTAAAGAAACAAATGCCTTCTACTTCTAAAAAAGTGACGTGGCGTGCCGAAGTGTTTTAGAGGGCTCGCACATCCCACAAGCAGCCCAAGTTTAAACCCCAGCCGAGCAAAAATATTTTTACATTAAAAAATAATTTTTTAAGTCGGTTTAGAGTGAACTTTTTGAATAGGGTGAACATGCTTTGCATGATTTAGTTCACTTTGTTGACTGTATTTCGAATTTTCGAATATAAAAAAAAACACTAAATCTTTTTAGTAATTGTCTGCTAATTTGCGTTTAAATTTAGGTTTATAAGTTTTCTTTTAATATTTTGCAATTTCGAAATTAAAATATTTTATTTCTAATAAATTAACATAAATTAGAAAACAATAATATTAACATTAAATCAAGGATTTAAATTGGCTTTTTTTATATTAAATTTTGTACAATCGAACATTACTTAAAATCAGTGTTCTTCTAATAAAACTTACCTTTTTCTGACAGAAGAGAAAACAGAGCAAATGCAGCAATTTGCATTTATTTTCAAAATAAGATAAACTATATTTAACAACGGTGTTAATTAACTTTTGTTATTCATTTAAACCACTTTTTCTGTTACTTTCGAAAAATTACACTTTTAATCTCCTTTCACTAATATGTTTATTTTGGTTGTTGTACTCAAATAGCTAGAGTTTTACTTAAAGAGACTTTTTATTTTACTTAAAGGAAATTAGCAAAATTTTACTTTTATTTATTTGTTTTTTTAACAACAAAAAAACGTTTTGTCAAGCACAGTATGATTTAATTTTTTTTAATAAACTAAATATATATAGGTATGTATAATTAACTTATTCTTTTAAAAATAAATCATGCAATTTAAATTTTTTTTATAAAGTAATTCTTACTTATTTCAATATTTTTCTTTTGCACATTTAATGTTGTTTTTTTTTGTGTTTTTAATTCTTTCGTTTCGCTTTATTAGCAGGAGTACAATAATAACTTCAATGATAAACTGTATAACAGATTTGTTGTTCTTGCTGTTTTTTGTTGTTATTAAAAATATGTATTAATTGTTGATGTCAAGTATTTATTGTAAAATTAACACGTTTCATTTTATAAATATTAAGCTTTGTTTTAAGCAAATCAAGCTTTACTTTTTAATAGAAAAACTATATAAACCAGAGAAATCGTTTTAAATTAACAAAACAAAAAAAGCTGGGCTCCCATCACTACAACGTCTTTAAAGCTCCACCGCACGTTTACGTCTGACATTTAGTTGTTGTGGGGAGTTTGTTTAAAGGTCTTTTCTCACCTTTTTCATCAGCTAGTTGCCAATGAACATGTTGTATTTTGTTTGATATCATACAATGAAAACTTTTAAAACGTGGGGCTCAGTGAAACAGTAGGACAAAGAACAGCAGGTATTTTAATAATTTTATTTGGAGCTTTATTTTTTTATAGTTTTTGCTTGGCCATAAAAAACTCTACAACTACTTAATGTTGGTGCTGAACTAAGTTTCAAAAGTTGTTTCTATATATTTTATAACAGTCCAGTGTTGCCACCAACGAAATGTTTAATTACACATGAATCAACACAATATTACACATGAAATTACGAATTACACATGCTTTTTTTTTTTGAAAAAAGCGTTTTTTGTTTTAAATTTAATAACCCAGCAAAAACTTGCTAGGTAAAATCCCAAAAAACCCTTACTCTTAAGCACTTTAACACATTATTTTAACATGGTGATGTTATTGGGAGCAAGTACTTACCATGCTCCCTTACAAAGAGGGGTTTAAATAAGTACTTACCATGCTCGATTACAAATAGGGGCATAAATAAGCTTTTACTTTATTGGCATTATAATAACCTTTTTCTGTTGCCCCCATTTACTCATTGTTGAATTTAAAGAGTTTTTCTGTGATGTTTTGGTAAAAGCTGGCTTACAATGTTATGCTAGAATAAGTTAAAAAATTTTCAAACTGAAGCTTATTGCCTGATTTTAGATAAGAACGAACTCTTTATCTATCAACTGCTTAGTTATAGTAACTTAAAAGTAATAGTAACTTAAAAGTAAGAAATTTTTAATGACCAATTACTTCAAAGTTTTTGTTGGGAACATATACTTTTTTTGTTAAAAAATGATTTATATTTTTTTTAATTTTATACCCTTCACATAGTGATAAGGGTATATATGCGTTTGTCATTCCATTTTTAATTTTTACAATATTTATTTTAGACCCCAGTAAGTATAAATATTTTGGATTCTTATAGATAGGTAAGTCAATAAAGCCATGTCTGTGTGTCTTTTGAAATCAAGTTTCCAGACATAAAAAAATAATCAGAAATATACCTGATTTAATCGCTATTTAAAATCAGCAAAAACTTGACCGAGATGCAATCAGTAAATACAGCCACTCTAGTCACAAAGCTTAGCACGGATACTTTGAAGATAGGGACCTAAATTAGGGAAAAAATTATTCATGTAGAAGCAGAAGTTTTGGGAAGTATTTTAACCAATCATAGCTATAGCTGTTTTACAACAAGTTATTTTACAATAATACCTACATTTTGGAAAACAAATTTATTGGATTAGAGCAGGGAGAGTAGCAACCCCAATTCAAATTAAAATTTTTTGCGCTATATTTCGGAAACTATAACATCTATCGACTTTAAATGTTACGCAATAAGTAATTGGACAATATTGCATACATTTTGGAAAAAAAATAGTTTGATAGGATCAGGTGGAGGGGCAGCACCAATACGACTGAACAACTTTTATTAAACTTTTAATACGAAATAAGTTGAAAAATGTTGGCCTCAAACCTTCTACATGGTGTTTCTAATATACATACATACAAACGTTATTATTTTCTAAAGTTTGCTATTTTTAAAACTAGAATAGCTATCGACTTCAAACCCGGTACAAAGTATTTTTATATGAAGGGTATATTAGATTCGACAAGTGTAAAAAACCTTTAATATATGTGTATAAAAAATAATAATTATCAAAAACGATAAAATTTTAAATTACACATGAATTACACATGCAACCAATTACACATGGGCTACACATGAAACGAAAAATTACACATGAAATGTGTAATTACACCTAAGGTGGCAACACTGTAACAGTCCTACGATAAGTCTTATTTATGAGCTTTTTGACAATATAATAAAACATATTCTTTAAACTTCCTTTAAATAATGTATTTTTAATCTTATTTATATGTAGATTTTAAATTAAATGTTCGTTTAACATTGTAAGCTTTTAATTGTAAATTCTTATTCACATAAGGTAATACGAGTAATATGTAGTTTTTTTTCGAAATTTGTTTGTGTTGTTAATTTTTTTACTTTATATCCTTTTAAATGTATGTATATACCAAGCCAAATATTGCTTCCCTGAAAAAAATTTTGGACATGGTCCATTTTAGCTGAAATTGACTTTTACCTAATAAAGCGACAACATTGTTGTTGCAAGCTAATGTATAAGTATCAAGCGAGACCGTTCTTCGATTAAAGCGGCAATTTGCACCTTTAAAAATGAGTGCAACTTAATTTTTTTGAACGACTCTTTTATGCGACATTTTTTTGCTTTAAACGACTTTTTGTATCACTTTTTTTAATTCTCAGCGGTCACCCTGTTTGTATCTCAGAATTTATGTCAGTATAATATGATATTTTTCATAATTTGTTTATGTTTAAAAAAGACACATCCATCTCCCACTTGTTGTGATCTGCATGGGAGACAGTCTATAATTTAGAGTCTGAATGAAACCAAATGAGTCGTGGAGTATGTGTGCGCGTGTTTTTAAAAATTTAAATTCTAATTTAGAATTTCTAAACTATTTTAAATTAATTGACTAAACGCCTTCACAAATAAATTTCATAGTTAAAAAATTTATGCTATAAAAAGTTTTTTCTCTCTAACACTTTTTAAAATCCAACAAAAACAATTGAGGCACCCAGCTAGCAAGTGGTATCAAGCGTGAATGTGTATGGGTAAAGTTGTTTATGTGTATGCGATTATAGAAGCAATGAAGCGTATTTAAATTAAACCCATAAAAAGATTTAAAATAATAACGACTACCGTTCAGTAAGTCGACCATTCTGTTGGCTACCGACCAACTGTGTTTATTAAAACAATAAAAACAAAATACCGTTATATTACCGTTAAATAAAACTTGAAAAAAATCACTGGTAAAGGCCAAAGTTGAAGGTAGAATTCAAGTTGATACGAAAAACCGAACATAAAGCAATAAAAGGACATTTAACACAAGATATTAATAAGACCACTTATGAACATACATTCATACATACATACCTGTTATCCATATGGAAACTTATGTGCATATGTGGGTGGACTGTTTTTGTACGTAAAATTTAGACTAATAATAAAACTATTTTTTTTTTTGTTCTTGACATTCAATAAATTAATTAGGATAAAAACTTTGTACAAATAACACGTAAAATGCCAGCGCACAAAAGAGTATATCAGTAGTAGAATTAAATAAATTCTTACAATAATATTTTTATGGGAACCTACAAATAAATAGGAAATTTATGAATTGTTTTGAAAAACAAGTTCGCTGTATCTGAATAAATCCACGCTAAACGGTTAAAATAAAATTCTTGTTTGTGGGTAATTCCATTATAACAAGTGTAACTGTGTTAAGCAAATTTTTGTTAATTGATTAAAAATTGCATATTTCTAATTTAAACAAGTAAACGTTATATTATACGCACCACTAAGGGTATAGAAAATTAGAAAATGTGCACTTTGTTTAATTATTTTGAAGCAAATTAAATTTTAAAATTTATGCGTACATACCTATGTACATATGTATATGGGGGATTTCATGTCAAGTGACCCAACTTTTAAAACCGATGTCTTTCGATTGGAAAGAAATTTGGACCAAAGTAAGTTCTTGCAGAGAGTAGTTTAGACACAATTTTTTAACACGATCGGTCAAGAACTGTCTGAGCTAGAGGGGTTCAAAATTTGACGTTTTCGGCATATACATAGGTGTTTTTTCTCATACATGTAGTTTATTACCTTTTGCTTTTAACAAAATTCGTCCCAAATACTTTCGATAGCTTTTTTTTCAATCTTCCAGGAAAAAATATTTTTAAAATTAAAAAAAATTTTTTTTATTTTTTTTTTTATAAAATAATTAGAAAAAATTTTTTTTTTACAAATGTGCCCATTTTTTTTTTTTTTTTTTTTTTTGCTCAAAAGAAAGCTTAGGTCTTTTGTTTGAAGAGCTTGGAAGTCGCTTAGTGGGATGCGAGTGGGATATCTATAAAAAATAATGTTTTGTAACTCAAGGTAGAGGTTCTCCAATTTTCGCGTATATTCTATTTTGATTTTTTTGCTATTTATGTAAAATTTTCTCTTAAGCAAAAAAAAAAAAAATTATTTTATGCTAAGAAACAAACAAATTTAACCTTTCCGACGGTATGCAAGTACCAAATAAAGTCTCATACACTCGACACTGCATTACCAACAAAATGGTAGGCCTCTGGAATAAAATCACTTTTATATGGTAATGTCTGAACACATTTTGTTAATATTTTCAATGCAAACCGTCGGAAAGGTTGAAATATTTTGTTTCTTAGCATAAAATAATTTTTTTTTGCTTAAGAGATAATTTTACATAAATAGCAAAAAAATCAAAATAGAATATACGCGAAAATTGGAAAACCTCTACATTGAGTTACAAAACATTATTTTTTATAGATATCCCACTCGCATCCCACTAAGCGACTTCCAAGCTCTTCAAACAAAAGACCTAAGCTTTCTTTTGAGCAAAAAAAAAAAAAAAAAAAAAAATGGGCACATTTGGAAAAAAAAATTTTTTTCTAATTACAGTGCACTCGCGATAATATGAACTAATTAAAACAGAGCCTGTTCATATATTCGATATTGTTCATATTTACAATTGGCTTAAATTATTGCAAAAAATTTTGTTTTCTTGCAGGTAAACACTTTTCCTGCTTAAATAAATTTTTTAAAATTTCATATTTTTCTTTTAAAGTTAAAAATTTATGCTTTTTTGTATGCATATTTAACAAATTATTTACGTTTAATAAGCACTTTAACTGTTGACAAGTTGCGTTCGCGTACATGTAATAACTAACGAAAAAATAGACCTTGCCCGTGCGTATACATACATATTTATGCATGTACATATGTGTGGTTTTTTAAGATTTGGTATTAAAATAAATATAACTCGGGATTTCCCCAACATCTTATGCTTTGTAACTGAAATTTGTATGCTTTAAAAATAAAAAAAAAACTGTTCAAATTTTAAAACCTTTGTACAAAGTTCATATTTTAGAGTAGTCAATGGTGAAGAAAAAGTGTTCATATTTTGGGGTGTTCAAATATTAGAGTGTTCACATTATCGCGAGTGCACTGTATTTTATAAAAAAAAAATAAAAAAAATTTTTTTTTAATTTTAAAAATATTTTTTTCTGGAAGATTGAAAAAAAAGCTATTGAAAGTATTTGGGACGAATTTTGTAAAAAGCAAAAGGTAATAAACTACATGTATGAGAAAAAACACCTATTTGCCGAAAACGTCAAATTTTGAACTCCTCTTGCTCAGAGAGTTCTTGACCGATTGTGTTAAAAAATTGTATCTAAACTACTCTCTGCAAGAACTTACTTTGGTCCAAATTTCTTTCCAATCGAAAAAAAAAGTTGGGTCACTTGACATGAAATCCCCCATATGCATTTTGTAAAATATTTAAACTTATTTTCAAGAGACACGACATCAAGCATTGTAGATGAGGACAACCCATATATTTTTCTTTTAATATACATTCATACATAGTTTATGTTCTTTTTTGCTTGCTTTTCTAAGGAAAATAAAAAAGGAAAGTTTTTCCCACTATTTGATTTTTTTTTCTTTTAGAAAACATATCGATTAGAGATTAATTGAAATTTAATGAATCAAGCAAAAGCTCATCGATTAAATTAAAGAGTTGACTAATGTCTAGTCTGCTACTACAACTTATTCCACAACTTCTATCCAATGAACCGGCTTAAAACATATTTTAACCGTAAATGAAATTTAAAAATATTGAATTTCACATGTCATGATTGCGTTGCAAATATAAAATTTCTTATTTTTTTTGTTTAAAGAGCATTAGATACAAATTAGATAAAAATTTCAGCAGGCAATGGATGTTTTTTTTTAAATGTGGTGACACAGTCAAAAAGATCAGCTTTCTGGTCAGCTCCTTTCTTGAAATATTATATATCTGAGTTATTGCGCCCAAATAAAATTAATAAAAAATTCCCATCATTTTATATTTAAGACTTCCTGTCATTGCATCCTTTTTTATTTAAAGAAACACAAAAGTTGTTATATATTCCTTTTTTTTAATAATTTTTTTCTTTAAAAAGCATTAATTTTCCACTTCCGGCCTTTTATCATTAAAAATAGTGTTAATGAACTTAAACCAATTTTAATAACATTAAGAACTACTTTTTAACAAATTTTTGTTTAATATAGAAATTAAGTAACGACTTTGATAGTCTTTTGCCAATATGAATAAAGCATCCTAAACTATGTGGACACAAATTTTAATAAGCTGGAATCGCCCCAAAATCCGCACACGCAAAACCGTTTACAACATTGGGGATATGCTCGTTTGAAAAGGAGGGATACTGTTGCCCTTAAATATAACCTTACTTTACTGTATATTTATCTAAAAGCTTAATTTTAAGTCTGGTACTGGCTGGATTATTAATAATTATTTATTTTTACGATTTAAATACTCATTGGACTCAATAAAAAAATATTTGCGGCTAAAATTTGTTGATTCTAAAATGGTGATTAAAAAATCACCTAAAATTACCAATATAAGCTTAATATTTTTGTACTCTGTTGCATTTTTTGAGATTTGAAAGGATAAACTGTCTAACTTATGTAGCTTTCGATTTTTCTTAACAATTATATCAAATTATAAAAATATTGGTTATCCTAATAAAAACATCTTGTAAAATATTTTATTATATTTTTTACAAAAAAAAAAAAAAATAAATCTTACTTAAATATGTTATCATTGACTTTTTGGTAGTTACAGAAGTTTCTTTAAACTACTTCTGTTGTTGTCATTAGTTCCACTTAAAGCTTGAGTAAACTTAACAATTAAAAAAAACTGAAAAACTTACACAAAAATAGTTATGTAAATTTTACAAAAAAACCCAAATATTAGAAAAAAATATTTACTGCAAGTAGACTAGTTTCTAAATCGATGTGAATAAAAACTCCTTTTTTAGTTTAAATTAAAAAAACCGCCTTAAAGACAAAATATTGGTCTAGTATTACAACAAATTTTAAAATAAATGCAAGTTTATTAACTATATATGTTAATGTATATATGTATGTATGTCCATATGTATATACATATGTATATGTCAGTTATGTAAACAAGAGTAATCGAAATAATCTCATGTTTGACAACATTTTAAATTATGCAAAAACTAAAGTTCAAAAGCCTTAAAAATATATAAAAATTTTTTTTTGAATGTAAATAAAATTGAAACCACTTATACATTTTTAGAAACAAAATAATAAATATTAAATATATATTTAACCAAAATATATATTTAAGCTTTAAACAATTTATTTTTTATCAATTCGAATGAATTTTTAATGATTTAATGATTTTTGCCCAATTTTGTAAGAATTTTTTTTCAATGAAACTGCTTAAATTAATTTAATTTATGCTTTTTTTAATTTTCTAATTTATTAAACAATGTTAACTAGTCTATAGTTTTGTTTATAAAAGAAACAATATATGGTCAAATATACGATAAAAAAATTTTATTTTTTTTTATTTATTAAAAACATTGCCCCTTAAGGCATTTCTTGGCGTCATATTATTAATTAAAGATAAAAAGAACCTTGAAAATAGCCTCAACTTAAAGTGTGTTTAAATATAATTAATAAATTAAATTAATTTTTTTTTGTAATTTTTTTTTATAAAAAATATAATAAAAGAAGCAAAAAAATTAAAATTAAACTTAAAAAGGTTTAGCAAATTAATTGAATTAAAAATATTATTTGTTCTTAGTCTCAGTTAGAATTTTAGTATTGATTAAAAACATT